>OY728123.1:1726429502-1727679502 GCA_963277665.1 Viscum album
TACCTCCCTCTCGCATGACCCCCATCCTGTAGGCACTGTCCGAGTTGAGCTTGAAGCCGGTGCTGGGTGGGATCCAACGCACCTAGTGACCATGCAGGGTTCTTGGAATGGGAATTCTGGCCGTCCAAAGATTCCTAAATGAGGGCTCCCCTTCTCCGCTCTTGAAGAGACGAGCGAGATAAACAACTATAGTATTCTAATGTTTTTATTTACCCTTATGAAGTTACAATTTACCCTTAAAAAGTTTATAATTAACCTTAAAAAGTCACATTTTACTTTTTCTAAACTCTCATGTTAACATTATAAAGTCCACAATGACTCTTTTTTATAGCTCTAAAGTGTCAAGAACTCTAAGAGGAATTCCCTCCTTTATGTTTCTATGATTTTAAATATTGTATTTCCATGTAATACTTTTTTTCTTTAGATTTATTCATGTTTGGAATAGGTCTATTCAAGTTTTCTAATAATAACATTAACTATAAGTGATTTTCCCTTTCTTTAAATATTCTTAAGCATCTTATGTTGGGTTGTTAGAAGAGTTATAAATTTTTTAAAAAGTTTGACTAGTTTCTTAATTCCTTTCATACAATAGTTTTATAACTCTTGGTTCATCTACCACAGAAAAAATATCATGAAATTAAATTTATTCTTTATATGGAATAACCTATTTTGATTCATTACTTTCCTATTTTCTTTTCATCTGTTTATACATATTTAACTGGTCTGTAAAAAAGGTTGGCCACTATTTTCATAAATACTTATATTTATTGGATATTTCACATGGTTTTTTCACATTATTTATGTTTCCCTTTTTGTGAAACTCCTATACCTCTTATTCTAGGATATCAACTATCAAACCAATCCTTTAATCCTTTTACAAGATTGATTCACTTATTTAATTCAAACTTATGTTTTAATTTTTATTTACAAGGACTATTTATAGTGGTCTATGGTGTGTCCATTACTCCCATTATAGAACAATATCCTACTAAATAAGATATCATTTTTACCCTTATTCTTAGACTTCATGGGAGTATTTTTCTAATCTCTCTTTATTTTTTAATTTTTTTTTATTGACATACTTTTATCAAAAGGAATATTTTTCTTTTTTCTAACCTAATTTTTTTAGTGTACTTTTTCCCTTTTTAGAATATAAATTATAGTTTCTTGGTCCATATCTGCAATCCTCAAAGATATGAAATCATTTTTATTAGTATTCATAGAATTTTATCCAAAAAATCAATTATATTCTTAGTAATTTTTTTCTATTCCTATAAATGTTTCTCTAGAAAAATAGGTACTTTAATTTCATAAGCTCTGATACCCCTTCCTCTAGTCCATATATAGCTTCTATATTATGTAATATTGTAATACATTTAATTTGTTTGTGTTAAAATGTATAGTAAAACTAGTAATTTCTAATGAACCTAATTATTATTCTTGTTAAGTTAGTCTGTCTAGATTTTCTTTCTTGTTGTTTTTCTGTAGAATCGTTAATTTTTTACGATCTCATTAGGGGTAAATCTCCATATATATTTCAGTATACAACTTTTATGTATCGGGGGATTATTTTTTCATTTTTATCCATCCAAATTTGTCCAAATTTATATTTTAAACCTATACTTGTTGAGAATAAGGGAATTTTAAGTGTTATTGAACTGAATGAAGATTTTCTTGGTGAATATATTTTATTTTAAATTCAAAAATAACTTTTTAAAGCCTTTATTATAAAGTATACCAAATGGATAAATATTATTTGATCATACTGAGTTAATATTATGTAGGATATAACCAAATTTTTGTCTGATTATATTCACATTTTCATTAGAAATAGTTGTTAAAACAAATAAAATCAGATGATGATTTACATTTCTTTATAGTACTAAACATAATATTTATATGAAGTTATTGATTATTTATTCTAAAGGTGTATAAAGGAATAATTTTGTGATATTTGGTGGAGCTAAGTATTCTAGAAAGAGATTTACTGACTAATATTATCATACTGTGAAAATTTAATAAGTACACTAGATAAAGGAAGTCGGTAAGATAATCATAGAGAAAAGATTTTTTGGTAGTTATATATGCAAGAAAGATTAAATAATTACCATAATAATAAACTTATATGTTTGGTATAGATCTCACCCAATGAATGTTTTGGGTGGAAGCATCAGAATGAAGTTTTTTTATCAGAGTCATCAGAAAAAGGTTTTTGAACTGATTCGTGAGACAGATATTTCCAAGTGGGGTCATCAAATAGTGTCATCATAAAAAGTGTTCTGCAAAAATCCCACAATAAGAAAAATATATTTTGTTCCATTGGATGTAAGTAATTCATATAAATAAAAACCTTGAGAAGGAATACCAGACAGATAATTCCCTATGATGAAGCATCAAATAGAGTTATTTTTATGAAGGCATATCAGATAGATGGTTATGGGTCTTTAAAAAGTTTTTCAAAAGATTTTTATTGTGAAGATGTTGATATGTAACTTCAATGATTCAAATAATTATAAAGGAAAGATCATGATTCTATACAATATTTTAGGAATTTTTGAAGATTTAGTTGAGGCTAAGATATAAGGATGTTTCTATGAGTGTTGTTGACCCCTATTTTTGTCCATGATTTAAGGTTTTAAACAGAATAGAATGTTGAGTGGGATATTCAAAGCTTGAGTAGGAACTTTGAATTTTAACTTTGCAGTTCTCCATTATTCTTTAGAAAATGATACCCATATAAAGGAAGGAAATGTATCATGGAACGGTTTTTCATATTGTTGTTACGGGTGGATTTCTTAAGAAGTGAGTTTTTTACTGAAGATATTGAGAGATTATTTTCATAATAACATCAAACATAGAAGTATCATACACATAGTTTTTGGAAGGATGGTAACTAAAAACATGGTTTCACATAAATAGGTACACGATGAAGGGTATTTAATAATGGTCAACCATATGGAGTATACCGAATGGACAAATAACGAATGGAGAAGTGATTAAATAAAAATATTAGTTCAAAAGTCTAAATATATGTTATTTATTATCATTATGATAGAAAGTAAATAGGTGGAAGAATAACTTGCAAGAAAGCATGTGTAAAGAAATTCCCAGTAGCATAGGGATAACATACTAAAGTTAGTTAATGAAGGTTATTTTTTGTGGTTTCAAAAATTGTTTTATCTTACTATCTACGTGAGGAGTGCATGAACATTCAAAGGACTATAGAGTTATGAAAGTTATGGATATTTTATACTTACTATAAAGTATTAAAGGATAGTTTTAATGTTTTTTATGGACTAGATTATATTTAAACCATTCAAAAGAATATATAATCTTATTGACTAGTGAACCTTACAAATACTTTTGTTTATAGGGTTGTTCTTGTTTTTTTTATAGTGGTTTCCATTCTCATTAAAATGGGTGAAGGTTATTTTAAATTATAAAAAATATTAAAAATATATGATCAATAATTCACCCCCTAAGTGAATTCTTTCATGTATAGTCCAAACACTGTTAATAGTAAGGGGATTCCTATCTTTGGAGGGAATAATTGTCATGTTTGGAAGTATGGAATGATAACCTATTAATTATACATTATACATGAAATTCTTGATGAAGCTATAAATTTTTTCGCACCTCCTTCTAAGGGATCTCCCTAAATAGCTATAAATAAAAATAATCTATAGAATAATGGGTGAGCTAGAAATGATACACTCTTCTCTCTATGAATGTGAACTTATAAGGGTTAAAGTATTTGGAAAAACTAAAGGCATATGCAACAATTTGAAGAAAATTTATTGAGGAAATATAAAAGCAACGAAATCAAAGTTTCATATATGGATATTGAAGTATGAAGATATTAAAATATGAGATTTTGAATCTATTAGTGATTTTCTTTACAAGGGTTAATGACATTGTAAGCACTATAATATGTTTTGGTGACAAATTTTCTGATTCAAGTATTGTTAAAAATATTTTAAGAATTATTCCGGAGAAATTTGATTCTAAGGTATTATTCTTAGAAGATAGAGATCCTAAAACTCTCACACTCCCTCTCTATCTCTCTAAATAACTTTCATAGTATTATTATCACATATTAATTGATAATAGATTATGGTTTCAAGAATAAATAAAATGTTGATCAAGAAATCTCTTTTAAGGCTTCTAAGAAAAGAATGTCTAAAAAGATTTCTGGGAATAACTCAGTCAATCTGACATTGAGGATGAAGTGTGTAATTTTTTTTGATGGTTTCATGTATTTTTTTATATAAAATTCAAAAATAGATAAAGGTGTGTATAAAGTAATGTTACCATTGAAGTTATTCAATTGTGGAGCTATTGTAAATTTCATAGTATACTATCCAAGGATAAAGGAAGAAGAATATTGTGACGAGAAATATAGAAAGTAAATAAGATCTCTGAACACAAAGATAGAAAAATCAAATTCCTTTTCAAAATGAAAGGATAAAAAGTTAACCAAATATAAGAGAAACGTTTTTTCCCAAATATAAGGAAGATGATGATAGTGAAGTGGAAGATGAAAACTCTAGTGATAATGCTAATGAGAAGTTACTTTTTGTAAATGTGAATAATGGGAACTTTACTAATGATGAAATCAATAGATATGAATAAGAATATGAAGAGACAGAAAATTTTGGGAATGATGAGTCACATAAAATCAAAGATGTTGGGCCTGCTATCTTTGGAAAATTGAAATTGAAATCCATAAGTTCTTTGGTTATTTATGGAAAAAAACATAGCTTATTGAATGTTCAACGTCTATATGATGAAGGTAATGAAGTGTTTTTATATTAGATAGTTTTTTAAAATTATTGAATATGGGAGATTGGTAACAAGGGGAAATATAACCAAGGGAAATTTTTTTCAATTTTGAGATACATAGGGTTCATGTTATTTGAGCAGGATAGAAGAAAATCAGTTATAAAATAAAAGGCTTGTACATATATTCTAGATAAATATGAAAAAGATACCAAATAGATAAAGTATTCATGATGTTCCTAAAATGGAAAGAAGAGGATACTTGTGTTTTTTGATATTCCAGAAAGAGAATATTTCAAATTCATTACATAAGATATTTGAGATACAATCAACTGATCCCTTAGAGCTAATTCCTTATAGAATTTGTTATCCCATAATAAAGTAACTGAAAAATGTATATAACTACATGATTTACTTTACTAATTATTTCACTAGTGTTACATGTTTTATGTACATAAAACATAAATTATAGGCTCTAAATATAGTTAGGGGTTTCAATATAGGTGCTAAAAAGGAATATGGATATTTTGTCAAGAATATTTGAATTGATAATTGTGTTCAATACACAAATGGAAAGTTTAAATATTATATTAAAAATAATGGAATTCATCATGAGCTTAGTAAACCATACATACCACATTACAATGGTATTTCAAAAAGTAATAATAGAATTTTGGTTGAGATGGATTGAATTATACTAATTGACCATGATACTTATTTTGTATTTTGGAGATAATATATTAGAGAATTATTTTACATTAATAATCATTGTTTATGTAGAAAAAACAATTATATGACTCCAAAAAATATTTATTAGAAATATAACCAGTGTTTGAAAAACCTAAGGGTGTTTTTATGCACCTTCATTATCAAAGTCAATGGAGAGAATCTTGGGAAGTTGGACTAAATAGGCGATGATGTAATATTTATTGGATAACCTTGAAATGGAAGTGGATGTATGTGTAATAAAAAAGGATATTGGAAATATTATATATTATGTATATGTAAATGTTCTCAAACATTCTAATATAAAAGGTTCATATTCAGCTATAGATATCATAAGAAGTAAAGATAAAGGTGTTATATTTAAAAAATGAAATAAGTGATAATGAATAATTTTATCATGAGGAATATTCAAACTTGGCTATTTTAGGTGATTAGAAGAAATTTCATTCATTTCATCCAAGGTTGATAAAGAAAGTATAGGTCTAAGATATCATTGGAGATCAAGGGAAGTTAGTTAAAACTAGAAGAACATCAAGGACAATTTCACATAATTAATTTTCTCATATGATTGGCCTAGTGATTTTTAAGAAATTTTAGAGAATAATGGTTGGATTGATTCCCTTAATGAATAATTAAATTATATTTGAAACAAATAAGACATGGGAACTTATACTCAAACAAGAACATAAAACTTTAATCAGAATAAAGTGGGTGTTTCAGAACAAGTTGAATGAAAACAGTGAAATGATAAGAAACAGGTAAATATTGATATGTAAAGGCTACTCATAGGTTGAAGTAATTGATTTTGATGAGAAATTTTCCCAAATATAAATACTTGAAACCATCATATTTCTTATTATTTTTGTACAATATAAATATAATATATTCCAAATTGATGTTAATACTATTTTTCTCAATGGGTATATGGAATAAGAGGTTTATATTTAGAAATGATGTGGAATCGTTCTATGAAAAAATGAAAACTATGTTTTTAAGTTGTAGAAGGTTTTGTATTAGTGTGGTTTAATTAAAAAAGTAAAGATCTGACATGAACCTCTACATGAAATAAAATCAATAGGTTTGTTCTTTAGTGATTATTTTTGTTGATTATGTATTATTTTTAAAAAATGGTGAAGAAATGTGTGAAAACTATTCTGAAGATATGATTGATATATTTGAAATTTTTATATTGCGAGAAATGAAATGTTTTATTAGATTACAAATCTCTCAAAATAAAAGGTACATTTCCCTTCCTAAAGATAATTATACTAAGTAACTCTTATATAAATTTGGCATGGGTGATTCAAAAACTATTTACACATCCATTTTAGTGGGAACAAAATTATAAAAGGGTGAGCAAGGAAATGAGGCTGATCCTTAATAATTTAGGAAGTTTATTGGAATCATACTACATCTAACAACATCAAGTCCAAGTATAGCGTATGTTGTTACACTTTGTGTCACGTATCAAATTGAACCAAAGGAGTATCATCTTATATATGGAAAAATAATTATCAAATATATTATAGTCATAATTTATTTCAGGTTGAAATATGATAGCACATGAATGATTTATCTATTTGGTTGTATAAATACATATTAGTCCGGTTTTTTTGATGATAAAAGTTCAATATCGGATGGATTATTCTTCATGGGAGAAAGATTTGTGAGCTAGAATATAAAAAATAAATTAGTGACTCCGAGCACTAAAGAAGATGAGTATGAAGCTTCCACTTAATCATCCACTCAATTAATATAGATGAAGACACTATCGGAATATTTTTTGGTTGATGTGAATTTTCTCTTTCTCATGGGTTGTGATAAAAAAAAGTGATATCAATATCACTAACAATCTATTGCAATATTCCATATCTAAGCACATTAGTATTAAATATCACTTTATAAAAGATCATATGGAATTAAATAAAGTAAATCTAGAATTTGTTCCTACTATAGAGTATGTAGCTTAACTATTCTATTAACCATTATTGAAGAAAATATTTTCTAAGATGTTTTTGATTATGGGTGAAAAACCTCACTCTCATAAATGATAAATTATGTGATATATGTCCCCTCTCTCATCTTGAATTGGGATAGTGTTGTCAAAGGGGAAGAAAATATATTACATAAATATATACATTGGTATGTGTTTTACCTATATTTGGGAGAGAATGTATTTAGAGGGGAGATTTTAAATTGGATAAGCTATGATTTTTAAATCTGTGAAGTGTTTTAATAGTTTTTTGAAGTAAATGAAAGAACTTTGTGATAATAATGTTTTGAGTTCGGGAGAAAGCGCAAAAAGTTTTATAATTATTATTTTATGGATACATGGTTTTTTTAGTTCAATGATTTTTTTCCCTACACTAAGGTCACTCATGTAGGCTTATAATTTTTTTGTGGTGATACATTTTTTTTTGTTTTCATAGATTCGTTGATTTATGTTCCTTGGTTGAAAACAAAATCCAATGGGGGATTACTAAAACCAAGAGGCATTGAAGTGTGGTTGAACAGAAATAATTATTTTTGGGTGATTTTATTTTGTTTTAAATTCATAAATCATTTTATTGAGACTTTATTATGAATTTTAATAGACAAGGAAATGTTATTTGATTGGATAGATGTAATCTTATGGAGGATAGAACAAATTTTTTTCTAGTTATATTCATAGTTTCATCACACATTGATGTTCAAAAAAAGAAAATTTGGTGATTGTTTTTTATTCTTAATAGTACTAAATTTCATTTTTATACAAATTTTTTCATGATTATAGTTAAAGGTGTTAAAAGGAAGAAGTTGGTGAGACATGGTGGAGATATTTTTTTAGATAGAGGTTTCCTAACTAAACTTATCAAACTATGAAAAGTTAATAAGTCCAAAAGAAGAAGATTCTTTGTAAGACAATTAGATAGAGAAGTTGATGAGGACGTTTTGGATGGTATAAATAATAAATAATTAGAAGAATAAGTAATATAAGTGTTTTTAATAGATTTAACTAGATAAATATTGTGTGTGGAGGCATTGGGAATTGGTTTCGGATCTGAGGTATTTGTTTTTGAGTGGATTCATTGAATAAATGTTTCCGAGCAGAGTCATTAGACACAGTTCCATCAGATTGAGTGTTCCAAAAAAATCACATTGGTTGAATAATACATGAGATTCCATCATATAGAGAGAATCCAGAAAAAGAATAACCTTGAGAAGGCATACCGAATAGAGAAGTTCCTATAAAGAAGCATTGGATAGAGATTTTACAAACATAGTAGTTTCTACAAATTTATATTGGATGGATTATTGTGGGTCTTTATGATGTTTTTAAAATTCTTTTATTGTGATGATAATGAGATGGAATTTCATTGTCTAAAATAATCATAAATGAAGTATCATGATTTTAGCCTATATTGGAGGAAGGATTGAAGAGTTAGTTGAAAACAAGATATAAGGAAGTTTCTATGAGCATTGTTGACTCCAATTTTTATGGGGGTTTGAAGGAGGTAAACTGATGAAAGTTTCAAGTGGGATATTCAATGTTTTAGTGGGAACATTGAATTTTATGTTCATAACTTTCCCTCATTTTTCAGAGAAATTATGTCTATATATTGAAAATATAGTGCACCGTGTGAAGGTTGATGATGTTTTTGAATCTAGTTGAATTTTAGAAGAAGCAATGTTCTAGATAAGGAGGTTGAGATATAGTTTTTGTTGTATCATTGCAGGCATTAGAATTATGTGTAGATTTATCATATAGAGGATACCTGATATACTGGTATCAGATAGACATGTACAAGAAAAGAGTTATTGGAAAAAGGTCCATCAGATAGAGTGTACAGAATGGAAAACTACCGAATAGAGAATTTATCAGGTAGATATATTAGTAGAAAATATAGATATAAGTTCTTTCTTATTAATGTGAAATAATTCAAGAAGCTGGAATAAGAATTTTTTAGGTGGAAAGTGTGAATAAAATTCAACCATCACACTAAAACAATATTGAAGCCTGTTGGTGAAGGTTACTTTTTTATTGAAAAAAATAGGTAATATTACTATCTATGTGAGGATCATATGCACTATCAAAGGACTATAGTTTTATGAAATTGATAGATATTACCTGATTTCTTTATACCAACAAATGATTTTTTATCTTGTGTTTGTGTGGTCTTAGATTTTTTAAAATTCATTCCAAGGACTAGTTACTCTTTTGGAGAAGTGAAAATTGAAAATACTCATATTTTTGTAGGTTTGAATGTTTTTTGTTTTATAGAATATTTGTTTCTCCCTAACCATAGGTGAAGTTAGTTTTAAATCAAAAAAATATAAAAAATATTTGATCACTGAATCACACCCCACTTAGTAATCACATGGATCTTGATTGGTCCTTTAAACACTAGAGTAAAAAAATACCCTAATATAAATAGTTTTATATAGAGTTAGGGGTAATTTTTTCTAGGTTATTTTTATTGTTTAATCAAGGGTTGACTTCATGATATTATTTACACTTTTATAAGACCTTAATGGGGTTATATTTTCATTAACATGTTTTTTTAATATTATTTCTTATCAACAGTATAGGAAGTTACAATTTGTGCTATTTAAATATTATTTAATTTTCCTCAAGTTAAACACACCTCATGTTGAGGGAGTTATTCTCATCCATAATAGATTTTAGGATTTATTATGAATCATTCTTCAATTTCCTGATTTATTCTTTTTGTATTTTTCTTTATTCTTGTAAAGACTTATCAAACTCTTTTATTATTTTTTCTTTTTCCTCTAATTGAGAAACTTTCACATTGATGGATATTTTATATAATATTACTAGTGCATAGATTACTTCTTTGAGAATAATTTATGTCACAAATTTCTTAGAACTATTTATTTTCCACTTTTTTTCAATTAATGAAATATTTTCTATAAAGGGTATTATGGATTGTTTATTTTCTTCCATAAGGGTGGTGAGATCATTTAAATTTATAAATTTTATTCTTAATTCATCCTATATATCACCAACTTCTTTTATCTATGCTTTTTAATCAATAATTCACTTAATAAATCCAAGTATATATTTTACTACTTCAATAATGAAATTCTTCATATACCATTCAATTTGAGAGTAAAAGTATTTAATAATATTAGTAGACTCATCCTCTTTATAGTCTCTTTACCTTGTGATAGTTTCTTTAAAAGGATCACTTTTAAATAATTTTATCGTTCAAGTCTTACTATTATAATCATCATTATATATTGGTTGATCCTTCTTATCCTCTAAAATATTTCTTTTATTCTTTTCCTCTATTTTCCTTTTGTTCCTTAGGGTTTTAACTTAAAATTCAATATAATAATCAATATTAGATCTATCCTTAGTCTCCATATGATGAAGATAAAAAAAATCATGAAATATACACTTTGATAAACTACTAAAAAATATAGGATAGAAAAATTTATCCAATCAAGGGTTGGCCTAGTTAACTCTGATACCACCCAAAGTGCCCAATAGTCATTTCAAAACACTAAGGGGGAGTATTGAATTATTATACCCAATTTTTATCGTGTTTTTCATTATTTATTTATTTTTATCCCCAATTAACTATTATACCTCTATATCAATTAATAAGTATGTATTAGTAAATTTTTCATCACAAATTATCTCCACATGCAATGAAAAAATAAAAAAAAATAGAATCATGTAGTGATTTACTATATTCACCCTTGAAATCCTACTCTTTTCTAGGTTTGGGTTATGTTTTGAGAGTCATAGTAATCACTAAAATCAGAGAGTGATTATAATAGAATAACGGTATTTTTCATCTAGAAATATTAAAAGGCTTTTTGTACTACATTACAGAATTGTTAAGAAAAGAAGGGTATTGTTCTTCCTTGATTCTTATAGAAGAAACTGCCTCCCTTTATTTATTCATCATCCCAATAGTATAGTGGTGTTTTTTATACTTGTACCACTAGTTTATATAAGGAACCTACCTTAATCCAATAAATAGTTCTTCAAGAACTGAAGTATAATCAATAATGATTTATTCTAGTTATATGTATTCTTCACCTCAGGAACACTGTTATTTTTATTCATAGTGGATATTCAGTCAATAAGAGCATCAATACCATGGATAAATAACAACAACAATGTGATCTCCTTCCCCTCTCTATCAATTTCCATTACTTAGATTAATTATAGGCCTTTTTCTCCTTTTTAATTTTATGCACATAGTGTTCTATATGGATTCAACTTCACCTTCGATGCATATAAAATATTATTGGTATAAGTAGTATCAGTATCTCATTTTTCACATCAACTAAAAGTGTTTCTATAGTATGAAATCGTTATTGATTTCACTCCTATAATTTTCATACCCAACTAATGTTTTATATTCATAAAAAATTGAATATTATTTCAAAAATATATATAGAAACTCAATGAATATATTAAGGTTTATTTTTAATTTTAATATCACAACTAGAAAATGGGATATATCCACGGATCTATATCAATGGTTTTAAAAACCATGGCTATAGGTAGGCTATATCCACGGTTTTAAAAAACAGAGGCCATAAACATTTTTTCAAAGACTATTTCAAAGGTTCTATAGAATCATGGCTACAAGATTCACATATATCCACAGTTTTGCAAAATTAGGGCTATAGGTCTCTCGTGATTTCATGAGAGAATATTTTTTCCACCCAAAAAATAGCGGGAACCTCTATTTCCATGGTTTTTAGGATATTTAAATTGTTTAGGGGTTATGCGATTGAAATGTAAGGGTGAGTTTCAGGGATCAAATCTAGTCAGTCACATATTTTGTTAGGCTATAGCTACAGTTTACCAAGGTTAAAGCCACAGTTTTCCACAATGAAAATAACACCTATGGCCATAGTTTAAGTCGTGGATATATTTCAACTACCATTATTGACAAATTTGAGACCTATTCCTATGGAAATAGCACCCAAAGTTGGGGAAAACCATGGTCGTTTTCTACAACCATCGTTTTGGGACCTATTTCCATGGTTTTCAACTGTAGAAATATCCCTTTTTCTAGTTGTGTATCATGAAATATTTGATTAAATGGCACTAATTAAATTTTATTAATAGTAAACTAACTTACCTTATTTATGTGATTTTAAAATATCATTTATTTTCTTCCAAAAAATAATCACATTAAATTATTTTGAATTATTCCATGTATTCAGAAAAAATAAATAGTATCCTTATGATATAAAACATTTCCCTTGTAACTTGGAATTCTTCTCAAATAATTCTTAGCTTCAATTATAATAATTTTAAAATAATTATGATATTTAGATCCATGAATATCGGTGCATCTATATCTAATTTAGTTCTTTGTTTCTTCAAAATATACAAAATTTAAAAAATTTATATATTCTGATATCAAAAATCATAGCAATTCTTAGAAGGAATCACTTTTGTAAAGTTGTATTTACCCCTATAGATTTTTAGTATACTTTTTCAAAGTTTTGAGTTACTCCACTATAATATCCAGGAACTATTATAATTTCCTTAGTAATACTTATGAAGATTCTAGTTACTCTTACAAAGTTTTTGGTTACTCTTAATAATTCCACTATTACCCTTTTGCAGTCACATTTTACATTTTTGAACTACCATGTCACCCTTCAGAAGTAAGCAAAGAAATAAAAACATGGGAGTTACTCTTTCAATGTGTATCCCTAATATTATAAAGTTATTTCCTTATCTTTTGAAGTTTTAATTAACTTTTTAAAAGTTAGGACATATCCACTATCTACTTTGGCTCTAAATATTATACTTCACTCAAAGAAATTGGGAATAAATTCAATTCAACTTTAGGTCTTATAAAACATCTCAAATCACCTCATAATCATCATAGTGTATTCTTAAATTCATCAACACATCATCTAAATTATTTTACTTTAATGGATGGATATTCTAACTTCCAAGATAGCTCTTTTGTTATTAAAATTAGGTCTTCAATGTATTAACTTTATCCCACTTCTTCTAAACTATTCTCAACTGTTAGAGATAATGCACATTCATCCATAGACACATGTCTTGGGTTTCCATCAAGAACAACACTCTCAATTATCAAATAGTAGTAGTTCTACTAGAATCTTTCCCACCAAGTTCATTAAGAAGTAGTATATTCTCTTTTTTTGTCATGTGGATGCAACTTAAAATGTATCTTCAGGGTTATTCAACAGCAACAACTTCACATTCATATTCTTTTTCCACTAAACATGGAAAAACATCCATCTCACATATTGACAACTCTATCATAATAAAAGAGTTCTTTATTGAGAACAAGTAAAATCTAACACATGGTATTATCATTTTCAATTTAAATATATAAATAATTTTTTATTAACATTTTAATCACATTTTTATTTTGGTATATTTTTTAATAAGATAATTTTAGATAGAAAAGGCTAAGGATAACACAAAAACAGAAGGACCTACAACATTCAGAAATGTTTTCCCATTATTCTTTACATCATAGGTTGTACTCAATATCACCACTGACATAAATAACGTTCAAGAATAACTTTTTTGTGTGAAAAAAAGAATGCTATATTTTCTTGAAAATATATTCCCTGAATAGAAACATACTTAGATGGTGATTATGCTTTTAAAATAGCAGTTGAGGGAGAATTATAAAATTTTGAAATTATTTTTCCATAACCCAAACTGTAAAAGTTACAAATTAATTCCCCTCATAAATTATTCAATTAAATATCTATATTAAAAATTATAAAAAAACCTGAAATATTCTACATTAATGTCTAATATACCACATAAGTGTCACTGTGGAATGTTAACACCATGCCACTATCTATAAATAAAAATAATAATATATTTTTATTTGGATAATAGATTTTTTTTAAATACCATTAATTATTGGTCTTGGGGTTTTATGCCTTACCATAAAAATTATTCTATTCATGAAAATCCCATTATTCAAAACATAACAACAATGTTGAAAATTTAATGAAGGACACTATTTTGGAGTTATTAAAGGTTTTCACATGCATGGTTACAAATAATATATTATATATATTATATGTTTTTTGAATACCCAAAATATAAATATAAATAACTGACTTTGTGACCGCCTTTTGAATTATTATTTTAAATATTCAAATACTTCAATACAAAAAATAAATGTTTCTACATCTTTACCACATTCAAATATTTTCATCCTGAAATGTATAAATCATAAAAATAGTTGAGAGTACTAAGTATGAAAATGATTCCCACACACCTATAAGATTTCCTGGATATTCACATACTTCCACAAGACACAAACCAATTGGAATTACTCACCCATAAAGGTTCTCCTATCAATCCTTAATATGCATTAGGTACTATAAAATGGTAACTTCACTCTCTAAATCTAGCTCAACTCAGTTGTTATTGTTGACATGTTATTTGCATCATTCATTAACTATGATATGTGGAAAACATTGTGTACTCGATTCATCTACATAATTAATTATAGGAGGCACACCACCTCACCTTCACTCCTCAGAATTGGGAATGGTTTGATGAACCCTGTAAATAGATTACTACCCAAACTAAAACTCCTCAAACCGCACTGAGGCAAGACATTCAAAAACATGTGGTCTCCCCCCTCAAACTCTATAGTTCTTTTTCTCTTATCACAATAGGAATTATGTAATGGTTCCTCTGAAAGTTTAGTTTTCATTTTCCAAAAATAAATCTTTGCAGCTTCTATCATAACATAAATCTCACTGTCTACTTTAATTAATTCATTTTTTTGCATTATACTCGCAAAAAATATTTTTTTATGAGACCGATGAGTTGTGATAAATGGATAAAATATTTGTTATGTGTGCATAAATGTTCTATGTCTAAGGTGAATCAAATTTTTTATGATTCTATGCATATATGGCTTAATATAACAAATGTTTTTTTATAGATTCCACAACACATATGTTTTGTGTAGATATGTTAGGAGAATATCTCATGTGATAAAGCACCAAGAAAAATGGTATGTGTTTGTATTGTATTTTAAATGTTATGCATATTATAAACATATTGATATAAAAATGAGTTTTAATAACACATGAATTGCAACATATTTAATGCATATTGTTAAAACATATGTACAATAATATTAAAAAATGTCCATGTTGATAAAAATGGTATTTAGCAACATACATATTTTTCATAATTCATATTATAAATGTGTTTATCTATTTGAAGGTAAATGTGTCTATATTTATTTACTTTTATAATACTTCCCATGATTTAATATTTTTTTAGGAAATGTTCATTTAGCAATATGGACCTCTATAAACCCAAATCTCAATGGTCTAAACATTATCAAAGTCTCAAATATTATGTTCATTTCTTTAAAATCCCAAATTAATTTCCAAATGACCAATACATTGACCATTTCCTTCATTTATATCAATTTTTTGATCTTTAAAATATCCAAATTTAGCTTCACGCCAGTAGTATCATCAAAATCATTTGTCAAACCAATTATACTTTGTGATATTCCATACAGATCACTCTTGATATAATTCAACATTAAGAAAACAATATATAAAATCAATACAACTTAGGTTAGTATTTTATCATTAATTCAATGTAATGTTCAACTATATTTATGTATATGATAGTTTTTCAAACTTATGAAATAAAAGCATCATATAAATTTAATGGTGGGTTATAAAATGGTTAACAATAGAGGTTTTTTAGAAAATCTAATAGAAACTACAATTGGTATTTTGAATCCTATAATGCATGTTGGAATAAAGTTGACAGCCCAGATTGAAAACTCTAGTGCTCAAACTATAAAATTTCAACAAAAGAGGCACCAAAAATGTGTTATATGACAACTATAGAATAATTTAATATAATATCATATTATTAAATAGTTTTGTTCACTATTTAAAAAATTCAAAAAATTCAACATTTTTCTAAATTTGGAGCCAAATTGGTAGTGAAAGGAGATATTGAATCTGCCACTATTTTATTATTTGATAATCATTTGATACAGATGGTAAGTAAGACTATGTTAGAGATTATAATATCTTTCCTTCAAGGATATATGATTTTTTTAATCAGTTATATTATATGTAATTACTCATACCTTGCAGGACATGAGTTTGGTTTACCAAAGAAGTTTCATAATTCATCCTTCAAAGTAATCATTAAAATTCAAATTAAAATTCACACAAGGTGTTATCAATAAAAAAAAATTCAGATTAGATTCTTCCAGATAACATTAAATCCTTTTTTAATTATTAATATGATGATATCCTAATTAACTCAATATTTGTTCTATTTATGAATTCTTCAAAATATCATATTAAGTTGAATTTTAAATTTTATTTTACTTAATCTATTCAATTTTTTCAGAACCTTTCTTTTGATGAAAAATCAACTTGTAGATACTAAGTCAATGGGAACAGCCTGAATAGATAATATATGTTAATGATGTTAGACAACAGCATCACTTAGACATGTTTAGTGTATGTACTTAATCTCATATATTGTTATATAATGTTTAATGATTCTTTAATATTTGAATCTTTTAATAATCATTCTCTATGATGGGATTTGTTTTAGTTTGATCTATTGACTAACGGTTGATGTTAGTGCTAATTACTAAGACTTCGTTTAACAAAATTCACTGATAAATTTTTACAGCACTTATCATTTGAATTCATGCTTCCTAGAAAAAAAATTTCTTCAATTTTTTCTGTTGATCTGGCCTTTGATATTTATTATTTGATGGTTTCTCTTTTGTTCATTTTTTACTATATACTCATATTTTAATTTTATAAACTATGTCAACAATTTGACAATCACTTTTTATTTGGTATATATTGATTTTATTATTTTTTGTGTGTATTGGGTTGATAATTTATATTTTTTAAAATACATTTCTACATATATATATTGATTGCATATATTGAAATGTATCTGGTTTACCAATTTAAATTTCTTTTCTTTTTTTCTTTATGTTACTTTTTTAAAATTTAAACGATCATATCCATTGATTTGATCATTAAATATTACTATATTGTGTTAAAATTTAAATGCTCAAATCCATGAATGTATATCAAAAAAATTCAAGTTATTTCCCAAAATACATAAATCACTTTTATAAAACTTATTCTTTACATTTCATAACTTTATAGATTCTATGTTTGACAATAACGACTTCCAAATGGTTGAAAATATAGCAACTCTCATTTTATAGTCACTAATACCATCAATAGTGATTGTCAAATGGTTGTCGCTTCCCCTCCACAAATAATAAATTTTATAGTAGTGAATTAATAATATCATTTAATACATAATGTTATTTTAGACAATATAAAGGAAAAATGGACCAATCATTTATATTTTTAACTATTTATATTGAACACTATTGTTAACAAAATAGAAAATATTATTTATATATATACATATTTATAATTAGGAAGGGGCGAGATGCTGCACGCTGAAGTCGTCACGGGAGAACGAAAGCAAAACCCTAACACCGCAGATCCGGGAATCACTGATGCTAGGTCTTTTGCCGAAGTAGTTGTGGGTAGATTTCCTCACTCTAAATCGAAGAACTCTGATATCATTGCTCCAAAAACGTATCAGAACAAGGGTTTATCGGCGATTGCATTTTCAAAAGATGAGGTACTCAATATTTCCTCTGATCTTCGCTTTGCGCTTGTTGGAAGTTTTGTCAAGAATCGTCCCTCGCTTCTATTTCTGTGCAAAGCACTGGAAAACATCAGTTTCATTAATTTTCATATTGGTCTGATGAATTCAACGCATTTTTTATTATGTTTTTCTTTGGAAAAGGACTATTATCGTTTCTGGACTTGGGGCTCTTGGTCCTTTGGAGGGTCATTTATGAAAGTTTTCAAGTGGTCTCCGGACATCGACATTGGTACTGAACCTCCTATCACTCCTGTCTGGATTGGGTTCCCTGGTTTACCCTTGCATATTTTCAAACAGAATGCTCTATTTTCAATTGCTAATCTATTTGGAATTCCAATTAGACTTGACTCAGCTAACTTGAATCTGTCTCGGCCTTCAGTAGCTAGGATTTGCACTGAAATTCATATCCCGCACGAACTACCTTCTCGTTTCGGGATTCAAAATGGAGATTTAGGTTTTATTAAGGACGTTGTTTTTTGAGAATGTTCCAGATTACTGTAAATGTTGTTCTAGAATTGGTCATTTGATGACTGACTATGAGTCTCAAAATCTTGAACCTCATCCACCTCGTTCCAGGCTCATTTGGGTGGAAAGGACTGCTTCCAATAAGGATCAAACAATAAGGACTACTACTGACACACCACCCCGAAACCCCATTGATATACCTAAGCCTCTCACTAAGACTTTTTCCTCTAAGGGAACTCTATACAACCAGGAAGATATGACAAACACTCCTTTGGAACAGGGTGACAATTCTGATAAGGACAATACAGGTCTCATTCATCCTTCAAAAAATCCCAATAACCATAATACGCTTCTTTCACCCCTGATTGAGGAATTGGAGAAGCACCTTGAAGTCAATGAATCTCAAAATAAGGATAAAAATGATGCTTCTGTTACTGAAATCTCTTCTCAAGAGGCTGACGATCAGCCTAGTCAGATTGAAGAAACCTATTTAAGTTCAAGAGCCAGAAAAGGAAAAAAACCCATGGTTGATGCTGATGGATTCATCTCCCCCAATCCTAGATTCTAGATCTTTCTATCCTTATCTTCTTGTGGCTTAATTAACACTGCACTTCTTTAGACTCTCGTTTTATACTGCTCCTGTGTAGGAAACATATTCATAGGTTTCATTTCTGATGTGGGGTGCGAAGGTGGTCATTATTGCCGGCAATTTTTCTGGGTTTTGATTGAGTTTCCAGAACCATTTTTTTGTTCCACTGGTTTGATGCGGTCTGTAGTATAGTTTGATCTTGGATGGTCTCTTTATGGAAAAGAAGAATTTTCTAATGAAATAAAGAGCAGGTCTGGAAATTCATTTTTTTTCTCCTCTATTCTTCATTGTCTAACATGTTTGTCTCTACAACTTAGTGATGGTGTAAGCATATTACACCTCGTGTTTCCTTTGTAACATTTTGATTTAATAAATTCCCAAGGCATAGACTGGTTTTCAGTTCATGTCTCCTTGTTCCAAAAAAATATATTTATAATCAGGAAAATTTCATTAATGAAAATATTTTAAAATAAATCAAATATTATATATTAATTTTACTTTATGATGATTTTTTACATGCATTAATAGTTGTAACATTTCTATAAAATTGTCTCATGGGTTTATATATATATTAAGTTCAAATAAGAGGAATATTAAGGTTCAAAATCCTCGAGAAAAAAATTTTGGATTGAAATTGGCATGCACTCCATCACGAACATTAACTATGAATCACCTATATTCTTTGTTAATATAGTGATAACTTCACTTAATAATAAGTTATAGATACCTTGTTTATCAAATGAATAACAAAACCACATGTGTCCCACCCCATCACAAATAATCATAACACAATTATCTCGAGTGAAAGCGGTGTCAGCATTAATTTTCACACAAACCAAATCACACATATCCTAAAACACCTCTGCATTAGCCACTTGTTTCTACCAATCAAATCTATCTTAAAAACACCCAATATTTTCCAAAATCACCACCATGTAGTCCTTCTATTTGTTCCAAATCATCTACTTATATGGCAGTGAAACAAAGCATGCATACTAGACTCCGACGATGCAGTGCACACCGAGCATGTCTCTTCTGAATAAATACTGTCAAACAGAGCCTAAATTACTAATAATGAGGACAACATTATATTACACTTAACCAAATTTCAACAAGTAATTTCAAACAAAGCCTAAATTATTAATAATGATGAAAACTTCTTAGATACACATTATTTTCTCCTCCTCTTTTGGCATTTCCCTAATTGACCTGACCTCAACATATGTTCCTATTGTTCCAAGAATGCCCTTTCCTTGCCATACCTCTATGATATTTCTCCTTTCTATAGTTCCATCTCCTTCTCCCTCAAACCTAACAGGAAATAATTTTCTTTTCGCAACTCCTGAACTTCTCCTTTCACTTCCTACTTCACCAGATTCTTCAATTTACTCTTTTCCACCCTTTCAAGGTCTGGAATATAATCTCAATCTTTTAAAAATTATATTTTAGAAAATAGTTATGATCTAGTTTTCTTCAACTTATAAAATTAATGATCTTTCCATAATTTCAAAGATTAATTTAAAAAAAACTTCAGGTGAAGTATTGATCTTAAGTTTCCATTAATAAAAATCAAAGATAAATCAAAAAAAAATAGAATAGAAATAAAAGATTAAAAAATGAAATACTTATACTTGAATTTCAGGTTTGCAAATTTGTTGGGGGGAAGGATTGTGCTTCCACATTTGAATAGGTCGACATAGAATGTGATGTTCATGTGTCTTCTTCTCAATCATTCAAGCCACAATTTTCAATTTTTCTTATAATTCAAGAGGCATGTGTTGATGCCCCACCAATTCAAGCAGCAATGTGTTAATCAGTGAGAATATTCTAGGAAAGGAATTCAATTCCCTGTATATATCAACAAATCCAGTTTGGGTTTCAATTACCAAGATGATTATTCCACACCTGTAAAAAAAATAAGTACTCAACTAACTTCCTCCTTGATGCATATAATTGTTCCTTCTTTGTTATTAGTTTTTTTATCCCAAATTCTTGTTTTCTTATTTTTTCTATTTGGTATTTCATATCATTTTTAAATGCTATGAGAATTTTCATATGTGGTAGTTATACCTCCCCAAAAATATACATTGTATTCCCCTTATCATCGTCTTAAAATGGACCAGAATAAAATATCCCAATCTCAGGTCATACTGAGATGAGGTATTTTTCTTTAAAAAAATAGTGAAAAAATAAATAATGAACTCAATTGAAGCTATTGGAACTAAAAAAGGTTGTGCGATCTTCCATCACCATTAAAATGAAAAAATCCATACTAACAAGGTCTTAAGGGATCTTCAGAGTTAGCTGGGGCTATCATCTCTTATCTTTATACCCCAATTAAGCTGTCGAAAAACACAAAGTACTAAAAACAGCTCGCTATTTGATTTAAATTAGGAAATAGGAAGTATATAAATAAGAATTTAAAAAATAATAATATAAAAAACAAGACCAAGTGACCCAGGCATGACTTGAGTTTTTCTTCTATTACAACCACCAGTAATGCCTGGAGAAACATCATGGCTTTAGGATAGTGCTTTTTGGATTGTTTAACAACCCGCATAGGAAAAATGGGATTAAAACTCCCAAAATAAATACTAATGGCCTATAAATTAATGAAATAAATTTCACACATCCACATTATCATCCCTAATCAAAGTTATTAGTGGATTTTTAGAAAATCCATATTGAGAGAACCATGGATCAGAGGAAAAATACAACAACAATATCCCAACCACACAAAATAGGAAAACACATTAAGTATTAAAATATCAAAAATATTGTTGGGTTCATTAAAACATGATGATATCATGAGCATGGAAAGATCAAGGACCAAATTCTTAGAAGAAACATGTTTTTTAAGAATTCCAACAACTTTTCTCTACAAGTATCTAAATAAGTTCACTGTGTATGAATATTATAGGTCATCTATAATATAAAACAAATTAAAGATGTCATAGTCAACCTGGTTTTTTTATGGCCTCGCATAATAGATTTTGGTTCTGTGATAATAGATTATGGGAACATATAGCAGCATAATATGGAATCTACACACTCATCTCCATCAATGGATTGACCAAGACCTTCAATATGTTAAAATCCAACACTTCTTGGTTTTCTATGATAGAAAAATATTACAGTATCATACCATAAAATCTATGAAGGGAGAAGCATGTTATTTTCTAACCAATAGACATTCCAATTGAATTCGAAGATACAGCTAGCTAAATTCAATATCCATCCATTTTAAGAGCATGGAAATTAAGCCCCATTCAGCCATAAATTTCTATAATGTATTCCTTAGAAGCTTGAAAGAGTTAAAATCAAGTGTCTCTGTGTGCACATGTGTCTATGAGGGATATTGTGTGTGTCTTCCTTTGTGTTTACATCTGAATATGCATTTGTGTTTTTATGTGTTTTTTTGATGTGTGTGTTTTTCTATATGCATGTGTTTTTTGGTCTTTCTATCCTTATGTGAGCGTCTTTGGTATTTTTTTCCTCTATGTGGGTTAGTGTATGTCTCTATGTGTTAGTGTATATTGATTTTTATCAGTTTTTGTGTTTTTGTCTATCTTTGTATCCCAATGTGTGCCTTTGTGTATTAGTGTTTCTGCATGTGTGTGTTGTGAATGCTCTCTATGTGTGTTTTGTTTGTTTTTGTGCCATTTTCATTGCATGCTTGTGCATGTGTGTTGGGTGTTAGTCTCATAGTGGTGTGTGTCTGTCTGAGAATTTGTGTATCTACCTATGTGACTGAGTATTTTTCACATATCCATTTTCATCCATCACTATCTCGCTTTAATACGTTCAATAATAGATAT
The DNA here is from genome assembly GCA_963277665.1 of Viscum album. Taxonomy (NCBI): domain Eukaryota; kingdom Viridiplantae; phylum Streptophyta; class Magnoliopsida; order Santalales; family Viscaceae; genus Viscum; species Viscum album. Next base: position 1,726,452,574 of record OY728123.1, read on the forward strand.
ACTTCAACACTATATGCCTCATAATATACATCAATGATAAAAAATATATATATTATTTGAAGTTAGTTTTAATTGAAATTATAATTTATAGATCAGTAAAATGAAATGAATTTCAGAACCCAAAAATCACAACAAATATCATACCTGTATTTTCCTATTATTTTCGACAGTCGGATAGATTGCATTGGATTTGCGTATTCGACTGATAGCTTCTATGTCATCCGCATCAGATTTATTTTCTAATAAACCACATTGTTTACTAAAGTCTTTAAGAGATTCAATTAAAAATGGGAGAGTCACTACTAAGTATCATCCTTCCTTGTTCATCATTGTTAGGAGAAATAGCATAAACCCAATTATTTTATCTTCCTCTCCCTCTTCCTCATAATTCAAATCTTTCCAAAAATCCTCATCGTCACTTCGCTCCCAATTATCTAAAGGAATAAAATCATTCTCATCACCATTATTAGAATCATTGTCAAATCTAGCCTTTCTATTGTAATTATCATCACTTTCCAAATCATCAAAATCTATAAAAGATTCATAATTTTAATGATTTAATTTATCTACCTCTTATTAAAAAATCTCATCAACCCATCCCTTTTTATTCCTCTACTCCATCCATAGAAAATCAATCTCCAAGATCATCTCCGTAGATAAATTTAATCTTTTCAATAGATCTTTTGGACACATCATTATCATCATCGTCATCTTCATTAGTGGAGTTACTAGTGGAAAACATCCTCAATCAACCAGAATATTTTTACAGGACGAAGCCGGCAAAAATTACAAGTCATTTTTTTTAAAATAAAATTCTTTTGTATATGATTTCTTCTTCAACCTATTGAAAACAGAAAATAAAAACAAAAGTATTTGATGATATATGTTTTATCTACTTGTTTTTTTAAACTGTTTCACTATTTTGTTTAGAATGAAAAAAAACAACCTATAGACTTTTTGTTTTCTATTTATGTATTTTTCTCATAAAATAGGTTATAAGGAGATTAAAAGGAGGTATGTCAAGTATGTTTGGCTGGATTCAAAAATAAACAATATAAGAGAGGATTGGAATTAGGGGAGGAGAATGACAATCTAGGACAACAATCCAACATAGTAGAAATAACCCACCATGGGAGCAGAGAACACCGTGGAAATAAAATGAAATGAACCACAAATGAAACACTAACAGAATCCCCACTAACCCTAACAGCCGCCAAAAAATACCACAACCCACTGACAAAGATCCAACTATCACTGCCACACCATATCCCCCTCCATCTCTATCAGATCAAGGCATAGGGAACACCTACACTACTAAAATCATTCATACCTAAGACAATTAAACAAACCCTCTGCCATATAAGGTAGAAGGAAACACCTCATTGACACATCAATAATTCTGAAAGGGAAATATGGAGCTAATACGCCACCAGTGAAACACTAGTAGAGAGAAGGGGAAATAGTGATCCATGATGTGTCCAGTAAACAATATCTCAATATAAATGTACACTCTAAATACATCGGGGGAAAATGAACAAGGAAAAAAACAACCTTCGTCCAAGTCTAAGAAGAAAAAAAATAGTGAAATAATTGAACGAATAACCAAATGCCCAAGATGTGGAACCCAATGTCTCTTGCAGACTTTCCTCGAGCAATATGTAATATTGTAGAATCATTAAAATTCACTAATAATATTTAATCAGATATATAAAAACATTTTTTTTCAATATAATCATAAAAATATTAAATGTTACAACCACATAAGAAAATATTTTCCCCACCAAAACCTCATTGTCAGTTTTGATATCATACTTCAATAGTAAGAGAACAATAAGGTACATAAATCATATCTTAGTAATATAGAGATACACAATTAAGGGTACCTCTAATAACTTTAATCATTCTCTCTCCTCTTGGGTAATCACTTCATGTGTTTTTGTCCTGTCGGATGGGTGATCATGAATTTTGAGATCCTTTTTGTTTATAATCTTGTCATAAGGATGGGACTACCTCTATTTAAAAACAGAATACCATTAAAACTTAGTATCCAAAATTAATTAATGAGCCTAAGAAAAATAATCATAAACCATAAAATTAAAAAAAATCATTTCAAAAAATCATAATGCAAAGATAGTGAAAAACTAACAGAAAAACTTCAAGAATAAAAAAACATTGCTTATCAACAATACATGTGTGGATGAATCTGTGGTTGGCATGGTTTTCAACACTTATCTTATTGTGGACTCATTGGGAGTTCTTTTTATCACAATGTCTTCATTCTTCTTTCTTGGTTGATACCTATAAGAGAATCCATAGGATTATAATAAAACTATGAAATCATTATCCAATTGTTTAAGAAACTAGGCATCTTCTTGTTTATCTTTTTCTTTTTCCACCTGGTCAAAAAAATAAATGTCATAGAAAGAAAATTGATAAATTCCTGAAACAATACATAATATTGGACTAAAGTGAATTGAAAATAAATGTTATCACTTATAATTATATGCTATTTACAATAATCTCAACCATAACGTCATTCTTTCATTTACTCTTCTGTACATTTAATCAAGGAGAATCAAAATAAAACATCATATCACTATAAAATAAGAAGATTTAAATACATAAAAAGAGTGACGGACAACATGAATCAAATCACTTATTGGCAACATTAAAATTTGTAAAATCAGACCTCCATAAATTATTCTTGAAAACTAAACCCCTATAATTTATTTTATTTTTAATGGAATATAAAATTTAATATAAGGTGATAATTAATTCCAAAAGAATAATAATATAAGAAAATAATTTTAGTGAAAAAAAGAATAAGAACAAAAATATTAAGTTTGAAATAGAGCAGTCCGCCAATCCCTAAAAAAACCATTAACAAAAAAGAAATGTCTCTACCAAAAACAAAAATCTAGAGAAACACATCCCAAATATGATTCCCATGAGAAATTATTCCATGATAAATTTAAGAACCACATATGAAAAAGAAAAATAATTCCCCCATGGTAATCAGTGGAAATCTATAGTGTGTGACATGGCCCACAATGTTGTTCCATTGTAGTTCATGAAATGCAACACAACCTAATACATATCTTGACATAGATGATAAATCCAATCATTTAAGAATAATAGATTACACCCTTTATTTCTTTCTCATTCTATGTCTGAGGACACATCTTCTTGGAGAGAGTTATGGAATTTGATAAAGGAAACAGTCATCTCCCAGATTGTTCTATCTTGTATCATTTCAATACCAAATCAGTGAACGTACTTGACTTAGTCCAATAAGCCTCTTAAATTTACCTCTGTAAATCTCGATCCTTAGAATATAGGTTATTTAACCTAATTCCTTCATGGAAAATCATTCATTTAACTATGTTTTTTTAGATTTTAAGACAAGTAACTCGTTTCTCATTAATAATATGTCAATATATATCACTAAGAAATATATATCACCCTTAAAAGCCTTATTATAGACACAAGACACACTTCATTTTTAATGAAACTAATTCTCGTATAGAATCATCAAAATAAGCACTCCATCATCATGAAGTATGATTCAAATCATACAAGGACCCAACTTTAAGTGTTACATATTTGAACTAGAATTCACATTCATACAATCATGATTATATTTTTGGTTTATAGTTTTATAAAATTAAAACAAACTCTTACAAAATATACTTATGCATTACAATTATACACTAATACTTAGTATCTGTTTTTCTCACAGAAAAATTGAAATAAAACATGGTTTATTTTAATGATAAATCTTTAAAATTTTCATCTTGATATCATCCTTGCACCTATTATTCCTTAAACCCTATTAATAACATTTTAGAAACATGGGGTGGGCACAAAAATCTTTGTAAGGGACATAGAAAGAAAAAATCCATTAGTCCTGTAAAAAACCTGAAAATCCTTTTAATGTTTATCTTCCTCTTCAAAGTTCTTTGAACGTATGAAATATAATATTTCTACTTGAAAAAACACATGCTATTTTAATCAAATAAAAACTTTAAAACCCATAAAAAACATAGTTAAAAATGTTGGAAACATAGGGAATCAAAGGAGTAACCACCACAACTACTCATGGAAGACCTGAATTGTTAAATTCTAAACATTACCTAAAAGTAACCATCACAGCTACTCATAGATTATCCATCGTAGTATATTCTCATTATCTCTTAGTATAAAACAAATTGGTTAACTCCATCTCATATATGGAATAACCATATGGTCGACTTCCATACTTAAATCATTGGATGTTATAATGTGACCACTGATCAATGGTTTATCATAGAAACCACATGTCTTTGGTTAATAACATAACCACCTATCCTTGGTATATAAAGAAACCACCCTTCATCATAAACATTCTCAAGAACCATAACATAATCATAAATCATGAAATCTTACATCATAAAAACATTTTTAAAGAAAATAAACTTTTTCATTTGGAAATCAATTATTTTTAGAACAACTGTGCAGATACAATGAAAAAAATCTTTAAAAATAATCATATAAAATTTTAAAGTAAACTTTATAGAAAAAAATTATCTATGATGGTAGGAAAAGCTACTCTTGACGTATAAGTTAAAAAAAAATCCTTTTATACTTTGGTTAAAAAACTCACAAAATACCTCATTTGGAAAATGATAGAGATTCCTTTCAAACCGTTTTGTAAAAATTAAAACATGGGTAAAAATGGCTTTAAATAATCATAGAATAATAATAAAAAACTATTTAAAAGTATTTTTCGAAAAAAAAATCATATGGATATAGAAGAAAAATAATTTTTTTAAGGGAAACTTTAAAAGACTATTTTGAAAAGAAATTCACCTTCCTTGAGTCTGACTCATCACATACGTTCTTTATCTTCTTCTTAGTCAGACAATATCCTTTTCTTAATACCTTAAGATCACTAAGGTTGATGTTTTCTCTAAACTATGGCCACTAGAATGAGAAAAAGGATTCTATGAAGGTATTTGGGAATTTCTTGGATGAAACAAATAGGTTTTGAAGTGTGAAAAAATGTGAAGATGAGGTTCCCTTTTACAAGAGAGAGGAGGATAACTCTTGGCCTATCTCAAAATATTAAATAAATATAAATTAATTTTCAATTCTATATGGTTCCAAATTTAGTTATTTAAAAGATAATATGGCTCAAAATCTCTTCATATAATAAAAATCAAACTAGTTTTGACTATATTTCTACTCTTATATTTTGGTTTTTACCCCTACATATCTCATTAAACTCTTACCATGACAATATGGATTTTTACTGTTCGATAGTTAATATAGTTAATATAAAATGAAAAATGACAAATAAATGGATCATGGTTAATATTTTCAACATTATCCTAATCACATTTCGAATTTAATATTTTAAATAATTTTATATCATTTGATAAAATATTATTTACTATAAAATATCTATAATGTCAATTTTTAGAACTATTCATTACTTTGACTTTAATAATGTTGAGACAACATCTAAAATTTTAATTAAATATTTTATTATATTCCTACCATGTTACGATCATCTATAAAATTCATTGATCGCATTATTTATCTAAATTTATATTTATTTTAATATTTTTAATATCTATTATTTTATTTTCCCATTAATTAATTATTTACTAAAACAACGTTGTGCAAAAATTTAAGGAAATTATTTCTTAAATAAAAATTATAAATAAACTAACATGATTAAGATAAAACATTAAGATTTTAAATATAACATATCTTTTGGATTACATCATATTAAAAATAATACATTTATTAAAAAAAGTGTGACATATTCAACATTTATTTAAATAAAATGTTATAAAGTTCATAATCTCATTCAAGTGGCCCTAAAGGGATATAAATTCAAAAATTATATTATTATGGTTTATAGATATGCATACAATAATATTTTGGTAAGTTTTGGATCATTTTAGGGTTTTTATCATTTTTTAACCTAAATTACCTAATTTAGCCTTTACCGTGATAATAAACATTACTAAGGTTACTATTCATATTTTCCAAAAAAAATAGACATATTTATTAACTTTTTATCAAATGATTCCAAATATGAAATCCATTTTTCAAAATTCAAAACATAGAATTCAAGGAATTTAATTTAAAATTAAACCAGTAAAATGTAACAAGAAAATAATTTTTCAAAAAAATCCCTTTTAAAATATAAAATTATTTTAATACTAAATTAAATTGTAAATCCATTTCCAAAACAAAAATTGGATTATTTAAAATCAAAATTAATTAACGAAAATTTAAAACTAATCAAAAAAATAATTTTCCACTATCAATTCTATAAAATAAAATATAGTTTTCAATAAAAATCAATATTTTTCCCTATCCCTTAACAACACAGAATTTTTAAAAAATTTGACAAATTTTATCCTAAGATAATTTTGTAATGATAAATATAAAAATGGGATTAATTATTTCGAATTAAAATTATATAATTTTAAAATTAAAATTTAAAAAAAATGTTACAAGGAATGAGTTTAATAAAAACATTAATTTTTTGATTTAAAGAATTAATTAATATATTTATAGTGAATATAACTATATAATTCTGGAATAATAATAAATATTAAAATTATTTATTCTATAATTACATGGGTTATTACATTATTAGCTTCTAATGGTGTCACAAAACCTTTTAACTATATGCCATGTGGACATACTTCACCATTTTTCAATTCAAGAATGCGGTCTTAAGATCCATCTATCAATTCTCATAGTTATAGTAAGATGGAATAAAAAGTAGAATTCAAATTTATTTCAGTATAAAAACAGAAAAAGAGGTTTCATCATTGGAAATACCCTAATAGTTTCTGAAACCTTTAGTAAAAAATCATATCTTATAGGTACTAACTTTACCATTTATGTCCAATTTTTTATTGAATACCAATTTTCAATCAATGGAATTTACTCTTGTTGGAGGTTCAATCAAAGTATAAATTTGATTTTAGTACAAAGAATACATTTATGGATTCATGTATTCTTTCCATTTGTAAAAACTTCTATATCGTTAAATGCTATTAGGATCTAGGTTTGTTATTATAAATGAATATTGTTCCCTTTTTGAGTGACAAGAAAATTTATTCCATGGGGACTTCCCTAGTCGACCTATGCAATATTTGTTTCTCTAGAACAAAACTTCTTCCATAGGGACTTGTGAAGTTTGTTTTTATTCCAACTCTCATGCATTTAGAGTCTTAACTTCATCAAAGTCAATCTATATCTCACTATCACCTTTGTAGATGTGTTCCCTTTCTAGAAAGATAGATACCCTTTTGACAATTACTTTTCTATTTAAGTGATTCTAAAGGTAATATCATTTTGTTTCCGTAGGATATCCTATAGAGACAGACATTGTGACTTGTGATGCAAGTTTTTTGCAATGAATAACATTATCAAATGTTTTGCATCCCCATACGTGAATATTTGATAAGGTCGTTTCTCCACATACCATAACTCATATGGGATCATGTCTGCCGCCTTAGTTGGTGCAAGTTTAAGTGTGTGTGTCCTTGCTTGCAAGGACTCATAGATCTTACCATGTCTAACATGGTGTGATTCCTCATTTCACTTACACCATTTAATTTAGGTGTATATGGAGGATTCAGTTGAGACATTCACTAAACACTTTCAAATAATATATGAATTCTTGGTTAAGATATTTTCAACCTTTATCTTATCATAATTTCTTTACCTTCTTAATAGGCCTTATTTATGAGGAATAAATTATATTCCTTTCGGAAATTGAACTCTATTTTGGTATGGTGGAAATAATTATGATGAAAATATAAATAAAATAGAATTGGAAAATAAATGGAGACCAAGTTTAAAATCATGTTTAATAGTTATGTTTTTTTATGATAAAATAGGAATTAACTTGTTTGAAATTACAAATATATCCACGTCACACCCCATCTCTCTAGAAGCATGTTTCAGTAGCAAATAATAGAGGGTCAAAGTAAAGGGTGATAAGATTTGTTTGATGGTGAGGGATGATGAGGGTAACAACAACAAGGGAAGATAGTGGACATGACATTAGTCATTGGTTGCCTGTTAGGCATAGATTAATAGGGATAGTCACTAGTTAGATCAGTGGAAACATTGGTGGTGGTGTCCAGTTGGATCAAGGAAGGCAATACATGTAGGAATATGGAGGTAATTTAGTCCAAATTTTTGTTCCCATCGTAAGATCTTCCTTTCAACACTATTTATAGGGGGAAACCTCATTCCATCATACAATGGAATTTTTAATTCCTTGGAACTAGTCTTCCTACATACCAAGCAAACAAACAACATTCTTCCATTTTCCTTTCCTCTTCAAATATCTACTTACCCCGTACAAAACAAGGCCTCAAGGAATACAAGGGAAGGATGGGAACACGAAAGAAGTGAAAGTCATTATGTCCATCCAAAAGTTTTTTCATAAAATTCAAGACAAAAAATGATATCTAAACAAATAACACATGAATCCTCATTCAAGATCATCGCACTTAATTTATAATTAATTATAAATAAATATTTACCTCAAATAATATGATTCATTATTCATTATTCATTCATCATTGATAGTTTCATTTATTCAAGAGATCAAACTAAAGTTCCTCTAATGATATCCACATGTGTTCCACAAAGCTCGGAACACTGAGTATTAGCATGAAGAAACCAAGTGTCTTATGATGTCCAATGTCAAACTTATAAGAATCTCTCCAGATCCTCTCTCTAGAACTTAAGAAAATGTGGAACGAAACAATCTAATCCTATCACTATAAATTGATAAGATAATTAGACAAATGAATCTTCTACACATGACATAGAGGAATCTCTTTAAATATTGAGGTTCAATTTAAAATAATTGGACTAAGGTCCATTTTTAACTAAAATAAATAAAATACCCCATCTCACACATTTAAATATTTCACTTCTTAAAAAAAATTATTTGAACTGATATATAAACCTATATCTCATGTAATAGGAAATTTAAATAATTAAATTAAAATCAATTTCAGGGACATGATTCATTAACTCAACCTAAATTCTCCAAATTAATTATCAAACCCTAGACCATAAAATAATTAAGATCGTTCAACAAAATTTATTATATTCACTAATGCAACCTAGAATTAACTAATAAATACCATAAGTCATAAATTTAAACTTTAATATTCAGAACTGGAATATATAATGATTGAATTATGATCAATATTACTCAAACAAACATCGATCTACAAATTAGGATTTATTATATTCTAATACTTAGATTCAATTGAATCTAATGAGCTTCTAGATACAGTTAAAATGAAATCTTTTAGACCCCCTTATCTTAGTGACAGTAGGTCCATCACCCACATCAATATAAGTATCTAGAAACACATCATGACCTCTATGAAGAAAATGAAAAATTGTAATGACAACCCTCCTACGAAAGCAACCATGAAATATAATATCTATGTCAACTGATATCTCATCAAGCAAGATGCATAAATGTATCATCACCCTTATTGTTTGATCTATCTTTATTTGACTTGACCGAATAAACTTGTCTATAATCACCATGCATGTGGATTTTCATCGAACACTTAAATTTCAATCACAGGATAAATACATCCTCTTTCATAACTTGAAAGGGGAAATTTTATTCAAACCATTCAATTGAACACGATGCATGAGACTCACTTTGCTTCAGTGTAAGCATATTTTTCATGGTTTTCATTATTCACTCAATCATGTGAATCATGATATATATATCTCAAGTTTAATGACCAATACATACACTTATAGATAAGAACAACAAAGACACATAAAACATATGGATTTCCTATTGATGAGTTCATCCTCATGATCCCCTATCTCAAAAATCACCAAGTGTGAACTTCCTTTGAAAAAATCTCAATTCTTATGAGCCTTCTAAACTTTATGGTCAACATAATATATATCTTGATAGACTGATGTGTCTTGACCATTAGAAAAAGTTTTAATAATACTTTATTCACATCTTTAGGTTTTCATTATAGTGAGGAACTATTATAACCTATTGATGTGATAAATATTCTAATGATATTATCACTTATTTCCTACAAAAGAAAAGACAATATGTGATAAAATTAAAACATGTATATATCAAACTAAATTCATGACCATGTAATCAAAACTACATAAATATTTTGGTTCCAAAACTCCAACTTTGAAATACTATCACTTATACTAGATTCAACTACTAACAATCCCCAACACTGACTCTAACATACTATCCCATGTACTAGATCTAGCTACTAAAAATCCTCAACCCACTAGCTCTCATATGATGTTCTTGTTGGATGTGAAGTAAAACAGAAAGCATCATATTGTGGTGTTTATTACAGAAGTTTCAGTCAATATATAGGATTGGTTTTTTTCATGCATGGGATGCATAATGTTGGTTTGAAAACCCCATATTTAACATACTCTCACTTTTACTGCAATCAACTGCTAAAAATATTCAAACCACTAGCTCTCACATGATGTTCATGTTGGATGTTCACTAAACTAGGTAGCATCAGGATATGGTGGTTGTTACAGATGATCCATGTTTGGTTTTTAATGCATAGGATGCTTGTATTTTCCACATCCACTCTTGCTCAGTTTCATCATTTATAAAACCATTATGAATGGATTTAATATGTATTGAGTGATCATTGATCAAGTTCAATGGATTCACCCCAATGTGAAATAATGCATGTGATGCATTATGAATAATCAACATTCCCTCCATTTAATATAGAGGGTCGATCATTGCCTATACGAATAGAATGAGTTCTATCGTTGGGTGTCAGTTAGATGGTTTTGATTATCATAAATTTCATACAAAACATTATATAAGAACCTTCTTCCCTAACCTCTTTCATCTCTCCTGATACGGAACTAACACCCCTTCGATATTTTAGGTATCCTCTGGTTATGAACTCAGATCCAATGGTTGATGTCCCCCTCTCAGTGGTAATAGTCATAGATCAACTGCTCTTCGTGATCATCATAAAGCATATTCCATCGAATTAAGAAGGTGGAAGATACTACTACACCAATCTAAGTATGATCTAATTTAGGATTATTTATGAATATTAGTTTCTTTTAATTTAATTTTATTCATTTCCATTCTATAAACTTTTTTATTTTTTCCTATGCTTTTCATCTCCACCCATAGAGTTCCACCCATCTGTATTTATCCCAAGGAGAACTTTCTTGTGAAACTTATGTTCATGTTTTTAAATCATCCTATATTTCTTGATTTTAAACCTCTAATTTTAATTTTGTAGTATGTGATGATGTGGGGAGGAATATATTTCTACTCTTTAAACCTATTTACATCACTGAATTTACATATTTGATTACATTCCGGGTAATTGTGACACCTAGAGATCTCACTTTCTTTCTCTTATTTATGTGGTTGATTTATCCCTTGATTTTGGGTGTCCTGAGGTTGAAATTTTGAGTTTTTTAATGTTTTTTAGGGATTCACGGTTAAGTGCACAATTTGGGAAATCAGGAATTAGAAATCATACACCATCTAAAATTATATAAACCGGTGATTCCATGATCTGGTAAACCATATAGGACAATAATGTGACCTCTACGGTTCTGGGGTAGTGGTTGGTTCATGGTTTACGCATGATTTGATAAACTATACAATAGAACCGTGAAACCTTATCAAGTAGGGATAATTTTTCATTTTGGATTCTTTTTAATTGGGGATTATCCCATTATCCACCCCAATCAATTTAACCCAACCTAAGAACCTCCCAAGGATCTATCTCCCTCTTCCAAGCTCCTCTAAGGTTGATTTGGAGTAGTTCTTGGGTGTTTCTTCATTTGGATCAAGAGGTAAGGGATTTCTCTCTCTTCTTCTCATATTTTATACTTTTATCCCATCTTTTCCTCTAACCCTAATGGCCACGTGGGATGATTTTAAAGGTTATGGTTTTTCTTAGATTGGGTTTTTGGTTTTGAAAAGTTATGAGTCATATATTAATCCCTATTTTGGTAGTTTCTGTTAAAGGTGACATGTTTCCACCATTTAAGAAAGGTGTTTCCATTCCATATCCTTTTATTAAAGAATTAATTTATAGATAAATATTTCTAAGAGTTTTGAACTAAATTAATGATGTATATAATACCTAGTCTTATAAATATCAAAGGTTTTTCATGTTTTGTTGGTTTTCCCTTTATAAAAAATGGGTAAATTGTTTAGTTTAATGGAACTTCGTTTTAAAATGGTATATCATTCATTCAAGGTGTTTGATAAAATTTCATTGATAGTTTTGTACCAGAAAAACAATTGGTTCATGGTATTTTTAACCAATTTGATTTTATAAGGTAAAGTTCTCATTGTTTAAAAATGGGTTATCCTATTTTAATGGATTGATATTTTTTAAAAGAATCTTCCTATTATTAAATGGTTTCCTTGATTTTTCGAAATGGGGTTCCTTGTTTTAATGAAGTTTTATTGTTTAAAGAAAGTGGTGTGCATTTTAAATTCTTTCAAATCTTTAAGAATTGGTGTGTGTGTCCTCTTTAATTTTTTTTTTGTATGAGGCCTTTAATTGTTTGAGCATGTCATTTATTTCATATCTTTGTGTTTTTTCTAGATTTACATTGATTTTGAGGTGATTTTGAAAGCATATTTTCAAAGTCTCATTTTTATTGTGATGTGGTGTTATGTACGATTTCCTTTGGATTTTCATTTGGGTTAAAATAGATTTTAAAAAGATATTTACAAACCATGTAATTTTTATGTGTAAAAAATAATTCTCGGTTAGAACCTTTAGGGAATATAGTTATGGATTGATGTTTTCACCCAAATCAAGCACTTATTAACTATTATTATGATTTTTTTCATGTGTTAAATCTATAGTAATGTTGATTCACGGATTATGTGGTTAATAATTAGGTTTGATATTGAACGGGGTGTGTTGGAGATGGAATTTATATGATTGATGTGAATTATTGCCTTTGGTATTTATGTATCCATTCAATTGACATTGGTTTTATAGTGGTCCACATCCATTATCTATGACATGAGGAACACTAGGATACTAAGTGGGGAGTAAGGGAAGTTGGCTATTCTAATTGAGGTTTCCGAATTGGCTAGTATCCCCTAGTTTAATATTATAACCTCTTTAGGGGATTGTCACCAATGAGACTAATTAAGAGTGGTTCAAGGGACGAGATATGTGACTATTGACCTTCCTGTAGTTGGTTTCACTTTTTCATGTCTAGTATTTTCACCATTAGTGCCTAGGTTTTTTCCTCATTCTATGTATCTTATGTTGTGCCTTTTTTGTATATTGGCGTGTGAGTTGATTATCATTTCCTTATTCTTATTTTGATGTGTTGGTTATTTATTAATGGATATCATTGTTGTAAAATTTTCCATGTTTTATTTTTTTTTTGGATTATGACTTTATGGTTTTGTAGTTTGTTATGTTTCTCCCTTTCCTATACTCATATTGAGTGTATGTTATGGGTTTTAAAAAGGGAAAAGACATTTTTTTTTCGAAATACAGACCTTGTGAAGTGCTTCTTTTGATTTTTTTAAACCATGAGAGGATTTGTTTTTTAAAAATAAGTGTTTATTTGAAATTTAAACCTTGGAAAGTGTTTTTATTTTAAAATGTAATTTTAAACAATGCGATGATTTGTTTTCAAAGAAGGTATTTTTAAGATAAAATAATATTTTTGACTTGTTTATTTTTCTTAATTTCAAGTTGCTTTGTTTTAAAAAGTTAAGTAGTTGTTTTTTTGTAAACTACATCACCTTGGTAAAGTCACTTCAAGGAATATTTAATAAAAAGGGTGTTTTAAGGAATGAAAAAAGGTTTTAGATGCTTATTCATGTTTTTTAAGGGGAATGAAACCCTAGTTTTTTATTACTTTTAAACTAGTGAACTTTATTTCTTTATTGAAAAGGAATGTAATGGAATCATGGAGGTATCCTACTAGCCAAAGGATCACACATAGTATAGTCACACATGTGGGTATAAAGTCTTCATGTCTTCCACAGGTTATTAGGATATGACTTATAGCTTGGATTTCTATTGCTCTCCTTTGGGAAGTGGGTGGTGACTTGAGTCACATTGACATGTTGAATTTTATCACCCAATTTTGGTTCATCTAGTTTTAGGTCGTATGGTGTATCCTCCTCTTACGCCACCTGATTTCTTTTTTGCTATTTTATTTACCTTATTTGGAAATGTGAAATATTTTTATAATTTTTTTTAATTTTATGGGAAATATTTTATAAAATATTTTCTTTTATCTACACCATTGTACCTTGTTTCGATGGAATTTATTTTGTTTTCTGTTGTTTCATTTTTTCATGTCCTTCCAATTTGAGACTGTGTGTCAGAGTCCTGGTTGGGACCATTGTCGATCCTAGTTTAATATGATGGTGAAATAATTCCCACTAGCTCACTTGTGATACCTCGGTACTTGTATCCATCCCGAGGTGATCAGGAATATGCCTTAGGCCTTGTGATGGAACAACTCAAGTGACGTGTCAGGTCAGCCAAGGTTAGTTCACTATAATGTTCCCTTTTCCATGATTTATCTAGGATATAATAAATATGGTAGGCTATGAAGGGAGTGATTAGAGATCATGGGGTACACTAATTGGTTCCCACCATTTTATGGATAGAGCACATGATTGGGAGTTGTTTCAAGAAATGGAACCCAAAGTAACTCCATGCACTCTTCATACTATAGATTTTAGTATATAGGATATATTAATTGAGAGGATATAAGGATCAATGTATATGTGGTTTTAATGTTAGTATCCTCACAAAAGAGATAATTAGAGGTGGCACATAGTGTGAGTGATTCCACTAAGGGGGAATAAAACTTGAACAAACAAATCACTCAAGGATTAACCCTCTATTATTCATGACTAATTTTATTTTCATATCTTTTAATTTTAATTTCTTTTCATTCAAACATCATTTCTTTTTTTTCTGTATTTATAAAAAATATATAAACAAATATAATAAGTGAAACATAAGAATAGGGAGTGTTAAGTCTCCTTTAGAGACACCCAAGGTTTTCAATGAATTCCTTTTGGGAATTTTAAATACTTTTCATATGACCCCATGATAGGTCTAGCATCACATATATGTTTGAAATATCATATTTGTAAGGATTTTACTCAAAGTGATAAGGTTTCAATTAAAAAATAACTGCAGAGGATAATGTGGCAGACTCATTAACTAAATCCATTTCTCAGCAGAAGAATGAGAATCATTAGAGAGCTAGAAAGAGGAGTATTAATAATATCAAGATATACTAAAAGTTGTAGAGTGTTATAGTTGATACTCTAGAACCACATTTTTTGTGTACTTTTAATTAGTAGATCACCTATTTAGTTTGATATATACATGTTTTATTTTGATCACATATTGTCTTTTACTTTAGATGCAATACGTTATATATAAATGTTTTCTTTTTATCACATATTGTCTTTTCCATTATATAAAATACATGATAATGTCCTTAAAATATTTATCACTTTAATAAGTTATAGAAATTATTAGTAAGAATAAGAACCTAGAGATATTATGATAATATTCTTAATATTGTGCCTTATTTTCTAGAAACATCAGGCCCAACAGGACACATATGATGTTTGAATATTAGGTGTTAGGGAATCATAAGCATTAGAAATTCATTTCATAAAACATGCACTTATAATCCCCAAGAGAGTATTCTAAGAGATACCCCACCAATGGTAACTCCAAATGTTATATATATCATCAGTTGTTCTTATCTATGAGCATGTATAATTTCCCATAAACTTAAGATCATTATTTTTGAATATCGTGATTCTTATACACATATTCATGAAAGAATTATGACATATGATAGTTGATAAATATCTTGTGTATATTTCTTCATGATATTAATTGAATTCTTAAGATAATATATGTCACTTCCATGTTATGGAATAAGATATCTTTAGAAATTTGATTGAAAAATATGTGTCTGAATAAAATCCAAGGCCGTGGTGATTACGGGAAAGTTCATTTCGATAATTTGAAGAAATATGGATAAAAAATTAAGTATGTATACACATTTTCACAAATTGTTTAATGTGATATTTATTGAAAAAAAAGTATATTAAACACCTATGTTCATTGAAAGGTTTTCATTGATACAAATTTTCCCTTTCTCTATAGGAGAATGATGCTTTGAAAGATAGCTCTAGGTCAATGGATTGAACCTACTTCCAATGATAAAGGACCTAGAGGCCTCACACTAAATTTATCCAAAAACTCATTAGATATGGTAAATTCAAGTGTTAAAATAGAATCAGTTCGATTTATTGATCTATTTATATTCATGTAAAATCAATCATAATAAATTGAAAAATTAATCAAGATTAGAATAAGTGATTTTGATTTTAACTCTGATTGTCTATACAAGTTATCCTACATTGGATTAGTGAATGTGAGAAATCTAAGCAACCTAATTATTTTATGTTTTGGGGTTTGGTAATTTATTGGAAATATTCCAATAGAATTAATGGTCTAAGTTCATGAAGTGGTTTATAATTTAATTATTTTAATTAATTATTGCATTGGATGTATATTTATATCACTTAAAAAATTATTTATTTTAATAAATTAATTATTTAAATAAATATATGACATGGGGTCTTTTATTTAATAAAATTAAAAGAATTGTCAATATAAAATTTTAAATTAGACTAAATATTTTAAAAAAATGTCTCAATGTCACATGTGTGGGATTCATTTGTCTAATTTTCTTCTCTAGTTCTAGAGAGAGAATTAGAGTGGTTATCCCCATATTATGTCAAGATATAACACACAATGTTCTATCTATGTTTCACATTGTGCTGCATATACCGATCTGGAATGCATACGGTTTCACACATAAGGTATAATGTATAACATCCAGAGACCAAGAAAAACACAACATGTCAAAAATTTATTTTAAAAAAATTAAAATAAAATTGGTATTTTAAAAATTAAATACCAAGGATCATAGGAAGGAAAGATTAACAATTAAAATTAATTGTATTATTATTAATTATTCTATGATATGGACTTTCACTATTGACTACATTATATTCCTTTGCCTGGATATCCAAATAAACATTTATAGTTATGCATGTGGTAGATTGAAGAACCAAATGTCATGGTACTGTAAGAGGATGATTTGTTTCAAAACTATGGAGAATTTGATCAATATGTGAAGAGTCTAGAGAAATAAGTAAAATTTAGAAGTATGGGAGAAGAAAAAGAGGATTCTTTGTTATTTACATGAAAGATTCTTAGTGTTATAGTTATGATCCTTGTTAACAACAATTTAACTCCTAATTTTGAATCTAAAACACTTAATAAGTTTGATAATGTGGAATTCGACTCGAAAAGGCCTTTTGGAATTAAACTAGAAGAAAGACATAGAGAAATGTCATAAGTAATGTGTACGGAGGTAGAAGGATGTTTGGAGAATTTTACGATGAATATTAATGCTTTTGATAAGAATATAGGTGGACTAGATTTAGTTTTGGGAATTAAGTGGTTAAATAATTTGGGGTTTGTATTAAAAAACTAGAATCACAAAATCATGGAATTTATTTGGGAAGGGAAAGAACTCAACTTGTTATTGGCGAACGAGTTTCTTAATAAACCAGTGGAGTAGTTGGACAGAGTAGTGAGCAACTGCATCAGCGGTTAGGGGGGTAAACTTGGAATTTACATCCCTATTTGATGATCCAAAAGGGATATCGCCATGTAGATTAATGGATTATATAATAACTCGGGTGTAAGGAGTTTTTCCTATAAACATTAGGCAGCATAAGTTGGCACATTATCATAAAGATGAGATAGAGAAGCAAGTAACATAGATATTGGAATGTGGAATAATTAGAAATAGAAACAACCCCTATGAAAATCTTATTATCTTAGTTAAGAATAAATATGTGGTTTGTAGATTGTGTGTGGATTATAGAGCTCTAAATAAGGTATCCTTCCAGATAGATATATTTTTCCAGTTATAGAGTAGTTATTGGATGAATTATATGGGGAAAAATATTTTTCTAAACTTGATTTGAAGTCTAGATTTCATTAATTCTAAAGACAAAATATATCAATATGACATCATTTAAAACACATGAGGGTTATTATGAATAAATTCTTATGCATTTTAGACTTATGAATTCCCTGAAAACTTTACTTTCAATCATGAAAAGTGTGTTTAGAGGGAATTTAAGAAAAAATATTTTGTTTTCATTGATTATATCATTATTTACTGTAAAAGATTGTCAAAAAATCATCAAAATTGAGAGGCTGCTTTCAAATTTTCACAAACAAACCAAATGAAGATAAAAAAATAAATGGATTTTTTCTTATCCAAAAATAGAACATCTTGAACACAGAATTTCAAGGGAAGGCTTCTTTATAAAGCCTAATAAAAATGATTGTATTGTTAACTATCCTAGAGAACCAAATGTTGAAGGGGATAGACGATTTTTTGGGTCTTGCAACATATTACATGATGTTTATCAAGGGTTATGGGAACATTGCTAAATTGTTAACTGACTTGACCAATAAAGATGGATCTTTGTAGAATGATCTAATAGTGAAAGTTTTTATGGAGCTTAAAAATTATATGACATATGCCCTACCACTTGCTCTGTCGAGTTTTTTTGAAGACATTTGTCATCGCATGTGATGTTCCAAGGAGAGAAGTTAGTGTTGTTCTTACGCAATAATGTAAAAAAATAACTTATTTTAGTAAGGATTTGGCTAAATTTATTCTTTTTAAGACAATTTTTGTAAAGGAGATGATGGAACATGTTTTAGCAGCTATCCATTGGAAGCAATATTTAATGGAAAGACATTTATTTGTATACATTGACCATAAGGAACTCAAGAATTTATTGAACCAGAGGATTCATAGCATTAATCAACATTGATGGGATTAGATTTTGAAGTGGTGTATAAGATGAGAAAGGTTAATCATGCTGCATATTCTTTATCCATCTTGGCATAGGAGAAGATAACTCAACCTGATTTTTGTTTCACCCATTCCATATAATTTTTGGATGGAGTTAGAAACAATTAAAGGGTAATTATAGCAGGATAAGAAACTATTGTGTGTTATTGCAACAATAAAACAACCAGTTTTCTCCAAGCCAGGGTATAGTTTCTAGGATGGAATATTGTTTTATAATGTAAATCTAGTTTTGTCAATGCATTCAATTCTAATCCCAAGGCTTTCACATTATTATTATTTGTCTCTTGATACAAGGCTCGGTTTTAAAAATGAGTTTATCTTATAATCCAATAACAGATGGGAA
The DNA here is from genome assembly GCA_963277665.1 of Viscum album. Classification (NCBI taxonomy): domain Eukaryota; kingdom Viridiplantae; phylum Streptophyta; class Magnoliopsida; order Santalales; family Viscaceae; genus Viscum; species Viscum album. The sequence goes on from OY728123.1 coordinate 1,726,471,961, forward strand.
AATAATGATTGTAAACAAATGTTTCGAGACATAACTGACATGTTTTTCTTTTGATCAACCTAATAGTTGGTCCAGAGGGTTACCATGGGTTGGGTATTGTTACAATACAACTTCACAAGCTTCTACTAAGATAACACCTTTTCTTTTTTTATTGTGGGAAGCCACCAAAAATTCAGCAATGTATTATAAGATAAAATCAGCTGAATCTATTGTGAATGCGCTTGTGGAGAGATACGTGGTGACAATTTCATCTAAGGTGGTAATCTACAATCAACAGCTGATGACTAAGTTTACAAACAAGTGTAGGAGGTATGTGAATTTTGATGTAGGAAAATATTCATTCTAAATATTAGGCCCAATGTTCAAACTTCAAAATCTAAGAAATTTTGTCCTTAGCATGCAGCTAGATATTATGGACCTTTCATAGTATTATAAATGTTGGGGGCTATGAATTGCATTTTTTCCTTACTAGAAACTGATAAATCCCCAGTTATAGCCTTGAGTATGGAAGGTCTATTATAGAAAAGGTAAAAGTGTCTCAATGGAGGAATTTATAGTGGGGGGGGATCTAGGCCCACTTTAAATAAAAGAGAGGGGGGATTCTTTTTTCAAAGTAGAAGTGGGTAGGGGAATAAGGGGGTGTGAAGGGATATTTTTAGAAAGTTTTAGGTGATATTTTTTGGGATATATTGAGGAATCTAAAGTGATTTTCTCAATCCCTTTTACTCTTTTTCTTCCTCCTCTTCTTATAGCCTCTTTTAGCTCTAGTTCCTCACAGTTTCTATACCTAAATACTAAGTAGTCTTTTCCAATCGATTCAAAATTGTGTGGGATGTATCAATTGGTCTGACCTATCGAATACTACCATGGGAAGGAAGAACTATAGGATTCATGCTTGAGGAAGGAATATTAGCCACATGGTGATGGAGATTAGCCTCCAAGATCATCTTGAAGGGATAGATAAATGAATGGGACATGTCTAAACAAGAATGGAAAAGAGCATGGAATGCGTGAAATTGACGATGAATGGATTGTTGTTGACGGTCAGAAATTTTACCTAGGAAATGAAGGATTTTATGGAACTCTAGAAGTCCACATCTATTCTGTTTCTACAAATGGAAAAATTCTAATGTATGATGTAACACCCCAATATTCCACAGTACCTTTCATTTTAAATAAATTCAATATCTTGTGATACACACAACACTGAGTTTGAGCGCAACAAAATGTACTAAAATAGCCATTTAAATATTGGTTATGAAGAGTGTTGACCACATTATGAAATTTATGTATAATCCATATAATTTTAACATTTATATTATTTTTTTCTTATACAATTATATAAGAACAAATCTTATTTTACGCATAAAAACTATATTAAAAAAAAATTTACCACCTTTTTTGGGAACACCTATTTTAAAACTAAATTTTGGAAATTTTATAAATTTTATTTTTCAAAATAGACTTCATTTTTGAATTCATAATATAAAAATAAACTTAGGGTGGAGTTTTGGTATTTTTTGAAAAGTTTCATTTTTTTATGAATATTGAAAAATACTACATTGTAGTTAAAAACTAAAATTTTCATTTAAATATTTATTATAATTTAATTTTAAATTTAAAGTCATAATATATCAATAATATGTATATTAATCCAATGTTGTTTATTAGAAACATTTTATAATAAAATTGGATATAAAAATTTACTGAACTTTGGAATGTCTGTTTAAACCGCTTTCTCCCCACATTAGTGTTAAACTTAATTTAGCCACTTCTGAGTGTTGAATTTTCAAAAAATGGAGATAAATAATTGTAATAGGTATGATATTTAGAGTCTAATAGGATCAACTTAAATATTTTTATGAATAGAAACTTCGGTAAAATTTTATTTACCACGATTAAGGGTAAATCAGGTCATTGAAAGTAAAAAAAATATTATAATATTATAAAATTACCCTAAAACTGGTACAATTTTCATTGGATAATTAGGTCTCAACCAAAATCAACCTCATGATAAAAAATATGGTCTATTTAAGCCACTTGGGGAAGAATAAGGCATTTATTATATTTTATTTAAAGATAAGTAAAAAAATATCATACTCATAATTTTAATAAATAAATAATTTTTAATATAGAGTTATACATAAGATAAATTCGACTATAAATATTCATTTGAATTATAATAAATTTATATTCATCATGATAATTTATTTTTAGTTTTTAGATAAGAATTAATTTAATTAAAGTCTAGTGTAATAATGATGAAATAATTATTTAATTAATTGAGATATCGAATAAATGATATTAAAATAAATACAATTTGAAAAAATTAATGACATTTGAGAATTTATAAATAACATAGACATGTTATAGATATATTATAAGTGTTATTTGTAATTTATCATGTTATTATGATATTTTTAAAAAGTCAAATAATTTATAGTATTAAAATTGACCTAAATGATACTTTAAAATAGAAAATATTTTATTAAATGATATAAAATTCATAAAATATATAATTTGGAAAAATAATGATAATAATGTTAAATATTTCATTCATTATCCACTTTTGGTTCTTTTGGAAATTTATCATAACTATATTAACCCTAAAGAGTACAAGGTCAGGTTTTTGCGATAAGAGTTAAAGGGTTTAACTAATAGTTAAAGCCAAAAGACAATGTTAATATTATGACCTAAACATGTATAAAAATAATTGGTTAATAAGATTACAACTGATCTTAATATTATATTCTAAATAACTCACTTTGTATTTATTTTAAATCAAAAACTAATTTATATTAATTTAATGTTTTAAAGGATTCCAAGAGTGCCCCTCCCTTCTCATATAAAAAGGCACGTCCTCCCTCACTTCCTCACACCACATTGAGCCTTACAGATCATCCAAAATATGCCCAATTATTCTCTAAACATTATTAGATAATTTCTAGAGGTATCCCCCCCAAAAGACCATCCCTATTGTCCCTAATAGAAGATCCAAAGAAAGTCCACCGAAGAAGAGTTAATTATTTTACCAATTCAATTCAATTTATTTTATTCTTCTACTTCCTCTTTCTATTTTGTTTCAATACTAAAGTAATAACTCTAGTATCATCTATATAATGATATTTTTTTTATGATTATGGGACAACCATATTCTTCTTTTTATCCATCTAATGAAAAATAACATAACCAAGAGTTGATATGTATGGCTTACCATATACATGTCATGGTGTAATTGTTTTCATCACTACATTATTTGGATGGGTATAATGATGGATATAATGAATATAAATAACAAATATTACATGATTTTTATTCTTTATAATTAAAATACTGTCTAATTCCCCACCCTTTTACTAATAAAGAAATGATATTGTCGCATGTTCGTACGTACGGATTACCATCTTCATAATGTGATGAGATTCATACTCCATGTTAACCATTAAATAATGATTATAAAAAATTATAAGATGAGTAAATATAATATTTATTAACTTAAAATAATTTTGGATATAAATAAATTATATCATATACATAAGAAACAAGGCTTACATGAAAAAACATGCATATGAAAATGATGTAGATAACACCCAAAACAATGATAATAATGAAAAATTATTAAAAAAATGATATAAGATGATCAATTTCATAAATAATGGATATGGTTCTAGAATAATTTTATAATATGATTTAATCATTATATCTAAGGTTAATTCACCCTCAACTGAAGGAAAGTACTAGGTAAGGGTTAATTTTGCAATATCATTATTATCATAGGTTGTTTATATGTAAGTATCTACTTGAGAATATTTATCATCCATGGCCATGTTTCTTAAAAATTTATTTAAAAATGTTCTTAATATTCATCTAAATTGGTTTAAAGTCTTTTTACCCATGTTTTACTTTTTATAAAATGTTTTAAACGAATATTTATTTCATTTTCAAAACATGGTACTTTATAACCTTTTAGGAAATATAAGGAAGGAATGTTTCTTTCTAACTTATACGACATGAGCGAAGCTTACTTTACAAGCTTACAAGATCATTTTGCTAAAAATATTTTATTTTAAAAACTTTCACCCCTTTTTAAAAAAATTTAAATAGAAATGTTATATTTCTCTCATGATGAATTTAATGATTTTATTATATTATTTTTGTCTATATCAACATAATTTGATAGATTTTCTGTTTGATTGAGGTTGATTTATTATGATTTAATTTACCATATTGTATTGAATGCTTTATGATATTTTTAACTATGGATGTTCTATTTTGATATCATTCATGGTTTATGGTTAAATTATTAACATTTCATATGCTAGTTTTAATGAGAATGTTTATGTTCATTATGTTTCACTCTTTTCATATGAGGAATATTTTGGACTTAGTAAGCGATGGGCATGGCCCCCTATAGCCCCTCGATTCAGAGATAGGTCTCATGAGACAAAATAGATATGGAATTGGCTAAGGCCTTTCCCATTTATTTTCTGATATGGTTTCGGTCAGGGCCTTAACCATTTATTTTTAGATGTCTTGGTGGAGGCCTCGACGGTATGTTCAAATGTCATTCACTTTTCATTCCCTCATTATGAGATTAGTTATTGAAATTACATGTGATTATTCGACTAGTATAAGAACCATGAAAATGTTTATATGTAATTATTTTATTTAATATTTCCATGTTATGCTCAAGATTGTGTTTAAAAGGATTTGGTTTTATTTTTATACCTTGCCTTAAAAGTTTATGCTTCTTTGTGATAGCTTCCTCTATATTATTTACCCTTACTGAGTATCTGAGATCACCCATTTTGAATGTTTTATATTTCCTAAAGATGTGAAGAGGTATATTGTGATTTAATTGCAGGTATAATCTAAGGAATAAGAGTGTTTCCAAAGGAGTTACTATTTTGTTTTTCATTTTCAATATCTAATGTAAAACGTATGTTTGTATCTAGTTTTTCCAATACTTATAAATTATTCTGTCCTTTGGGATGTGTTTCCTTATATAATATACTAATGTAATAAATAAAGGAATCAAATCTGGGAAACTAGGTTCTGGTCATTACATTTGGTATCAAAGGAAGTTTAGTAGAAACCTTATAAAATAGATTTAGAAAACATTGATTCAGAAACATAACCCTAAGATATCAATTGAGGATAAGTATAGAAGAACATCATAGAATTTTGGTAAGGTAGAGATTATGCAGGTATTCATATAAAATTCATTCTTGTTTGAATAGTACAAGTGGATGTGGTTCTGGAATATATGTACCTAGTAGTAACAACTCTAACAAGGTGTATCGAGCCAGACTCAGTGTAACCTGGTACATGACAACGAGCCTTACTGCTCACCTCATATGACAATCCTAGGGGATATCCATAGGATAATTGACATTTTTTTGCAAACCATTATGAAGGATTTATGAGTAAATATGTCCCCAAAGAAACCATTTTTATGATTATGATATTAGATATGAATAAATATTTCAATTTATGTTAAGTATTTTACTAGTTCAAAATTATGAATTATGATTCATAACCTAATCTAGTGTATTTATTTTTTTAGAAATGGCACCTAGTGGAAGTAATGGAATCCATATCAATGCATGTAATCCGTGTATGGACTTACATTCAATGAAAGATAATGATATTGAAGTTTGAGATACAACTGGTGTTGAAAAACTTATAACTACACTGGGATAGCTAACTCGGGTTATGAACAATAACCTTACCCGTATGGAGAACCCTAATCCTCAATGTGGAGGAACAACATTAGACCTATTCATGAGAAAAAAAACTCCAACATTTAGTGAGAATAAAGATTCATTAGTAGATGATTAATGGATAAGTTCCATAGAGAATATATTTCATACATTGGGAAGTAACGAAAGGGATAGGATTTTCATGGTAATTTATCATCTCTCGGGAGATGTTGGTCAATGGTGGTCATTGATTCAAAACTTGGATTAGGAAAAAGAAATATAAAACATGGAATGGAGGGAATTTAAATAACTTTTCTTAGAAAAATACTTTCCCCATGAATAGTGGGAAGATATGGAAATACAACTTCTAAGTCTGAGGAAAAAGGAGGATGAGAATGGTTCAAATTATGAAGCTAAATTCACAAGGTTAGAAACGTATGTTGTGAAAAACATATGTAACCTAAGAAGTATTATTCATTGATTCTTTGATGGGTTAAAACCTTTCCTCTGACTATAACTTGTCTCTCAAAATTTCTCATCATATAAAGATATAGTCTCATGTGTTATCAAGATAGAGAATGAATTCTATAAGTCTTGTGACTTTAAGAGAAAGAAAGAGAACAAGAGGGTGGAAGAAAAAATAATGTATAAAGTTAAAAAGAAAAAGGATAATTTTTTAACATGCAATACTTTTGGAAGAAAACACCATGGATCATTCTTAAAAGGAAAAAGGAGTTTATTACAAGTGTGGAGAGAAAGGCTATCTTTCTAATGATTGAAAAGGGAAGAAAGAATATTCCAATGTTCAAAGCTATAATTGTAAATAGATGGGACATAATGAGAATTATTGTCCTATTTGTCAAGGAAACTTTCCCTAGAAAAGGCCTTGGGAGCAAGGCCAAGCTTATGCGGTCACAACGGTTGCGGTTGAAGTTCCTAATAATGTGGTGGTAGATACTTTAATTGTCTCCTCAATCTTAGCCAATGATTTATTTGATTCTATATCATCGCATGCTTTTATATCTTTTTAGTTTTATAAGAAAATTAGACATTTACCTTATTATTTAATAAAGGTTTTGTTACTCAAAACTCCTAAGGGAAGTCTCATTAAAACAAATATATGTCTATCAATACCCATTATGAAAAATAAACAAACTTTAGTTGCTAACCTTGTCATCATACATATGATTTACTTTGATATAATCCTTTGTATGGATTGGATTTCAAAATATGATGCAGAAATTTATTGCAATAAGAATGAAATTATGATTTTTGATAAAGAATAAGAATCTATTATCTTTAAAGTAGAAACTTCATCACCTGATTTTTATCTAGATCCACCCCCATTAGATTTACTGAATAAAATTCTTTTGGAGGTATATAAAATTGAATCTAAGGATGAAGAATGTAATATTAAAATTGAGGATGTACCTAATGTAAAGGAATACATTGGAGAATATAGGATTTACATGGAACCCCCCCCCCCAAATGGTGAAGTAGATTATTCTATTAATCCAATACCTGCTGAAAGATCAGTATAAAAGACTCCCTATAGAATGACCATAGTGGAATTAGTGGATTTGAAAAAAAAACTTAAAGGGTTGGGTAAAAAGAGATTTATTTTCCCTAATGTTTCTCCATGGGGAGACCCTATTCTATTTATTAATGAGAAGGATGGATCCATGAGGTTGTGTGTTGATTATAGGGAAACAAATTCTTTTACAATAAAGAAATAGCATCCACTACCTCTCATTGATGATTTAGTTGATCAAATTCATGGAGCTCAATTATTTTCTAAGATTAACCTTCATTCTGGATATCAGCAATTGTGAGTGAGGAAGGAAGACATTCTAAAGACATATTTTTATATGGGGTATGGACATTATGAATTTATAGTAATTCTATTGTGATTGACTAATGCACCATCATTTTTTATAGATCTAATAAATATAGTATTCAAGGAATATCTTAATGATTTTGTTGTGGTATTCATTGATGATATTAAGATATATTCTAAAACTATGAAGACCATGAGAATCACTTGAGAATCATTCTTGAGACTCTTAGAATGGAAGAATTATATGATAAATTTAACAAGTGTGAATTCTGGCTACAAGAAATTTCTTTTCTTGGACATATTGTCTCCAAGGATAAAATCTATGTTGATCCTGTAAAGACAAATCCAATTCAATAATGGCCTACATCGATGATCATAAACATGGTACGATGTTTCATTGGTTTATCATGTTACTATTAGTGTTTTTTTCAAAACATTTTCCAATTGGATAACCCATTAACAAAGATCACTCGTATTGGGGTTAAATTCTTATGGAAAAAAGAATGTGAAGAATGTTTTGAAGAATTTAATAGAATATAGGTAAATTATCCTATCATGAATTTATTATTTAGAAATGATGGGTTTTTTATTTATAGTGATGGATCAAGAAAGGACATGGTTGTGTCCTTATGAGGAATGATAAAGTTATTGCATATGCATCAAGGTAGTTAAAAACTCATGAAAAAAACAATCCAACTCATGATATTGAGTTAGAAGCAATAATATTTTCTCTAAAGATATAGAGACACTATCTCTATGGTGAAATATGTGAGATATATATTTATTATAAGAGTTTAAAATATGTTTTATAAATAATGTTCTCAATTGAGATCTGTTGGAAGCGTTTCATCTCATTGAGATGACCTCGGGCTCAGATAGATCTGTGTTTACACCATCTTCCTCTAGCTCGTTCACATCCAAAGATTATCATCGAGTCCTATTCATGCTGTTCACTGGGGATGAATGGAATTATCTGGTTTGGAACAAGAACATTCCCACAATGTATAACTTTCTCATCTATAGAATTTGATACAATTCTATAACAACTAGCGAGAATATTAAGAGATTCTTAATTAACATGGTTTCCAAGTGTTTATACTATATGAGGAATAAGGAGGATAGCTTGGGGAACCTTTTCATTAAGAGTGAGTGGGAGAATGAGGTTTGGTATTATTTTTTGGGATTTTGCTGGATTTGCTATTCGAGGCATGGCTGAGCAACCTTTTTAAGTTCACTAGTTCCATGGCTCAGGGGAGAAGGGCCTAGATAGAAGGGAGTGCACCTTGGTTTTGAATGTTGTATGTTAGTGTTTATGGAAGGCACAAAATAATTGGACCCATGGAGGGGTAGCTTAGTCTGGATTCATGATAATTACAAGAATAAAAACCTTATTATTAACATGGTTAGGGTTCTCAACTCTTGGAGGGAGGCACCCACTCTACAGTGGTTTAAAACGATTTTCAATGACACCTCATACATAATTAGTCCATATATTGGTTCATAGGTTAGATATAAACCTCCCCAGAGGGGCTTGAAGATTAACACCGATGGCTCGTGTGTTTCAAGAAACATGTGTGTCAGAGGGATTGTCTGAGATAGCTTTTGATCAGTCATCCTGGCGTTCTCTATCCAGTTGGGACATGGAAAGTCAATGTTGGATGAGGATAAGACCATGTTGGTTGGCCTCACAGTTTGTAGGTAGAAAGGTTTGGATATAGAAAAATCTGAAACTGAATCCTTTTCGGTTCACAATGCACTTCATGATCTTGGAGCCACTCTTTGGTGTATTGTTTATATCATTCGAAAGTGTCGCAACATCCTTGACACTAATACTAAAGTGTCTCACACATGGAGGGATGGGAATAAGGTAAAATACTATCTAGCATCGCTAGACACTCTGGGAGTGGAGAGATTATTTTTTTACAACCTACAAAGCCGAAATACAACTAGGGTTAATATCATTAGAGAGGATTCCCTCGGTCTTCACCACTTTAGACCCCCATATTCTAGTTTTCCCGTCCTGCCCTGATGGGCCTGTGTATGTATTTTTACCTCTCTTTGAATAAAATTTTACATGATGATGATTATATGGGAATTATCATGGAATGTGAAAAATCACTACTTTTTCAAATGGTTGAAAACCCATATTTACTGGAAAGGATAAAAAGTTCTCAGTAAAATGATGATTGTTTTTAAAAAAAATTAAATATGTGAATGATGGGAGATTAATATGATTTGTATATGAAGATGGAATTTTGAAATTTGGGAAGAGGATTGGTGTTCCCTCTAAACCTGAGATAGAAAGGGAATTATTGGATGATTCTCATAGCTCTAATTTCTCTATAAACCCTAGTAGCACTAAAATGTATAGAGATTAAAAGGAACATTTTTAGTGGGTCAACATGAAGACGGATATTGCTAATTATGTGTCAAGATTTTTGTTTTGTCAATAATTTAAGGATGAAAGAAAACATCTCAGAGGAGTCATGCAACTTATTTTTATACCTGTGTTGAAATGGGATTATATTATGATGGAATTTATCACGAGGTTATCAAATACTCCTAGAATAAATGATGCGATATGGATTATTGTTGATCGTCTTACAAAATAAGCACATTTTATTGATATTAGATAAGATTTACTAGTTGAATTCTTAGCAAGACTTTATATTAATGATGTTATAAGATTTCGTGGTGTACCTATATTAATTGTGTCTAATTGTGATCCCCGTTTTACATAAAAGTTATGGAAAAGTATTCTGAAGTCCTTAGATATTGAGATTCATTTGAGAACTTCCTACCACCCTAAAACTAATGTAAAATCAGAAAAGAACTATTCAAACTTTAGAAGACATGTTTTAGTCTTTCTCACTTTACTTTCCATGTATGTGGGATTAATATTTACCTCTCTTAGAATTTTACTATAATAATGGATTTTATTAAAGTATTCAAATGGAAACTTATGAAGCATTATATGGGAAGAGAAGTAATACAACCACTTGTTAGAATGATGTGGGTGAAAGAAAACTCATAGGCCAAGAAATTGATGAAGAAATAATGGAAAAGGTGAAAATTGTTCAAACTCATATCAAAGCATCTCAAAGTAGGAAAAAGAGTTATAAGGATAAACAAAGGAACTATTTGGAATTTCAAGTAAGAGATCATGTTATTTAAGGTATATCTAGGGATGGGTGTTATAAGATTTAGAAAAAAAAAAGTTAAATTAAGTCTCAGGTACATCAGAACTTTTGAAATTCTGAAACAAATTGGAGTTGTAGCTTACTGTTTGGCAATGAAACCAAGCATCTCTAAAGTTCATGATATGTTCTATATATCATTGTTTAGAAAATAAATGCCATATCAAATGAATGTACTCACATATGAAGAAATAAAACTAGAACCTGATTTGTCTTATTGTAAAGATCCTATTAAGATTCTTGAAACTATAGAACAAGTGTTGAGGAATCAGACAACTCGACTGGTAAAGGTTCTTTGGTGAAACCATAAAATGGAAGAGGAAATGTGGAAACCAAAGAAATTAATGATGAATAACCACATGAATATTTTTTAGGTTATATTATATGAATTTCAAGGTTGAAACTTTTTAAGGAGGGAATATTGTAACACCCCAAGATTCCATAACACATTTATTTTTAAATAAATTCAATAGCTTTCACTGCATGCAACACTGAGTTCGAGCGCACCACAATAAACTAAACTAACCATTAAAATAGAAGTTATGAATATTATTAACCACATTGTAAAATTTATGTATAATCCATATAATTTTAACATTCATCTTATGTGTTTTCTAGAAAATTATATAAGAACAAATATGATTTTACGCATAAAAACTATATTTTTAAAAGAGGGAATTTTACCACCTTTTAAGAGTGCACCTACTTTAAAACTAAATTTTTAAAATTCAATAATTATTTTTCAAAATATACATAATTTTTTAATTCAAAATATCAAATTTTACATAGGTTTAATTTTTGGTATTTTTCAAACAAATCATTTTCTGATGAATAACAAAAAATACTATATTGTCATTAAAACTGCCTTTTTCATTTAAATAATTATTATACATTAAATTAATTTCTAAAGTAAAAAATAAAACAATAATACATATATTAAACCAATTTATTTCATTGGAAACATTTTATATTAAAATTGGATATAAAAACATACTGAGCTTTTGAATGTCTTTTTTTCCCTCTTTCTCCCCACATTAGCGTTAAACATAATTTAGCCACTTCTATGAGTTGAATTTGGAAAATGGAAATATAATACTATACTAAATATTTTATTTAGATTCTAATAGCATCAACTTAATTTTTTTTCAATAGTAACTTTGGGAAATTTTTATTTACCGCGGTTAAGGGTAAATATGGTAATTAAAAGTAAAAATAATATTATAAAATTATAAAATTACCCTAACATATGTACTAATTTTATTGGATAAGTGGGTTTCAACCAAAATAAACCTTAGTGTGAAATTATTACCTTTTTAATCCACTTGGGTAAGAATAAGTCATTTATTTTATTTTATTTAAAGATAATTTAAAAATATCATACTCATGATTTTAATAACTATATAATTTTAAATATAGGGTTATACATAATAAAAAATAAAAAATAAATATTAATTTTACAAATAATAAATTTATATTCATCATTATAATTTATTTTTAAATTTTAGAGAATAAATAATTTCCTAAAGGCTTGTATAATAGTAGTGCAGTAATTGTTTAATTAATTGAGATATTAAATAAATGAAATTAAAAATATTAAAATAAATAAAATTTGACATAATTATTGACATAAAATAATTTTATAGATAACTTAGACATGTAATATATATATTAAAAGTGTTATTTTGAAGTTATCATGTTATTATGATATTTTTAAAATGAAAAATAATGAATAGTATTAAAATTGACATAAATGATACATTAAAATAAAAAAAAATTTATTAAATGATATAAAATTCATAAAAATATATAATTCATCCAAATAACTATAATAATGTTAAATATTTCATTAATTATCCACTTTATATTCTTTTGTCATTTTATAGCAACTATATTAACCGTGAGGCGTAAAAGGCCAATTTTTCACGGTAATAGTTATAGGGTTTAACTAAGTGTTATCCCCAAAATATAAGGTTAATATTATGAACTGAACATGTATAAAAATAATTGTTTTAGATTATTTCTACACATAATCATCTTATATTCTAAAGAACCTAATTTTTATCTATTTAAAATCGAAAATCAATTTATATTAATTTAATATTTTAAATAATTTCAAGACTGCCCCTCCCCTCTCTTATAAAAAGGCACATCCTACCTTACTTCCTCACACCACCTTGAGCCTTCTATCTTGGCCAAACTATTCCCAATTATAATCTAAATATTATTAGTTAAGTTTTATAGGTCATTTTATTCCAAAAAATACAATCCCTAGTGTCCCTAAGAGTATATCCAAAGAAAGTCCACTGAAGAAGAGGTAATTTTTTTACCAATTCAATTCAATTTCATTTCTTATTATACTTAATCATTATATATTGTTTTCATAATAAAGTAATAAATCCATTATAATATATATAAATAGATTTATTATGATTATATTACATTCATATTCTTCTTTTTATCCATCTTAAGTAAAATAATATCACCATGCATGTGTACATACAACTTACCATCTATACGTACTGGTGTAAATTGTTTTTCATCACTAATTTATTTGGATGGGTTTAATGATGGATATAGAGAATATAAATAATAAATATGATATGATATTTATTATTTATAATTAATATAACATCTAACTTCTCACCCTTTTACCAATAATTAAATCATACGTTCACTCATGCGTTAGTACGGCTTACTGTCTCCATGATACGATGAGATTCATCCTCTACATTAACCATTCAATAATGATTATATAAATGTATTATATGATTAAATATAATATTTATGAACTTAAAATCATTATGGATTTGAATAAATTATATACTATTCTTAATTAACAAGACTAACGTGACAAAACATGCATAGAAAAATGAAGCAGATGACACCCGAAATAACAATAATAATGAAATATTATTAACAAAAGGATATTATAGGATCATATATGATATCATAAATAATTTATATGGTTATTGTATAATTTAATAACATTATTTAACCATTATACAAGAGGTTAATTCACCCTCAACTAAAGGAAAGTACAAAGTAAGGGTTAATTTCACAATATTATTATTATCTGAGGTTGTTTATACGTAAGTATCTACTAGGGAATATCTATCATTCATTTCCATTTTTATTAAAAATATATTTCATAATATACTTACTATTCCTCTAAAAATTATTTAAAGTAATTTTTACCCATATTTTACTATTTATAAATTTTTTTGAAAGGAATATTTCTGTCATTTTTCAAATGCGATACTTTGTGAACTTTTCAACAAATTAAGGAAGGAATGTTTATTTTTAACTTATACAGTATGATAAAAGCCTCTTTTACAATCTTATAAGATTATTTTCACTAAAAAATCTTTTAAAATTTCATGCCCCTTTTTAGAATATTTTCAATAGAAAATGGATATTTTTCTCAAGAAGTTTGTAATGATTTTATTAGATTATTTTCATCTATATCAACATCCTTCATTGGATTTTATGTTTAATTCAGGTTAATTTATTATGATAAAATTTATCATAATATATTGAAGGGTTTATTATATGTTTGATTATTGATGTTCTATTTTGATACCATTCAAGGTTAATGGTTAAAGTAATAATATTTCTTATGCTAGTTTTAATAATAATGTTTATGTTAGTTATGTTTCACTCTTTTCAAATGAGGAATGCATTGGACTTTGTAAGTGATGGGTGAGGAATGCTAAAGCCCCTCGATGAATTGATAGGTCTCATAATACAAACCAGATATAGATTTGACTGATGTATTTACTATTTATTTTCATATATGGTTTTATCCAAGGACTTAACCATTTATTTTTAGATGTCTTGGTTGAGGCCTCGATGGTTTGTTCAGATGTATGGAATTATGCGTTCCCTTATTATGAGATTACTTATTGATATTAGATGTGATTATTCGACTAGTAGAAGATTCATGTGAATGTTTATACAAAATTATTTGATTTATTGTTTCCATATTATGCAAAATATTATTTTTAAAAGGTTTTTGTTTTAGTTTGATACCTTGCATTAAAAATTTATGCTTACTTATGATAGATTTCGCTGTATTATTTACCCTTACTAAGAATTTGAGATCACCCCTTTCTTATGTTTTATTTTTAATTAGGATGTAAAGAGGTATATTACGATTGACTTCTGGGATGATCTAAGGGATATGATCATTTACAAATGATTTATAATGTTGTTTTTCATTTTCAATATGTAATATAAAACGTATATTTGTATTTAGTTTTTTCGAAACTAATAAATTGTTTAGTCCGTTGAGATATATTTCCTTATATAATATATCGATGTAATAAATTAAGTCATTGAAACTGGGAAACTGGGGACGGGTCTTTACACAGGATGACACGCATCCATCCGACCTCGTGGCAGAAACTAAAGTGTGATTTTTGAGAGTTGGAATCATAGAAAAATCATATAGAGTAGCGATCAAGATGGTAGTAGTAACTAATAACACTCTTAATTCCATAAAAGTTGTTCGATGGGTAGAACTACTAGTTTTTTATGGTCGGGACCCATGAGGATAGATCAATCACATTGAGTTATACTTATAAATCAACCAGATAGTGAAGGAGTTGAAAATATCACTCACTCAGGGAAGTGTAGAAGGATTCACTATTCACTAGTTCACTATTTTGGAAGAGGTGCACCAAAAATTAACTTGTCCAGTGTTAAAAGAGGTATTGTGATAGAAGAATTATAAAAGATTAATCTAAGTAAAATTTCCATAAGTTTACAATATTAATATCAATCAAAACTATACTAGACTCTTAGGAGATTCTACACTCTCCTAGGAGCCTCACCCTCTATTGGATAAGGTTAACTGCCAACAACCCAAGTTTCCAACATAACCCCCTCCCATCAAGATAGATGCATACTTATTACCCTAGGATAATAGAAAACTATAGTGAAAAATTACAATAGTGCCCATCAGTGGTAACCTCACTCCCACTCACTCTGGCTCCACTACATCTCTATCACTTTTTCTTCCTTGAAATACCACCTTGTCCTCAAGGTGGGAAGTTGAAAATTGTTATTTTATTACTTTGGCATCTTCCTAGGTTTAATATTCATTAAAATACACCCACCACTAAATTAGATGAATCATAGCCATACCATGTTGATTAGTTTCCAAAATAGATATTGGATACACACTTTCCTCCAGAAATTGATCAAGAAGAAACTACTAAAACAAAATCTAGTACAACTGCATCATTAAATTGAGAAATGAAATACAGGTTAGAAATAGCTCTTCTTGGGTAGGCTAAGAGAGTAAGAAACCATCCTTACCTTCCCCACTATTATAAAGGGCCTATAATAGTGTGAAACCAACTTGGGACACCTCATGATGATGTCAGTTTAGCATTCTTCCATAAACTGTTGTGACCAACATTCATTTTCCTAAAGTTGTCGTAATGTTTCATATCGATCTGCAAGATAATTTTCCACTTCCTCTACTACCAATTCTCACCAATATTATTGAACAATATAGGGAGGTTATCATTAGAAGAATAATTCTAAATGAATTTTTATAATTAAGTGTGATAAGAAGTATCATAGCTAAACTCCACTCAAGACAACCACGTTACCCACTATTTTAGTTAATTTGAAGAAACAAATCTCAAATAAATCTCAATACATCAGTTCACCACCTCGTTGTTTCCATCACTTCATGGGTGATAATAATATCTCATCTTCAAGGTAGCCCCTTACTACCTGAAGAGTTCTTTCCAAAATATACTTGTAAAGAGTGGGTATTTGTCACTCACTATTACCCGTAGGAAGCCATCCAACAACACATCCTTCTTTATAAAAACCTAGACAAGTGTCTTAGTTGTGTAAGGGTGATTAAGGGTAATGAAATGATCATTGTTACTTAAACAAACAAAAAACACAAAAATCACTTCATAGCCCTGTGATCTAGGCATCTCAATAACAAAATCCATAGACATCTCTTCCCAAACCATTTATGAAAAAGGAAATGGCTACAATAGTCCTTCTGGAATCAAATCCTCATACTTACATCTTCATCACACAATACATTCTTTAACAAATTCGTTCACATCCTGGGACATTTTATCTAGATTCACTCTATTTACTATTTTCTTAAATGTCTTCAATATTCCCATGTGACCCCCCTCCAGAAAAGAGTGATATTATTGCATTATCTTGGGAATTAGAATAGTTTTTTAGGTGAAACCAGCCTGTTCTTGTAAAAAATAAAATCATTTATATAGGAATAATCTGGTTTCAAGGTTCCATGACACTAAGGCTTCAACTATAGGCACTAACTTAGCATCTTGGTGTGCCTTTTCATTTACCAATTGAAGAGCTTCTCAATGTGGATCTAAAACAACAAAATACATGTACTCTATTTTTGATTCTACCCATGATAACACATCTACATCATTTTTTACCTTCCTTGGATTGTATATCACTATAAAATCATACCCTAATATTTTAGTCTACCAAAAATGTCCATCAAAAAAATATTTGGCTAAGAATGGGTTTGAGACTCCAGCGATCTTTGTAAACTTGAAACCTTCTTCCCATATAATATTTCTACCAATGATGGATTGAGAAAACCAACATATTCTACTCTTTTTTCATAAATATATTTTTTCAAATTAGTATTGTGAAAAACTTTATTAAAATAATTCAGGGTTCTTCTCTCCTGAATTAGCAAAAATCCTAATACCAAACCAGATGTGTCACACTCGACTATGAATTTCTATGAAAAATCTAGCTTTCCTAGTATTGGATTCATGGTCATATTGTTGATAAAATAGTCAAAATATTCCTAATCATTAGAATTCAACTTAAAATATTTCTTTTTTTTTTCAACATTTTTAGGGTTCGGATGATCTTTTCATAGTCCTGGATAAGTTTCATATAATATCTAGTTAATCCCAAAAAACCAATAAACTCTTTGGTTGAACTTGGAACATGACAATGCATCACTACTACCAATATACAAGGATCCATAGTACTCCATTTTATAAGATAAAATATCTTAGATACCCCCACTAATTTCTGGTCAAAAGGACATTTCTTTTTATTAGTATGCAGCGCATTCTCTTCCATCAACTGTAATACCCATTACAGCATCCCCAATTGTACTTCCCATCCTTTTTTAAAAATCAGGATGTCATCAAAAAACACTAATACCCCCTTTCGTAACATAGCCTAAGAGATTTTATTCAAGGTTGATTGGAAATTAGCAGGACTGTTCATCAATCCAAACAACATTACAAAATATTTTTAATGCCACTCGTGCAACTTGAATTTCATTTTCCCCACATTTTCTTCCATCATCTGAACTTGATGAAATTCAAACTTCATGTCTGACCTGGTGAAGTATTCATCTCCATATAGTTCATCCAAAAACTTCTCAATAAAAATAATGGGATACCTATCCAATACATTAATTTTGTTCAAATCCAAATAATCCACACACATTTTTTCAGCCTCCATCCTTTTTCCTTACCATGATCATAGGACCAGAGTAGGGGTTGGTGCAAATTCTAATAAATCCATGAACCATTAACTATTGTACTTTCATTTCAATTTCATTTTTCATTGGATATGCATGTATGTATGGCCTATTGTGTACATGTTTGACTTCATCCTTCAAGTTAATGGTGTGATCCGCCTCCCTTGTCTGTGGTAATTTACATGGTTCCTAAAAAACTACACAATAATGGCTTACCATCTTCAACAAATAGTATTTTTGGACTTGTTTTAGCTCAAATTATTCCATTTCATCCTTCTCCATTACTATCCACTACACCCCCTTCACTTGGTGTCCTCCCTTTCTCATGTACCCCTATAGGGTAGCGCATCCCCCCTCTCAAAACTCATAGTCAACTTTCTCCAATGGGTTGTAACATACTCGAGCATCTCAAGACATGACATTCACAAAACTAAGTAAGGTCCATTAATGTCAAAAATGTATGCCTAAACTTCAAACTCCTCCATGCAGGCTGATCTTCAGTGTTATACATTTTCCCTAAAAGACTTCACCTATTGGCCATGTCCTAGTCAAACGTTAAATGGATTTTTCTCAGATACTTGTGCTGGAAAATACTATAGCAGCCGATTATAAATTTAGTTATGAATTTCTCTACTATAATCTAGAATCAATAGTGGAACCCCCTCAATAGTTTTTTCTATTAACATGGATTTGATAAATTTCTCCCTCTCCTCCTCAAGCACACAGACTGTTGTACCCAACATCTTCATCTCCCATAAGTCTTCAGCAGTCCCTTCCTTTTTCTCACCAATAGGTTATTATTTTGTCTCTTCTACATTACACGACTACACACATTCCCAAACCGTTAATTTGAAACATTTCATGGAACATTATTTCCCTGTATTAAACTTTTTCCCACATATATAACATAATCCTTTCAATTTTATATCTTCAAATTATTCCCTGGATAAGTTCCTTACTCCTCTCCAACCACTCCCACTCACTTTTACTTTTATTTACCATCTTCTGTTGGAATAAATTTAATGGTATTAAAATGTAAACTATTCTATTTTCTTTCTAGAACCAGGTTCCTTGCAAGCCTCTCAGAATATGAGATGTTCCATTTCACCAATAGCTCCCTTTATACCCTCTATGTCAAGGTAAGTAGTTGTGATTTATTTTGGAGCTCATGAATTAAGACCATACTCCCTATCTTCAGCATAAACATCCTAATAAACAATATTATAAAACATTTCTTGATAAATTCTGGTATGTTCAGGGATATCTGTTTGAACTCATCGATGAAAGCATCCACTATCTCATCTATCATTGTTCCTTCAGATAGATGACAGGATCTTCTTCTATTGTGCTTCCATAGCATCCTAACATATCCTCCTAAGTAATGTTCAAGTTATTTCTAGATTTATTTTATTTATTGAAATGATCCAGTATTGGACCATTCATTCCATTCACAATTGTTTCATTGGAACTTTCAACTCATCCCATGTCTGAAAAATTGAGAAGTAAATTTCAGCCCGATTAATCCACATCATGGGGTCTTCACCTATGAAACAATGTATTTACACTTGTTTTGATACCATGTGTGACTCCTCTTGTGTCTGGATGCACATTAACTTACCATCCTTATCTACAAGATTCATTTGGTATCCCTCTTTAGAATCAAACATCAAACAACTCACACCTCCCTCATCAGTGACTGACGTTCCTTTATTGAGGATCCACTTAGAAAGATCTGACTGACTGAGTGTAATATTATCCACCATTTTCATCAATCTCTACATTTGGTTTTCCTATCGTTGTGTTCCCAACGTCAACTCCAACACTATCACTTCTAACGTGGTAAGTCTTCTCTCCATCTGCGTATTCATAAGTTGTCACGCTTCTCCCAAACCACTTGCAGTTATTCCTCCTTTGTGAAACTCTCTCTATCTGATCATCTTTCAAATTTCTTAATGAAAGTGTCAATATGATATAGAGTAATTATGAAAGATAAATAAAGTAATTCTAAAAGATAAAGGTAAGTATAATTTTCATAAGGAAAACCTTACTATATGAATCCTGATCACAACTATGGAAGGCTCTTAATACACTCTCTTGGGAGCCTCACCCTTTGCAGACCAAGGCTGAACAGCTTAACCACAAGTTTCCAACATACCCCCTCTCCCATTGATATAGATAGATACTTATTCCTCTAGGTTAATATAAAACTAAAGTGTAAAATTAAAATACTTCCCATCATAAGAAACCTCCCTCCTAACTCACATGTACCCCTTATGAACCCCCCCCCCCCCCCCTCCAACAGTGGTATGTAAAAAAAGGATATGAGGCCTATCCACATTGTCCCACTCCACTAAATCCCTATCACATTGATTAAGTGTATTAGTGGATTAGAAATCCAAAATCAATATGAATAATTTGAGACGATACAACAAAGTGGATCTGTTCAGAAGTATATCAAACTATTCAAGTGTCCATCATATGTTATTCCATTCCAACAAATATTTTAGGTATTTTCTTTTCAGTTTGAAAAAAAAAATATGAACCTGGGTTTGCATCAACAATCTAGATACCCACCTCCAAGTGATTTGGTTATCTTGTCATGTGGAGCTTGTGTTCACGAGAGGCGTGGGTGCCCGGTTCTATAGAGCTGGGTCATGTAACTTTAAAAAGATATGTGAATTTGAACCATTGAAATCATTAGATCATCCAAGGATTCACCTATAAAGAAGGACCACTCTCCAACTGGTCAGATGAAAGGAGGTTGTAATGAATAGAGTTCTATGAGAGACACCAAGTCAAACAACCTTTGGTGGGTGGAGTGTTCTTTGCTAAATGACCCAAGAGTGGTAGGACAGACGGAGCAAGGGCTTGAATTTAATGTGTGGGTTGACATATAGCCTCATGAATAGGTGTGAAGATCCAAAAAATGATGGTGTTGTTGTTTGAGGAGGTTGATGGTGACATAGAAGATGGGGGAGCTAATTGGGGAAAGAACGTTGTCCAAGAAAAATAGGAACCATATCCATTCATTCAATATTTAGGACAATACTATTTTCTAGGGGCGGTGAGTTATAGAACCTGAGTTAAGGCATGGAATGTGAAAGGTCCACTATATAAAGGGTAAAAGTTTCACAACAAATGGAATTGGGGTCCATCTCGGCCCACTTGAAATAAAAGGGTGGGGCTCTGTTATAAGTATAAGAGAGGGGAAAGTAAGAGTATATAATGGAATATTGTTAGGTAGCTTCAGCTAAGGTATGGGAAGAATATATTGGGGACTCTCGAGTGTTTCTCTCACTCTCTTATACTCTTCTTCTTCCTCCTCTTCCTATATATTCTTTTATCTCTAGTTCTTGAAGGTTTCTATAACTAAATAAAAATTATTATTCTTCTCTCAATTCATTTTTGTGTGGAATGTATCAAAAACTGCCCAAATACATCTATTATTCCATGTCTCCCAACTTAAATAGGTTTTTGGGAACCATCCAACATAATAACTACTTAAAACATGGGACATTATTTTTAATAAATGGGTCCAACATGAGAAGATATTAGCAACCAAGTTAAAGAAAGGATGGAAACATGGACTAGGGATCATTAAGGGGAAAGAGTTTAAAAAAGAAGAATCTACTTGGGAGGATGCAAGAAAATAATCTGGAACAATTTCTGAATATTCACCTTGGGACAAGTAGGTTGTTGAGGGGAGTATTGTAACATATTTTTGCCTTATTTCAGTAAATTTTCTACCCTTTTTTCATGTTTTGGTTGATCCTTTTCTTGGGGTAATTATGGGAGTATTTTGAAAATTTTGGAAGCCTGTGGAATTGTGCACGGTTGGCACACGATTAGGGAAAACCATGTGGTTTGTCCTAGAAAATTGTGTGCCATATTTTAAGTCACTAAACTATATAGTCACCCCCCCCCAAATTCTAAACCCATGTACATCAAGGTTTTTCCTGATTGGAACTTAATTAGTTTAACCATGGATCCAAACCATGCACTCCATCCAAAAGTCTAGTAGGGATGTACGGTTAAGCCACACAGTTAATACTAACCATGCAGTCTCTCTAGAAAACCATACACATAGGTTTTAATTCCATAAAAAATTTAATTAAAAAATATAAAACCCCAAATATAACCTCTAAACACCTCCATTAGACCTTAACACGATTTATTAGTATTTGGAGGCTCTCAATAAGGGATTTTGAATCATCCAACCTCTTATCTTGGCAGATCAAAGCCCTGATGATTTCATTCAATCTCATTTCATTAAGTAGATCCTCCCTCGAGTTCTTTCTTCCAATCTCCTATTCTCTCCTTCTTAGAGAGTGACAGATCATCATGTTTTTAGTGGATCTAAAATCTTTTTTGATAGATCTTGATTCTAGATTTTATTTTTTGATCTCCTTCACCTTTGTTCTCATTTGTGTTCTCATTACGGGTGTTTTTTGAATGCTTTATTTAAGGTAGGTGGTTCCATAAGTCTTTACCCTATAATTGAAACCCTATGCTGCTTAATTGATTTGAAATGAGTTTTTAAATGATTTAAAAATCCATATTTGAGATGATTTGATCTTTGATTTAAAAAGATATTGGAATTGTGAAAATATCTTCAATTTCAATGGAATTGAAATTTTTGGGAGGATTTTTAGAAAAATGATGGCTTGAATTGAAAGTGGATTTGAAAGAAATGATTTGATGTGATTCTTGATAAAATTTTACTAAAATAAAATATTATTTTCAAAGGAATTAATTTGATGAAAACCTGTTATTAGTCATTGAAATAAAAAGGTATTTTGAAATTGAAATTTGGAAATTGAATTGTGAATGATGAATTGATTTGAAATGAATGATTTTACCAAAAATGATTGATTTATTGTTTGAAGAAAATGTTAATATGGGTAGTGGTGATTAAGTAAATCATTCTAGGACTCTCAGTCCCTAGAAATGGATTGATGATGATAATACTAACTAAACCAAGTTGGGAATGATTTCCAGTTAATAGGATTTAGATTGATTTTTTTGTAATGGGTAACCAGTTGGGGTGTTTATATTGAGTGTTCACGCCTATCTTAAGCAATAATGATGATTGATAAGTGTGAGGATCCTATTTATAGAAACTAAGATATCACAGAGCTTATGAGCATGGTTCTTTGTTATGTTTGGCTAGATTATACAAGTCATTGATTATATAACTGTTTTATTCATGTTAACTATTTTATATAAATGTTTTATATAAAATGTTTTTAATCTTATTTTGATATATCTTCATATTTTGAGTTTAAAGCATGATTTTTTGAAAATATGTAAATGTATTTTCATGACTTGTTTTATTTAAATTGATATCATTTATGGTTTATTGTTATGAAATTAATTATGAAACACACGGTGAGACACTATTTGGATATTTATATCACACTCTACCATTGTATTTAGGTTTTTGTAGACTATATTTTGTCAGTTCCAAGAAAATCAAAGTTCCACTTGAAGGTGGTAGGTGCACTTGATTATTGGGACCTGGAGTGAAGAAGGTGACCAATGGAGATGTGGTCCACCTGTTTCATGGGTTTTTTATGATCCTTGATTTAGAAGTTGTTGTATCTCTTGATGATGTACTATTTAGGTGTTATTCTTCAACCTGTGGGGAGTAGGAATGCCCTTTGGGCCATGTCATTACTATCTTGGGTATCATTGTACTAAGGTATCTGAGCTGGTTCATGAAAAACATGCTATCAAAGGTGAAAATTGTGCATCTTTCTTTCATTTCAGTAAGCGGTTCAAGACTTAGGAGATACTTGTGGGTGAGTGTCTTGAAATGAGTCTAAATTCACTATGGGTGTTTTGGAAAAGTTTTATTTATAAATGTTTTCATATAATTCTAGTATTTTCCTAGATTCTCATATGAGTTTCTTGAAAATTTCCAATGTTGAACTCTGATGATGGAATTAATATTCGAATGAAATTTGTTTGAGTTGTTGATCCATGTATCTTTGATGATGTTTTAGTGTTTTTTATTGATATTGTGTAGCATCATGCCTCCAAGAAGATGTTTGAATAGAACATATGAAGAAGATAGTGGTAAACCATAGTGAGTGAATCCTCCAATGGACTAGAATCTTTTTGAGATAGTGGTGTGTGATGTTCAATCTTGGGGATAATTACCTGCACCTGTCCCCGTTCAAGATCCAGTAGTGGAACCATGAAGGGATAAATCCATAGATTGTGCTCAAGTGTTTCATCATTAGAAACCACCAAATTTTGAAGGCTATAATGATCCTCAAGAGATAGAGGATTGGTTAAAGAAGATAGAGCTGCCTTTTAAATTCTTGGATAATCCTAAATCTATAAAGGTGAAGTGTGATAACGTTAAGCTAGAAGGGCCTAGAAAGAGATGGTGGAATTAAATGGTGACAAAAAAGAAGCATAAGGGCTTGGAGTATAATGACTTTAGAGTTATTTTCACTTTTCAGTTCTATCCATAATCTATGGTCATGACAAAGTTCATGGAGTTTCTTAGCCCCCAGCAGGGTGACAGAACTGTGATGTAGCATGAAAAATGTTTGGCTGAGATTGTTGTGTTTTCTATTGAGATTGTGATGAATGAAAAACTAAATCCTTTAACACTTGATATGGGGTCCCTATTCTGACATCTTATTTCAAGTCTTCATGTTAAGTCTTATCTCTTATACTGACTTGTTGGATAGAGCATTGATGGTGGAGCTTGACTTGGATGGTAAGTTGGGGTTGACGAGAGCTCCTTTTTCTCCCAGTGAAAGTTATGTGAGTTCCTTTAAAGGAAATAAAAGTTTTGATGAGTCTCATGGTGGTTTAACAGAGAAGGCATCATCCAAAACTCCTAAAAAAATTATAGAGGCCCTATGACTTTCTTTCAGTGTGTTAAGGTTGGGCATTCAAAATAGGTTTGTACTAGGACACCAAAGATATATAGTTCTTATAGTCACTAAGGTCACCTACATAAGTTCTATCATATATTTTATTCTCTTCATAGTGGAATGGGCTCAACAGAACCAAAAAGTATTGTGATTCAATCAAATGCTTCAAGAACTATGGGGTTTCAACCACAGGCCAAAACGAAGATTATTTACGAAGTAGAAAAGTCTCTAGAGGAATGTAATGTGGGTCCGGTGGTTCTGAGAGGTACCATCATTATATCTTTATCTTTAGTGACTATTTTATTTGACATTGGTGCATCTCACTCATTTATATCAATTTGTATTATGAACATGTTAATCCTTCTTATGGAGTGTTTTTCCTATGTGATGGATATCATTACGCCCCTCAAAATGAAGAGAGATAAAGGTCTTCAATATCATATTTTTTTTCTATTTATCTGAGATTGATCTTGCCTGAAATTTCCTGGTTCTATACATAAATCCTTTTGACATCATTTTCGAGATGGATTGGTCAATTTCTCATAAGGCCCAATTCACTATTATCTTAGGTGGGTATCCTTTAATACATTTGATGGGGTGAGCTATGTTTTTCAAGTATAATGGGTCCCAAGTTCGAGTAGATATGTTTCATATTTTCATAATTTGGGTAGGGTAATATCAATGTTTTCTTTTTTACTTAGAGGGGGAATCTCTAAGTAATTATCTCCCTCTAGTTTTCATTGAGTTTCTCGATGTGTTTTCTTCTGATTTTATGGTTTTCCACTAGTAAGGATGTGTATTTCTCCATTGATTTAGTATTTGATACTTAGTCAGTGTTTATTCTTTCCAACCATATATAACTAGATGAATTGAAATTTTTAAATATTGGATGATCTTCTAGAGAAAGGATTTATAAGCCTGAATGTGTCACCATGGGTAGTGCCTATTCTCTTTGTGAAGAAATATGATTGAACCATTAGCCTTTTTGTTGATTACCAAAAACTCAATCGAGTTATAATAAGGAAAAAATATCAATTTTAATAGATTAATAATTTTTTTATCATTTAATAGGGTTGAAGTGGTTATTGAAGATTGATCTTCCATCAGGTTATCACTAGTTGACATTTAAAGGATCTGATATTCAGAAAACAACCTTCAAAAGTTGGTATGGACATTTTGAGTATCTTTTTATGTCATTTTATCTAACCAATGATCATATGGTTTTTATGGTGTTGGTGAACCAGATATTCCATCAGTAACTCAACACATTCATAGTACTATTTGTGGATGAAATCTTAGGGTACTCTAAGACCGAGAAGGATCATGTGTGTCATCTGAGAGAAGATCTAAAGATCATGAGAAATCATTGACTTTATGTAAATATTTTGAAATGTAATTTTTGGATTCGATAAGTTAAGTACTTGAGACACGTGGTCTCAAAACATGATATTTCAGTTGATCCTGAGGAGGAGGAGACTATTATGACATGGGAACAACTGAGAAATGATTTCATGATTTGAAGCTTCTTAGACTTGGTGGGATATTATCACAAGTATGTTAAAGATTTATCAAAGGTGGATTCTACAATGACCACTCTCACTCAGTCATGAAGTTCTTTTGGTATAAAAAATGTCAAATTTATTTTGTTAAGATAAAAAATATTTTGACTTTTGCGCCAGTTTTGACTCTCCCAGAGGTTGGGCAGGACTATGTGGTCTTTTGTGATGAATCAGGTTTGGGTTTGGGTTTTTTTATTAAGAATTATGATCACATGGTAGTTTATAGCTCCATAAAACATAGATCACATGAGAATAATTATTCTACCCATGAACTCGAACTCGTAGTTTTGATGAATGCTCTTAATAGTGGGCAACATTTCCCTTTTGGAGAAAGGTTTTCTGTTTATTCCAAACACAAAATATTATGTTATATCTTTACTCAAAAAGATCTGAATTTATAATGTAGGTGTTTGGTGGAGTACCTATAGTCTTTTAATTTCGACGTTTCCTATACCCCTGATAACGGTAATGTCATTGATGATGTGTTAAGAATCAAAAATTTGACCCATGTAGTAACAGAATAATTAGAATAATGGAATTTGATAGCTCTTTTTTCTCAATTGTATTTAGGAGTCTGAGAGGATGAGATAGGGTTTGTTATGTCAAATGTTCAGTTGGCCTCTGCTCTTCTTAGGATAAATTTTCAGAAGCAGTAGATTGATGGTGAATTATATGGAATAAGGGACTCTATTTTTGGGAGAGAGACCATTGGTGGGTGTTCATTCTCTTTTGAGGGTATCCTATGTTTCTGGAACTGGTACATTATACCTTTTCCTGTGAGAAAGGCTATGATGGAAGGTTTACATAATTCCCAGTGGGTAGTGCACCTGGGTACCATAAAGAATTTATATGATATTCTGCAATGATTCTAGTTGCCAGGTATGAGACAAGACATCACTAACTTTGTTTCTCATTGTTATACCTGCCAATAGGTCAAACAAGATCACTAGAGACCATTGGGTTTTCTCCAACCACTTTCAGTGCCGAATTACAAGTGGGACAAGATCTCAATGGAATTTTTGATTGAGTTGTCACGTACCCCTCAAGTGAAGAATGTGATATGTGTAGTGATAAATAGGCTAACCAAATCAGATCACTTTATACCCATTCGAGATATAACCAAAGTGGAGGAATTGGGAAGATTATATGTGAAAGAGATTATCGGTTTGTATGGAGCTCCTGGTATAGTCTCAGATCAGGATCCTTAATTCACTTAAAATTGTTGAAGATACCTCTAGGAGGCAATGGGATCCCATGTGAGTTTGATAAAATCTTATCATATTTAGATGAATGGATATATGGAACGAGCTATAAAAATCCTTGAGAACATGTTTCATTAATGTGTTCTTGATTTTAATAGTGCTTGGGATGTTCATTTGGGACCGGTTGAGTTTTTCTATAACAACAGTTTCCATTCTGTTATCATAATGGAACCTTTTGAGGCCTTGTATGGTTTACCATGTAAATATATACTGTGTTTATCAAAGATTGGTGAAACTTCCTTGGTTGGAAAGAGTTTGATCCAGGAGACGACGAAAAAGATTCAGTTGATTCGTCAAATAATGGTGATGGAACATAGCCGATATAAATCTTATGTTGATCATAATCAACGATTATTGGAGTTTTTAGTTAGTGACTAGGTTTTTTGATAGATTAACCTTAGTTGGGTCATTGACCTCTTGGGAAATGAGGAAATCTTACGTCGAGGTTAGTTGGTCCCTTTGAGATTGTTGATCAAGTGGGGAAAGTGGCTTACAAATTAGCACTTCCACTGCAATTTACTTTGATCCATGGTGTATTTCATGTATCTAAACATTGAAACTATCGTTTTAACCCTTCTCATATTCTAAGATTTTAAGATCTTGATGTTGAACATGATTTTTCCATGACTGAGCATCCAGTCAGGATTGTTGATTCTGAGACAAAGGTTCTTTCTGTCCCTACTCATTGTTATTTTCCATTTTTCAAGATAAAATAAGATAACTTCTGTATGTGTTCTATAACAGCATGGTTATGGTTTTTATGATACTTGGGAGCATGAGGCACTAGTGATAGAATAGTGTCCTCATCCCTTTGATATTGATTATTTTTTATTGGATTTCTAGGGATAGAAAGTGTTATGGTGGGGAGGTTATAACATCTTTTTACCTTCTTTCAGGTACTTATTGAACCTTGTTTTGATCATTCCTTGGTTGGTTATTTTCTTATGATCATTTTGGGAGTTTAATATTATGGGTTTCTGCATGGTTGGTGCACGATTAGGGAAAACTGTTCTGTTTGACCGAGTAACTCATGAACCCTATGTTAAAACACTAGAAGGGGGCGCATGGTTTGTCAAAACTATATAGTCAACCCTCAAAACCATGAACCCTTGGATATTGAGGTTCTGTACAATTGGAACATAGTTAGTTTAACCATGCGGTCAAACTATGCACCCCATCCAGAAGTCTATTAGGTGTGCATGATTACTTCTAATCATGCAGCCTCTCTAGCAAACCATGTGTGCATGTTCTAATTCCCTTGAAAATTTATTCAAAGATCATAAACCCCTCGATTAAACTCCTAAACTCCCTAATTCAACCCTAACATGATTAATTGGTCTTTGGAGGATCTCAAGAAGTGATTTTGACTAATCCAACCTCTTCTCTTTGTGGATCAAAGCCCCAGTGATTCTATCCAATTTCCTTTAAATGATTGGATCTCATCTTGTATAGTTTCGTTCGATCTTCTCTCTTATCTTCCTTAAAGAGTGATAGATCATAATTTTTTATAGATATTATCCCTGTTTTGATGGATCATGATTCCAGATTTGATTTCTTGATCTCATTCATCTTCGTTCTTGTTGGATTTCTTGTTACGGGTTTTGTTTCAGTCACTTGATTTAAGGTATGTGGTTCCATAAATCTTTACCCTACAATCGAAACCCTAAGTAACTTAATTTATTTGAAATTGTATTTTAAATGATTTAAAACCCTATTTTTTAGATGATTTTATGGTTGATTTAAAAGGGGATTGGAATTGTGAAAATACCCCCAATTTTAGTGGAATTGAAATTATTGGGTAGATTTTTAGAAAAATGATGTCTTTAATTGAAAGTGGATTTGATGGAATTGATTTTATGTGATTCTTGAGAAAATTATTTAAAATGAAAGATGATTTGAAAATGCATTAATTTGATGAAAACTTATGGTTTGGTTTTGAAATGAAAACACATGTTCAAATTGAAATTGGGAAATTAAAGTGTGAATGATGAATTTATATGAAATGAATGAATTGTCTAAGAATGTGATAGGGACACAACCTATGGAAGGAAATATAGTGTATTAGAAAATATTGATTAGGGAATGAAAAGGGGAATGAGGAAGGAAAACAGTGGAAAATAACACTATGGGGGAGAAAATACTTTACTTGTCCCAAGCCCTAGGCCCTAGGCCGATTAAAGCAGAGTTCTCTCCCCTCTTCATCCCCTCCCCCGTGTACTATTTAATTACTAGTCCAAGGAATCTTCTAACAGCCTTCTAACAGACTCCTAGAATCCTATTAATAGCCTATTGGGTCCACATGCTAACTACCTATGGGGACCTCCTTGACCCTCCAAGAGTATACCCTCTAGGGTGTCCATCTAGACTCTATCGCATTCCAATCACTACTGCCCTCCTAAAAGACCACCTTTCCCACAAGGTGGTGGATGTGTCCCATACTGGATAGATCGGTTCCACCCCTCCAATAAACCAAATCAAAATGCAATAGGAATGGTGGGGGGCTGATCTTTGGTGGAAGTACAGTGTGGTCACACGGATCTACTAAGGTCCTACAATCCTCCTCGCTTTGGTGGGTGTCACCCTTGGATTATTATTGTAGAAATTTCTCTATGTTACTACCTAAAAACTAAATTGTCTTCTCCTCATAAAGTGTGACCACATTATTCATGAACACAATATAAATATCCTTATACGAGTGAGAGAAGCCATCTCTTATCCCTGCCAACCAATTTTGTAAATAAAAATATTTTCAACAAGTGCAGGGAACTTGAACACATGGCTATAATCATTAAAAATAGAATATTCCTTCAAATCAAGATGCCTTACCTTATCCCTAATTAGTATAATTAGTAGGCCTTGAATCTCGTGATGTGATTCTAATGACTACAACTAAATTTTGGTGCGGAAATTTTTAGGTTTTCCATTTTTGAAAACATTCACATATCATTCAACATCCCATTTTCTATAATCATCATAAGGTAAGAGAATTGTCAAGAACCCAACTGCAAACTACATTCTCATTTATCTGTTCCAATTCATTTATTATTCCACTAATTCTCCAGAATCATTAAACTTTTTACCCATGTTAACAGGATACACAATTTTTTGTCCACTGAATGATATTATTCCATAGGAATTGTCCATTACTAGCTGAATGTAAACCATTAAATTGTCCAATTTTCTCACCCCTAAGACACAAACTCCAGACAAGAAATTATATCCAAGCACCCTCTCAGTGGGGAGAGATGATGCATGACCCAGATATGACACTAAAGTGTCAAAATCAATTTCCTTCACTGTCATGTGAATCATAAGTATGTTCAAGTTAACCATCTTCTTGGAGAGAAATTTTATATCTAGTTCAACCCTTGTAATAACCTCTTTAGCACCTATTGATACCGAAAGCACACTTCCATTAGAAAGGAGAGTCAATTTTTTCCTGATATCTTCCACATGTAGGACTAGAGGTACATTAATGATATCTCTAGAAATAGCAACAACCTGACCTATGTTATCCAAGGTATGTAGAAAACTTGTGGTTGGGAAAGACAAGTCAATTCTTGGGTGAAGTACGAGGATCAGATACTCATTCCTAATTGATTATTCCTAGAACAGAGCATGAAACTCCCCAAAATGAGATGACTTTCTCAACTTGGAACTATTTTGGAGAAGATCTTCCCACATGAGTGAAAATTCTCCAAAACTACTATGTGTGTTGAACACTGACCCAAAAGGTAGCACATTCAGATTCAGTATTCTAGTTTCAATGGTGTCTCTACTGTAGTATTTTTCCTTCTTCATAGTATTTATAGGTTGTATCATTTCAATTCTACTGAAACTAGAAGATATTATATCTCCTTAAATGTCAATATATGGTGTTGGTAATGAAGTACATGCTTCCCTATGTAGATCTAATTATAGTGGGATTAGAAATTCCTGGATCTCAAATTTCTTGGTAAGTTCATCGATAGTTTCCTCTTATTGAAGATCTACCAATTCCTCATACCCTTTTTGAATTTATATTCCACTGACTTGCCCTAAAAATTATATACCCTTGATGTGTCTTGGAATCCCATAAAAACACATATTTTATCTAGTGATCGAGTTCCCCAGTTTACTTTCATTTGATCATACGGTATAGTGGTCATAAACTTCATCCCACAAATAAGATTCTTTTGATGATCCTTTTGTCATTCTCCGGGGAAAAAACTGTCATATCGAGAGCTGGGGAAACACTTTTGGTTGTACCTTCTTCTCATTATCTATGATCCCAGGAATCTACGTGTCTCATTTCTCTTGTAAAATGCTTCTATATGTGTGATATCTACATATAGGTTCTCATCAATCGGGTTTCCAAAACACACCATGACTTCCTCTTTGAAATATGACCATGAAAAATGTGTATATACTTCCAACATCAGTTTAAACTAGTTTTTGGAATCATTTTACATACTCACTTTTTCTGATGAAACCTTTTATTTCTCCAGAGTTTTCTATATATGAAATTGGGATTCTATATAGGTGATCCATCCTTGCAAATTTTAACCCTCAAACATGGGAAGCACCAACCAATGCATAGAAAAGGACCGGCTATATCCCATCATTGAAAAGTGAAGGATCATTGTGATAAAGTGGTAGATTTACTCCAATTCAATGGCTATAGATTTCTGGAATTCATCAGGCTTTGTGAATTTTGATTTCATTGTCGATTCTATGTTTTTTAGAGTGGTTTCAAGGAACCCCACCATGTGGTCAAGGCCATCTTGACGAGAAGTTTGGCATGTCTCCGTGAAAGGGGAGGTGGTGAAGTAGTAGTTCAAACCAATTTGTTAGGTACATGTCCCGGGGAAGGCACTATAGTGGATTAGAGAATATTTGGGAGGGAATTACAGGGGGAATGAGGAAGGAAAACAGAGAGAAATAACACTATGGGAGAGAAACTACTTAAATCATCCCAATACCTAGCCAACTACAGCAAATTTATATACCCTCTTCATCCCCTCCCTACTATACTATTTAAATATTGGTCCAGAGAATATTCAAATGGCCTTCTAACAAACTCTTAACTACCTACTAGAATGTTGTGTCCACATACTAGGATCACCAGTTAAATACCTATGGGGACCACCTTTCCCCTCCTGGATTATACCCTGCAGAGTGTCTAGCTGGCCTCTATCAAATTACCACCCAAATTATTGATTTATTTTTTGAAGCATGTGTCATTATGGTTAGTTAGTAGTGATTAGGGTAAACATGCTAGAACTCTAACTCCCTAGCAAAGGATTTATTATGAAAACACTAACTAAACTAAGTTCAACATGATTTATCGTAATGGGTATGTGGTGTAGATTGATTTCCCCTAAAAGGTCTCTTATTGGGGTGTTGATATTGATCTTGTACATCTATCTTGTGTCATGATTATGATTTAAAAGTGTGAGGATCCTATTTCAAGAAACTAACGTACTATAGTGATTATGATCATGGTGCTTCGTTATGTTTGACTTGATCATACATGACATTGATTATAGAACTATTTTATTAATTTCAACTATTTTATTCATGTCAACTATTTTATTCATGTCAACTATTTTATATAATTTTTTTATATAAAATGTTCATTTAATCCTGTTTTGATATATTCTTTATCTTTTGATTTGAAATCCTGTTTTTTTGAAAATATGTAAAAAAATTCTTAGTCATAGTTTTATTTAAATTAATAGCATGTATGGTTTATAGTTATGGAATTGATTATGAAACACATGATGAAACCCTACTGGGTTATTTAGCTCACACCCTACCTTTATCTTAAATCATTTGTAGAGAATCTTATTTCAAGTTAAAGAAAAGGGAAAACATCACTTGAAGGTGACCAGTTTACTTGATTCGAGGAACATAGAGTGATGAAGGTGATAAGTGGAAAAGTGGTCCACCTATTTCATTAGTTTTTCTGATCCTTTCTTTGAAAGTTGTGTCTCTTGATGATGTATTGTTTGGGTATTTTTTCTGTGTTTGATTTCAGTACTCTCTCCTTGATGTGTGTTGAAATATCAACGTGTATCATTTATCTTCCACAATATTGTGGAAAATCATTCCCTCTTTATCCTATTATGATGTCATATTATAGTCATCAACCTGTGGGGATCAGGCATGCCCTTGAAACCATGACAGGGTTGGCACACATGTTAGTGTACTATGGTATCTGGGTTAGTTTAGGGAAAGTATTGTCAGTAAAGAAATTTCTGATCAAGTCAAGACCCCTATTATACATACTTATCAATAGAGGAATGATATGGAGGAATTGTCTTAGTGTTTGATGAACCATTTTTTTTTTGTGGTATGAGTGTTCTGTGTTTGGCATAACAAGTGTTTTGTATTTGGCATAATTGTTTTGAGTGGTTCTACACTTCAATGAAGGCTAGGGAAAAATGTTATGACCCCTATTTAGAACATTTTGAGATACAATAACCAAACATATACTCAAGGTGACGTGGTAGTAGTTATAAATCAATTATGATGATGTGGCATGTTTGTTGGGGGTAGGTCCAACTATATATATATCTATCAGTTCAACTAGGAGAGGGATCATTGTTAATTATAAAAGAAGAGACTTTTTTGGAAGGTGAACTCAAAAGTAAGAATCTCTTCATAATCTTCTTCCCATATCAAGGTTGTTTCTCTAGAGAGATGGCATATAACTGGAATTACTCCATTGTAATTCTGATACTACTTATCCTACTATTGAATACATATTTTTCATTACATAACCTAATAAAATATCGTCAAAGTTTTTTGAATAGTTTTATTGTTACATATATGTACCAATAATGTTCTTTTTATGAAGAAAATGGAGAAGAATCTATGTATAATAGATATATTTTGCATATCTCTTTAAATTTTATATATTTGATTAATTATTTACTTAATATTCATGTTATAATATGTTTTATGTTTTAGTTTTATATTTTTTTGACATATTGGTAAGTTGTTATTCTAATTATAGTATGTGAAATATTAAATGTTATCCATTCCAAAAATAATTTTTTTTTATTCTATATAGTGTGTCATAATGTCAATGTCCATTGACACTATTTTTTATCATGTGTCGAAAATTATGAATTTTCCATAGTATTTTGACTTTCATGTGACCAAAAAATATACAGATCTAATATTGAACCTAAACAAGTAAATTTCTCAAAAAATGAAAAAATAAATGATGGTGGAAGTTTTGTAACGATTTTAACATCAAGTGACAAGATCAATTGGAGCTTCGTGATTAAAATAGAAAGACATTAGAAAGAACCAAGGCATACAATTTGTTTTCAATGCCATAAATGAGTAAATTACCGACAATGAAAATAAAATTTAACTAAAGTACAGAGGATGTTATGGATGATTTGTTCTTGATGTTTATTGAAGTCACTTTAAGGTCAATAAATGTTTACAAGAAGTTTGGAGTCCATTCAAGTTGTTATAGAAATTTATTCGAATATTGGTAAAAATTGGAAAGGGTGTCATGTACCTTGAGTTTGAAGTAGAATAAGATTTAATTTGATGTGAATTGACTTTATATTTGAGGATAATAGACTCTTCCTTCAAAATAAACTAATCGTGAGTGATTTTCTGAAAGAAAATCTATCATGCCTTAAAGATAAACTGACCATGGTTGATTTTGTTAGATAACCTATTGCACGCCTTTGAGATGAACAAACCATGACTTGGATGATTTATATGAGATTTTACCCTATATGATGATACCATAACAACACAACAATAACCACATTTAAAGTAAATTTTCATTCCTTGGAAATTCCTTTAATATTTGACAATGAAATTTGAATTTGATGATGTGACACAGATTTTGAAGGTTGTTTAACTAAAAGAAATGAAGATTTAATAGAAGATGTGGTATATCCATATGCAGGTCATTGAAGTGGCTATTTATTCAGGGATATCATTAAACCCTCACATGAATTTAAAATGGAATATTGTATTTACATTTTTTTATCATCAATGAGAGGATAACCTTCGGGGGGATTAAAATTTATGATAAATGAAATCAAAGCTAATGTTTTTGGAGATATTGAATATATGGTCAACAATATCATTCCAAATAAATTTTTAGGGAAATTTTAATTAATTCAAATCATGAAATTAAATAATGATGATATATTATTCATTCATTTATTGGGGTTTATGTTGATTAATGAGGCTGAATTGACCTTTTTAAGAGTTCATGTACTAAATTTGAATAATGTAAGGGTGGTGTGTATTCTATGATAAAGAGATATTAAGTCCAAGACATTCAATGACCTTGGATGCTATTTTTTACTCTCTATACACTAGAAACAAGTTTTTTTATTGATGTAGAAGCATACTAAAGCTAATAAATGATCATTTACATCAATGAAATTTCATTGTAAAGAGGAGAATTTGTTGTATTCTATCAAGAGCATTTATTTCCATGTTGTTCAAGGACCATACATTCTTATATAACATTGTAATATGATTTACGATGTAAATTATAACACCCTAGGATTTCATAGTACGTTATCTCTTTAAATAATTCAATTGAATGCTCTACACACAACACTGAGTTCGAGTGCACCATGACTTACCAAACTAGTCGTTCAAAAATCAATTATGAATAACACTAAATTCATTTTGAATTTTATATAATCCATATAATTTTAAAATCCATATTATATGTTTCTTAAACATAATATAAGAACAAATTCAATTTTTCAGATAAAAGAATTATTTTTCAAAAAATGAAATTTTACCGTCTTTTAATAGAGAACCCTTTTTGAATCTAATATTTGACACTTTTATATATTCAATTTTACAAAATAAACTTTTTCTTTAGAACATAATTTTACTGCTTCTATGAATTGAATTTTAAAAATCCTAGAGACATGGTTCACATCAGTATGTAAAATGTGGTTCAATAGGATGAAAATAATTTTTGGTGAATAATAAGTTTTGAATATTTTTTACCACGGTTAAAAGTAAATAGGGTAATTAAAGGTAAAAATGTTATTATAATTAGCCCAAAAAAGTCTTAATTCGATTTGATAAGTGTATTTAGACCAAAATAAACCTTATTAATAAAATCTGATCATTTTTATCCACTTGGATTAGATTAGGACATTTAATATTATTTTATTTAAAGAAGAGGTTAAAGTGTTAAATTCCAATTTTAATAACTAAACCATTTTTAATATATGGTTATACCAAAGATAAATTCAACTATAAATATTCATTACAAATATAAAATTATTTCCTACATCATGGTATTTTATTTAAAATTTTTAGACATTAAATAGTTAAATTTATTTATGAGACAATTATGATGCAGTAATTACCTTATTAGTGAAAGATAAAAATAAGTGATACTATAAATATTAAAATAAATGTAAATTGAAACTTTTTATGCCATCCACAAATTTTATAGGTTAATATGGCATGTTTTGATTGATTAAATGTATTTGTTTTCAAAGTAATCAAATTATTATGACTTTAACAAAAAATAAATACTAAATAGGGTCAAAATTGACATAAATTGGTTTTTAAAACAAATACTATTTTATTAAATGATATAATATTCCTAAAAATCTAAGATTCCTCAAAATGATGTATATGATTATAGATATGTCATTAATGAACCAATTTTGGTTATTTTTTCATTTTATAGTAATTTTATTAACCATATAGTGTAATAATACAATAAGACATGGTAAAAGTTAAACTATTTAACTAAGAGTTAAATCTAAAATATAAGGTTAATATGGTAACCTAAACTTGTCTAAAACCTATTGGTTGAGAGTTTTTAGACCCATACCAACGTTATCCTCCAAATAAATCCATTTGGAGCCACTATAAACCAAAAAATGATTTTATAATAAAATAATATTTCAATCTTTTCCTAAATTGCCCCTGACCTCTCTTATAAAAGGGTACTTACCCTTCTCTTAAATCCAGACTTCCAAAGCCTTTTGACTCGGCCAAAACCTACTCAAATATCCTCCCAACTACCCTAAATTCAACCTATAGTCATTACATTGATCATAAATCCAACCTAAGAATCCATTTTGTTCAAACCAGAAGGAAACACCTGAAGAATAGGTGATTATTTCATCACCTCTTTCAAAGTTCTTTTCTTCTTCAACTTAATATTTCTTTGTTGTATCTATAATAATATAATAATTACTATACCTTATACATGCATAGATGTTATTATAAATATGGTATAACCATATACATTATTATATCCATCCTATGAATGAAAAAGTCACCATACTTGTGTACGTACGACTTACTGTCTCCACGTCGTGGTGTAGTTTGTTATTCCACTCTTCATTAATAAGATGGGTATAATAATGAATATAATTGAAGTAAATAATAAATATAAAATGTTAATTATTCATTATATTTAATATACCATCTAATTACATATTATTTCACCATTAATAGAATGATATTGTCACTCGTGTATACATACAACTTACCGTCTCCACGACGCGATGAGATCCATTTCCACATTCACCATTCAACGATGATTATAAAAATATATATTATTAATAAGTATGTAATATATGACATAATAATGCTACTGGAAATATATATATATATATATATATATATATATATATATGCATATATCTCAATCACTTACTTCCATTCAATACAATATGAAAATGGAAACAACATTTATGTGTACGTACAGCCTACCGTCTACATAAACAGTGTTTACCATTTCATATATATATATATATTATACATATTTATATTCTGAATATATATGATAAATAAATAATTTTTTATATTCTGGAAGAAATTAAATGATGATATAATTGATACGATCTGGAATAACAAGTTAAAACACATACGATAAAGAAAGTGATTATTACACAAAATGTTATTTTAACACGGAAATTATTTTTAAATGGGTAGTATAAAGTAATAAATTAATCAAGTATGATATCATAAATATGAATTTGGTTCTGTTATAATTTAATAAC
Source organism: Viscum album (assembly GCA_963277665.1). Taxonomy (NCBI): domain Eukaryota; kingdom Viridiplantae; phylum Streptophyta; class Magnoliopsida; order Santalales; family Viscaceae; genus Viscum; species Viscum album. The sequence goes on from OY728123.1 coordinate 1,726,510,951, forward strand.
ATACTATGGTCATTATAGAGGAGGTTAAACATACCCTCGACCAAAGGAAAGTACAAGGTAAGTGTTAATTCCTCAATCTCATTATTATCCGAAATTATTTATGTGTAAGTATTTAATGGGACATATTTATCATCCATATCCATGTTTCATAAAAGAGTTTTCAAAAGGATTATTTTTAAGGGACTCTTTAACTTAAAATTATTTTTAAATGTTTTAAATATTTATTCTTCTAAACCATTCTCATTAATGTCCATGTTTTCAAAATGGTTTTAAGGATTTATTTAAATGGACATGAATGTTTTAAAATGTTAGTTCCTTTAAAAAGTTTTAAAGTGGTATAGAACACTTTGATTCAAAAATATCTTTTAAATTTCTTTATTTATAAATTGTGTTACTTTTAAATTATTTCACAAATAACAGATATTTCTCTCAAAGAGTTTTACTGATCATTTTCAACTATGTCAACATCCCTTAATAGATTTTATTCTTGATTGTGGTTAATTTATTATAATACAATATTACATATTGTATTGAATGAATTATGATATTTTTTACTGTGGATGTGCAATTTTAATACCATTCATGGTTTATGGTTAAATTATTGACATTTCGTATGCTAGTTTTAATATAAATGTTTATGATATGTTTCAACATTTTCATATGAGGAATGCATTGGACTTGGTATGTGATGAGTGGGGCCCACTATAGCCCCTAGATGCATTGGTAGGTCTCATGAAAAAAATTAGTGTCTTGGCACAAGGCCTTGACAAAAAATTTATTTTTAATCTAGACATGAGACCTTAACTATGTGGTTATGATGTCCAACATTATGCATTCCCTCATTATTAAATTAGTTTATACAAGTGATTATCCGACTAGTAGAATATCCATATGCATGTTTATATGGTAATGTTTGACTTATTTGTAGTATATTATTTTCATGTTTTATGTTTAAAAGGTTGTTTTTTTAATTATAAAACATTCCATAAAAGTTTATAGCTTTCGCTAAATTATTTACCCTTACTGAGCATCTGATCTCACCCCTTTCTTATGTTTTACTTTCCCAGGATTCCAAGAAGTGTATTAAGATTGATATGATGGGTTATTCTAAGGGAATAATGTCATTATCAAATGATAATTAATGATGTGTTATATGTTATAAAGTGTAATGTAACATTCATGTATGTAATCTATTTTCCAAGACTGCTAAACTGATCAGTCCTTCGGGACTTGATTCTTTATAATCATGCCAATGTATTAAAATAATGCACCAGATCTGAGCATCTAGGGTCGGGGAATTATAGTTGGTATTATATTAAGTTTAGAAACAACCTTGGAAACTATATTTAGATAAAATCTGATTAGATAACATTATCCTAAGTTAGAATTTGTGGATTAGTAAAGAAGAACATCCAAATATTTTGGTAGTGTAAATATTATATGGGTTTTCCAAGTGAATACATCTCTGTCAGGATACAAATAGGTAGAGGTGGCTCAAGCACAGATGTACCTAGGAGTGAAAAGTATGATAAGGAATTTCGGACTTGACCTGGGGTATCCTGGTACACAACAACAGGACTTGTTTCACTCTTGGTACTGACACTCCTGGGGGATATGCTTAGAATAATTTATATTTTCTTTACAAACAATTATGAAGGATTTAGGAGTAAATACATCCTCAAAGAAAACATATTTATGATTATGAATTATATGCATAAACTTTTCAATTTATGTTAGGTATTTTACAAGTTTGGAATTATGTATTATTATTCATAAACTAACCTAGTGTATGCCATTGTTTGGAAATGGAGCCTGGTAGAAGGAATGAGAACTCCAACAATAAGTATGATCCAAAGAGTAAGAAGGATCATATATTTCATGGTCTTAAGCCATCATTTTGAAAGGTAAATAGTCTCCCATGTATTCTCATTGTATGAATAAATAGTATCATGTTTTAATAAGATAAGTAATGAATTCTCTGAGTCCTATGGGTTTTAAGGGAAGCAAGAGAAGAAAATAATGGTCGAGAGAAATATGGATAAAGGGAAGAAGGGAAAGAAGGATTTTGCAATATATGATAACTGTGGAAAGAATCACCTTGGTAAATTATTGAATGGAATGGGAGTTTGTTATAAGTGTGGAGAAAAAGGAAACCAAGTACATGATTTCAAGGGTAAGAAAAATGTTTCAAATATACAATGCTTCATCTGCAAGGAGTTGGGACACTATGGGAATTAATGTCCCAATCATCAGAGTATACCCAAAATGATGCTATTGGATAATAATCAAGTTATAATACTACCTCAGATGAAGAGGAATAATTAGTGTTCTAATATTTTTATTAATGAATTATGTCATTTGAGTGTTGTATCAATGATCTACTGGTTATATTAATTATGGAAATAAATAAGGATTGTACTGCAGTCTTATTTCATTAAGGATTTGAGTTTATATGGTACTAAGAAAAGTGAATCAATAGCAAGTTACACTTTTTGGAAAATACATGGTTTAGGGAATGGTAAACCTTAATATGGTCCTGATACTGAATTAGTGACTTTGGAATAAGAGATGGTGTATTTGAGTAAATTATATTGGATATTCTTGACTAACTTGGAACTGATTAATGGTTTGTTTATTCTATAATTTTTGGAGTATTCAAAATTTTTGGATATAAGGAATATATCTAGTATTATGTTGGGAATAAGGGAGAAAGAATTTAATAAATAAGGTTTTATTGTAATTCAGGGTGTTAGCATGTTTTAAGAGAATACATGATAAATCTATTCAAGTGTTATTATGTGAAAAAACAAGATCTTCATTATGTTATGTTGAACTTCCTTATACATTTAGGACTATGACTTTGGAAACAAGTATTTTGGACAAGTCATAAGTTTGGAATGGATTAAGTTGTACATTAGATACTATTATTTAAGGTTAAAATGTTTCTTAAGATTATTTTTGGATTTTTATAAAAAAGACAACCCGAAGGTCAGACAACAACCTGTAGCATCCAGCAAGGCTGCAAGACTTGAACTTGCAACCAAAGGGTAATAAGGTTGCATCACCTACCATTGTCCTATGTGATGTCATGGTTTGTATAATGTAGTTTTTTTAAATGATCTGATATATGAATTATAAATTCTTTTTTGAAACCCTGTAAAATTAAGATAAATTGAATATTTTTTATTTATATTATATTTTGTAATGAAATATTAGTTTTTGGTTGGTCTCTCCCAAATTTACCCAAGATTTTAGGGTTAAGCGGTCACTTGAAGTTTATCATGGGTTGTCGAATCCACAGAGACCTAAGAAGTAACCTAAAAACACACACATTATATGGACAATTTTTGGATATTAAGTGGCCAAATATGGGTTGATTTTAGATATATTTAATCAAACACTACATGACTTAAGTGAACTCAATTTATGAGAAGGGTTGATCCTAGGTTATTACAATGGGTGGATTGGATGAAATTCCTCTTTAGTGATTTCAATTTCTTATATTTGAGATGAATTCATTCAAGGAGATTAAACAACTTCATCATTCATTGGTTTATACCAACACACTTTAATACTAATCACCTATACAAATGGAGGATCGTGTTTATGAGAACTCTAAGGTAAAGTTTCGTATTAGCACTTGAAGCGTGTGGCCTTAAAATTTGATAAGTATGAAAAGGTTTTAAAATCATCAAATAAAAATCTCATTTAAAAGTAGTGATTATAGATTAATGGAGTAATAAATAACATCCAATCCAGCCTCTTTCTACTCCCTTGGATCAACCCATAAGTGGGATAGCCCTCCATTGATCCTATGGTTTCAATGGAAGCAGGAATTAAACTCATGAGGTAGGAATTGGAGAAGTAAAAAAACAATGAAATAACGATCACTCCATCATTGTGTGATAATCTCACAAGATTTGGTGTGAACAAGTTCACACCTTGAGGAAACGGTATCAAAGTGATAAGAAGAATAATAGAAAAAGATAATATGAAAAAAATTTATAAATAAGCTAAGGTAATTCATGAACTTACAATTGAAGGAATGTGATTACAACATCAAATTGGCAGCATAACATTAAAATTAAACAAATCTCAAAGATTCTTAAACCCTTCAATATCACTACCTTAAATAGGAATTTTAGAATCCTTGGGTCGATCCTCCAATAGTACAAAGCATCCCACTTGATTATGGTAGGCCTAGGGTGGTGGAATGTAAGGGAGAGTGGACTTCTTTATCCTTGACTCGAAGTGGCATCCTGGTTGCATCCACCGAACATATGCATTGAAATGACCTTCTTTATGGCCGAATTAGAGTGTTCCATAGAATAATGAAATGGATATACGGCTGTCTCCGAAACTCCTATAAACCTTCAGCACAAATGGAATATGTGTTTGTGAGATATTATCCATATGGTGAGATGATTTTCTAGGCCGCAGAATATGGCCCATAATTTTATCTCCAACTTGGTCTGCTTGAAACTCTATTAAAAAATCATAATTATCTTTATCCACTGTTTAATGAAATTTTCTCCTTGTTGTCGTTTATATGAATTTCAATTTTCAGAAGTATTCATCTTAGATATTGGCCTCTACAGTAGTGGTATTGGGATTTTTTCCAGTTCACTTCACCCAAAATGTTGTTCATTCAAAGCAAACTTTGGGGGTATTCAATATAAATCTTCAAGTGATCCAAAAGTATGAATTGTTCCCAATGTAATTAAAAACCTGAAAATGAAATATGAAAATAAAATCAAGACCATTTTTTTATTTTAGGAGGTGTTCAAATATGTACCAAGTAAAAGTGCACTTTTACAAGGAATTACAATCATAATGTGAAATGATGTTCAAAGTGTAAAATGAAATAAAATAGTTTTTATGAATAATGAATCACATGAATATTATATATATTAAAAATGAATATTATCCTATTTCAGTGGTTAATCGATGGTAGAAATTAGTTAAATATTGGAACTCTACTTGTCAAGTATTATTTTTCTTCTTCTTATTCTATAAAGAATTTAATTCTTAAACTTTAGGAAAATAATCTTAAAACCTAAATTTTTTTATCCTAATACCTTATGTTTTGATGTACCGATGATATTTTAAGTCATCTTAGATTTTTCGCTTTAAGGCCATCAATTCTCTATTTATTATTCACTTGTTTATGATGGATTCCCTCAATCACACCCTAAAAATATTTATATTTTTCTACAATTATGTGTCTCATATTTCTTCCAATGTTCTCCTATTCGAAATCCTAATTTGGAGGTGACTTTTTTATTTCCTTTTCCCTCTTTTTAAGACTAAATTTTACTAACCCAATTTCTAATGTGGGTTTTTCCCAAAGGTGTTTTTTATTTTTAACCTTTTATTTTTGAAGAACAATTTTAAATTGTGAGGACACAATTTATTAAAGGAGGGGAGAATGTAACACTCCAATGTTTCATAGTACATTATCTCTTCAAAGTAATTCAATAGCTTTCACTACACGCAACACCAAGTTCAAGCGCATCACGACCTATCAAACTAGTCGTTTTAAAAGTATTCATGAATAGTATTAACCACATTTTGAATTTTATATATATACTATATAATTTTAACATTCATATTTTATGTTTCTTATACATAATATAAGGGAAAATTCAATTTTTCAGATAAAAGATGTATTTTTCAAAAAATGCAGTTTTCCACCTTTTAATGGTGATTCCTTTTTAAATATAATATTTGAAACTTTTATATATTCAATTTAATGAAATTAAATTCTTATTTAGAGCAAATAAATGAAAACATAGTTTGGATAATATTTGGGTACTTTTCTGATAACTTTCATATTTTTATGATTAGTAAAAAATACTAAATTTTAATTGAAAACAAATTTTTTTAATAGATATAATTTATAGTTTTAACTTATGAATTTAAGTGGTTTTAAAGAATAATTAGATTATATTTTTATAATTTAATATAATATAGGTCATTGTAATTAATTTCACATTTAAATTGGACATAAGCACATGTCAATCTTTTGATAATTTTTACTTCTTAAAAACCCACTTTCTGATTTTGACAACGAGAATTAATTTTAAATTAATTAATGAATATTCTGTGTTTTTAATTTGGTAAAATAGAAATCATTTTTTAATTTTGAATATAAAAATTATCTTTGGGTGATTTTTTGGTATTTTTTTGAAAACATTCAATTTTTGATGAATAGTGAAAAACACTATGTTGTAGATAAAAATCAACTACTTCGTTTAAATAATTATTTTTAATTAAAAAATTATCTTAAAGTAAAAGTAGATATATAATACATATATTAATCCAATTTAATTCATTTGAGTCATTTTATAATAAGAATATATTTATTAAATTTTATTGAACTTTTTAACGTCTTTTACCCACCTTCTAGGAACATTTGCAAATTTGCATAAAATGTAATTTTACTACTTCTGTTAATTGAATTTTAAAATTATGAGAGACACAGTTTACATCATTAAGTGAAATTTGGTTCAACAAGATGATTTTTTTTTGGTGAATAGTAACTTTTGAATTTTATTTACCACGTTAAAAGTAAATAGAGTAATTAAAGGTAAAAATGATCTTATAATTTCCACAAAACAAGTCCTAATTCTATTGGATAAGTTTATTTAGACCAAAATAAACCTTATAAATAAAATATGATCCTTTTTATCCACTTTGATTAGATTATGACATTTATTATTATTTTATTTAAAGAAGAGTTAAAAGTGTTAAATTCAAATTTTAATAACTATTTTTTTAATATAGGGTTATACATAAGATAAATTCAACTATAAATATTCATTAGAAATATGAAATAATTTCCTAAATCATTGTATTTTATTCATAATTTTTAGACATTAAATTATTAAACTTATTTATAACACAATGATGATGCATTAATTAACTTATTAATGAAATATTAAAATAATTGATATTATAAATATTAAAATAAATGTAAATTGAAACCTTTTACTATGACAACCCTGCTTTTTATTACAACTTAAACATGCTTTATTACATAAAACTTCACTTGATCCAACAAAGAAGATCGAGAGGTTTAGTGTCTTTGGGGCTTAGGATCATTACATAAAAACTTTAAACTTGAAATACAACATCTTTATTGAAAACTTCCTTTACATGACCACTACATTCCTTCGTAATTAGCATTGCATGGGATAACCTAAGGACATGCATAAGAAAAGGGTGAGCTATAAAGCCCAGTAAGGGAGTAAACAATGAATAACATGAGGAGTGAAATACATGTTAGGCAATAGGAATATCAATAGAGCATAATAGAAACATGAACATAAAGGCATGATAAATCATGATAATCATAACATGGAAATGTGGCAACAACACTTAACATTGAATTAGCATGAGCCAAGGCTCATTGCACATGGAGCATGAGTAAACCCTCATTGCACTTGAAGCACGAGTAAACCCTCGTTGCACTTGAATTAGCATGAGTAAACACTCATTGCACATGACCTATCATGATACTATACTTTACCCAATGCATTGGAGCGCTATAAAGGGCGCACCCTTCTAAAACATTTCATTTCATGCATAAGTGTGCCACATGGATCATAAAACATGGATTCATAAAACATAATAATTTATTCAACGATAAAGGGATGTGGAATTCATACATGAAAATTTATAATCAATAAGAAAATGTGCATAAAGGTGAATACCTTTGATGGAGAAATGGGCATGGTATTCACTACACAATGATATTGGCTTAGAAAATCGGTGTGATTTCGGCAGCGTAACGGCGTGACATAAGAATTCATAAAAAAGGTTGATGAGAGATAAAGGGGTTCCTCATCATATTTACATGAAATGGAAAGTAAGGAAGTCATATAGATACATGTCTCAACAATTGAAAAGGAATTTAGATTCATGATACAAAAGTATTGCTTGAATATAAAAGAAGAGAAAAAGGTTTCTTTCGGAATTTCGGCATAGTAACGGGTGTACATGGGAGGCATTTAATGAGAGATAAAGGGGTCTCCCATCATTCAAACAATAAGAGGGCAGTATGGGAGAGGTTCAAAACCATACCCCAACATTCATAATTGAAAATAAAAGGGAAATACCACTTAAAGAAAATTGACAAAAATGAGAAAGGAAGAAAACCCCTTACTTGGAAGTGTGCTTCCAAAGGCTAGAGAGAGGCTTGTGAGAGGCTTCTTGGGAGCTTGGGGCACCTTGAGAGTATTATAGAGAGAGTAGGGCAGAGTTTGGACGAACTTCAAGGGCTTTGAGTGGGGAGGAAGTGGAAGCTTGGGTGGGTTTATATAGGAAAGGTGAGAGAATTCTTTATTATTTAGGTTTGGGACCCCTTATATTAAAATAATCCAAAACACAAACCATCCCATGGTATTTGCCCATGGTTTCTGGAAAAGGAAAGAGGAAAAAAATATTTTACAAGTCCAAGGTCCGGATTTATTAAAAAAATAGGGTTGCTTATGTGGAGGTGAGTCACACTCCCATGGAAATTAATTTAAAAAGGCAAAGTGTTGAATAAGTATTGAGGGCCCCATTAATGCTTTGAAAAGTAAGTCAAACAAACCCAAAACCTCATTATTTTAATGATAAAACACATATTTGCCGAACATAAGGATGATGGTATTTTATTACATCACCATTGGGTCATTATGATGTCATAAAACACATTATATATTTAAATGGTATTTAATTTTTACCCAAAAATTTGACTGTCTCAGAAAATTATGAAAAATTCACCGTTGGATTAATTTCGACATCCTGATTCCAAAAATAATATTTATTTTATCTAAATAATTTTATAAATATGTGAATTTTCACTTTTAAAATAAAAACTGACATTTATAAAAAATTCACGGGTTTTGACAGAAATGGCTTTCAAACCTTAATAAAAATTTTAATTGCATTCATAAAATTATAAGATCATTTATATTTAATAAAAATTAATTTAATATTAATAATAATATTTTATTAAAATATTATTTAATTCAAAAATTATTTAATTCAATAAAATATAATTCTTAATTAAATAATAACTAAAAACACCATTTGTACTTTAAAAACTAATTACAATGTATCAAAAAAATTATACAAAAAATAATGTACATGAACATGGTGCTACTTATTTGTTACATAAACCCTTAAAATAGCCGCATAAGACCTAAGGGTAAGGTGTGCGATGGTGACAGACTCTTGGGGTTTCTCGGATAACATCGCTCGAGTGGTAATCTCTATCAACTTCCATTTTTCCCGTAGATGATCACGTTCGAGCTTGACTTGATGAAGCTCAGCTTGGGCTTGGTCAAGGGAAAAGCCCAAAGACGCCACCTCTTTTCCGAGCTCCGAAAAATGGGCTTCGTAAGGGGAAATTCTACTGGATGAGGCCATCGCTTCCTTTGTCTGAGTAGAAATGGTTTCGTTAAAGCCTTATATTTATACTACTCAGATGATCACTGTTCAACGGCTAAAAAGGTAATGGTCACAAATCTTAACATAAAACTAAAGAATTTTACATCTTATAAAAAAACATTTTTCATAAAGAAACATTTAACTGGATCAAGAGGGATTTTCCATTAATGAAACTTTGGGTCGTTACAACATTCCCCCCTTAAGAAATTTCGCCCTTGAAATTTTCCTTTTCCCACACTAAAACAAATGTGTGTAACTTAGCTTCATCATATCCTCCGACTCCCAAGTTGCTTCTTCAAACTTGTGGTTTCTCCACAACACCTTGACGAGGGGCATTGTCTTATTTCGTAGAACTTTTTCTCTACGGTCTAAGATCTTCACTGGTTGCTCCTCATAAGAAATATCGTCTTCTAATTGTACCACCTCGGAAGAGAGTACATGTGAAGGGTCTGGTATGTACTTCCTTAAGAGGGATACATGGAAGACATCATGCACATTGGCCATAGTAGGTGGAAGTGCTAGTCGATAGGCCACAGCCCCAACACGATCAAGAATCTCGAAGGGGCCGATGTACCTTGGACTTAACTTCCCTTTCTTTCCAAACCTCATGACCTTCTTCCACGGAGATATGCATAAAAACACCATGTCTCCGACTTTAAACTCAAGGTCTCGTCGACAATTATCTGCATAACTCTTCTGTCGACTCTGGGCTGCCTTGATATGCTGCTGAATGGTTTTCACCTTCTCCACCATTTCTTCGACCATTTCTGGTCCAAGCAGCTTACGTTCACAGACCTCATCCCAACATGCTAGTGTTCTACACCTTTTCCCATACAGGGCTTCATATGGTGCCATTTGGATGCTCGAGTGGAAACTATTATTATAAGAGAACTCAACCAGAGGAAGATGTTGATCCCATCCTCCTTTAAAGTCCATTGAGCACGCTCTCAACATATCCTCAAGTGTTTGGATAGTCCGCTCGGATTGGCCATCAGTTTGAGGATGATAGGCCGTACTAAAGTTTAGTTCAGTATTCAGAGCATGTTGAAGACTCTTCCAAAACTTAGAGGTAAATCTTGGATCTCGGTCAGACACAATAGATAGTGGTACTCCATGAAACCGTACCACTTCCCTGATATATATCTGTGCCAGTTAATCTAAAGAGAAATCCTCTCGAATAGCAATGAAGTGTTCAGTCTTTGTAAGACGATCCACAACAACCCAGATTGCATTGTTGCCTTTGGATGTCCTTGTAAGTCCGGTGACAAAGTCCATGGTGATGTTATCCCATTTCCATTTTGGTATGGGCAATGGTTGCATCATCCCCTTAGACTTCTGCCTCTCTGCCTTCACTTGCTGACACACCAGGCACTTTGATGTATATTCAGCGATCTCCTTCTTCATATTATCCCACCAAATGTTTTCTCGGAGATCTCGATACATCTTTGTGCTCCCTGGGTGAATAGAGAAATTTGAACTATGTGCATCATCCAAAAGTTCCTTCTTCAGCTCCAAACTTGATGGAACACATATTCTTTTCCCAAACCGCACAATTCCTTCTTCATTAACATTAAACTCTGAGGATTTCCCCTTTTTGATAGCTTCCACTATTTCTTGGATTCCCGCATCATCCTTTTGAGCATCCTTTAACCTTTCCAAAAGAGATGGTTGAGCAATCATTTTTGAAAGGATTTATTATGTTCCCTTCTTTATGATTCCCACGTCCATCTTCATCAAGTCTAAGAAGATTGGATCCTTCTCAATTCTCATCATTGATAGAATTGCTGGATCCTTTCTACTTAGGGCATCTGCCACCTTGTTCGCCTTCCTAGGGTGGTAATGTATTGAACAGTCGTAATCCTTAATGAGCTCTATCCATCTTCTCTGGCGCATATTAATCTCTTTCTGTGTGAATATATATTTAAGACTCCTGTGGTCAGTATATATCTCACATTTCTCTCCATAGAGATAATGCTGCCAGATTTTCAAGGCAAAGATCACCGTCACCAACTCCAGATCATGCGTTGGATAGTTTCGCTCATGGATTTTCAACTGCCTTGAGGCATAGGATATCACATTATCATTCTGCATCAGCACACATCCTAAGCCCTTCTTCGAAGCATCACTGAATACCACAAAAAGCTCCCCACTTGTGGGTAATGTGAGCACGGGTGCAGTGATAATCCTCCTTTTCAACTCCTTGAAGCTTTCTTCACATTCATCACTCCAAGAAAACTTTACTCCATTTCAAGTTATCTTGGTAAGAGGGTTGGACAATCGTGAGAAATTTCTCACAAATCGTCGATAATATCCAGCTAACCCCAAGAAGCTACGGATATCAGTTACCGATGTTGGCCTCGGCCATCCCTTGATTGCATCTGTTTTGGAGGGGTCCACAGATATCCCATTGCTTGTGATGATATGACCCAAGAATGAGACTTACTTCAACCAAAACTCACACTTGCTGTACTTTGCATAGAGATTCTCCTTGCGCAAATTCTCTAGTACAGTTTTTAAATGCTCCTCATGGTCCTCCTTGGTTTTGGAGTATATTAGAATATCATCTATAAAGACTACCACAAATTTGTCTAGGTAATCTCTAAAGACTCTATTCATCAAGTCCATGAATATTGCTGGAGCATTGGTGAGTCCGAAAGGCATTACTATGAATTCATAGTGCCCGTACCTTGTACGAAAAGCAGTCTTAGGGATATCTTCCTTCTTCACCCTTACTTGATAATATCCCGACCGCAAGTCCACCTTGGAGAAGTATTGTGCTCCACGCAGCTGATCAAACAACTCATCGATTCTTGGGAGAGGATAATTGTTCTTTATCGTGATTTTTTTAAGTTCACGATAATCGATGAAAAGCCGCATTGACCCATCCTTCTTCTTGACGAAGAGGACTGGTGCACCCCATGGTGATGCACTTGGGCGTATAAACCCTTTATCCAGATTCTCCTGTAGTTGTTTCTTCAGCTCTTCAAGCTCAACAACAGCCATTCTATATGGAGTCTTGGATATTGGTAGCGCCCTAGGTATAAGTTCAATTGAGAACTCAACATCTCTTCTTGGAGGAAGACCAGGAAGTTCCTCGGGAAATACTTCAGCGAATTCCCTCACAATAGGCATTTTTTCAAGGGTGGTTTCTTCCTTGTACTTAATCATCTGAGCCAGATATGCGTGCTCATAAGGCAGTAATATCCATGCTTGAGATGATGGAGCTAAAGGAGATTCATCTTCCTCCTGACACTTGTAAAGAATCGGGGGTCGATTCTCCATATGGAGTGTGATTTCCCTCTCCCGACAATTTATGTTGGCTCTATATAAGGAAAGCCAATCCATGCCAAGAATTGCATCAAATTCCACCAAAGGGAGTATGATGAGGTTCCCTGGTAAATTCAATCCACATATTATAACAGGGGAGGACTTATACTCATGGGATGCAATGATTTCCCCATTTGCCGTACTCACCGACATCTTTACTTCCATGATTTGTGGTGGTGCAGGGATTGTTCTACTAAACCTTTGAGATATAAAAGAATGCGCAGAACCTGAATCAAAAAGTACGTTCGCTATTCTTGAATGAATAACTAGCGTACCTGTCACCACTTCGTTGTCAGGGTTCACTTCGGCAGAAGTGATGGCAAAAGCTCTTCCTTGCTGTCTTGGAGGTTGTTGATTGCCTCCGATAACCCTTGGATTAGGGCACTGATTCGCAAAATGACCCGGTTCTTTTCATTTGAAGCATTGAACAATGCGTTGAGGTTCGAACGGAGCGTTCCTCTCCTCTGTCGCAGTCGCGGGTCCTTCTTGATGATAGTTAACAGCCAGGTGCCCTTCTCTTCCACACGTGAAGCATTTTCTTTTCCCCCTAAGGCAATTTCCAGGGTGCTTCTTTCCACACTTTTGGAAAGTGTGGTGCTGGAATTTCTTAGCGCCGTTGGATTTATCCATCAGACCACTAGCATTGAAGTCCACCTTACGCTTCTTGTCCCCATGATACCCCTGTGATTCTCCGATCTCCATTTCAACCTTGAGGGCACATCGGACAATTTCCTCATAGCTGTCTAAGTCACGGATCGCTAATGCTTTCCGCAAGCTAGGCTTCAGCCCACCAAAGAAGCGGTCAACCTTGCATTCGGGGGTAACGACAAAGCCGGAAGCGTATCGTGCAAGCCTTGTGAAGTTTTCCTCGTACGCTCCCACAGATTCTTCATCTTTCTGTTTGAGGGAAAGGAAGTCCCTTTCCATCTTAAGACGGAGGGTGCGTGGAAAATATTTATCGAAAAACATCTTCCAGAATACCTTCCATTCCAAAGCCTCGATCTCCTCCTCAGGCTTCGTATTTTTTATCAATGTCCACCATTGATCAGCTTCACCCTCCATATGGTAAGCCTCCAGGAGAACCTTCTCTTTTTCAGAGCATTGGGGGATGGAGAATATCTTTTCAATGGAGTTGATCCATTGTTCAGCAATCATGGGATCGGATGATCCACTAAAAGTAGGAGGCCTTTATCTCATGAAGCTTTCAATAGCGACTTGTTCTTTCTTAGGGGGGGTTGAACGTTCCTCTTGACCAGTGTTTCTATTCAAAACTTGAGTTAGCTGAGAGAGAAGCGTGACAAAGTTCACGATTCCCGCTCCCATTGGATTGGGCATCTCATAAGTACAATCATCACACTGATCTTCACAACGGTTGTTAGCCCGACTTCTCCTATTACCGGCCATTGGATGGAATAAAAGGAAATTTAGGGGTAACACATAAAGGGTAATCCAAAGACAAAAGTTGATGACTTATAAATAAACTTTAATCTCTTTAACTCATGAGTCTATAGGATTCAATCCAGGCTTTTCATGATCTTCCTTCTAACATATATTCTTAAGGGCATTTTTCCCTTAATAAGGGTTCATACTAAGATTGTGAATTTATCAAAACATATCCCCCGGGAGTGTTGTAACCAAGAGTGCAGCAAGGCCCGTTGTCGTGCACCAGTTCCCGTTCGAGTCTAGCTCAAAGCGGTGTTTTCGGGTTTTACCCCTAGGATACATCTGTGCCAGAGCCGCCTCTACCTGCTCGTATCCAGACAGGGATGTATTTGTTTGATAAACCACTTACTTAGTATTTACCAAAACTTAGGGATGTTTTTATTATGCTTAGTCTTGTATCTAAGGCTTTACTAGGGTTTCCTAATCCCAAAAATAACTAAACCTATCCTCTAATACCAACTATGACAACCCTGCTTTTTATTACAACTTAAACATGCTTTATTACATAAAACTTCACTTGATCCAACAAAGAAGATCGAGAGGTTTAGTGTCTTTGGGGCTTAGGATCATTACATAAAAACTTTAAACTTGAAATACAACATCTTTATTGAAACCTTCCTTTACATTCCCACTACATTCCTTCGTACTTAGCATTGCATGGGATAACCTGAGGACATGCATAAGAAAAGGGTGAGCTATAAAGCCCAGTAAGGGAGTAAACAATGAATAACATGAGGAGTGAAATACATGTTAGGAAATAGGCATATCAATAGAGAATAATAGAAACATGAACATAAAGGAATGATAAAGCATGATAATCATAACATGGAAATGTGGCAACAACACTTAACATTGAATTAGCATGAGCCAAGGCTCATTGCACATGGAGCATGAGTAAACCCTCATTGCACTTGAAGCACGAGTAAACCCTCGTGGAACTTGAATTATCATGAGTAAAAACTCATTGCACATGACGTATCATGATACTATACTTTACCCAATGCATTGGAGCGCTATAAAGGGCGCACCCTTCTTAAACATTTCATTTCATGCATAAGTGTGCCACATGGATCATAAAACATGGATTCATAAAACATAATAATTTATTCCACGATAAAGGGATATGGAATTTATACATGAAACTTTATAATAAATAAGTAAATGTGCATAAAGGTGAATACCCTTGATGGAGAAATGGGCATGGTATTCACTACACAATGATATTGGCTTAGAAAATCGGTGTGATTTCGGCAGCGTAACGGCGTGACATAAGAATTCATAAAAAAGGTTGATGAGAGAGAAAGGGGTTCCTAATCATATTTACATGAAATGGAAATTAAGGAGGTCATATATATACATGTCTCAACAATTGAAAAGGAATTTAGATTCATGATACAAAAGTATTTCTTGAATATAAAAGAAGAGAAAAAGGTTTCTTTCGGAATTTCGGCATAGTAACGGGTGTACATGGGAGGCATTTAATGGGAGAGAAAGGGGTCTCCCATCATTCAAACAATAAGAGGGCAGTATGGGAGAGGTTAAAAACCATACCCCAACATTCATAATTGAAAATAAAAGGGCAATACAACTTAAAGAAAATTGACAAAAATGAGAAAGGAAGAAAACCCCTTACTTGGAAGTGTGCTTCCAAAGGCTAGAGAGAGGCTTGTGAGAGGCTTATTGGGAGCTTGGGGCACCTTGAGAGGATTCTAGAGAGAGTAGGGAAGAGGTTGGACGAACTTCAAGGGCTTTGAGTGAGGAGGAAGTGGGAGCTTGGGTGGGTTTATATAGGAAAGGTGAGAGAATTCTTTATTATTTAGGTTTGGGACCCCTTATATTAAAATAATCCAAACCACAAACCATCCCATGGTATTTGCCCATGGTTTCTGGAAAAGGAAAGAGGAAAACAATATTTTACAAGTCCAAGGTCCGGATTTATTAAAAAAAATAGGGTTGCTTATGTGGAGGTGAGTCACACTCCCATGGAAATTAATTTAAAAAGGCAAAGTGTTGAATAAGTCTTGAGGGCTCCATTAATGCTTTGAAAAGTAAGTCAAACAAACCCAAAACCTCATTATTTTAATGATAAAACACATATTGGCCGAACATAAGGATTATGGTATTTTATTACATCACCATTGGGTCATTATGATGTCATAAAACACATTATATATTTAAATGGTATTTAATTTTTACCCAAAAATTTGACTATCTCAGAAAATTATGAAAAATTCACCGTTGGATAATTTAGACGTCCTGATTCCAAAAATAATATTTATTTTATCTAAATAATTTTCTAAATATGTGAATTTTCACTTTTAAAATAAAAACCGACATTTATAAAAAATTCACGGGTTTTGACAGAAATGGCTTTCAAACCTTAATAAAAATTTTAATTGCATTCATAAAATTATAAGATCATTTATATTTAATAAAAATTAATTTAATATTAACAATAATATTTTTATTAAAATATTATTTAATTCAAAAATCCTTTAATTCAATAAAATATAATTCTTAATTAAATAATAACTAATAACACCATTTGTACTTTAAAAACTAATTACAATGTATCAAAAAAATTATACAAAAAATAATGTACATGAACATGGTGCTACTTATTTGTTACATAACCCCTTAAAATAGCCGCATAAGACCTAAGGGTAAGGTGTGCGATGGTGACAGACTCTTGGGGTTGCTCGGATAACATCGCTCGAGTGGTAATCTCTATCAACTTCCATTTTTCCCGTAGATGATCACGTTCGAGCTTGACTTGATGAAGCTCAGCTTGGGCTTGTTGAAGGGAAAAGCCCAAAGACGCCACCTCTTTTCCGAGCTCCGACAAATGGGCTTCGTAAGGGGCAATTCTACTGGATGAGGCCATCGCTTCCTTTGTCTGAGTAGAAATGGTTTCGTTAAAGCCTTATATTTATACTACTCAGATGATCACTTTTCAATGGCTAAAAAGGTAATGGTCACAAATCTTAACATAAAACTAAAGAATTTGACATCTTATAAAAAAAACATTTTTCATAAAGAAACATTTAACTGGATCAAGAGGGATTTTCCATTAATGAAACTTTGGGTCATTACATTTATTCCATAAAATAATTTAATTGGTGAATATGAAATTTTAGGATTGATTAAATTTATTTTTTTAAAATTAATAAAGTTGTGATGACTTTAAAAAAACAAATACTAAATAGTGTCCAAATTGACATAAATGAGTTTTTAAAACAAATACAATTTTATTAAATGATATAATATTCCAAAAAAATCTAAGATTCATCCAAAGGACATATATAATGATATATATGTTATTAATGAACCAATTTAAGTTTTCTTGTTATTTTATACTAATTTTATTAACAATATAGTGTAAGAATATAAGAAGACATGGTAAAAGTTAAACTATTTAACTAAGAGTTAAATCTAAAACATAAGGTTAATATGGAGACCTAAAATTGTCTAAAACCTATTATTTGAGAGTTTTTCGACCCATCCCCACATTATCCTTAAAATAAATACATTTTGAGCCATTGGAATCCGAAAATTATTTTATAATAAAATAATATTTCATGATTTTCCTAAATTTCCCCTCACCTCTCTTATAAAAGGGTACTTCGCCTTCTCTTAAATTCACACCTCCAAAGCCTTTTGGCTCAGTCAACCCTGATCAAATATCCTTCCAACTACCATAATTTTAACCTATAGGTTTAACCTTGATCAGAAATCCAACCTAAGGAGCCCTTTTGTTCAAACCAAAAGGAAACACCTGAAGAAGAGGTAATTATTTCATCACCTCTTTCAAAGTTATTTTCTTCTTCCTCTTCCTATTTATTTTTTGTTTCCATACTAAAATAATAAATCTATTAACTTATACATGCTGATATGTTATTATAAAAATGGTAAAACCATATTCATTATTCTATCCATCCTATGAATGACAAAGTCACCATACGTGTGTACATACGGCTTACCGTCTCCACATCTTGGTGTTGTTTGTTATTCAACAATTCATTATTAGTATGGGTATAATAATGAGTATAATTGATGTAAATAAGAAATATAACATGTTAATTATTATTTATATTTAATATAATATCCAATTACTTACGATTTCACCATTAATAGAATGATATCGTTGCTCGTGCATATGTACGGCTTACCGTCTCCATGACGCGATGGGATTCATTTACACGTTCACCATTCAATGATGATTATAAAAAAATATATTATTAATAAGTTTGTAATATATGAAATAATAATGATACTGTAAATAAATTTATATATATACATATACCTCATTCACTTACTTCCGTTCAATACGATATGAAAACGGAAACAACGTTTATGCGTACGTACAGACTACCATCTCTATAAACGGTGTTTTCTATTTCATAAATATATATATATTATACATATTTATAGTCTGAATATATATGATACATAAATAATGTTTTATATTGTGGAAGAAATTAAATCCTGATATAAGTGATACGATCCGGAATAACAAGTTAAAACACATACGATAAAGAAAGCGATTATTACCCGAAATATTATTTTAACTTGGAAATTATTATTAAATGGGTAGTATAAAGTCATAAATGAATCAATAATGATATCATAAACATGAATATAGTTCTGGTATAATTTAATAACACACTATAGTCATTATACAGGAGGTTAAACGTACCCTTGACCAAAGGAAAGAACAAGGTAAGGCTTAATTCCTCAATCTCATTATTATCCGAGATTGTTTATGTGTAAGTATTTTCTGGGATATATTTATCAACCATGTTCATGTTTCAAAAAAGAGTTTTCAAAATTATTATTTTTAAGGGACCCTTTAACTAAAACATCATTTTAAATATTTTAAATATTTATTCTTCTAAACCTTTCTCATTAATGTCTATGTTTTCAAAATAGTTTTAAGGATTTATTTATATGGGCATGAATGTTTTAAAATGTTAATTACTTTCAAAAGTTTAGAAGTGGTATAGAACACTTTGATTCAAAAATATATTTTAAATGTATTTATTTATAAATTTTGTGACTTTTAAATTATTTGACAAAAAAGGGATATTTCTCTCAATGAGTTTTAATGATCATTTTCAACTATGTAAACATCCTTTACTAGATATTATTCTTGGTTGTGGTTAATTTATTATAATAAAATCCTCCATGTTGTATTGAATGAGTTATGATATGTTTGACTGTGGATGTGCTATTTTTATACCATTCATGGTTTATGGTTAAAGTATTGACATTTCATATGCTAGTTTTAATACAAATGTTTATGATATGTTTCAACATTTTCATATAAGGAATGCATTGGAATTAGTAAGTGATGGGTGGGGACCGTTATAGCCCCTCGATGTATCGGTAGGTCTCATGAGACAAATTAGTGTCTTGGAACAAGGACTTGAAATTTTTTTTATTTGTAGTCTTGCCACAAGGCATTGAATTTGTGGTTATGATGTCCAGCATTATGTATTCCCTCATTATGAAATTAGTTATTACATTTGATTATTAGACTAGTAAAATATCTATCTGCATGTTTATATAGTAATGGTTGACTTATTTATAGTATATTACGTTCAAGTTTTATGTTTAAGAGGCTATTGTTTTAATTATACATCTTTCCTTAAAATTTTATAGCTTTATTTGAATTATTTACCTTTACTGAGAATCTAATCTCACCCCTTTCTTATGTATTATTTTCCCAGGATTTCAAGAAGTGTTTTATAATTGATATTTAGGGTTAAGGTAAGGGAATAATGGTGTTCCCAAATGATTATTTATGTTGGGTTGTATGTTATAAATTATAATGTAACATTCATATATGTAATCTATTTTCCAAGACTTTTAAACTGATCAGTCCTTCGGGACTTGATTCCTTGTAATCATGCTAATGTATTAAAATAATGCACCAGCTCTGAGATTCTGGGGTCAGGGTGTTATAGTTGGTATCAGAGTAATTTTAGCAACAGCCTTGGAAACTAGATTTAGATAAAACCTGATTATAAAACATTACACTAAGATAGACTTTGAGGATTAGTATAAGAGAATATCCAAAACTTTTGGTAGTGTAAATATTATGTGGGTTTTCCAAGAAAATACATCCCTTTCTAGATACAAATAGGTAGAGGTGTCTCTAGAACATATTTACCTAGGAGTGAAAATTCGGACAAGGAGTTTTGGGCTTGGCCTGGGGTATCCTGGTACACAACAACGGGCCTTTCTGCACTCTTGGTATTGACACTCTCGGGGGATATGCTTATGATAATTAACATTTTCTTTACAAACCATTATGAAGAGTAAATACTTCCTTAAAGAAAACATTTTTATGATTACGGATTATATACATAAACTTTTCAATTTATGTTAGGTATTTTACTAGTTTGGAATTATGCATTGTGATTCATAAACTAACCTAGTCTATGACATTTTAGAAATGGAGCCTAGTAGAAGGAATGAGAACTCCAACTATATGCATGATCCAAAGAGTAAGAAGGATCATATCTTTTATGATCTTAAGCCATCATTTTGAAGGGAAATATTCTACCACGTATTCTCATCATATAAATAAATAATATCATGTGTTAATAAGATAAGTAAATAATTCTTTGATTCCTATAGCTTTGAAGGGAAGAAAGAGAAGAAAAGGATGGTAGAGAGAAATAAGGATAAAGGGAAGAAGGGGAAGAAAGATTTTCCCATATGTGATAACTATGGAAAGAATAACCTAGGTAAATGATTAAAGGGAATGGGAGTTTGTTATAAGTGTGGACAAAAAGGACACAAAGTATATGATTGCAAGGGTAAGAAAAAGGTTTCAAATGTACAATGCTTCATCTACAAGGAGTTGGGACACTATACGAATCAATGTCCCAATCATCAGATTATACCCCAAATGATGTTATTGGATAATAATGAAGTTATGATACTACCACAAATGAAGAGGAATAATTAGTGTTCTTATATTTTTATTAATGAATTATGTCATTTTAGTGTGGTATCAACGATGTACTGGTTATATTAATTATGGAAATAAATAAGGATTGTACTTCAACACTATTTCATTAAGGATTTGAGATTATACGATACTAAGAAAAGTGACTCAATAGCAAGTTCCACTTTTTGGAAAATACATGGTTGAGGAAAATATAAATCTTAATATGGTTCTAATACTGAGGTAGTGATTTTTGAATAAGAGATGGTATATTTGGATAAATTATATTGGATATTCTTGACTACCATGGAACTGATTAATGGTTTGTTTATTCCATCATTGTTGGAGTATTCAAAATTTTTGGATATAAGGAATATATCTAGTCTTTTATAAGTAATAAGGGTGCATGAATGTAATCAATAAGGTTTTATTGTAATTGAGGGTGTTACCATGTTTTAAGATAATATATGATGAAGGTATTCACGTGTTATTATATGGCCAAAAGAGATCTTCATTATGTTATGTTGACCTTCCTTATAAATTTTTGGCCTATGAGTTTGCACAAAAGTATTTTGGATAAGTCTAAAGGTTGGAATTGATTAATTTGGATATTGGATAATATTGTTTAAGGTTAAAACATTTCTTAAGATTATTTTAGGATTTTTATAAAAAGGACAACCTAGTGGTTAGGCGAAAACCCTTAACATCTGACAAGGCTGCGAGACCTGAACCGGCAACCGAAGGGCGACAAGGGTGCATCACCTACACCTGGCCTATGTGATGTCCTGGTTTGTATAATGTAGTTTTTTAAATGATCTCATAGATGAATTATAAATTCATTTTTTTAAACCCTATACAATTAGGATAAATAGAATATTTTTCAATTCTATTGTCTTTTGGAGTGAAAGATGAGTTTGTGATATAAATTAGTTTAAGGATGGAACTCTACTTGTCTAGTATTCTTTTTTTTTCTTCAAATTATATGAAGAAATTAATTCATAAACATTAGGTAAAGAATATTAAAACCTAAATTTTTTTATCCTAATGCATCAGGTTTTTATGAACTGATGATATTTTAAGTCATCATAGATTTATTACTTTAAGGCCATCAATTTTCTATTTATTGTTCACTTGATTGTGATTGATGACCTCAATAACTCCCTATAAATATTTACATTTTTTCTCCAATTATGTGTCTATAATTTCCTCCAATGTTCTCCTCTTTGGAATCCTAATTTGGTGGTGACTTTTTCATTTCCCTTTCCCTCTTTTTAAGACTAAATTTTATTAACCCTATTTCCGATGTGGGTTTTCCACAAAGGTATTTTCTATTTTTAACCTTTTATTTTTGAAAAACAATTTTAAATTGAGAGGACGCAATTTATTGAAGGAGGGGAGAATTTAGCACCCCAATATTTCATTGTACATTATCTCTTTAATGTAATTCAGTAGCTTGCGCTACACGCAACACCGGGTTCAAGTGCATCACGACCTATCAAACTTTCAGTTTTAAAAGTATTCATGAATAATATTAACCAAATTTTGAATTTTATATATATCTTATGTAATTTTAAAATTCATCTTTTGTGTTTCTTAGACATAATATAAGGACAAATTCAATTTTTCAGATAAAATAAATACTTTTCAAAATATGCAGTTTTTACACATTTTAATGGAGAAACCTTTTTAAATCCAATATTTGACACTCTTATATATTCAATTTAATTAAATTAAATTCTAATTTATAATCATGACATAAAAATTTAGTTTGGATAATTTTTTGGAACTTTTATGATAACTTTCATATTTTTGATGAATAGTTAAAAATAATAAATTTTAATTGAAAACAACTTTTTAATAGAAATAATTTATAGTGTTAAATTATGAATTTGAGTGGTTTTAAACTATAATTAGATTATATTTTTATCATTTAATATAATTTAGATCATTTTAATTAATTTCATATTTAAATTGAACATAAACACATGTCAATCTTCTGATAGTTTTTACTTCTTAAAAACCCACTTTCTAGTTTTGACAACGAGAATTAATTTTCAAACAAATAATGAAACTTATATGTTTTTAATTTGGTGAAATAGACTAAATTTTTGAATTTATAATATCAAAATTATATTTGGGTGAATTTTTGGTATTTTTCTGAAAACATTCAATTTTTGATGAATAGTGAAAAACGCAACGTTGTAGATAAAAATCGACTTTTTCATTTAAATAATTATTTTTAATTAAAAATTTATCTTAAAGTAAATATATATATATATAATAAATATATTAATCCGATGTAATTCATTTGATTCATTTTATAATAATATTAGATGTATAAATTTTATTGAACTTTTTAACTTCTTTTACCCACCTTCTAAAAACATTTTCAAATTTGCATAAAACGTAATTTTACCACTTCTGTGAATTGAATTTTTAAAATCTGAGAGACATAGTCGATATAATTAATTAAAATGTGGTTCAATAGGATGGAATTATTTTTTGGTGAATTGTAACTTTTGAATTTTATTTACCACGGTTAAAAGTAAATAGGGTAATTAAAGATAAAAAAAATATTATAATTACCCAAAAACATGTCCTAATTCTATTATATAAGTGTATTTAGACTAAAATCAAAATTATGAATAAAATATTATCCGTTTTATCCACATAGATTAGTTTAAGAAATTTATTATTATTTTATTTAAAGAAGAGTTAAAAGTGTAAAATTCAAATTTTAATAACTAAAATATTTTTAATATAGGGTTATACATAAGATAAATTAAACTATAAATATTCATTATAAAGATAAAAATATTTTCTACATCATTGTATTTTATTTATAATTTTTATACATTAAATGATTTAATTTATTTATGATACAATGATGATGCAGTAATTACCTTATTAATAAATGAATAAAATAATTGATATTATAAATATTAAAATAAATGTAAATTGAATATTTTTATGAAATACAAGAATTTTATATGTGAATATGACATGTAGGGTTAATTAAATGTATTTTTTAAGTAATCAATTTGTGATGATTTTAACAAAAAAACAAATACTAAATAGTGTCAAAATTGACATAAATGAGTTTTTAAAACAAATACTATTTTATTAAATGATATAATATTTTAAAAAATCTAATATTTGGCTAAAGGACTTATATAATTATATATATGTCATTAATGAACCACTTGATGTTCTCTTGGAATTTTATAGTAAGTTAATTAACCACATAGAGTAAGAATATAGGAGTACAGGGTAAAAGTTAAACTATTTAACTAAGAGTTAAATCTAAAAGATAAGGTTAATATGGTGACCTAAACTTGTCTAAAACCTATTTTTTGAGAGTTATTCGACTAAAATAAACCTTATACTCTAAATAAATCCATTTTGATCCATTATAAACCGAAAATTATTTTATAGTAAAATAATATTTCAATCTTTTCCTAAAGTGCCCCTCCCCTATCTTATAAAAGGGTACTTCCCCTTCTCTTAAATTCACACTTCCAAAGCATTTTGGATTAGATAAACCCTGCTCAAATATACTCACAACTACCCTCAGTTTAACCTATAGTCCTTACTTGGATTATAATACCAACCTAAAGAGCCCTTTTGTTCAACCCAATAAGAAACACCCGAAGAAGAGGTAATTGTTTCATCACCTCTTTCAAAGTTCTTTTCTTCTTCCAATTCCTCTTTCTATGTTGTTTCCATACTAAAATAATAAATCCAGTACCTTAAACATAATTATATGTTATTATAAATATGGTACAATCATATTAATTATTATATACATCCTATTAATGACAAGGTCACCATATGTGCGTACGTACGACTTACCGTCTCCACGTTGTGGTGTATTTGTTATTCAAAACTTTATTATTTTTATGGGTATAATAATGAGTATAATTGATGTAAATAATAAATATAACATGTTAATTATTCTTTATATTTAATATACCATCCAATAAAATATGATTTCACCATCAATATAATGATATTTTTGCTCATACGTACGTACGGTTTACCGTCTCCACAACGCGATGAGTATCATTTCCACGTTCACCATTCAACGGCGATTAAAAATATATATATTATTGATAAGTATGTAATATATGACATAATAATGCTACTAGAAATATATATATATATATGTGTGTGTGTGTGTGTGTGTGTGTTTACATATATCTCATTCACTTACTTTCGTTCAATATGATATGAAAATAGAAACATCTTTTATGCGTACATACGGCCTACCATCTCCATAAAATGTGTTTTTCATTTCATATATCTATATATTATTCATATTAATATTCTGAATATATGTGATACATAAATATTTTTTTATATTCTAGAAGCAATTAAATCATGATATAAGTGATACGATCCAGAATAACAAGTTAAAACACTTACAATAAACAAAGTGAATATTACCTAAAATGTTGTTTTAACATGGAAATTATTATTAAATGGTTTATATAAAGTCATAAATTAATCAATTATGATATAATAAATATGAATATTATTCTATAGTAATTTAATGGCATACTATGGTCATTATATATGAGGTTAAATGTACCCTCAACCAAAGGAAAGTACAAGGTAAGGGTTAATTCCTCAATCTCATTATTATCTCAGATTGTTTTTGTGTAAGTATTTACTGGGAAATATTTATCATCCATGTCCATGTTTCATAAAATAGTTTTCAAAAGTATTGATTTTAGGGGAATATTTAACTAAAACATCATTTTAATTTTTTTAAATATTTATTCTTCTAATCCTTTCTCATTAATGTCTATGTTTTCAAAACGGTTTTAATATTTATTTATATGGACATGAATGTTTTAAAATTTTAATTACTTTAAAAAGTTTCAAAGTTGTATGGAACAATTTTATTCAAAAATATATTTTAAATTACTTCATTTATAAATTGTATGACTTTTAAATGATTTCACAGAAAAAATGTATATTTCTCTCAAAGAGTTTTACTGGTCATTTTCAACTATGTCAAATCCTTTTCTGGATATTATTATTGATTAACGTTCATTTATTATAATAAGCTCTTCCATATTGTATTGAATGAGTTATGATATGTTTGACTGTTGATGTGATATTTTTATACCATTCATGGTTTATGGACAAAATATTCACATTTTGTATGCTATTTTTAATAAGATTGTTTATGATATGTTTCAACATTTTCATATGAGGAATGCATTGGAATTAGTAAGTGATGAGTGGGGGCCGATATATCCCCTCGATGCATCGGTAGGTATCATGAGACAAAGTAGTGTCTTGGAACAAAGCCTTGAAAAGAAATATTTGTAGTCTTGGCAAGAGGCCTTGACTATGTGGTTATGATTTCTAGCATTATGCATTCACTTGTTATGAAATTTGTTATTACATGTGATTATTCGACTAGTAGAATATCTATATACATGTTTATATTGTAATTTTTTACTTATTTATAGTATATTATGTTCATGTTTTATGTTTAAAAGTATACTGTTTTAATTATACATCTTTCCTTAAAATTTTATAGCTTCTACTAGATTATTTTCCCTTACTGAGTATCTCAGCTCATCCCTTTGTTATGTTTTATTTTTTCAGGATTCCAAGAAGTGTGATATGATTTATATGAATTGTTAAGATAAATTAATAATGGCATTCTCAAAGGATTATTTATGCTATGTTGTATATTAGAAAGTATAATGTAACATTCATGTATGTAATATATTTTCCAAGACTCCAAAACAGATCAGTCCATCGGGACTTGATTCCTTGTAATCATACCAATGAATTAAAATAATGAAATGGCTCTGGGATTATGGGGTCGGGCATTATATTTTTGAATTTGTAATATCAAATTTTTCTTTGGGTGATTTTTTTTTATTTTTCTGAAAACTTTCAATTTCTGATGAATAGTGAAAAACATTGCGTTATTGTTTAAAACCGACTTTTTATTTAAAAAATTATTATTTTTATTTAAATTTATCTTAAAGTAAAAATAGATACATAATACATATATTATTCCAATGTAAGTCATTTGATTCATTTTATAATAAGATTAGATGTATAAAATATTATTGAACTTTTTAACGTCTTTTACCCACCATTTGACACATTTGTAAATTTTCATAAAACATAATTTTACCACTTCTGTGAATTGAATTTCAAAAATCCAAGAGACCAGGTTGACATCAGTAAGTAAAATGTGGTTCAATAAGTTGAAAATATTTTTTCGTGAATAGTAACTTTTGAATTTTATTTACCACGGTTAAAAGTAAATAGGGTAATTAAAGGTAAAAATGATATTATAATTACCCAAACACATGTCCTAATTCTATTGGATAAGTTTTTCTCGACCAAAACAAACCATAGGACAAAAATAAGATCCTTTTTATCCATTTGGGTTAGTTTAGAAAATTTATTATATTTTATTTAAAGAAGAGTTAAAAATGTTAAAGTCATTGTTTAATAACCAAACCATTTATAATATAGGTTTATACATAAGATAAATTAAACTATAAATATTCATTATAAATATAATAATATTTCTTACATCATGGTATTTTATTTATAATTTTTATACATTAAATAATTAAATTTATTTATGACACAATGATGATACTGTAATTAACTTATTAATGAAAGATTAAAATAATTAATATTATAAATATTAAAATAATTTTAAATTGAAACTTTTTATACTATCCAATAATTTTATAGGTGAATATGACATGTTAGGATTTATTAAATGTATTTTTTATAATTATTCAAGTTGTGATGACTTTAAAAAAAATACTAAATAGTGTCAAAATTGACCTAAATGAGTTTTTTAAACAAATTCTATTTTTTAAAATGCTATAATATTCCTAAAATTATAAGTTTTGGTCAAAGGACTTATATAATTATATATATGTAATTAATGAACCAATTTAGGTTCTCTTGTCATTTTATAGTAAGTTTATTAACCATTTAATATAAAAATACAAGAAGACATGGTAAAAGTTAAACTATTCAACTAAGAGTTAAATCTAAAAGATAAGTTTAATATGGTGACCTAAACTTGTCTAAAACCTATTTGTTGAGATTTATTTTACCCATACCCACCTTATCCTAGAAATAAATCCATTTGGATCCATTAAGAACTGAAAATTATTTTTTAAATAAAATAATATTTCAATATTTTCCTAAAGTTCCTCTCACCTCTCTTATAAATGGGCACATCCCCTTATCTTAAATTCACACATACAAAGCCTTTTGGCTCAGTAAAACCTACTCAAATATCCTCCAAACTACCCTCACATAAACATAGAGGTTAATATTTGATCAGAAATCGAACCTAAGGAGCCCTTTTGTTCAAATCAAAAAAAAAACACCCGAAGAAGAGGTAATTATTTCATCACCTCTTTCAAAGTTCTTTTCTTCTTCCACTTCCTATTTATTTGTTGTATCCATACCTAAATAATAAATCAATTAATTTATATATAATTTTATGTTATTATAAATATGGTACAACCATATTCACTTTTCTATCCATCCTATGAATGACAAAGTCACCATACGTGCGTACATACGGCTCTCCATATCGTGATGTAGTTTGTTATTGAACACTTTTGAATGGGTATAATAATGAGTATAATTTATGTAAATAATAAATATAACATGTTAATTATTCTGTATATATAATATTACATCCAATTACATACAATCTCACCATAAATAGAATGATATTGTCGCTCAGGTGTACGTACAGATTACCGCCTCCCTAGCACGATGAGATTTCATTCCCCATCATAACCATTCAAGAATAATTTTAATTTGATGGTTAAAAATAATATTTAAAAACATAATATCATTTTTTATATTAATAAAATACATCTTATACATAACAAACAGGACTTACGTAACAAAAATTATAAAGGAAAACAAATCAGTTCACACCCGAAACAATGATACTACTAAAATATTATTAACAAAGTAATAGTAGAGGATCATATATGATATTATATTTATGTATTTGGTTATTGTATTATTTAATAAAAATTATTTAACCATTATATGTGAGGTTAATGTACCCTCGTCTAATGAAGATTAAAGGTAATGGTTAATTTTACAATCTCTTTATTATCCGAGGTTGTTTATACGTATGTATCTTCTGGGACTTCTTATCATCCACATCCATGTTTCTTAAAAATTTATTTCAAAACATTTTTACTATTTCCTATAATATGGGTTAAATTTATTTATACCCTTTTTTGACTTTTTATAAAAAAAAATTGAAGGAATATTTCCGTAATTTTCCAAACAAGGAACTTTATGGCCTTATAGACAAATTAAGGAAAGAATGTTTTTTAACTAATACGGCAGGTGCGGCTATTTTCTGTCGTTATAAAACCTTCGAAGATTCCCTTAAAATCTTATAAAAATATTTTAAAAATAAATGTTTTATTTTATAATTACATATATTTTAAATAATTTCAAAATAGGAATAGATATTTTTCTCAAATAGTTTTTAATTCATCTATATCAATATCCTTTGTTAGATTTTATTCTTGTTTGAAGTTAATTTATTATGATAT
The DNA here is from genome assembly GCA_963277665.1 of Viscum album. NCBI lineage: Eukaryota > Viridiplantae > Streptophyta > Magnoliopsida > Santalales > Viscaceae > Viscum > Viscum album. The sequence continues at coordinate 1,726,540,711 of OY728123.1, forward strand.
AATATTTCATATTGTATTGAAGGTTTTGTGATATGTTTGATTGTGGATGTGAAATTTTTACACCATTTATGTTTTATAGTTAAAGTATTAACATTTCATATGCTAGTTTTAATTCGAATGTTTATGTTATGTTTCGACCTTTTCATATGTGGAATGAATTGGAATTAGTAAGTGATGGGTGGGGCCCGATATAACCCCTAGAGGCATCGATAGGTCTCATGAGACAAATTAGTGTCTTGGCAAAAGGCCTTGACAACACTTTTATTTGTAGTCTTGGCATGAGGCCTTGATTATGTGGTTATGATGTCCGGAATTATGCATTCCATCATTATGAAATTAGATATTAATATTACATGAGATTATTTGACTTGTACAATATCAATGTGGATAAGTAAATGGAATTATTTGACTTATCTTTTCCACATTATTCAAAAGTATAAGATTAAAATGCTTGGGTTTTATTCTTATACATTGCCTTCAATGTTTATGCTTATTTAGGAAAGTTTCTGCTATATTTTTATCCTTACTGAGCATCTGAGCTCACCCCATTATTTTGTTTTATTTTTTACAAGATGTGAAGAAGTATATTATGAATGAACTTCAGGGATATGATAAGGGATATGAGTGTTTTATATAGAGACACAATGTTGGTTATTCATTTCCTAATGTATTGTAAAACTTATGTATATATCTAGTACATCCAAGGCTACTAAACTGATCGGTCTTCCCGACTTGGTCTCCTGTGATCACGCCAATGTTATGTAATAATTCACTAACTATGGGTAACTATGGTCGAGGCATTACATTAATTGATATTTGTGACTCATATGATGATGATCATATCAATGACATGGTCGTCCACCTTTAGAGAAAACCATGTAAATCATGTGGGACCACTGTTCTCTTTATTTTGTTACATATAGGTAAGGGTGAGAATAATCTTTGGTCAATTTGTAATATAAAAATTAATAGAGTTTGGTTTATAAGAAATAAAAAAAACTAGACAACATTGATTCCTCTCTCAATGTTGCATCCAACCTTTCATGGGGAACCACAAAAGTTTTCAAGTGTAAGAGAAAAAATGAAGAAGGAGAGGGAAAAAAGAAAAATTTCAAGCATGAAAAAGAACTATCAAGAGAGGAAATTATAATTTTAAAGAAGTTATATGTGGGTATTTAACAATCCTAAGGAACAATTATTTCAAATTGGTTCCACTTGAGTTTTAAAACTAAACAAAAATTACAATTGTCAATAGGTCTTTAATTCTCTTCTCATAACCAGAACCAAAATCGTCAAGAGGAAAATTTAACTAGATCAGAAACCCCCAAAGTAAACCTTTATTCACATACCTCTCAGTAAGGTTATATACAATATATTTTTACATAATAAAGCTCACCAAAGCATTCATTTCAAAGTCAAGGGAGTTTCAGGGAAAAAGGCAATAATAATTACGTTCAATCAATAAAATATTCAATGAATGCAACTTAAAAGAAACAATTATTAGAAACCAAAGAACCAAAAATATGCTCAAACCACCCCAATTACATGAGATTGAAAACAAATATTTATCATTAGGTATGAAAAATAAAGTAAAATTAAATGACAAATAACACTTCACTAGTCTTTCTATAATGTATAGAGTCATAAAATTCAGAAATATCCATTCAGATTGGTTAGAATTTAAAAATCATAGTGGATTTGAAAATTAATTTTCATTATTCTATTCAGATTGGGGTTCATTATATTGCCTTGTGGCATACAGTGAATCTCAGTAGAAAATGGGATTTCAAAAGTGTTGTTTATTTTAGTGTTATATGGCTATAATTTTCTACTTTTCTCTCTAGGAAATGTCACTATGGCTCCATCCAAGAGAATTGAAATTAAAAAAAACCAATAAAAATTAATTTTTCCCCCAAAAAATGAGTAAAATTTTTGGTGATATAGAACATGTAGGATTCTTATGAGTATCCTACATAACAAAATAAAGATGAAAAATCTTCATCCTAACCTAACTATATTCTTCTATTGGCGAATCATGTATTCTATGATCATTGACATAGTTTATGGTTGATGGGTTTTATGAACCAAAATAAAAAAATAGTGACTTTAACTATAATTCATCAAAGTCCTACCCTACCCTAAATTGTAGCAAAAAGGAATACTAAAACATAATGGTATTTGGATCCATTAAATGATATTGCATACTTTAATTGAGTTTATCATGCAGCTTTCTATAGGTCATTTTATTCATTAAAAAAACTAAGATACCATGTCTTAGGTGTCGCAGCAACCTAAATAGCATATTTTCCAAATCATATGGTTCTATTCTCAAAATAGTAGAATTTTCGTGTTAAAATAGTAAAACTTTTATTGTGGGAAACTTTTAGTGTTGTTTGTGATTGGTGAAGCCATAAAAATTTGTTGAATATATATTTTAAATGTTAAGTGATGGGCATGACACCCAGTAACCAAATCCTAGATTTTAAAGAACTGGGATGTTGAACTGCCCTTGCATCCTACATCCCCATCACTGTGTCCTAGCTAGTGCTTCCATGACATGAATGGCCAAATAATTGAGACAATCAATTTAAATATATAATACCAAATCATAGCCAAATTTATTAGGGATCAAAAGGATTTTTTTAAATAATAAAGTGATATGCAAATACATACCATCAGTTTAGTCCCCTTCTGCTAGGTCATCAACAAATTTACCTCATCCACAAAATCATCTCTCTCAGAGAAAGTACCGCAACCTTGAATATCAAAGAAATCTTATTTCTCGTCTAAAAAATAGTACTCTTTATTATTTTTCAGTTCTATCTAGAACATAATGGATAAAAAATACATTAAAATTTAAAATTATATAGATAAATTGACTGAATATGTAAGAAGTTAAGAAATGGGAATGGGGAAAATGGATCAGAAGATTCACATAACAAAATTCCACTACATTGATATAAATGACATTATCCTATATAATGAGGATTTTCTTTTTCACAAAATAAATAATATACATATACATGGAATTTTTATTTACAAGTGGGGGGTATTTATTAAGTTTTAATAATAACCAAAACAAGTCGCTAAACCAAAATAATTTTAAAAAGTAAAATTTACTATATAAACTTCAACCACCTAACACTCATGTTGGGATCACAGGATGGCCTTATCAAATTACCCAAGCTCAGCATCTTGCTCTCCTATGAGCTATTCTACAAACACGAATGAATTCCTGATTTTCACATAATCCTTCATCAGGGTATAATTTTACTGCAACAATCAAAATAGATTTCAAAGGTCCCTAACTACACACACGTTATCAATAAATGCATTAAAGGTAAAACTTCAGTGCCTTGTCAATGGATCGAGAAACATTTAGGCAGATTAGGTGTTCCTCACCTTTGCACTTATTACTAATTATATACATTTTCATTCTCATACACACATATATATACAATATGCTTTGCACATGCATTGCATAATAATGGGTTTGGGGGTGAGAGACAGGTTGCGGGATCAAGTCCCCAGATCTTTAAGTTTACTGCAATTTGTTTTCTTACGTTGTGTTCTACAGTGGTGGATGTGATCGAAATTATATATAAAACTGTAACTATGTACATGAATACATACATACATACATATAGGCATATACAAATGAATATATTTATAATAATATTTCAATACATGTACATACATGCATCTATATTTTGCTACACACACACATGCATACAAATATACATACATATAAATATAAGCACATGCATACATATAAATATATTGATGTAATTATTTAGAAACATATATAAATATATGTACATAGAAAATTAAGTACTAATATGCATACATACAGACATATATATAGACAAATACAAATAAATTAATATAATTATTTACATACATACAGACATGCTGGTGTAATTATTTACATTCATACATCTATATATGTACATACAATAATAAGTATATACATGCATATATGCATATATATAATTATATAAAAATATAAACATTTATAAATATATTTTAATACAAGTATATGCATACATCTATGTACTATTATATCTAAAATTTTCACCAAAAATCTTCAATGTAGAATTTTCACTGGAAATCTCCAATGGGAATTTTATACTAGGGATGTCCAGTAAATTTTTCTCATTGTAAAATTAAAATTATACATTTATATTGGTACCTAAAAAAAGTAAGTTTATACATGCATACTTACACATGTATGAGGGTATATAAATATAAACATTTAAAAGTATATTTTAATAAAATCACATACATACATCTATAAATTGTTGTATTTAAAATTTTCAACGGGCAATTGGGGTGAGGCTCAAGAGGTAAACACTTTTCCATCCTACACCAAAAATCCAGGTTCAAATCTCGGAAGTGTTCATTTTTAGAGTTACTGTAGTAGTATTGTATTAGGTACTATAATGGTATTGTAACAACATAACTATTCACTCAAAATGGGCTTTCGGGACACAATATTGGGCCTATATTAAACATGAACTTCGAGCCATAATTCGGCCTTCAGATCACAGGGCCTCTAAGGCTTCAATGGAATTTGGACCACTGAGACATAGAGATGATCAAGTACACATTACTGGAGTATCCCCAAGCTAGTGAATCAGAGTAATAACAATCATCAGACAGAGAAAACCAAATCCAGGATTAAAGCGAAGATGTTGTGATCACACCATCATCCTGTGTAGTAATACATGGAGCACTATAAGTCATTAGACACACACTACTAGAATTAAAACTACTTGAAAAAATTTCATACAAATTACTTGGAACCGTTGGTATATCCTATACCAAAGGTTTGGGGAGTCATTGACTATTTTGGTTTGGGATAGATCTATACCAAAAATTTGGAAAACTCATTTGTATAAGTGATGTAAACAAATGATGACTTTTGATCCCAACATCTCCTGATTATACTCAAAAAACATATATATTAAACTAAAATTAGTTTTACAAACACAATTATATATATATAATATCAATTTAAAATTTTAATTATTTAATGTTATTTGATAAAAATAATTTATAAAAAAATTAGTTACATATACCAACGGTTTGGGAAAACTCTTAGTATAGGTACCCAAATTTTTTATGACCAACTCCAACAGTTATGAACTATTGGTATAGGGTACTTATGAAGTACCTATACCAAAGGTTCCCCACCATTGGTCTGAGTCAAATTTTTAGTAGTGTAAGACCATTAGCAACCATCAAAGGTGCTCACTAAATGCCTTTTATGGTCGTAGTTTCTTGGTCACTAAAGATAAATATAAATTATCTTTGTCATCCACTAATGGTCCACACTCAAAACATGTAGTTTTAGGTGTAGATCATGATTAATGACAATAAGGTACATGAGGGTTTAGTTATAGGGATGTCGGGATCTTCATGTGTCTATCAAGATAGATGCCGGATGACTGGAGGGAGGTCAAGTGTGTCGAGTGAGGCATGGTAGGTGGATATTGGGGTGAAAATAGAGGGACACATGAAGTGTTTTAATGTAGTTTAGGGTGGTCAAAACATGTTGGGGGCACTTTGGGTGACAAGGGAGATGATGAAGGTGTTTCATGGTTGCGACGATCTATTGTAATAAGAAGCGATGAATAAGATGAGTAGAGGAAGGAAAAATCCCACCAGATTTATTTTTGAAATTAGGGGTCACAAAAAGAAGTCACTAATACCCCCATTGGTGATCATTTTTAGTGGTTTATAATAATTTAGAACACAAAAAACCAAATTTATAATAGCATTGTTATAAAATTGAATAGGTGACGGGGTGAGGTTGTTCCAATACAGTCGAGTCAAAATAAAGATACAAGGGCTTTGTTCCTTCAGGCCTCCAGAACATGTAATTCAAATATTTGTATCTCTAAGCCTTAGGGACATATATATATTATATTTCAACCCAGTTAAAAGGAATTTTCAAGAAATAAATACCTTGAATTGGAGCTCAAATTTTCACTAGAAATCTTTGATATAAGTCTTAGAAAATAGATTTTTATTGTATTTTTTTCTCTATAGGGTTATAATATTACATCTATATAAGTACATAGAAATATAATCATATACATGCATAAGTGCATGTGCATACATATAATTGGAAATAATTTTATATGGGTGTATGTGCATATTATTGTATTATCATTTATTCATATACTTATATTAATATAGATTCATGTATGCATGAATTCATGTATTTATATTTAAACATATGTATATGAGTAAGTTTGTACATGATTATATTTTTTTGAATGTATAAATATATGTGTGTGTGTTAATATAAATATGTATATGCATGTGTTGGTATATACTAAACACATTCACATATGTATGTATGTAAACATTTATTCATTTTTATATTTGTATATATACATATATATATATATATAAAGTATGTACTAATATTGATATGTGCACGTATATATGTACGTGTATGACTATATATATATAATGAATTATAAATATATTCAATTATATATAAACTTTTTTGTTTATTTTTTTTATAAAAAAATAGACACTAAGACTTTAAAAAATACATAGTAAATTTGCAGTGCAAATCTGCATCCATATATGAAAAGATTAAAGATAAAATTATCACATCATATATGAGTATAGAATAAGTGTTTAAAACATTTAAATATATAAACAACCATATTTAATAGTTATTAGTTTTATTTATTATTATTAGATATTGATTATTACTTTCATTATTAATATATTTATTTTAATTTGTAATTATTATTATTTTTACAATGAATTTTTTTAAAGAAATCAATACTATATATATAAACAAATGTAATAAATTTTTTAAAATATTTTTATTTCATATTTTTATTTATCTTTGTTTTAAAAGATTATAAAAAAATATAAAAATATAAAGATGTTAATTTATTATCATTATAAGTACATATAACTATAAGTATGTACATGCATGAGTAAATACAAACACACATACACACACATATATATAGAGATTTATAAATATAATTATTTGTAGGTATATATTAATATAACTATATACAAACACATGCACATCAATATTAATATACACATATATACATGTGTATACACATAAACATATATATAATTATAAACACACCATAAATTTTACAATTTAAAATTCCAATATAAAACATACCCAATGTTAATTTTACATTTCAAAATTCTAGTGTAAATTTTTAATACATGTAAAGTTCAAGACATATAAACATTATTAAAACATATATATATATAAGTTAAAATTAATATAATACATATAAATGTTATTTATCATTATGATTTACTTTTATTATTCATTATTATACATTTAATATTTTTATCTTACATTTATCCTTAAATTAATAGTTATTATTTAGTTTTTAATATTTATTTCCATACCTTACCTATGTCATTTTTTATTATATACTTAACATTTATTTTTAAATTAATTTGTTAATATGTAGTATTTATCATTATTATTGTACTTTAATTTTATTATTTAGTATCATATATTTAATATTTTTTATTCATTATTTATATTTAAATATTCACGTTAATTATATATATACATATATTAGTTTTATTTATCATATATATATTTTTATATTTTGATGGGCAATTTGGTCTCCCAAATCCAAATGATGGCATCAATTTTTAAAATTAAGGTTTTTCTAAAAAAATGTTGATGTCCTGCCATCCACCTTATGCATTGTAACACCAATATTTTATGAAATATTATCTTTTAAAATTAATTTAATATGTTCTATAGTTTTTGTTACATGCAACATCGAGTTTTAATGAACAACAATATACTATTAATATTATTATTTAATCATAACTATTATAACTTAAATGTTAAATTTATCTATATGAATAGGAATATAAAAATTTTTAAAATTAATTAACAAGGATTTATATAAAGAGAATATATTGATAAATAAGCACTTAATTTTTGGTAAATTCATTATATGCTTCAAAAATATATTTTTCTCAAAAAAATGATTTTTATTACTTTTTATTATAAAATAATATAATTAATGTCTAACATTATTATAAAATGTATTTTAAAAAATTATCTTAATTTTTTCAATCATTCATGTCAAAATTATATTAGAGTGAAGTTTTGAGAATATTCTGAAATGGATAATTTTTCGATGAATAGTGAATAATATTGATTTTTATTGAAAACTAATTTTCGTTTAAAGTTTTTTAAAAGTTAAATTATATTTTAAAATTGTTTTAAAAGTTAAATTAGTTCAATTATGTTATAATTAATCCAATTTCGGTCATTTGAATCAATTTAATACTTAATTTAGATGTTAAAATTTTTGGTACTTATTGAAACCTTTCCCTTGAAAAATTGTTTTTTCATCACATCTATATTTTTAGTTTTAAATTAAAATTTGTAACTTTTTTGAATTGAATATATAAAACTATATTAAATATTTTGAATCATAATAATTAATATTATTTAATAATATCAACTTAATTTTTGGACATAATAAATAGTAAAAAAAGTAAATACTAATTATCAGGGTTAAGGTTAAAATGAGCTTACGAGAGGGCTAAACTAAATATATAAGGGTCAAAATAGCCTAAAAACATTTTAAATTACTATTTTATATTAATATTTAAAACTTATATTATCTAAGGTTCAATAATGATCAATTTGGGATCCTTGTGGGATGTGTAGAACTTGGGTATAACTTTTTAATTTCAAAAATTCTTAGTGTGTCTTCTCCCCTACTTATAAAAGAGAACTCCCTCTCCAATCCTATTCACACTTACAAAATCTGTTGGTAAAGAAAACACCCAAACTAATATCTTCTTTAATTTCCTACCCATATATTATAGGACTAATTTTTATTATTAAACCCTCTTAAGTAGGCTTTTTGGTGTGAACCTAAGTAGGTTGTTCGAAGAAGAGGTATCATTCTTAACCGGCCGTTTTTATTTTGTTTGTTCTTTCAAATACATAAAATAATATAAAACTATGATAATATATTAACATAATTATCACCCATATACTTATATATTATATTGTTAGTGTAATAACCTATATCTATCTGTTCTTTCTTCAAATGGGAAATGAAACTGTTGATTGTGTGTACAGCGGAGTACTGCCTCGTGAATTGATGTAATTTTTTTTCCATCACCACTTACCAAGAATGGATATAATGATGTATTTAACACATTTATATGATATTTATGACATTATTATCATTCTTTAATTATAAAATTACATCTATATGTTTACCTTCCAATTCATTGGAAAATGATAATGTCGCTCGTGCGTACAACCGCCTCCACAAAGCAATGTTCTAAATTTTTCATTTTATTTTGAAATGGATGGTAATAAGGATATATTAAATGAATATATATGATATATATAAGATAAAAAAATTATTCTGAAAAGTTTAATTAATATTTACCTTTATTTCTTTCAATCCGTCGAGAAATTGGAAACAACGTTCTTGTGTAAATATGACTTACCGTATCCATGAACGGTGTAATTCATTTTCCATCTCTAGGTTTTATGGATTACTATAAATAAATATATAGTGAATATATATTATATTTATATCGTGATTTAAAGATATAATGCAACCCTTATCAAAGTAATAATACTAAAAATACAAAACCAAAACATACATGTAAAACGATGTAGTTATTACACGAAATAATGATTTTAATAAGGAATTGTTAATAAACAGGTAACCAAAGGTCATAAGTAAATAATATATGATATTATATATATGATTATGGTACTAGAATAGATTTATAATAAACCTATATTTATTGTACAGGAGGATTGAACATGTATGAAGAAATTTGAGACTTAAGGTAAGATATTTCTCTTCTCACTTTTACATTCGTGAGACATATTCCATATTCACCACTAATATATTATTTATGCTATATATAATTCCCATTTTATATGTTATATCAATAATTAATTTATCTTTATGGTATTTAATGTTTTATTTGAAGTTATTTATTTCATGGGTCTTATGATTCAAATGTTACCAATGTGGAAAGGTTTTATGTTACAATCTCATTATTTATCAGGACTGTTTATGATTAAGTTTTTGATGATGAAATATTATGATCTAACTATCAAGAAAGTCATGAATTTTCTTATACTATGTTTATTTATTTATAATACATTTTTTATTTCCATTTCCTCTCTTTAAGTACTCAACATTCCAAAATAATGTTTTTAAGGAAAACAAACATTTATTTTCTAAATAGTTGGGAATATTTATCTTCTATGTGAATATATTCTAAAAATGTTTACACGAATGTTATAAATATTATACGTTGATAGTTTAAAGTGATTTTTACCCATTTTTAAATTTTTAAAAAATGTTTTAAAAATGAATCTTCTTGTTGTTTTCTAAAACTAGGTACTTTTGAATTTTTACAAAAAAATGTGAAAGAAGTCATTGTTTTAACATATACGACATGAACAATATTTCCCACTATCATAACCAATCAATAATTTAAATCTTACTTTACAAGTTTAAAAGTTTATTTTCAATGAAAATATTTTCATTCATATTTCATATTTTTTTAGATTTTAAATAAGTGTTTTCAAAATGGAAAGGATATTTTCCTCAAGAAATGTTCAAAGTGATATTTAAAAATCATTTTAACTATAAGATTGCATCCTTTGATGCTACTTAATATTTACTAGGGATATGATCCAATAATATCATCCTTATTCTTTCTCTATATGGTATATTTTTATTATGATAATGTTTTTATGAAATTCATTTTTTTCCATGGGTTATTCACAGATGAATTGATGAAATAATTATGAAACCTATTTATTTTCCATGGGTTATGCTATGATGAAATATTTTTTAAAGCCATTTCTTTTAATGGGTTATTATATGATGCTTTTTTTTGATCCCTTGACACATATATGTATAATTTTAATTATGTGATGGGTGGTACATATATCTCCCTCCGATGTAATGGGTAATTATTAATGTTATATGATCTCAAAGAGTACATGAGAGGTTATACCAATCCTGAAAGAGGGTATATGAGAGTTTATCCCAAACCAAAAAGAGGGTACAAGGGAGGTTATTCCAATCCCAAAACACGTACATGGGTAGTTATCCCAATCCTGACAAGTTATGAATGTCTTCATGGGTATCTATGACATAGTATTTTCTATGCTTATGATTGTGCCACAAATATATGTCTCATGAAAATTTTATTCTCTTATGGTTCATGTTCTGTGATATATTTATGATTAATCTCTTATAAACTTCCAAGATTTATTCCTTGACTCAATATTGTGATCTATGTTATAAAAGGTGTGGTTTTTAGATGTTATATTCATGTTCTAATACACTTATGCCCATATTATGCTTATGAGAACATTGATAAATCCCTTAGTTTACCATTATTGAGAATCTAAGATTGACCTTTATTATGATTCCTTTCCCCAAGTTATGAAGAAAGGTATTCTGTTGGATATTTATATGTGTTTATTCTAGGAATAGTGGAATCATGTGAAGGTGGGAGATATATTATAATTTATTTTAATAATCATTTCCCAAAACCAAGAGTGAGGATCTTTCAGGTCAAATTTATAATTAATTTATTTAATAACTGAAGAAATAAATATCTAGGTTTATGAACTTTCTTCATTGGTAAATGTTGATCATATAAAAATACCCAATCATATTACCTTCATTGCATTGTTGAATCCAATGTTATAATCCCTCTAAAGGTGATCCACACATGCTTCTATGATCTTCAAGAAACACCACTTGATCTCAGAGTGCTAGAATATTGATTTAAATGTATTGAATTGTTCGTTATTGATTTCTAATTCTTTAATCTTCAAGAAATATATCTTGCACTTCTTGTTCTGGAGAGGGGAGAGGGGACGGAGTTAAGAGAGAATTTTAAGTGCGTGACAATTCTCTATTCTCAATTTTGTATCCTCTACAAAATAAACATAGCTGCCTATATATAGAGTTGGTATTTAAGTTAAAATATTATTTAATTGCACATAGTCCATTAAATAAAATTTATAACCTTAAATAACTCCCATTCCACTGAATAATAATTATATAATTTTTTTATGCACCAACTTGCATAATAATAAATATTATATAATGGTCTTGTTAATTAATATTTTTCAACAAACTCGGTCTTGGTCCATTCAAACTCCTCTATCATTTATTGAACAACAAAATAAATATTTTATTCATAAATAAATATTTTCTTCACAATTTAGAAAATAAATATTTATTAAAATATTCAAAAAAATAAATATTTTATTCACAAGTTAGCGAATAAATATTTATTTAATTTATGAGATCAATAAAACTGAATAAAATTATTCCTCACACTTGAGAATAATATTTATTCCATTAATTAAAGTAAAATAAAATTTAATTGATATCAACAAAAACACTTTGTGTGTGCCCCTCTAGGATTATTTCTTATTGTCATTAGTTGGGTTTGCCTAAAGTCCAAGATTACTCACTAGAAACGGGTAAAGAAACCCAAGAGAAAGAACTCAATGTCACAACATTGACAACCACATATTAACACACATTGTTTAATATAGTCCATTTGTTACAATATCTCATCAAGAAAGTTCCACATATGTGAAACCAACCTATATTCTCAATATGTCTTTCATTGATTATCTAAAATAAACATGTTGTTACACCATAGATATGGAATTTAATGTGAAATTTATATTCTAATCAAAGGGTTGAGATATCAACTTCCATAAAGATCAAAGGGAAAAATACTTCCTCAACTTCTTCATTAATGGCATGTCACTCATGACGCACCCTATGTATCCAACTTCTCCATGAAATGTTATCTTCATGGTTTATGAAATACATCTAAGTATGTGGTCAGTAACATGTATAAATAATAATATTAAAGTCTAAGGAAAATCACACACACTCATAGATAGGAATATCTGATGACACCGAAACATACAGAATTCATACTAACGGGTCTGTTCTCATAATCTCCTAACTTGGATATTACCAAGTGAAAAATTCATGAGAATCATCATCTTATTACGAGTACTCACACCTGATAGTCTATGTACTATGTTCCCCATCATAGTGCATTATCCAACCCTAGAACATTATTTTAAAATATCATCATAGCACATCAAGGTTCTCATCATAGTGGGGAACTGTTATGACCTTTTCAATGCGATGTATAATCTAGAACATTATTACTTTAGATTCTTGTTGAATAAAAAAATATATGTAATAATAAGTTTTATTAACATTCAATACATTTAATATTCATGGAATCAAAGTATAAAGAATTTTTCCTAGAAAACCAACTCAAACTAACTCACAATTTGACTAGATCCAACTGCATATGACATTCCATCCACTAGACCTCACATGATAATCATGTTTTCGATTATTTAAGGCTTTAGTCAAGGGGTCTTCCATGTTTTCTTCCATCAAAATACTACTCACTACAACTTCACCTCTTTGAGAAAAATACCTCAAGATATGATACTTCTGAAGTATGTGCTTCCTCCACTGATGTGACCTTAGATCTTTTGTAAGATCTACTATTGTAGTATTATCACAATATAGTGTGATAGGATCTTAACTTCTAGGTACCAAATCAATATCTTGGATGAATTTTTGAATTCATACTGCTTCTTTAGCTTCCTCAAAAGCCACAATATACTAGAACTTTGTCGTAGAATCTATAACCACATCCTTTATTGATCTCTTACAACTCATAACACCTCCATTAAAAGTGAAGATGTATCCCATTTGTGAATCCATTTCATCTTGATCAGTTTGGAAGATAGCATCTGTATATCCTCTTCTGGATAATTTCTCATCTCCTCCATAAACTAGGAATATATCTTTAGTATGCATCAGATAATTAAGGATTGTCTTGACTACCATCCAATGGAGGTCACCTATATGAGCTTGATATCATCCTACCACAATTAATGTGTATGAAACATCTAGACTTGTACATAGAATAACATAAAAGAATGACCCAAATGTTTATGTGTATGGAATCCTTTAACTTTTTATTTTCTCATGTGTTTGAGGACACGTTTTCCTAGAAAGATGAATGTCATGCGATGCTGGAAATAATTACCTCTTGGATTGTTCCATACTAAATCTATCCAGTATCTTGTCAATGTATGTATTTTGTATTAGGCTAAGAAATATATTGGCAAATGTCTCGGATATATTCTATTTATTCTTGGGTCTTTTATTATTAGTTTCGTTCTTTATAGAGTTATTTCCCAAGGTAGATACCCTTTATTGCTTATATTGATTTCTATTCAGGGGTGGATATTTATTCTTTTCAATAAATTAATGATAACCAAAAGGGTTAAACTGATATTATTCATAAGAATGACCATTGATATTTCACATCTTCCAGAAATTTTCAAGATACTTAATCTGTTCTTATATGACAGTTTATCCCTTTTATGTGCTCCCAAATTTTGACCAGTAGGTCTATTTTTATTTTTATTTTTTATCCCCTTATATTTATCCATATTTGATTTTAATATGTTGAAAATTATTCAAACATTTATGTTAGTATACCTAAACCTCCAAAAAATCAATAATATCTAAAAAACCTCCTTCTTTTTCTTGTAGGCTCAATCTATCCATATTTCTTTGCGTGTTGTTTTTTAGTTTATTTCACCTCTCTTTTGGGATCTATTTGGGGAAAAGATCTTTTTAAATTCACTTACATCTAATCATGACATTATGGAAGTCTTAATATAATTTTTATTCATCCATATATGTATATAATTTTTCTTCTCTTCAATACTATTCGAAAAAATAGATTCAATGCATGTATCACTTTTAGGAAATTAGATGGCCTTACTTAAAGAACCTAAGGCAGAATATTCTTCAACAGTCCCCAGAAAATATTTACCATCAGTATGATTCTTTTTCAATAGAATAATATTCTCAAAATCTTGAGAGTGGAATCTCTCTTATCTATTATTTGGGAAGCTTTTGCATTTATTGATTTTAGATCTTTCATTTTTACTTCCAACTCTATGCACTTCATGTTGAGGGGATATTTTTCTATCTCAAATGACTTGATTTTACCTTCCTACTTGATCTTTATCTTTTTTAAAAATTCATCATGCATATTTCTTTCATCCACAAATGAACTTTATAGATCTTTCATTTTATTTACTTTCACATATAATTATGATTCTTTGACTTCTATAGAAATTCTATTCAGACTCACAAGTGGACAGATCACCTCTTCAATAACAAATATCTCAAAAGAATATATTTTCAAGTATTTATTTGTTAAAAGTAATTCTTTAATTTAAAATTTTAACTAATTCATCATTTTCTTCAACCAGTCTTGAGAGAGTATAGGATTTCCCAACCTATTTTTCCAATTCATATTCCATAACATTAGCCTCATATTCTAGCCATAAATTATCATCCTATTGTCCCTTAACATATACTAGTATGTTTAGAAAAACATAAATGGTTACCATTTAAATATAATCCTTAATTTCATTATAGAATTCATTATGTGATCAATCATTCTTAAATTCTTTAAATTCTACACAACTTAAACTAGATTTATTTGATGAATCTCTCTCACCAAATTTTATGGAACAAAAACACTATGACTATTTTCAGAGAGTGGGTGATCATCTATATCCTTTGATTTCTTCCTCAATTGTGTATCCTTATTATTTGTATTATTTCATAGAGTCTTTGAAGAGGCTTTTGCATGTGGAAAAACATTAATAAAATATGAAATTTCCATGTGAGGATAATATTCAATCATCTCAAATCCAGACTTCACTAAACTCAAATGAAATTCAGTGGGTATTCAAAATAGAATCCCATCACAAGATAAAATTCACTCTAATGCCAGTTTAAATTCCTAATAGGGTCTATGCAGACACCTTTGTAGGAGTAGAATCACGTGTTAACTTGTTTTTAACAATTCTAAATTCTTATTTGAACTTTAACCCCTATTGGAATTTCACTTGTGTTATCAGTTAATACAAATGTGTGTTTTACTATTTTAACATGGAAATCAAAAACCACAAAAAATAGTAGAAAGAATTTAAATATAGTATGTGGTATTTACAAGGTTCAATACTTCTCGAGAAATCTACTCCTTCTCATACTTGGAATTTCCATGGCATGCATTCTCCGCTATAATCACATCATCAATACATGTGGAGTTTTCCAAGTATCATCTTAAATCCAAGCACACCATATTACACTAGTGTGAGATCACTATATTATACAAGTGATATATCAAACAAACCACAACCCTTATTTATACTAGTGTTCCACAAATTTATCTTTAGATCTTATTTAGTCTATAAAGTAGATCAAATATTCATCATATGATTTCTCAACATCTACCATGTCTGATATTCTTCTACTCACAATAATGTATTCAAATGCCAACTGTTCTTGAGGAACACACCTTGAAACTCGGTCTCTACTTACCACATAGTTTAATAGGTCATCTTCAGAACTTGATCCCTAGATTCCTCAACTCAACAAGATCTTGTGTTCTTAAAAACTAGAATCTCCTCATTAAATTAAATACATGTCACAAATGAACAACATCAGGCACAACACATCAACCTCTCCTTAGTTATTCAATTTTTCAAGCTTCTTCAACCATGGATGTAATAAGAACTCCTCATTCTTCTTCTTTTAGATTTTATACCTAACTGATCTAACTCCTTGTAATAGGCTATGATCCTCCATTTTGTTCTTCAAGAGAGCATTTTTTATGTTACACACAATACCACAACTCTTGGTTTCTCTAGTTTGAACTAATATTCACTCTTCATTTTTAAATTTTATTCCTAGTTCACCAAGAAATGTTATTTTCAATTTTTAATATCAAATATCCTCATATAATTTGGTTCCAAAAAACTCTAATTAATACCTACACTTTTTCATATGTGGGATTCCCCCACTATCTCAATATTCTCTTGGTCGCACAAATGGTTATCTCCTAAAAAATTCTAGGAGTTCCATTAATTTTTTATTCTTATTTATTTTCTAATTTTTCTCATCTCTCCCAACTAGCAGCAACTATTCCAAATCAGTATAGAAAAATCAAGATCCCTCATTCATTCATATTTTCATCTCAAAATACTCATCTAATTATTACTAAATTAAATTGGTTGTTATCATATTATTCCTCCTTCTCTCACAACACAATATTTATTTCACATTCTTATACAGTGGGCTTGAGTTCCTCAAAGCCTTTCACAAAAATATGCATCAAATATTCTTCATGAATGTATAATAAATCTCACAACATTCTAGATCATGGAGTAAATATTATTATTTTAGGGTGGTATTTCTTAAATTTCAATTTAGATCACATTTTTGGCATGAAGAACTTTTCCATGATACAGAACTCATAAACTTAACTACACTTCAATCTCCCTGGCTATATACTAATTATGCAGCATTTCAGTTATATCCCAAATCATTCTTTAGTAGCTTTAAATATTCCTTGAATACCAATGAAAAGATTAAAATGATATTCACATTCGGATAGAAACCCGTCTTTACTCAACTCAATTTTCATTCTTATCTTGAATCACAGATCTGTTTGTGATATCTATATTATTATAGCATAACGTAAACATCTTCATATTTATTTTGTTTTCTATTTTTAATAAATTTAGAAGAACAACTTCAATATTACTTTATTTATCATAAATTCATCATGCCATTTGATTCTATTCAAACTATCTTGAATAATGCCTCTTAGTAGCATCATGATGTCTATCCCAATTGGGAATGGTATCAACATCTTCTAAAATCATTTCCACTTAATTTTAGAAACTCTATCGATTTTATTAGTTTTATCTTCTGATTCCATGGATGAATATTGGATCAAATCAATTCCAAGAATTAACCACATAAATTTTTTGATGTTATGATCATTTAAAAACAACCTAAGAATTGTCAATTTCCTAATTAGATTATAAGTCTAGAAATATTAAATTTTCAATTTTAAGCTTCAAAAAAAATTATTAAGTATTGAATTGACCATATGTTAATGAAAATCAAGAATTTGTGAATATATTGACTACATGTTCAACATAATTGGTTGTATGGAAAGTCAGTGAGGCATAGGAAGATTATCAACCTTATGTTAATCGAATGTGTGAACAAATTACTTACGATGGAGATTAACCATGTGGTTAGTGGGTTGACCACACATAAAAATAATTGACCGAATATGAGGAAGTGTATTGGAAACACAAATTACTGGATCAACTACATGAACTTCCATACTTATCAAAAATCATCACTTTAAACAAAAAACATACAACTTCTTCTAATAAAATAGAGTATAATTCAAATTACCTATAGCCATTCTAAATCATTCATAAACACTTCAAATCACTTAATGGAATCTATGAAATTTACTAAGACTCCTCAACTCAATCTCTTAGAACATATAGCATATTGAACTCTCTATGTTGAGTATTCTCAGAAACTTTACTAGATGTAAACTTCAGCCTCAATGAAAGATCATCCATGATTTGTTTCACACTGATTTATAAAAACATATGCAACATCACACTAGGTTATAATTCTATCTACTCATGGGTGTTAAATCTCTTATCAGTTATCCATATAATACTGGTTATAACAACGCTTCAAGATTTTCACCGCAGTCATGACCTCCTCTATTCCAACTATTGTAGATATTAATGGAATTCCTCCTTCATCACTTTTCATTCTCTTATATGAATTATAACCCAAATATTCATTTTATTTAAGGTGTTTCCATTATAACCCATCTATCCAGATGTTCCAAGGCATCCATCTTGTCCAAAATCATTTTCCAACCTATGAGACTCCCTTTGTATTTCTAATCATTTCTCCTTTACCCAAACCAGAAGGGCATTATATTCAATCTCCATATAATGGGTGTATTCTAAAATCCATTACCCATACTGTGTTTCTCATACATTTATTTTCACATTATGCATTTTCAATTAAAAACTAATACAATATTACCATAAAAAAATAAACAACATAACTTCAATTATAAAATATTCATGCTAATAATTCATTTTACTTATAGAAAAAGCAATAAATATTCAAAACCAAAAATCTCAACAATAAAAAAACAATCAAAAATAATATATACCATCATATATCTAAAATAAATTCCATAAAAATAAAAGGAAAATATAATAAAAATAAATATAAAACTAAAATTTATATAATTAAAATAAATATACAATGGAATAAAAATTAAATTTAAAATAGAAGAAGAATAAGAAGAATAAGAAAATAAATAAAATGGGGATCATGAAACTACATAACAAAATTAAATTAAAAATAAATGAAACAAATAAAGAGAAGGGGGTTTGCAGAATAGAAAATCGAATGTAATTTACCTTGAATGAGATAGTGTGGTTGGGTTGTTTCACTCGAAGTATTTCAGTGAGGTCATTGTACTCAAAGTCATATGGTTGGGTTGTTGAAATTTTGGGAAGAAGTAAATAGCCACTAGTTTCATAGATTCAGGGAGGAAGAGGGAATTTCGTTCAACTACCTAAGAAGGTATTTATATCGAGTATTTTAATAAGGGTTTTTGGAAGCTTAAAAAGGATGAAAAAATTATTATAGCACAGTGGTGTGTGCAATACCACTCTTCACCAAATCACATAATCTCACATGCCATCAAAAATATGATATGGCACATCTATTTCATGGCCTAGTGATGCCTAACATAGGCCATAGTTCACACTTTTTATAACCATGGTTTCATTTTTGAGTAGATAACACATTACAGTTTTCCCTTATATAAGACATCGCACCACAAAAGAAGGTTACAGCTTGATGAAGGTTATGAAGAGTTTGAAGGAGTTAGTTGAATTGCGGAATAGTTTTTGTGAGTTTTTGGTGTTACACTATCTAGAATCCAATTGAAGTCACTCTAAAATCTATAGAATTATGTAGTAATATAAAACAACAATTTTCTAATTAAATTGATAACATCACATTGGTTTGAGCTGTATGAATTTGGTGGTTTATCAGTTCTGGAGTTTTTAGAATCATCACATCACAACTTGTTAGGCCATGCTGCAATGATGGTAAAAAAAGATGTGATATTTCTGGGATCGTGCTTCCAAATATTTCAAATCTGGTTGTCACACCATAAGTCAATTCACCTCAATGCATAAAAAGTCTATAAATAAAGGGAGTATTTCCTGAAACAATGTGAAATTGAAGTGCGAAAAAAAAGTGACAAATCATGGAGATAAATAGTTACTCATTCAAAGAGGCATTTGTTTGGGAGTGAAGAGAAGAATAAGGACATGATCCAAATTCCAAAGGAGATTAAGGTTAAGGGAGGCGAAGATTAGTTGAATTGTCGGCACTCATTGTTATTTCTTATAATTTGAGTTCAGGTTCATCTCCTTGTTCCTTCCTATGCACTTGTTGATAATAAAATAGGAACATGTTTAGTGGGTTTACAACTATTGAATACCAAGTATTATCCACTTGATATCAAGTGTTGGTGAAAATTGTATTCACCCTTGTGTCATGTGTGTACTTTATCTCTCTATCTCTCATCATCACATAATTTTCGTTGAAATTTATTCATAATAACCAGTGATGGAAATGGAATTTTTTATTAAGAGTTGGTGTTTTATGGAAACAGCCGATTCACCCATCCCCCCTCATTAGTGGAATAATTTCTCAAAGGACTATCAATATCTATCTCTTAAGACCACATTCTTTTGAATTATTTGATCTTCATTGATGATCTTGGTCACAAAAAATTTTCTCACACCCACAACTCTATCAGAAACCGTAAAAATACCCCAACTTCCTATATTGTAACCTGTAACTGTCACACTCCCATTAAAGTTTCTATTAATATAAGTATAGCTCTAAATAATTCTTTATTTAATGATTATTATCTCTATAAATTGATTTTTTATATCTTTTTAGATGAATTTTCTTTCAATAGAATAAATATTTGATAAATTATTATATTTTAAAAAATATATGCTTGATATAATGATGATGTTCTCTATAAGTTGGAATTTCAAATCTTTTTAGATTCATTTTTTGTCTATGGAATGAAGATTTGATAAATCATGCTCTTTTACACAAATAGTGTTTATAAAGTTTGGGATCATTTTACCAAACACATTGGCCGATATATGAATAACTATAATGTGTTATATTTGAATGGTATATGTTCTAAATAATGGGTTCACTACCAAAATAATATTTTGTGTGGTTTATTTTCCTTAATTTTACATATTATTACTTGGAGAAATTGATATATTTGCAATAGATATGTTCATGAAATGTGAAATTGTAATAGTAGAATTGTTATTTAGGATACTTACCAATGCTTATATGACTTTTTATTTCACTTTATTTAACCCCATTCCATAATAGATATTCCTGAAATTGTTGCTTTACCACATGTTCTAAAATAGAAATTAGCCTGAATGTTAAAGCCATTTATTAGACCAACCTTCTAAAGGTAATCTTTAAATCAACATGTATGGATCTTATAAGGTCAAGTTGGCTATAATTACTTTGGTTTTTCAAAATTTCTATGGATATTCTATTTTTTACTATGATGAAATACTAAAGATTTTTTCATGTTAAGGACTTAATTGGAATATTCATGACATACATTACATGTTTACTATATTATTTGTGTCATTTTTGGTCAGTTTAGGTGGTTTAACTTATCCAAGGGTTTAATTGAAATTTTTAAAGTTAAATATGAAAATTTAATATCATTTTTACACATTAATAGTTCCCTAACCAATTTTCTCCAAATATCCTTCTCCCCAATGTTCCCTTTCATGTTATAGAGATAGAAACTAAAGGAAGAACAAGTCTTGATAGATTCTACTTTATGAATTGATCACTCATTCTTCAAACAATTAAAGAGGCGGCATAAATCACTGTATTATTTTTTGTTATCACACAAATATCATGCAATTGTGAAGCATGAGTTGTGGTACATGTGTGGAATATCTAAAGTTTTCATTATCCTTCAAGATACAGTGATCCAAAGACAAGCGGAGTACATTGGGATCCCGCCATTCTATTGAGGTTCTATTTTGATTTCATTTTAATAATTAAAATAAATTTCATGAGATACCAAGAATGAATCAATTAATTTCATGATGAATTATGTTTATAGGATATATTCAATGTAAAAAATTTAAAATTCACTTGTTATATTGCATCATACATGATTCCCCCACCTTCTATATTTCGTACTCCACCATCCACATTCTGGAATGCCTATTTTTCAAATTGTGTATTCTCATTATGAAATGGTACCTCTGAAATTTTAGTTTTCTTTATCCATAATTAAATATTTTAAGCTTCAATCCTAACATAAATCTCATTGGATAATTCAATTCATCCATATTTCAGCATTATGTGTGCACAAAATATTTTACGATGAGACCCATAGATAGTGATAAACTGTTGAAATATTTGTTTCGTGTGCATAAATGTTCTATTTTCAAGGAGTATAAAGTGTTTTATGATTCTATTTATATGTGTCTTAATAAAACACATGTTTTTTACAGATTCCACAACATATATGTTTTGTGCAGATATTTTATGAGAATATGTCCTTTGATGAAGCACTAAGAAAAATGGTATGTGTTTTTTTATATTTTAAATCTTATGCACATTATAAACATATTGATAGAAAAATGGGACTTAATAACACAATAATAGAAAAATACTTAAATGAGTGTTGTTAAAAATTATATACAATAACATTAAAAAATTTCTATGTTATTAAAAATGGTATTTAACAACATACAAATTTTTCTTATTTCATCTTATAAATTTGTTTATCACTTTGAAGGTAAATGTGTCTGTCTTTATTTATTTTCAATTTAATTCCCAAGATTTGAGATTTCATTTTGAAAATTTCATTTAACATTGTGGACCTCTATAAACCCAATTCCCAATTGTCTAAACATTATCAAAGTGTCAAATACTGTGTTTATTTCTTTAAAATCACAAATTGAATTCCAAATGACCAATACATTTCCCATTTCATAAATTTACACCAATGTTTTGATCTTTAAAATATCCAAATTCAACTTCACACTATCATTATCATAAAAGTCATTTTTCACACCTAATACCTATTATAGGAATATCACTACTGATATACATCATTATTAATAAAGCAATAAACGAAATCAATACTACTTCAAAGGTGAGTATTTTTTTATTAATTCAATGTAATATTAAATTATATATATTTATCTGATATTTTTCAAACTTATGAAATAATAGAATCATATAAATTTAATGTAGGGTTATAAAATGGTCTATAATTGCATTTTTTTTAAAAATCTAAAGCAACCACAATTGGTATTTTGAATCTAGTAATGAATGTTGGAAGAAAGTTGACAGCCCGGATGTAAAAATTTGGTGGTCTAACTACAAAATTTCATCAAAAGTGGAACCAAAAAGGTGTTATATGACAACTATAGAACAATTGAATAGAATATCATATTATTAAATGGTGTTGTTCACTATTTAAAAAAATTGCAAAATTCAACATTCTTCTGAATTTAGAGACTAATTGGTAGTGAAAGAAGATATTAGACATGCCTCAGTTTTATTTTTTGGTAGGAATTTGATACAGATTGTAAGAAATTCTATCTTCAATCTCATAATATCATTCCTTCAAGGATATCTAATTTACTATTTTTTGTATTTTGAATCACTTTTATTACATGTATTTACTCATACCCTATACGACATGAGTTTGGTTTCCCAAATAAGTTTCATAATTCATCCTTCAAAATAATCATCAAAATTTAGATTAAAATTTACACAATGTGTTTTCAATATCAAAAAATAATGGTCGCATCAGAGACTTCCAAAAAACATTACATTCTACTCAAGTATTAACATGATGATATCCTTATTAACTCAATTTTTTTTTATTTATGAATTATTTAAAATATCATATCAAGATAAATTTTAAATTTTATTTATTTTTATCAATTAAAATTTTCTAGAACCATGATTTTGTTGAAAAATAAACTTGTAGATACTACCTAAATGTGAAACAACATGAATAGATAATATATGTTAATGATGTTGGACAACAACAACACTTAGACATGTTCAGTGTATGCAATTAATCTCATATATTGTTACATAAGTTTGAATGATGCCTTTTTATTTGAAGCTTCTAATCATTGTTCTCTATGATGGTATTTATATCAGTTTGATCCATTGAGTAATTTTTGATGTTAGTGAAAATTACTAAGGCTTCATTTAATAGCATTCACTGATAAATGCTTATAGAACATATCATTTGAATTCAAGATTCCCAGAAAAAAGAATTTCCTAAATTTTCTTCTATTGAACCATCATTGGATATTTATTATTTTATAGTTTCTATTTGGGTCATTTTTTATTATATACTAAAATTTTTCTTTTATTAACTCTTTCAACTATTTTAATGTCACTTTTCATTTGGTATATATTGATTGTATTATTTTATGTATGTGTTGGGTTTGTCATTTATCATTTTTGAAATACATTTCTTTATATCTCTATATATATATATTGACTGCATATATTGAAATGTATCAGGTTTACCAATTTTAATTCCGATTCTTTATTTCTTTATGTTTATATGATAACATTTAAATGATCATATTCATTGGATTGATCATTAAATATTACCATATTGTGTTTCATTTTAATGGTCGAATTCATGAATGTGTATCAAAATTTTCAAGTTCTTTTCCAAAATACATAAATCACTTTTTTGAAACTTATTCTTTATATTTACTAATGTTACAAATTATATGTTTGAATGTAATGACCACCAAATGGATGAAAATATAGTGACAATCATTTTACGGTCGCTAATACCACCAATAGTGATCGAAAAACAATGGTCGCTTGGATTTCCCCTCCACGAATACTAAATTTTCTAGTAGTGAATTCATAATATCATTTTTTACATAATGTTATTTTAAACCCTATGGTAGATATATAGACCAATTATTTATATTTTAAACTATTTATATTTAATAAATTTATTAATAAAAAAATATTTTTATATATATATAATCAAGAAACTTTCATTAATGAAAATATTTTAAAAGAAATATAATATTATATATTAATTTTATTTTATAATGATTGTTTACATGCATTAGTAGTTTCTATAAAATTGTCTCATGGGTATATATATATTTATCAAATTCCAAAGAAAATGTATATTGAGCTTTAAAATCCTTGAGTAGAAAATGTAGGATCAAAATTGGCATGCACTCCTTCTAGACCTTTAACTATGACTCAACTCTATGATTTGGTAATATGGTGAGAATTATTCTTAAAAATAAGCCACAACTACCTTGTGCATCGAAGAAAGAACAAAACCACATGGGTCCCACACAATCACCAATAACCGTAACACAATTATCTCAGGTGAAAGTGGTTTCAACATTAATTTTCACACAAACCGAAGAACACATAACCTAAAACACATCTACCTTATCCACTCATTACCACCAAAAAAATCTATATTAAAAACACCCAACATCTTCCAAACTAACCACCAGCTGGTCCCTCTATTTCTACTTAATAATTGTCTCATATTTTCAATGAAACAAAGCATGCATACTAGACTCAGAAGATGCAGTTCACAATGACCATGCCTATTCCGAAAAATAATTTCAAACAAATTCTAAATTACTAACAATGATGAATAAATTAGATTAAACTTAACCAAATTTCAACAAGTAATGTCAAACATAGCCTAAATTACTAATAATGATGAAAACTTATCATATTCACATTATTTTTTCCTCCACTTTCTTCTTTTCCCTAATTGAACCCACCTGAACATATGTTCTTATTGTTCCAATAATTCCCTTACATTTCCATACCTATTTGATCTTTCCTCTTATTGTAATTCCCTATCCTTATCCATCATCCCAAATATGAAATAGTTGTCATTAGAAAAATCTTGGACCGCTCCTTTCACTTCCTGCTTCACCAACCTCTTCAATTACCTCTTTTCCACCATCTCATGGTCTAGACCATAATCTCTACCTTTCCCAGAGATGAATTTTAAAAAATAGTTAAAGTTTGTTGGATTCAATATAAAAAAATGATTTTGGGATAATTTCGAAGGTTAATTTAAAAAAAAATCATGTGAAGTATTTATCTTAAGTTTCCATTTTTAAAAAAATCAAAGAGAAATTAAAAAACAGAGAATAGAAATCAAATGGAAAAAAAGTGAATTAGTTCTCCTTGGATTTTGGGTTTAGAAATTTGATGGGGGTAGGATTTTGCTTCCTCATTTGAAGAGTTTGATGGAGCATTTTATGTTCATGTTTCTTCTTCTTAATAATTTGAGGCACAATATTTATTTTATCTTCTATTTCAGGAGGCATGTGTTGATGTCCCACCAATTCCAGTAGTAATGTATCATTCGACGAAAATATTTTAGGAAAGGAATTCAATTAATTGTATATATCCATAAATGCATTTAGGGTTTCAATTACCAATATGATTATTCCAAACCTATAAAACTAATAATAAGAATGCATCTAACTCCCCCCTTGATGCATATAATTGTTTCTTCTTTATTGTCAGTTTTTATCCCTAATGCTTATTTTCTTTTTTTTTCCATTTGGTTTTTAAAATCATTGTTCTATGATATGGGAATTGTCATATTTAGTGGTTATACCTCCCTATGAATATACATGGTATTCCCCTTAACCTCTACTTAAAAAGGGACCAGATTAAAATATCCCCATATCAGCTCGTACTAAGATGGGGTATTTTTCTTTAAAAATAGTGATAAAATAAACAATGCACTCACCTGAAGCTGTCAGAACTAAAAAAGGTAAATTATCTTTCGTCTCTATTAGGATGAAAAAATCCATACTGACAGGGTTTTCCAAGATCTGTAAAGATATCAGGGGGTTTTCATCTCTTATTTTCATGCCCCAATTAAGTTGTTATAAAACCCATAGTACCAAAAACAACTCATTATTTGATTTAAAATAAGAAATAGAAAGTATAAAGACAGGAATTTAAAAAATAATAATCTAAAAACCTTATTAGGAGTCCCTTGAATGACTTGGGTTTTTCTTCCATTTCAACCACCAAAAAAGTTTGGAGAAACATTATGGATTTAGGATAGTAATTTTTTTATTTAACAACATTTATAGTAAAAATAGGATTAAAACTCCAAAAAGAAACAATAGTTGTCTAAGAATTAATGAAATAAATTACCTGCATCAACATTTTCATCCTTAATCATAGTGACTAGTGGGGTTTTAGAAAATCTAAACTGAGAGAACCATATAGTAGAGGAATAAGCCAACAACAATATCACACCCACATAAAATAAGGAAACACGTTAATTATTCACACATCAACAATACTGCATTGGTGATTACACTCTAACGAAATTCCGAGCAAGGAAAGATCAAGGACCAAAGTCTTAAAGCAAAAAGGTTTTTGAGGAAGTCCAACAACTTTTCTCTGTAGGTATTGAAATAAGTTCACTAAGTATGAATGTAGGAGATCATCTATAATATAAAAAATTTTATGATATCGCAATTGACCTGGGTTTTTGATAGCCTCACATAATTGATTTTGGATCTAAGATAATTGATCACATGCACATACATCAATAAAATATGGAATCTAAACACCATTCTTCATCAATGGATTGACCAGGACATTCAATAGGTTAACATCTAATGGTTTTTTATTTTCTAAGATAGAAAAATATTTCAGTATCAGACTATAAAATCATTAAAGAGGGAAGTGTGTTATTTTTAAACCAACAGACATGCCAGTTTAAGTAGAAGAAATAACTAGCTAAATTCAAGATCCATCCATTATAAGATCATTCCAATTAAGTCCCATTGAGCATTTAAATTCTAGAACATATTTTTTACAAGATTTTAAGAGTTAAAATCAAGTGTTTATGTGTGCACATGTGTCTATGAGGGTGTGTGTGTGTGTGTGTCTACCATTGTGTTTACATATAAATATACATTTGAGTTTTTATGTGTGTGTGTTTGTCTATATGCATGGGTTTTTTGGTCTATCTATCTCTATGTGAGTTCCTTTGTGCATTTGTGCCTCTGTGTGTGTCAGTGTATGTCTCTATGTGTCACTGTATGTTGATTTTTATCTGTTTGTATGTCTATGTCTATCTTTGAATCCTCATGCGTGAATTTTTGTGTCAATGTGTCTACTTGTGTGTGTTGTGAATGAGAACCATAGGTGTCATGTGTGTGTGTTTTTGTACCATTGTCGACACACACAATTATGCATGTCTCTAGTGTGCTGGTCTCATTGTGGTGTGTTTCTGTCTAAGAATTTGTGTATCTGCCTATATGACAGGGTATTTTGGACAGATCCTATGTCATCCATCATTGTCTCCCTTCAATACGTTCAATAATGGATATACTTCAGCACTATATGCCTCATAATATATGAAAATGATAAAAATAAATATATTATCTGAAGAAAGTTTCAATTGAAATTATAGTTTATAGATTAGTAAAATGAAATGAATTTTATAACCCTAAAATCAAAATGAATATCATACATGTATTTTCCTGTTATTTGCAATATTCAGGTAGATTACATTGGATTTTTATATTTGACTGATCACTTCCATAAAATCATCATCAGATTTATTTTCTAATAAAAAACATAGTTCACAGAAGTCTTTTGAGATCTTTAATAATAAAGGGGAGAAAGTCATTCCTAGGTATCATCTTTCCTTGTTTTTTGTTGTCAGTAACAATAGCATCAACCCTATTATCTCCCTCTTCCTCTCCCTCTTCCACATCATTCAAATATTTCCTGAAATCCTCATCATCACTTTTCTCCAAATCTTCTGAAGGTAGAAGAGTCTTTTTATCACCATCATTGTCATCATTTTCATATCCAGCCTCTCCATTTTCATCATCAGCACTTTCCAAATCATCTGAATCTGTAGGAGATTCATAATTTTGATGATTTAATTTATCTACCTCCTCCCACTCATAAATATCATCAACCCATCCCTTTTTAGTAATCCATACTCCATCCATAGAAAATGAATCACCAAGATCATCTACAGATATAGATTTAAGATTTTCAATAGAGTTTTTGGGAACATCATTAGAATCATCTTCATCTTCATCAGTGGAGTGATCGGGGTCGAGAATCCTCTCATGATGTTCAACCTGAATATTTTTATTGGAAAACATAGGTTAAAATTTTAAGTTGGCTTCAGAAAAAATTCACTTCTTTTTTATATTATTTCTTATATCTATTGAAAGTACTAAAATAATATTTTATGATATATATTTTATCTTCTTGTTTTTTAACTGTTTTTATATTATACATAAAAGGAAAAAAAGAATAACAACCTAGAGACTTGTTGTTGTTTTCTATTTACGGAGTTTCACCTAAAATAAGTTAGAACAAGATTTAAAGGAGGGATGTTAAGTAGGTTTGGATAGATCCATAAACAAACAACTAAATAATGGAGTGGAAGAAATGGAGGAGAACAACCATCCAGGACAATAATACAACACAGTAGAAAAAACCCCACCAGCCCCACCAGCCACCAAAATAGACGACAACCCGCCGAAAAAGAGCTAATTGTCACCAACACACCATGTCCCCCTCCATCACCATCAGATTCTGACCTAAGTCACACTAGCACCACTAAAATCCTTCATCCTTTAGATAATGAATCAAACCCTCTTCCATTAAATGTAGAAGGAAACAACTCACTGATAAATCAACCATACCAAAAGAAAAATATAGAGCTACCAAGACCATAATGAAACACTAACCGAGAGAAGGGGAAATAGTGAGCCACGATGTGGACATAAAATAATATCTCTATAGAAATGATCACCATAAATCCATTGGTGAAAAACGAATAAAGAAAAAACAACGTTTAACCTTGTTTAACAAGCTACAAAAATAGTGAAATGATTTAATGAAGAAACAAATTACCAAGATTAAAAACTAAAATACTCTCATATACTTTCTTGAAGATAAAAATAATATTTAGAATCATTATAATGCACTAATAAAATTTAAATTGAACATATGAAAAAAATTTGTTAGTATAATCATAAACAAATTAAATTTTATTACTTAAGAACAAAATATTTACCACACCAAAACCTCATTGCCAGTTTTGTTGTCATAATTTAATAGTAGGGGAACAAAAAGGTAAAAAACTCATATCACAATAATATATTTGTACATAATTAAGATTACCTCTAATCTCAATAATTATTCTTTCTCCTCTTTAGAAATATCTTCAGGTGTTTTTGTCCAGTTGGATGGGTGAGAACTAATTTACAGATCCATTACATTCACTATCTTGTCAGAAGGATGGGGCTATCTCTATTTAAAAATAGAATACCATTCAAACTTAATAACCCAAAATTAATTAATAATCTCAATAAAAATAAACATAAACCTAAAAATTAAAATAAAAAACATTTCACCAAAACGTGGTGTGAAGATAGCGAAGAACTTATAGAAAAACTTCAAGACCAAAAAAACTAGGGTTTATCAACAATATGTGTTTTCATGAATATATGGTTAGAATGGTTGGAATCAATTATCCATTTTGCGACTCATAGGAAGAACTTTTCATCACAATGCCTTCATTATTATTTCTTGGATGAGGCATAGAAGAGAAACCATAGAACTATAATAAAACTGTGAAATTATTATCCAATTATTGAAGCAACTGTGAAACTTATTCTTTATCTATTATTTTTGAATCCTAGTCAAAAAAATAAAGAAAATAAAAATAAAATAGATAAATTCTAGAAGAAATACATAATACTAGACTAAAGTTAATTAAAAATAAATTTTTTCACCTTGAATTATCTTCTCTTAATAATAATATCATCCATAACTTCTTTTTTAGTTTTACTCTTTTGAAAATAGAGTCTAGGATAGTCAAAATAAGCATCAAATCACTATAAAAGAGGATAATGTAAATACATAAAAATATTGATGTGAAACATGAATCAAGTCACTTACTAACAATACAAAAATTTGTAAAATCAAAAATCTATCCATTATTATTGTATAAAAAACCCCTATCATTTCTTCATTTAAATGGAATGTAAAATTGAATAGAAGTTGAGAAAAAAATTCAAAAATGAGAACAAGATAAGAAAATAATTTATGAGAAAAAATAATAAAATACTAAAAACACAAATGTTAAGTTAAAAATAGAGCGACCAGACAATCCCTAAAAAACCTTTAACAAAAAATAAATGTATCTTCCAGAAACAATATTTCAGAGAAACCTGATCCTAAATCTGATCCATTTGAGAAATTATTCCATGATAAATGTAAGTACCATGGATGAATAAAAAAAAAAATCCCCATGTTAATTAATGGAAAGCTATAGTTTGTTCCATGGCACACAGCAATGCACTATTGTTGTTCATGCAATGCAATATAGCCTAATACATAGCAAGACATACATGATAAATCCCGTCATTTAAGCACAATAGATTATACCCTTTCATTCTTTCTCACTCGGTGTCTTAAGACAAATCTTTATAGATGGAGTTATGTTGATTCAATAAGTTTTCTTATGAATTTTTCATTCCTTTATGTTTTATAAATCATAAACACATTTTCTTAAGGAAAATTCTCTTTCTCTAAGAAACATTTTCATAAGGAAAATTTTCCTTCTCGAAGAATGGTTTTGTATTTACCTATATTTTCAAATGCCTTATCTAATTTTTTTCTAACTAAACCTAACCATATTTTTCTTAAGTAAAAAATCAGATCCTTATCTATAAATCAGAACCTTACAGTTCTTGAGAATCCAATTTCTCTAGAAAAAAGAATCCAATTTCTCCAGAAATCAGACTCTGATTTCTCCTGAAATCATACTATTATTTCTATTGAAATCAGACTCTGATTTCTCCTCAAACCAGACTCTGATTTATATAAAAATCATACTTCAATTTATCTTGAAACCATACTCTGAATTCAATATAATTCAGACTCTAAATTCCTCAGAATTCGGACTCCGAATTCTTCACAATTCAGACTTTAATTTTCTCAGAAATCAAAATCAGATTCTCTATTATTTCATCATATGATTGTCAATTTTTCTAAACATCAATTTTTATATCTTAAGAATCTGATTAAATGATTTTCTTATAGTTAATTTTTTTAATGTAATGTTCTATTTTATCTGATCCAAAATGTGATAATTTTTCTGAATCATGTTAATGTTTCTCATAGTTAGTTATATAAAACAATATCGTCCAATCTATTTTAACTTAACCATTTCTTAAGTGTCACATGTATGGGTCCATTCTAAATTTAAAGAAAAATATGACTGTTGGAGGTGAAGTAAATCATTCAAGTTTTTTCCTATAAATATCAGGCCATTTGAATGAGTTTATAGAGTTGAACTCTGGAATGAAGTGATAATCTGCAAGAATTCTTCGCAAACCTACCTTATGTGAATGATGTGAATAACTTGTTCAAGTTGAGAACATTTTGTTCAACCTACCTAGTGAAAATATGATAATTACTATTATCAATAGATGGATTTAGGGGATAGGAAGATAGAGTTGTTGATTACCTGCTAAATTTAGGTATTATGAGAATAGAAAGATAGATACCAATATTCATATCGAGGGATTACCCTAGTGTAGGTAAGACAAAATTTCTTGAAAGCATAAATCAAGGGACCTTTATCCAAGGTTTTTGGATACCCTTCTCTTTGGGTTAAAATATTTATTATACTAGTCCTATTATGTTATAATTTTTATTTCCACTACATTTTGTTAAATTTGGGAAGTTTAACTTGTGTACACTTTCTAATACTTATATACGCTAATATAGATAAGATTCTATATGATTTAAGATAGAATATTTCCTTAAGTAAACTTGACTTTAGTTTCTTTATCAGATTCATTTTATCAGATCCTAAGCTAGTTAGTTTCTTTATTAAGAACTAAAGAGGTCTTGTGAATTCAAAAGTGTTTTAAACATACAATTCACCCCCCTCTTATAACTGAGAAATCTATATATTTAATTTTGATCCTACAATTGGTATCAGAGCAGGTCTCTAAAATACTTATTGTTGCATATAAGTTTTCTTATTCAAATTTTCTTAACTTTACTTGTTCAAGTTTTTCTTAAAGATTTTTATTATAAACTCTTTGTTTATAAACTTTTTCTACTAATCCTTTTTGTGGAAAAGATTTATTTTTATAATTATAGGAAAGAATGTTTGATCAATAGACAATTTAAATCCTACCAGACCTCTATTTTTTATAGAAATAACTATGAATACTGGAGAAATGGATAAATAATTTTATTATCAATACAAGTGTGGACAACATTTTTATTCTTACTAGTGACTACAAAATCCCTTACAAGGAAATCAGACAATTCACCAATCAAGAAAAATAAGAGTATCATCTTAAATTTAATATACTCAATACTTTATGATGTTCAATGACCAGGAACATCTATAGACAAATTTCGTCTTGTGAAGATTCTAATAGCATCTGGAAGAAATTATAATTTAACCATTTTATCACATCCAAGGTTATTGAGACAATAAAAGCTATGCTTAGAGTTGAATACCAAGGTTTTATGTTTCCTTATGGAGAAATTGTTTGAAAAGTTCAACAAGGATTTATAACTATAGTCAATAACATTCACTCTATAGATGAGAAATGAATTGATGATGATATTCTTGTGGATAAGATAGTATATATTATGCCCAATGAGTGGGAATCCAAAATAAAAGTGATTTATGAAAATATGAAAGTTTAAAACATCACTGTTGATTAGTTTTTAAGGACTCTTCTACAGCATAAAAATAGAATTAAGATATATGCATAGATAAATAAGAAAAATAATGGTAATGTATGTGTTGCTTTCACTTCTAAATCAAATCATATGGAAGCCAAGACTCCTAAAAGAGTTACTAGATCAAAATACAATAAATCTACTATTATATTTTAATCAAGTGATGGTGATAATTCTGAGAATAAACTTGTCAATATATCTAGAAGAATGTACAAGATTGTGAGAAATAAATATTTCCAATATAGATACAAGAAGAAAGATAGAAAGGATAAGAAAGATTCAGAAGTAACTTGTTAGAATGCAAGAAGGTAGGTCATATCAGACCAGATTTTTATATGCTCAAAAGGAAAGAAAGAAAGGATATACATTCATATAGAAACTAGAATAATTACTAAAAGTCTAAGTATAAGAAAGTAATGAAAGGTAATGACACCTGGAGTGCTAGAGGTGGAGACTCTACTGATAAATATTTGGATATTTAATCTTTTTTACAAAATAATATTGGTCTTATATCTATAATTCCAACTGAAAATCAACGTCTTATGGAAAAGGTAAACAATACTAAATCCTTAAAGAATATTTCTTTAATTACTAATTTTCCTAATGAAATATATTATGAATCTTTAGATGAAGAATCTTCCTCTTCATAAGATAATACTTTACCTTCTTTTAAAGAATTATCTAGGTTTTCTAAGTCACTTGAGAATAAAAATAGTAAGATCAATAAAAAACTTGATAAGGAAAATTCTAGAATCTCTATTTTAACAAAAGAAGTATCAGATCTTTCAAAATATCTTTATCAAAAAACCCTTTATTTTGAAAATGTTTCCAAAAACCTTAAGGATGTAAATTATTAAAAGGATAAACATTATAAGGATATTGAAAAAGTTATTTCTAAGAAAAAAAATTAGAGACAGACTCAAATTCCAAGACTAATGACAATAAAGATAATAATTTAGTTATCAGACTGAAATCTGAAATATTTTACTTAAAGAAACTTTTGTAAAACTTTATATGTAGAAAGGAAGGCTTTTGATAAAATTTATTCACAACTTAATCCTCTTTGGAATAGTTCTATATTTGGTTATTCTTATTCAAAACTAGTTTCTAGTCACAACTATTTTGTACCCTAAAGTGATCCTTTTTGCACTAAGTGTCAATGTGGTGGACATTGGGAGAAAATGTTTCCTTTAAATAAAACCCAACCCTTATGTTTTTATAAAGCCCATTTTTTCTAAGAAAAATTGGTTACCTAATATTTTATTTTCTAACATTTTCGGATCCAAGAAAGTTTAGATTCTAAAAATATTAATATTTTATTTTTAGGAAAACAAAGGAAGTACCAACAACAATACATGGTACATGGATAGTGGATATTCCTGACACATAACTAGTAATAAAAACTTATTTGAAAATATTATTAATATGAAAGGTGGACAATTAAATATTAGAGATAATGATAAAGGATAAATTGTTGGTATAGGTAATATTGTTCTTCTTGGAAATCTTTAATTTTAAATGTTTTATTTATTAAAGGTCTTAAGAAGAAACTTATAAAAATAAGCTAATTATCTGATGAATGTTACCTTGTGAATTTTAGGAGTGATAAATACCTAGTACACAATTCCAAGGAAGAGTTTATTCTCTCTTCTCAAAGGTAGGAGAATGTTTATACACTTAACATAGAAGACCTTACAAGCCAAGATCTATATTTCAATGGTGAAATGGAATTTCAATATTGGTTATGGCATAAAATACTGGGACATTGTAACCTTATTAACTTATGTAAACTCTCAAAGAAAATACTTATTAAGCATCTACCGGATCTTAGATTTGATTCTTCAGAAGTTTATGATCCTTATCAATATGGAAAGAAACATAAGTCAAGATTTAAATCAATTAGTGAAGTATTAACTTCTTGTGCATTACAGGTAGTGCATATGGATCTTTTTGTTCCAACACAAACTATAAGGGTTCATAAAACATCCTCTAGAAAAGAGAGAATGAGGATTATTAAGGCCACATGGACTAACATATAACTATGCCAATAAGTATGAGATCATTAGTGGAAATCAGGGATACATACTTATAGGAAAAGAGAAAATATTTATTGGGATTGATTGAGGTCATCAATCAAGTGAATGATCAATAGAAATTTGAGGGACTTAAAGCCTTAAATTTTTTATGATTTAGAAGACCATCGGTTCAACATAAATTAATTTATTAGGAAAATTTTTTATTTCGAAGTCATTTTTACCTAATGATAGGTAATTATTTTACTAACAAAGAATATAAGAAAATATTCTTACTTGATAGGTTTCAATTTCATATGAAAAATACTAACTTGTGATGACCCACCAATTCTCATTGGCTTGAGAGCTCAACGAGTCATTACTAGGCCTTAAGAGACATCCCCAAGGTGCCAAAGGCTGGAAATAAATTCCGAAGGGTTTCAAACAAGTGGGGGACGATTTACCCTTTTTTAACATCCATAGAACCAACAACTATAACTAAACCAACAACTAAATGATGCATGATAAAAGCTAAGACAACTCAACCATTTATTTTATCATAAACCAACCAAGAGTACCACAGTGGAAACCAACACTCAAACATCAGAGTAAACAGCGGAATGACAACTCAAAGACTACAAGACAACAACCCAACTTTATGCTCTAAAATCTCCAAGCTCCAACATCAAGAACCAGACCAAGTATCATGAAGTAGTGCTCTAAACATGTGACACTTTACCTTTGCCAACGTCCCGATACATGACATCTGCAAAATCACCAACGTGACAAAGTAGGGGGTGAGTAATGAAACTCAGTAGGTTTTCCCTGATGACTTCCCAACCAATTCCTCTAAGATAAAATATGTTAGCACATTTATATAAAACAATTTATATAAAACAATTCAAAAAACAGTTCACAATATAACAAGTTCCATGTCAAAACCATTTTCCAAGAAAAATCATCTTTCTCAAGAAAAGAAACCAAGAAAATTTCCAATCAAATTACCATTTCCATTTTGGAACATTCATTGCATTTCACAAATCCACACAACCAACAATGCATGAAACCTGGACCTCCCTATACTTGTGAGTGGTGAGTTATCCTTCCACTAAGTCATCACTTAGTGAACTACCTAGACAGGGGTACTTCAAGACCTTATTCGTCCCTTTTTGATGGGGGTACTTCTCGCCCTTATCCATCCCAACCTTTTTGATGGGGGTACTTCTCGCCCTTATCCATCCCAATGCATATGAACACACACCACAACCCATGCAAGTCCATACCCAAAACCAAGTGTGTTAAAAAACCTTTAAATAAAGAATAACCCTTTTATTGAAAACCATTTCTTTCAAGTAGCAAAACCATAGCCAATTTAAAATCACCCTTTTAAATTCACTTCAATAACTACTTTCCAAAAACACACAATTTCCATCACCCATTAGTAAAAAGGGGTTTCAACCATTCTTTCACAACAGATAAATCAACCATTTCAATCAAGGAAAAAAATTTGAAACTAAGACTTCATGTTCTAAGAAATAGGAATCGAGAGTGAAGCCACCTACCTCAACAAATTAGGCGAAACCAAGCAACAGACGAAGAACGATCAAGAACACTGGGTCAAATCTCCAAAAACCCTCTTTAGATCTCTTCTCCTAACACAACCAAGACCAAATCTCATCATATTTGGCATCCATACACTTAGATCTACCCATAACGGGCGTCGATATAGGAAACTAAGGGAACATGAGAATTAGATCTAAGTAGTTCTAAGAAAATGATCAAAAATGAAGGAGAACGATCACATACCTCCAGAATTAGGCTTTGATTCGCCAAAAGAAGCCTTCAGATCACCTTTGGAATGCTTGGGAGAAGTTTTCCAACCTTCAAGGGAGAGTAATCCCAAGTTATGGCTACTTAAGAGCTTTAATGAGGCAATTAGAGGAAAAAGGAGTTAAATCCACAATTTAAGGATCTAATTTAAGTGCCCTCACAGTTAGTCCATACGGTTTGACAAACTGTGCACTAACCGTGCGTTAGCTACTTCCTCGGACATCCTTATCGCATGACCTCATCACATGGTTTCCCTTAACCATGCACCGGCCGTACGGAATCCACTGCCTCCCCAGTCAGCCAGGCACGGTTTAGTCGCACGGTTTAGACAAACAGTGCGCCTCTCGTGCGCCTTCCCCTTTGCCTCAAACTTCAATCCAGGATCTCCCGACTCTCCCATACGTCACCCTTAACTTTTAAAACCAAGAAAATAATCAAGTAAGGGTTACATACCAGAAACCAGGGGTACTATATTCTCCCCATAATTGGCCTTTCCATCCTCGGAAAGTAAAAAACCATTGCTGGTCTGAAAGAGTTCTGGCCACTACTCTTTGATATCTTTCTCACGTTCCCAAGTCCCTTCCTGAATCTGACCATGTTGCCAAAAAACCCACACTAGACCGATGCTTTTTCCACACAAGACTTTATCCATCCTATCCACATTCTATACTGGGATATGTATCAACGAAGAATCCAACTCTAGGTCAACCTGATCCCATCTGATCACATGGTCAGGATCGGGCTGATACTTCTTCAACTGAGATACATGGAACACATTATGCACTGCACTGAACCTTGGTGGTAATGCCAACCGATACGCCACCTAACCAACCCATTCAAGTATCTCAAAAGGGCCTATATATCGAGGAGATAATTTTCCCTAGTTCACAAAATGATGTTGTCTAAGCCTTGGAGAGATTCTAAAAAAGACATGATCACTCACCGCAAACGACAATGGTCTCCGGTGATGATCCTCATAATATTTATGATGACTCTGAGCCATATCCATCCTCTTTCTAATCAAATGAATCTTCTCTGTTGTTTCTTGGACAAGGCTCAGCCCAACTAGTGAAGTCTCACCTGTTTCCACCCAGCATAGTGGAGAAAAATAAGGACGCCCACACAATGATTCAAACGGAGCCATGCATATCAAGGCTTGATAGTTGTTATTGTATGAGAACTCCACTATGAGTATATGCTCCTCCCACGAGCCACAAAAATCCATTTCACAATCCCACAAATGTCTTCCAACATTTATATCGTCCGCTCAGATTTTCCATCCATATGAGGATGATACACTATGATCATAGTCAACTGAGTCCCCAGGGCTTACTGTAATGATTTCTAGAAACGAGATGTGAACCTTGAATCTCTATCTGAGACTATAAACACTAGTACACCATGCCTCTTTACCACTTCTCGGATATATATTTTTGAAAGATCTTCCACTATATGGGTTTCACGAATAGGGATAAAATGGGCCGACTTGGTTAGACGATCCACTATCACCCAAATAGAATTGTGTTTCCGGACCGTTCATAGAAGACCTGTAACAAAATCCATTGCTATCTGATCCCATTTCCACAATAAGATAGTTAAATACTATAACATACCAGCTAGTCTTTGATGTTATGATTTATCCTGCTGACAAGTTAAGCATCGCGATACGAACTCGGCCACCTTCTTTTTCATGTCGCTCCATCAAAACTGCACCTTCAACACCTTATACATCTTCTGTGTACCTGGATTTACAGCCCATATCAAATGGTAGTAATCATGAAGGAGTTATTCCTGAAAAGATATAGGTACAACCATCTGATCTATAAAATACAAAACCGAACTCCCATCTAGCTTCCATCCCTCAATGGTCTCCCCACCATTGAGTTTTGAACCTATTGCAACGCAATCTACATCGGATGTTTGTGCCTCCTTTACTATATCCATCAAATCAGGAACAAGTGTAGCTGAAAAGAAAACAGCAACATCACCTCGGTATTCAAATTCTACATGCATGTCAGCTAAGACCAACATCAAATGCCATTTTTCTGAAGCTTCTTTCGCCAACTGAGCATACGACTTTCTGCTTAAAGCATCGGCCACCGAATTTCCCTTTCCTGGTGTATACATTAAGTCAAAGTCAAAAATTTGAAGATACTCCATCCATCTCCTCTGCCTCAGATTCGAATCTCCCTATGAGAAAATGTGTTTCAATCTTTTTTGATCTGTATACACAGTAAATTTCTCACAAAAGAGATAATTTCTACATGTTTTCAAAGCAGGGAAGACTGTATCCAACTCCAAATCATGTGTTGGGTAATTTTTCTCATGCACCCTCAACTACCTTGAGCCATAAGCAACAACATGGTCTCCTTGTATGAGAACACAACCCAACCCTATTCCCGAAGCATCACAATACAACACATACCCCTGTCCTGATTCCGGAAAAATCAAGATGGGTGCTGATATAATGTGAACATTCAACTCTTGAAAAGATCTCTGACATTCTTCAGTCCATTGAAATTCACTTTTCTTCTTTGTCAATGCTTTCATAGGTGAAGCTAGTCATGATAATTCACAGACAAAGCGTCGGAAATAACCAGCTACACCAAGAAAACTTCGTATTTCAAAGACATTCTTTGGTGGTTGCCAAGAAAGAATAGATTCTATCTTTTCTGGATCCACTGAAACAACTTTCTCAAAAACAACACGGCCCAGAAAGTGTACCTCTTGTATCCAAAAATCGCACTTTGATAATTTGGAATAAAACTGATGGTCTCTCAAGATTTACAACACTATCGCCAAGTGTTTCTCATGCTCAGCCCTTGTTCTTGAATACACAAATATGTAGTCCACAAACACCACAACAAAATCATCCATATATCACTTAAATATCTGATTCATCAATTCCATAAAGACTATTGGTGCATTCTTAAGACCAAAAGGCATGACTACATATTCGTAGTGGCCATATCTTCTTCTGAAGGCTGTCTTCGGAATATCCTCCTTCCGAACTCGCAATTGGTGATATTCTGACCGCAATTTGATCTTAGAGAACCACTGAGCTCCCCTCAATTGATAAAATAAGTCATCAATACGTGGAATTGGATATCTATTCTTTATCATAACTTGGTTAAGTTTAGGATAATCCACACACAGCCTCAAAGTTCCATCTTCTTTCTTTACAAAAAAATTTGGTGCTGCCCACGAGGACACGCTTGGTCGAATAAAACCCTTACTTTCCAGCTCCTCTAACTACACTTTCAATTCCCGTAATTTTGTTGGTGCCATCCTATAAGATAGAAGGGAAATAGGACTGGTCCCCAGAAGGAGATCAATCATAAAGTCCACTTCCCTTAGAGGTGGTAACCCTGACAAGTTCTTGGGAAAGACATCTGGAAATTGACCCACCATAGTTGGAAAACTATTTTCCTCAATCTCTCCCATTGATTCCAAAGTCAATGCTGCCAATTGGTGAGAGATCATTCCCACCATTGGGGCCAACAAGCTCTTTGCACCTTTCTTTACTATCCTTTCTCCTCTAAAGAGATGGTTGATGCTGTGCTCAGTCGTGAAACTAACTGTTCCCCTATAATAGTCGATGCGAGCCTTAAACCTTGTCAACCAATCCATACCCAAGATTACATCATATACATCCATATCCAATATGGAGAAGTCCCATTTCAGCTCAACTTCGTCAGCAGTTATAGCATATTCTCTACACACGAAGTCTTGACATTCTCTTTCACCAAGAGGAGTTTGTAGTTTCAAGACAGAAGGCATCATTTCTAGTTTTAAACATAGAAAATAAACAACATGAGAAGAAATTAAGGAATACGATGCACTGGTATCAAACAACACTTGAAAAAAGGTAGAATTCAAAAGAATCATACCTATTACTATAGATGGTCCAGCCTGATTATCGACCATCATCAGCTCAGATCCATACAATTGCTTCATCGCTGCACTATTCTCCTTGTTGACTTGCGGAGTTTTCCATGGTTAAAGAGTCAGGGTATTTTGAGAATCACCCTGGATAGCTCTGTTATGCTGACAAGACTGACTCTGCCATCCTTGTCCTGTCGAAGCATACGATGCTTCCGACGCCTGGGAAGTGTCATGTGCACCCGACCTCGGGGTATTTATACAATAGCGTTGTAGATTCCCCATCTTCTTGCAATTGTGAAATTGTATAGGTTGCATCGTACACTCTCTCTTTATGTGATCTTTCGAGCCACATTGAAAACACCCGGCTTTCATCATGATTCGTGGAGGAAGATTCATCGATCCAGCTGTCTAAGTCTGATTCTCACTCCCACCATGGAAGTAGGTGTCCCTCTTCCGCTTGTGCCCAGAATTATAGTTCCCACCCGTTCCTGTGGGTATCATCATACTTCCTCCTCCCATAACTCCCAAGATGTCTCTTTCAGCTACTGTTGCTCAGTTTACCATTTTTTTATAACCCGTAATACAGATCACGACTATCTTCGAGTGAATCTCCTATTGAAACCCTGATTCAAAGATGAGTGCCTTCAGTGACGCACTTATAGAAACTTCCGGTGCAAAGTGCACTAAATTCAAGAATTTAGCCGCATACTCCGTGACAGAGAGATTCTTCTGCTCCAGGCTAAAAAAGTCTATCGTCCTCTGGATCTTGAACATGTGAGGATAGAATTGTTTATTAAACAACTCCTCAAATTCCTCCTAGCCCAGGCCTTGATCCACCTTAGCCTCCACCAATAGCTCCCACCACTGTCATGCAAGATCCTCTAGCATATACGTCACCAACTTTACTTTCAAATCTGCTGGTGTGCCGATGAAATCGAAGATATGAGTCATCCTACTCAGCCACACCTCCTCCCTTTCTGGTTCAGAATCACCCCGAAAGATGGGTGGATCCTGCTTCCGAAACTAGACAGAATGGTCTACATGCCTTGACTCATCCCTTCGATTCCCCGTATCCACAACCTGAAATGATTGAACTATACTATGAACCAGATCTTGGTTCACACGTGGTTCAGGTGAAACCACATTCTCTGCAGCTTCTTTGGGTTGGTTTCTACGACGCCCAACGGGTGCCATTTTCTATACAAACAATGCATGCCGTTAGTATCACCTCCTAGCAACTGAAGGCTTAGCATTTCAATTTCTATCACGTCAACTATCACATCATTGTTTTACAACAATCAAGCTTTTCCACATGTTCAACAATTTTTTAAAACATCCCACATACTTTTTGAAAATCAATCCATTTACAAAATACACCAAATATCCACTTTTCAAAATCATTCATTTGAAAATCAATTTCTGCATTTTTCAAAAATTTGCACCTTTCCCAAAATCATAAATCATTCTTCACAATGAGATATGACATCCTAGTGGGATGTCATTCCTCTAATTCATGTCATGCTTATCTCATTGGATAAACCCATGACAATGATATTTGTTATCCTATAAGTGTCTCAAAAACACTTATGTACCCAACTCCCTAGTAACTTGAAGTTCAGCATAAAAAGGTTAGCTACGACTTTTTATGATCTACATTCCAAGTTCTGACAATATTACTCCTTCATAAGATGACCTCCCAAGGAATAATACGTAAGAATTTAAACTCCATGACCGAGAACATCGATGACCACTTGTTAGGCAAGGACCGAACAAGCTATGTTACCATTTGTGATGACCCGCCAATTCTCATTGGCTTGAGATCTCAACGAGTCATTAATAGGCCTTAAACGACATCCCCAAGGTGCCAAAGGATAGCAATAAATGCTGAAGGGTTTCAAACAAGTGGGGGACGATTTACCCTTTTTGAACATCCATTGAACCAAAAACCATAACCAACCCAACAACTAAATGATGCATGATAAAAGCTAACACAACTCAACTATTTATTTTATCATAAACCAACCAAGAGTACCACAACAGAAACCAGCACTAAAACATCAGAGTAAACAGTGGAAAGACAACTCAAAGACTACAATACAACAACCCAACTCGATGCTCCACAAGCTCCAAGCTCCAACATCATGAACCAGCCTAAGTATCATGAAGAAGTCCTCTAAACATGTGACACTTTACCTTTACCAACATCCTGGTACATGACATTTGCAAAATCACCAACGTGCCAAAGCAGGGGGTGAGTAATGAAACTTAGTAGGTTTTCCCCGATGACTTCCCAACCCATGCCTCTAGGATAAAACATGTTATCACATTTATATAAAACAATTTATATAAAAAAAATTCCAAAAACAGTTCACAATATAACAAGTTCCATGTCAAAAAAATTCCAAAAAAAACCATCATTCTCAACCAAGAAAGTTTCAAATCAAATTACTATTTCCATTTTGGCACATTCTTTCAATTTCACAAATCCACACAACCAACCATGCAAGAAACCTGGACCTCCCTATACTCGCCAGTGATGAGTTATCCTTCCACTAAGTCGTCACTTAGTGAACTACCTTGATGGGGGTACTTCATGACCTTATCCATCCCTTTTTGATGGGGGTACTTCTCACCCTTATCCATCCCAACCTTTTTGATGGGGGTAATTCTCGCCCTTATCCATCCCAATACAAATGAACACACACCACAACCCATGAAAGTCCATTCCCAAAACCAAGTGTGTTCAAAAACCATTCAATAAAGCATCACCCTTTCATTGAAAACC
Source organism: Viscum album (assembly GCA_963277665.1). Taxonomy (NCBI): domain Eukaryota; kingdom Viridiplantae; phylum Streptophyta; class Magnoliopsida; order Santalales; family Viscaceae; genus Viscum; species Viscum album. The sequence goes on from OY728123.1 coordinate 1,726,585,167, forward strand.
ATTTCTTTCAAGCAGCAATACCATAGCAAATTTAAAATCACCATTTTAAATTTACTTCAACAACCACTTTCCAAAATCACAAAATATCCATCACCTGTTACTAAAAAGGGGTTTCAACCATTCTTTCAAAATAGATAAACAAACCATTCCAATCAAGGAAAACAATTTGAAACTAAGCCTTCAAGTTCTAAGAAACAGGAATCGAGATTGAAGCCACATACCTCAACAAATTAGGCGAAACCTAGCAACGAACGAAGAACGCTCAAGAACACTGGGTCAAATATCCAAAAAACCTCCTTAGATCTCTTATCCTAGCACAACCAATACCAAATCTCATTATATTTTCCATCCACACACTTAGATATACCCATAACAGGCGTAGATCTAGGAAAATGAGGGAAGAGGAGAAGTAGATCTAAGTAGATCTAAGAAAACAATCAAGAACTAAGGATAAAGATCACAAAACTCCATAATACAGCTTCGATTCGCCAAGATAATCCTTCAGATCACCTTCGGAATGCTTGGGAGAAGTTTTCCAACCTTCAAGGGAGAGTAATCCCAAGTTATGGCCACTTAGGAGCTTTAATGAGGAAATTAGAGGCAAAAAAAGTTAGATCCACAATTTAAGGATCTAATTTAAGTGCCCGCATGGTTAGTACACACGGTTTGACAAACCCTATGCTAACCATGTGTTAGATACTGCCTCGTCCATCCTTATCGCATGGCCTCATCGCACGGTTTCCCTTAACCGTTTGCCGACCGTGCAGAAGCCACTACCTCCCCAGTCATCCACGCATAGTTTAGTCGCATGGTTTAGACAAACCATGAACCTTCCATGCACCTTCCCCTTTGCCTCAAACTTCAATCCAAGATCTCCCGAATCTCCCATACATCACCCTTAACTTTTAAAACCAAGAAAAGCATCAAGTAAGGATTACATTCCAGAAACCAGGGGTACTACATAACATTTGGTTGTGCTTCGGTAAAATTCTAATTCATTACTTTACTAACAATAATTAATTTCCAATAATTATGTTTTATGACTGAAGAACTAATATAAAATTTCAATGGATCATAATTCCTATAAAAGGGTAAAGAGTCTAACTATTGGACTTTAACGATCTTCCAAAACCAATATGGTTACTAGATTAATCTCTAATCTTCAAAAGTGATATTACTAGTTCATCATTAACATTTATTCATTAAATTTTTTAACTAAGAACAATGAAGATTGGCCAGTACATTGCGTAGGTAAGTGGTTGGCATTAAAAACCTTATCGTCCCTCAGTCATGGGTTCAAGACGCGTGGGCTTACCAAATTTTATTGGTTGTCACCCGGCTTATAGGTTGTCCTTTTCTAAAACTAAATTAATATAATTTCTAAAATAAATATTATGGATATCCTCAAAATAAGGATAATAACTAATTAGCCTTTTATAAAAAGTTTTCATTAAAACCCTAATACATAAATACTTCATCCACTTATTTTCACATAGATCCTTTATTGGTCTATGAATTATCCATCATATCATTTTTAGGATTTCTATTTCTGAAACTTATTTTCAATCTAAAACACCTTAGGTTTAACCAAGGATATTCATTTTCATTATCTATTATAATACTTCATAATGGTCTGTAAAAAATGTGAATTATTCTAAGCATATCCCCTTGGAGTTTCAAACTAGGTGTGCAGTATGGCTTGTCTTCATATACCAGGTCATGTCGAATCAGGCCCGACACACCTTTTTCAGAGTTGTTACTCTTTTTTACATCTATTCTAGAACCACATCCACTTGTAGTATCTAGATAGGGCTTTATTTATAGAAATACCCACATAATCTCTATCTTACCAAAATTATGAGGTGTTCTTCTATACTTATCCTCAAATTATACCTTAGGGTTATATGCTCTGATCTATGTTTTCCTAAATCTAATTCCCAAGATTTCTACTAACTCTCTTGGATACCAACTATATTGACCTGACCCTAGATAGACTAGAGACAGTTTCTATTATCAATTACACTGGCATAATTAAAATAAATCAAATCCTGAGGGACCGAGAGTTCAGTAGTCTTGGTAAAACAGATACATACATGAGTAAAGAATAAACTAATTATAATAATTTTCTTCTTCTTTATAATTAAATAACTTAGATGATAAATTTATTCTATCTAGTAAATCCTTGCATATCTTTAATAGTATGATTTTTGGATTCATGGGGAAAAAAACATATTAAGGGTGAGATAAAATGCTCAGGAAGGTAAAAGTATAGCGAAAGCAATAATGAAGTAGTGAGAATAATAATATGGCATGGTAAATAATAGAACACACATACCATATAATCAAAAAACTGAGAAAGAAGTTCTTAAACAATATGGAAAGGTAATAAATGGAAACACATTCCATTAAAACAACTAGATAAGGAAAAATATATGGGGAAAGGTAAGAAACTGATACACATTCAATTTAATCAATGAACTGAAAATGAAATGTATCCATAGGTTTTTCGAGGAAAAATATCATTGATAAATAATAACAGAATCTAAATTAGGGAAATTATTTCTTAATGGATGTCATGTCTGAGGCACATGAAGACATATACCACCAAGACCTTTCGAAATACAGTTTAAAATTTTATGATTTTCATAACTAATTTGTCTCATGAGAACTTATCGATGCATCAAGGAGCTATATAAATTTTGGGACCCACCCCTCATTTCCTATCCAAATAATTCCTTATAAAAAATAACCAAAATAAATAATATTCCTTATCCAACATTGGTATTGAATAAATAATATGTAATTGTCAATATTTCTCTAAATAATCAAATAACTATCAAAGTAGAAATTGTGTGTAAAATGGAATATGGTTTAGACAATATTAATATCCATGATAAATAAAATGGATAATTTAGGAGAAATTTAATGTTCAATGATCATATGATATTGAATATTTCAAGGGGACTAAAAGGAATAAAGGGAGTGAATGTGAGTATTTTCCTTGGCCAAATAAATTATAAACTATACAAAGGATGATTAAGTATGGTATCAACATAACATTTACCAGGCGGAGTAAAATAAAGGGTTGTTTTAATTGATAAAATAGAAGAATAACTTCAAAAACACTCTTGAGGGAAATATCCTTTATTTTGAAAAACATTTTCAAAAAAATTTCTTTGAAAGTAAATTTTAAAAACATTTTAATTTAAAATTATAAATTTTAACATGAAAAAGAAGCTTAATAGAATTGAAGGTGTGTAAATCCATACATTTCATAAAAGAACATTCCTTTTGCATGGTTAAAGGTTAGAGAAATGCCTTGTTTAGAAATAAATAAGAATATTCCTTTGAAAATATTGGTAAAAGAAAAAAAGGGTAGAAATTTCTTTATAAAATATTTTTAAATAATTTTTTGAAAACATTTTAATAAAATTTGGTTTTTATAAGAAAACAAGTTCTCCGAATAAATATATAAATAAAGTTGAGTTTTCTTAAAAAATATTTCTAAAACATTTTGAGTAACAAAGTGTGGTAAAATGGTACTAATACTTGAAAATGGTCACAAATAACCATATGAGAGAAAATGAAAGGTTTTATTGTACACTATTCATATAATTTTCTTGAATGAAAATACCATTGAAAGATCATTAAAGTTGATTTTGAGGAAAATAATCTTTAAACATTCCAAATTGTCTCATACCACTTTGAAACATTTTAATCATAATCCTCATGAAGTAATAAGATTAATTGAAAGTTTAAAATACCATGAAAATAAAACAATTAATGATATAATATAACAAAAATGGGCACTAGATACACCACACAAAATATATAAGTGGTGAACATGACATTTATCACACAGATGTAAAAAGTGAGTTGAGAATGAATTACCTTATGTTTCCTTTTAGGTGAACGTCCTTTAACCTCGTGTATAAAAGGTTTAAACATGTTACTAACTTATAATATAACCATATTAATATTTATTATTAGACCATAGAAGATTGTTGGCCCCTCTCTAGTTTTAATAATCACAAATCTTGTCAAATCATGTCCAATCATTTAAATCATGTTTAATTAATTTTAAATGTGTTTAATTATGATTATATATGATCAAATATTTATTTAAGACATTATTTTTATATTCAAGTTATAAGATAGTTAAAAAAATAAAAATTGACAAAGTACGAGTTACTGACACCGACAGAACAAGTATGACACTAACAGCACAAACTGACTCACTGATACTGATAGAGTAAATGTCTCACTGATAGTTTAATTGAGACACTAATAGAAGGAATGTATCACCGACATAAGGAATGTATCACCGACATAATGAATGTCTCACCGACAGAAGTAATGTCTCACTGAGAGAGGGAATGTCTCACTAACATAAGTAATGTCTCACTAATAGTACAAACTAAATCACCGATAGACAACTCACCGACAATACAAATGACACACTGACAGAAGGAATGCCTCAATAATAGTACAAAATTGGTCACTGACACATTGAGTCCCCGACACATGGATATATCAATAGAATGACTCACCGATTGAATGAGTCACCAATACCAATAGAAAGGATCATCGATAGAAGGAGTCACTGACAGAATGACTCACCAATAGAGGAGTCGCCAACAAAATGTTTAAATTTTCTTTTATTTAAAATTATCTCCAATGGCCATATTTGAGTTTTTAAATGCTACAAATTAAATTAGTTCTTTTTTTAAAAATATTAATAGTGATGTTATAAGTATGAGGTACACAACCTACCCCAATCATGCTTATTGTTGGGATGCAGAATATAAAAGATAAAATCATACGAGCTGAAATACATACACATAGACATATAGTAGAGGACTCGCATGAAAACCCATACTGATCCTACAAACAAAAGGAGGAATAAAACATGAGGCATTCTCATTATTTTTGAATGAAGAAAAATGATAACTTGTTGTACACCAAAGTTCCAACACCTCTGTAGTAAACAAAACAGAACTAATGGAATAAAACTTCATCTTCTGAGAAAACCATAACTCAAATCATCACTACACTATGTTTTTAGTGTCTATTTCTATAAGAGGACTAAGGCTTGACATCTTCTACGTCCAAAGAGTCCAAAGCTACATTCCACAACATAGAGATCCTTCTAAACTCTATCTCTTCATTTTCTACTCTGTTGTGTTCATTTTTACTACATTTCAAGCAGTGTGTGTATCAGTCTATTAAACACACACTATCTCCTGCACTGAACTGAAGGATATAAGATATGCTCACACAAACATCTTCTTACACCGGTTATGTCCCACATAGAACTGTGGTTGAGGTCTTGTGTGACCTAGATGTTTTAGTTCATATGTAGAAATGTGGTAGAGGTCTTATGACCTAGATAGTTTGTATACTATTGTGTAAACCCCAATCCAGTGTGTGGGTCAAATATTTACCTGTATATATTGATTGGTGGATTGTGTTTTCCACGTGGAGAGGACTAGGTCTTGGGTTGAGACTGAATCACTTGTTTTAATCCGCTGCGTATTTGAATTTAGTTTATGCTATTTTAACTCACATTTCAAAAAACTAAGTTTCACTTTGATAGTTAGTCTTGGATAATACTTATTACTGTTTTAGATTAGTAAATTAGTTTCAAAATTTATATCAATATCTAATATTATTATAACTAAGAAATGATCAATCTTTTGAGAACTTAATTGAACAATCAAACTATTATAAATTTACTACTTAGATTAATTAGGTTGTCTTGTTTTTAAATTGTGGGACTATTTCAAATAATGTTTTTAACAGAAATTTATATAGGAACTCAATTAACCCCCTTCTTAAGTATCATACTCTGACTAACATTTGGTATCAAAGGTTATTTAAAATATTGTTAAAATATTTTCAACTGTTATTTTAGTTGTTTTTTAAATATCTTTAAATTCCAGTTAGTTATAAATTTTAAGAGCTTTAAATTATATTCTTTATCTTTTATTATGGATAAAATACAATAAGGTGTTGATACCAAAAGACCACCCTACATTAATGGTACAAATTATTCCCAGCGTAAAATAAAGATGAAAATACACTTAGAAGCATGGGGTTTGATATTTGGACTCTAATAGAAGATAAATATGATATACTAGACACTCTAAGAACTAAATGGAGTTATTCCACAAAAAATGATTACAATAATAATTTTAAATCTATGAATTACTTGTTTTGTGCTTTAAGGGATGAATAATTTAATAGAATATCTTCTTGTAAATCTACCTATAAAATTTGGGGTACCTTAGTTTTTTCACACGAAGGAACCACTAATGTTAAACAATTGAGACTTAATACATATACTATTAAGTATGATAATTTCAAGATGAAGCCTGGTAAACCCATTTCTGATATGTATCTCAGGTTCAACGAGATAGTCAATATAATGACTACTCTTTAAAATCCATTGGATATCGAAGAACAAATCATGCGGCTACTTGGATGTCTGCCTGGAATATAGAGAGGAACCTCAGTATCAATTAAATAATCATGTGATATCTATATGTTGCCAGTAAAGGAGATGATAGGTAAGTTTATGGTGTATGAGGAATAATTAAAAGTCAACAAGGAGGAGGAGTATGAACCAAAGATAAATTCAATGGATTACAAAACCACTACTTCCAAACATAAAGAAAAGGAAAGGATTCAAACTCATTCTGACAGTAAAAGTGAGGAAGGTTCACTATCAAATAATGATGAGGAAATGGCTTAATTTTCCAGAAGGTTTAAAAAATTTTATAAAAAGGAGAAGTTTCTCAAGAATCCTACCTACAAAGGTAAATATGGTAATAAGGGAAACTAGAAAAAAGGATTGGAAAGTAATGATAACTCAAATGAAATTGTTTGTTATGAATGTAAGAGAAGAGGACATATAAAGGCTGATTGACCTATGTTAAAATATAAGAATAAATCTGAGGACAAAGATACAAGAAGGCAATAAAGTCCACCTTGAGTGCTTCTAAAGATAGCTCCAGTGAGTCAGAATCATCACATGACGAGAAAGGTGAAAAGGAAAACATGTGTTTCATGACAAACACATATGAGGTAGCCCTTGAGTCTCCTGTATATAATCCTTATTATTCTGTAGATTAAAGTGATTCTGAAAATATGAATAATGATTAAATTATTTAATATTTCCAAATTCTTGAAGATACATTCACTGAATTAAATGATAAATATAAATCTTTAATGAAACAACATGCTCTTACCTCTTCTGGTAAGTCTGATCTTACCATAGAATTGGAAAAGAAATCACAACTTCTTAAAGGAAATAATGACATTAAATTGTCCAATGAGAAATTGAAAAATGATTTAGAAAAGTTTACCAATGGAAAATATATCTTGGTTAAAATTCATGTTAAAAAAGTTTCACCCAAATACACTAGCGGTATTACCTATAAACCTGGTAAAATATATTTTTCAAAACCAATTTTGTATCTAAATATGTAAAATCCATTTTTATTCCTAGTTTTGGAAAAAAATCAAGTTCCATCCTTGAAACATCTTATACTATTTCAAGTTTTTCTAGACTAAAAAAAGTTATTTTTTCAATACTTTAAAAACTGTGTATAGGAAACCCATTAAAAAATGTGGGCTCCCAAACCTCTTATTACTAATGTTACTTGACCCCAAAAAAATGGGTACCAAAATCTTTTCTTGTCTAATATTTTTTTGTATTAAATCTATTTGAAGAGCTCATATAGAATTATATGGTACTTGGATAGTCAATGTTCAATACACATGACATGAGATTATACATGCTTCAAGAATCTGACAAAGATTGATGATGGTCATGTCACCTTTTGTGATAATGATAAAGGGAAAATAATTGGCCTTGGAAAAATTAGTAGATCTAATTCAGTTTTAATTTCCAATGTACTTTTTTGTAGATAATTAAAGTACAATATTCTTAGTATCTCTCAGTTGTGTGATGATGGTTTTAATGCTAAATTTGAAAATTATGCATGTATTATATTTATTTCTAAAAATGAGTTAGTATTTACTACTCTTAGAAATGAAAATGTTTGTGCTATAAACTTAGATTCCTTAGTTTCTCAAAACAATCATGCTTAAGTTCATTTTATAAAGATTCTTTTATTTAGCATAGGATATTAGGACATTGTAATACCCATTCTCTTAGAAATATTACTAGGAAAGGGCTTGTTAAGGATCTACCCAAACATGAATTTCTAAATGGAAAAGTCTGTAATCCTTGTCAAAAGGGTAAACAATAGAAAATATTTTTCAAACCAAAGAAATAAGTTTCAACTTCTAAACCTCTTGATTTTGTTCACAAGAATTTGTTTGGACCATCTAGGGTTTCTAGTCTTAATTGGAAAACTGTGTCTATGTTCTAGTAAATGAATTTTCTATATACACTTGGACTTTATTTCTTTCTCACAAAAGTGAAGATTGCTCTTACATAATTAAGTATGCTAAAAAAGTAGATAAATTAGGTGGACTAAGAATTAAAACCTCAAAATTTGACCATGGACATGAATTTGAAAACCAATAGTTTGAATCTTTCGGCTCACATAGTATCTATAGTCACAACTTTTCTACTCCTAGGACACCACAAAATAATGGTGTTGTAGAAAGAAGAAATAAAACCTTACAAGTGATATCTCAGACTATGCTTAATAAATATGACTTACCTGTCTATTTTTGAGCAAAAGCTGTCAATACAACTTTTCATATAATGAATGGAGTCTTAATCAGACCAATTCTTAAGAAAACCCCCTATGATCTATGGAACAATTAGAAACCCAAAGTCAGTTACTTCAATGTTTTTGGTTTTAAAATTTATATCCTTAATACAAAGGACAATCTTTATAAATTTTCATCCAAAATTGATGAAGGAATATTTTTAGTTTATTAAATCTATAGTAAATCCTGTGGAGTATTTAATAAAATAACTAAGTGTGTGGAAGAATATGGACTTCTCCAATTTTATGAAATAGACCCACATGAACCCAAGACCTCTCTAGAAAATATTTAGGATGATCTATCCAATCTAGACATAAATACAAAATCATCTGACCCTACTGTTAAGAAACCTATTAAATCATCCAGTTCTTTAAATTCTATAGACTCTAGTCACGATGAACCTGAATCTACTGATGAACCAGAAATAGCTATCCCTTTATTTTCTAGACCCACAATAATCCTTAAGAATCATCCTTTAGATGTTTTAGTTGGATACCTAGATAAAGGGACACAAACAAGAGATTATCTGAGAAACCAGGTTGAACATCAAGCCTTTTTGTCACATATTGAACCGAAAAGCATTAATGATGCAATCAATGATGAATTTTGCGAAATGGATATGCAAGAAGATCTGAATCAGTTTAGAAACTAGTGGATAGACCTAAATACACCTTGAACATAGGAACTAAATGGGTCTTCAAAAAAAAGTAGATGAAGCTGGTAATAATTTAAGAAATAAAGCTATATTGGTTGCATAAGGATACAATCAAGAAGAAGTAATTGACTTTGAAGATACGTTTTCACGAGTTTTTAGACTTGGGGCCATTAGAATATAACTTTCATATGCATATCATATCAATTTAAAACTATATCAGATAGATGTTAAGAGTGAATTCCTAAATGGATATATATTTGATGATGTTTTTGTTCAACAACCCCTAGTTTTTATGAAACCCCGTTTTAATAATTATGTTTTTAAATTAAAAATGCTTTATATGGTTTAAAACAAGCTCCAAGAGCTTGGTATGATCAACTCAGTAATTTTCTTATTTAAAAAGGTTTTACAAAAGGTATATTTGATCTTAATCTATTTATAAATATAATTTCAAAAGATGTTCTAGTAGTTAAAATTTATTTTGATGATATTATCTTCAGATCTTTAAAGAATTATTTATGTATTCATTTTTCAAAAATGATGCAATGTGAATTTGAAATGAGTTTAATAGGGTAACTAAAATTCTTTCTTGGATTTCAAATCATTCAAAAATAAAGAATTTATTATTTTAAATTAAAGTAAATATACTAAAGATATTTTAAAAGGTTTTGGCTTTGATGGTATAAAAATTAGTGAGACTCTAATGAGTACCACCTATAAATTGGATCTTGATGAAAATCGTAAATCTATTGATAAAACCACTTACAGAGGAATGATTGGAGTTTACTATACTTAACTGTTAGTCGGCCTGATATTATGTTTAGTGTGTGTATGTGTGCTTTTTTTAATCTAATCCTAAAGAGTCTCATTTAACTGATGTTAAAATAATTTTTAAATACCTCAAATATACTGCCAACATAAGGTTGTTCTATCCTAGATGAAAACCTTTTGATTTAGTGAGTTATTATGATGGTAATTTTTATGGTTGTAAGTTAGATAAAAATATCACATTTGGAACATATCCCTTTTTGGGAAACTGTCTAGTTTCATGGTGTAGTAAGAGACAAAATTATGTTGCATTATCTACTTCTGAAGCTTAATACATAGTTACTTATAGTTGTTGTGCACATTTTTTGTGTATAAAACACACTTTACTTGACTATGGATACCAATTTAGTCATGTCTCCATAAATTGTGACAATACAAGTGATATTAACATATCAAAAAATCCTATTTCCTATTATAGAACAAAACATATTGATGTAATACATCATTTTATAAGAGATAATTATAAAAAAGGTAATATAACTCTAGAATTTATTGGCAAAAAACATCAGCTTGATGATATATTCACTAATCCATTGAACTCTGAGAGGATGATTTACATCAGACATGAATTCAGGATGATTAATTTATAAGGATTTTATGTTGATAACTCTGTTTAAAAAATGAGTGTAGATATCATGTAGACACTGAAAATGTCATACAGACAATGTCATTCCCACACAGACACATTTTTCATGCCAACACTTGGTTAGGCTAACACCAACACTTTGTCATGCCGACACCGATAGTGTCCTGCTGATACTATTATACAGACACCGATAGAACATAGTGTTTTATTTGTTTTGTGTTTTAACCAAAACGATGTTGTTTCATTTATTTTGTTGAACCCAATTTACAAATTTGTAATCTCTAAGCCCTAAATGATATAAATACGAGTTTGATCTACTCTAATACTCACCCTATCATTTAACCCTTACACTCTCCAGTTATTTCTCTTTACCCTTGACCTTTCACCTCCAAACCATCAAACAAATCCATTAGAATGGTGAGAGTGAATTGTGCACTCGAAGGAGGACCTAGATATGAGTTGCAACCTTCTAAGATATAGAAGGGAGAATCGAGTAAGTCTATGGTTGTTACTTCTACTCTTGCGAATCATGTTGTAACACTAGAAAAGGAAGTTCTCACTGAATAGTTGTTGTAAATTATGTCCTTGTTGATAAGGGTGTTGTAGAACCAAGGATGGATAAACTAGTTTCCATATAATGATAGGCCTTATTACCAAAAGCTTTTCTATGAGTTTTATCTGAATATATAGTTTCTTTTGGAAGTAATTGAGGTATGATGGGTTAAGTCAGTTGTAAAAGGAAAAAAATGATTTCATTTTCTTCTAGGAATTGGAAAGAATGTCTTATGGTACCTCATGAGGGAATCTGTGATGACTACCAAGTAACTTCTCCACCTACAAGTGCTCTATTCTGATATATGGTAGCTCTGAAGGAGCTAAATAGAAATAAAGAGTAGAGGATGCCTATATCTACTGAATTGGATGGTGAAAGTAGGCTAGTGTTTAAGTTTATTCAGAACCAGATTTGTTCCATGAAAGGGGACTTTACTTCTTTAAAGTATCAGGATGTGTAACTGGTGTATTTTTTGAAGAAAGGAGTTAAATTGAACTTGTGAAGAAATATGATAATGTGTATCTGTGAAATGATCAATCCTATTTGCAAGTCCAATTCTCTTTTCTACCAAATGATTATATCTACCATGTTGTAAGTGATAGGTTGTGTGAGTGAAGATGAGGAGACAGTTTCTACCTGTAGTGGCATCTGTTTGAGCAAATAAATATGTAAAAGGATGAAAATTCATTGGAACCCCTATAAAAATGAATGGGATAGAGATGAGTAAAATATTTATGTGAAATTCAACTATGTTGACCATACAACTAGGCTAAAAGATATAGTGAACCTTGGTCTAGGAACAGAATATGTTGAACATGTCTATTCAGATGAAGAATAAGTTGCTACTCCAAATAGGAAAGAAGGATCTCATGTTGATGATAAGAGGGAACTAGGTATAACTTAAGATCCAAGGGGAATGTCATATGGACCTCCGAGTCCACCTCTAGCCTTACCTTCAGATGAACCAACTCTTGGTGATAATGGTGATTAGGAGATATAAGTGTTTAGAAGTATTGATTATATGAGAATATAACAACCCTGATTTTTATTACATGCTAAAACACGATTTATTACATAAAATATTCAATTTATACAATGTAGAAGATAGATATTTCTAGTGTCTTTGGGGCTTAGGAACATTACATAATGACTTAAAACATGAAACACAACATCTTTATTGAAAAATTCCTTTACATGACCATTATATTCCCTCGTACTTAGCATTGCATGGGATAATATGAGGACATGCATAAGAAAAGGGTGAGATATAAAGCCCAGTAAGGGATTAAAAAAGGCATAACATGAAGAATACAGTACATGTTAGTCAATAGTGATATCAATGGATCATAATAGAAACATTAACATAAAGGCATGATAAATCATGATTATCATAACATAGAAATGTGGCTACAGCACTTAACATGGTATTAGAATTAGCCAAGGCTCATTGCACATGGAGCATGAGTAAACCCTAATTAAACTTTAATTAGCATGAGTAAACCCTTATTTCACTTGACATATAAAGATACTAATATTTACCCAATGCATTGGAGTGCTATCAGGGCGCGCCGTTCTTAAACATTTCATTTCAAGCATAAGAGTGCCACATGGATCATACAACATGGATTCATTAAAGATCATCATTTATTACATGAAAAGGGAATGTTGGATTCATATATTAAACTATATAATCAATATTTAAACATTAATAAAGGTTAATACCATTGATATAGTAATGGTCATGGTATTCACGACACAATTACTTTGGCTTGGAAAATTGTTGTGCAATTTCGGCAGCATAACGGTGTGACATAAGAATTAATAGAAATAGTTGATGATAGATAAATTGGTGTATCATCATATTTACATGAAATGGAAATTAAGGGGGTCAAATATATACATTTACCAACATAATTAATGGAATTTTATATTCATAAGACAAAGGAATTGCTTGAATGTAAATGAGGAGAGAGAAATTCCTTACGGAATTTCGGCATGGTAACGGGTGTACGTGGAAGGAATTAATGAGATATAAAGGGGTATATAATCATTAAAACATAAATAGGGAATTATGGGGGAGTTTAAAAATAATACCCCAAAAATAAAAGGTCATAACAACACAATGAAATTTGGAAAAAATGCAAAAGGAAGAAAACCCTTACTTGGAAGTGTGATCCCAAAGGATTATGAGAGTCTTGAGAGAGGCCTATTGGAATCTTAGGGTACCTTGGGAGTATTCTAGAGAGAGGAGTTCATGGTTTAGTCAATATAAAAATGCTTTGAGTGAAGATGAAGTGGTATATTGGGAGACTTTATATAGGAAAGGAGATGGAATTCTTTATTATTTACGTTTGGGACACCATACATTAAACTAATCAAAACCACAAACCAGCCCAGGGTTTTTTCCCATGGTATTTACCAAATGGGAGTGGAAAAAATTATTTTATAAGGCTAATGGCCGAACTTCTTAAAATATTATTCTTGGTTTTGTGGAGGTGAGTCACACTCTCAAGGAAATCATTTTAAAATGATAAAATGTTTTATAAGTCTTGTAGGGTCCACTAAAGCTTTGTAAAATAAATAAAAAAACCAAAAATCACATTATTTTAAAGCTAAAACATATATTGGTAGGAAAACACATTTATATTATTTTATTACATCACTATTGGGTCATTATGATGTCATAAAACACAATATATAATTAAATGGTATTTAGTTTTTACCCAAAAATTCGACTGTCTCATAAAATTAAGAAAAATTCACCATTGGATAATTTTGATGTCCTAATTAAAAAAATAATATTCATTTTTTATAAATAATTTTCTATGTATGTGAATTTTTTATTTTAAAATAAATACCAACATTTATAAAAAATTCATGGGTTTTGAAAAAAATGGCTTTCAAACCTTAATAAAAATCACAATTGTATTCTTAATAATTATAAAATAATTTATATTTAATAAAAAACAATTTATTGATAATATTTTATTAAAATATTATTTATTTAAAAACCAATTAATTCATCAAAATAGATTTATTAATTGAAAATTAACTAAAAAAATCCTATTTTTGCTTTAAAAACTATTTGCAAAGTAACAATAATAAAAAGAATGTATATTCTCTATAAAAAAAATAATGTACATAGTCTTAGTGCTAGGGTATTATTACATAATCCCTTATAACACCCCTATAAGACCAAAGGGTAATGTGCGTGATGGTGACAGTCTCTTGGGTTGGCTCAGATAACATCACTTGGGTGGTAATCTCTATCAACTTCCACTTCTCTTGTAGGCGGTTCCACTCAAGCTTAACATGATGAAGATCGACTTGGGCTTGTTCAAGAGTGAATCCCAATGATGCCACCTCCATTCTGAGATCTGAAAAAATGGTATTCCTATGGATCAATTCTACTTGATGAGGTCATCGCTTCCTTTGTTCGAGTAAATTGGATTTGTTAAAGCCCTAGATTTATACTAATCATGTGATCACTTTTCAATAGCTATATTAGCAATGATCACAATTATTAACGGTATTTTAAAATCCAAAAACATAAAAATAAGGAATTTCATATGTTATATAACTTTCTTACATAATAATACATTTAATTAGATCCAAAATAATTTTCATTAATAAAAGTTTGGGTCTTTATAATCTTCCCCCCTTAAGAAATTTTGCCCTCAAAATTTATTTTCCAATACTAAAACAGATATGAGTAACTCTGCTTCATCACTTCCTCTGATTCCCAAGTTTCCTCTTCAAACTTTTGGTTTCACCACAACACCTTGATAAGGGGAATTATCTTCTTTCGTAGAACTTGTTCTCTGTGATCTAAGATCTTCCCTGACTGCTCCTCATAAGAAATCTCATCCTCTAACTATACTACCTCTGAAGAGAGTACATGTGAAGGGTCTGGTAGGTAATTCCTTAAGAGGGATACATGAAATACAACATGTACTTTGTCCATGGTAGGTGGAAGTGCTAGTCGATAGGCCACAACCCCGACATGATCAATAATATCAAAGGGACCAATGTACCTAGGACTTTACATCCCTTTCTTTCCAAACCTCATGAACTTATTACACAAAGATATGCGTAGAAATACCATGTCTCCCAATTTGAACTCAAGGTATCATTGACAGTTATCTGCATATCTCTTCTGTCAACTTTGGGATGCCTTGATATGTAGTAGAATGGTTTTTAACTTCTCCACCATTTCTTTGACCATTTCAAGTCCTTGCATCTTACGCTGACCAACATCATTCCAACACACTGGTGTTCTATACCTTTTCCCATAATGGCCTTCATATGGTGGTATTTGGATGCTCAAGTGGAAACTGTTATTGTAGGAGAATTCAACCAATGGAATATGTTGTTCCCATCCTCCTTTGAAGTCCATAGAACATGATCTTATCATATCTTTTAGTTTTTGAATAGTTCTCTCAGATTGGCCATCAGTTTGAGGATGATAGGTTGTACTGAAGTTCAATTCGGTGCTTAGATCATGTTGGAAAATTTTACAAAACTTCGAGATGAATCTCAGATCACGATCAGATACAATATATAGTGGTACTCCATACAGCCTTACAACTTCTTTGATGTAAGCCCGTGCAAGTTTATCCAATGAGAAGTCCTCTCAAATCATGATAAAGTGAGTTGTCTTTGTAATACGATCCACAATGAACCATATAGTATTGTTCCCTCAGGATGTCCTTGGAATTCAAGTGACAAAGTCTTTGGTAATGTTCTCCAACTTCCATGTTGTTATAGGTAGTGGTTTCATCATCCCCTTAGACTTTTTCCACTCATCCTTCACTTGTTGACATACCATGCACTTTGATATATATATTCAGTAATATTTCTTTTCATATTGTCCCACCAAATGTTTTCTCGGAGATCTCGATATATCTTTGTTCTCCCTGGGTGAATAGATATGGTTGAGCTATGTTCATTATTCAGAATATTCTTATTTATTGCTGTATTGGATAGTACATATAATCATGACACGAATCTCACAATTCCATCCTTGTTAACCATGAACTTTGAGGATTTCTTATTTCTGATAGATATTACCCCTTTCATAATTACGACATCCTTTCTTTGAGATTCTTTTATTTTCTCCATGAGGGATGGTTGAGAAATCATTTGGGAAAGGATTGATGATGTTCCTCCATTAATGATTCCCATGTCTATCCTCTGAAAATCTAAGAAGATTGGATCATTTTCAATTCTCATCATTGATAAAGATGTAGGATCCTTTCTACTTAGAGCATTCTCCGCCTTGTTTTCTTTACTAGGATGGTAGTGAATTGAACAGTTATTATTTTTTATGAGAATTATCCATATTATTTGGTGCATATTAAGCACTTTTTGTGTGAATATATATTTTAGGCTCTTGTGATTAGTATATATCTCACACTTCTCCCCATAGAGATAATGCTTCCAGATTTTCAATGCAAAGATCACAGCCGCCAACTCCAGATCATGTGTGGGATTGTTTTTCTCAGGTATTTTCAGCTACCTTGAGGCGTATGCTATCACTTTATCATTTTTCATGAGCACACATACTAAACCTATCTTTAAAGCATCACTATACACCACAAAGAGTTCTCCACTTATTGGGGGTGTGAGTATTGGTGCAGTCATAAGACTTTTTTCAACTCCTTGAAGCTCTCTTGACATTAATCACTCCAATAATACTTTACTCCCTTCCTATTTAGCTTGGTAAGAGGGTTGGAAAATAGTGAGAAATTCCTCACAAATCGACGATAATATCCAAATAACCCCAAGAAGCTACAAATATTCATTACCGATGTTGGCCTCATCCATCCCTCAATTGCAGCTGTCTTGGAGGGATCCACAGATATCCCATTTCTTGTGATGATATGACCAAAAAATGAGACCTCCTTCAACCATAACTCACACTTTTTGTACTTTTCATAGAGATTCTCCTTTTTCAATGTCCCTAGTACAGTTCTTAGATGCTCCTCCTTGGTTTTAGAGTATATAAGAATATCATCTATAAAGACTACCACAAATTTTTTAAGCTAATCTCTAAATACTCTATTCATCAAGTCCATGATGATTTCTAGAGAATTGGTGAGTCCTAAAGGCATTACTATGAATTCATAGTGCCCATACTTTGTATGAAAAGCAGTCGTGGGGATATCCTCCTTCTTTACCCTTACTTGGTAATATCCCAACTGCAGATCCACCTTGGAAAAGTATTATGCTCCACATAGCTGATCAAACAATTCATCAATTCATGGAAGTGGATACTTGTTTTTTATTATGATTTTTTTGATCTCGTGCTAATCAACATAAAGGTGCATTGACCCACCCTTCTTCTTGACGAAGAGGACTGGTGCACCCCATGGTGAAGCACTTGGGTGTATAAACCCTTTGTCTAGATTCTCTTGTAGTTGTTTCTTCAGCTTCTCAAGCTCCACAATATCCATTCTATATGGATTCTTGGATATTAGAAATTCTCTAGGTATAAGATCAATTGAGAATTCAACATCTCTTCTAGGAGTACAACCAGGAAATTACTCATGAAACACTTCAGAAAATTCCCTCACAATAGGCATGTCTTCAAGGATGGTTTCTTCCTTAGACTCAATCATTTGAGCCAGATACGTGTGCTCATAGCACAGTAATATCCATGCTTGAGATGATAGTGATAAAGAAGATTCATCTTCCTCCTTTCACTTGTACAGAATCGAGGGTCAATTCTCCATATCGAGAGTAATTTCCCTCTCATAGAAATTTATATTGGCTCTATATAAGGAAATCCAATCCATACTGAGAATTGCATAAAATTCCACCAGAGGGAGTATGACGTGGTTTTCTTGGAAGTTCAATCCACAAATTATGATGGGGGAGGAGTTATATTCATGGGATGAAATCATTTCTCTATTTTCCATACTCACCAAAATCTTTACTTTCATGATTTGTGGTGGTGTTGGGATTGTTCTACTAAACTTATGGGATACACAAGAATGCGTATAACTAGAATCAAAAAGTGTGTTCGCTATTCTTGAATGAATAACTAGAGTACCAGTCACCACATCATTTTCAGGGTTCACTTTGGTAGTAGTGATGGAAAAAGCTATCCCTTGATTCCTTGGAGGTTGTTGGTTGCCTCCGAAAACCCTTGGATTAGGGAACTGATTTGCAAGTCACTCTAGTTCTTTGCAGTTGAAGTGATGAACAATGTGTTGAGAGATGAATGGATCATTCTTCTTCTTTTTCATGGCTACAGGTTTTTCATGTCGGCAATTAAAGGCTAGGTGCCATTCTCTTCCACACCTAAAGCATTTCCTTGTTCATTTCAGAAAATTTCTAGGGTGCTTCTTCCCCCACCTATGGCAATTGGGGTGATGGATTTTCTTGGCACCATTGGATTTAGCCATTATACCTCCAAAATTAATTTTCACCTTACGCTTCGTATCCCATTGATACCCTTTAGATTCACCAATCTTCATTCCAACCGTGAGGGCACATCAGACAATTTTCTCATAGCTATTGAAGTCATGGATCAACAGATCTTTCCATAGGCTTTGTTTTAGCACACCAAGGAAGAATTAAACCTTTCATTCATGGGTAACGACAAAGTCCTAGGAATATCATGCAAGCCTAGTAAATTTTTCCTCGTATGATCTGATGGATTCGTTGTCTTTTTTCTTGAGTTCAAGGAAGTCTCTTTCTATATTAAGTCAGAGGGTGCGTGGAAAATATTTGTTGAAAAACATTTTTTAGAAATGATTCCATTCCAATGCCTTGATCTCCTCCTCAGGCTTCATATTTTTCTTTAATATCCACCATTAATCAGTTTCATCCTCTACACGATAAGCAGCCTGAAGAACATTCTCTTGTTTTGAACATTGAATGATGGAGAAGATCATTTCAATGGATTTTATCCATTGTTAGGAAATTGAGGGATCGTATCATCCATTAAAAGTAGGAGGATTTTTTCTTGAATGTTCATCTTGACCCATATTTCTATTCAAAGCTTGAGTTAACTGAGAGAGTATTGTGACAAATTTCATGATTCTCGCTCCCATTGGATTGGTAATATCATTAGAACGGTCATCACATTGATATTTGCATCGATTGTTACCCTGAGTCCTCCTATTACCGGCCATTAGCTAGAATAAAAGGAAAGTTAGGGGAAACACATAATGGGTAATCCAAATACAAAAACAGATAACTTATGAATAACTTTTATTTCCTTAACTTATGAATCTATAGGATTCAATCTATGTTATCCATGATCTACTTCCCCACATATATTATTAGGGGAATTTTTTCATTCCCTTAAAAATGGTTCATACTAATCTTGTGAATTTACCAAAGTATATCCCCTCGGAGTGCCATAACCAAGAGTGTAGCAACACCCATTGTCGTGTACCAGGATACCCTGGATCAAGCCCAAAACTCCTTATCGGAGTTTTCACTCCTAGGTACATCTTTTCCAGAGCTGCCTCTACCTTCTCGTATCCATATAGGGATGTATTTTCTTGATAAAACACTTACTGAATACTCACCAAAATTTAGGGATATTTTTTTATTACACTTTTTCTTATCTCTAAGGCTTCACTAGGGTTTTCTAATCCTAATTCAAAAAATAATTAAACCTCCCTCTGATACCAACTATAATAATCATGCATTTTATTAAACACTTAAACATGATTTATTACATAAAATATTCACTTGATACAATATAGATGATTGATAGGTATAGTGTATTTGGGGATTAGGAACATTACATAACAACTTAAAACATGAAACGCAACATCTTTATTAAAAATGACCATTACATGACCACTATATTCCCTTGTACTTAGCATTGCATGGGATAACCTGAGGACATGTATAAGAAAATGGTGAGCTATAAATCACAGCAAGGGATTAAAAAAAGAATAACATGGAGAATAAATTATAGGTTAGGCAATAATAATATCAATGAATCATAAGAGAAATATTAACATTAAGGCATGATAAAGAATGATTATCATAACATGGAAATGTGGCTACAACATTTAACATGGTATTAGCATGATCCAAGGCTCATTGCACATGGATATTGAGTAAAACCTAATTGAACTTGAATTATCATGAGTAAAATCTAATTTCAATAGATTTATCATGATACTAATTATTACCCAATGCATTGGAGCGCAATCAGGGTGCACCCTTCTTAAACATTTCATTGCATGCATAAGTGTGCCACATGGATCATACAACATGGAATAATTAAAGATCATCATTTATTCCATGATAAAGGAATATGGAATTAATACATGAAACTCTATAATAAATAATTAAATGTGAATAAATTTGAATACCCTTGATAGAGAAATGGGCACGGTATTCACGACACAATGACTTTGGCGAGGAAAATCACTGTGTAATTTTGGCAGCATAACGACATGACATAATAATTTATAGAAATGGTTGATGATAGAGAAAGGGGTGACTCATAATATGTACATGAAATTAACAATAAGTGGGTCATATATATACATTTCCCAACATAAGTAATGTAATTTTAGATTCATAATACAAAGGAATCGCTTGATTGTAAATGAGGAGAGAGAAATTCCTTTCAATATTTCGGCATGGTAATAAGTGTACATAGAAGAAATTAATGAGAGATAAATTGGACTATAGTCGTTCAAAAATAAATAGGTAAGTATGTGGGAGGTTCTAAATCATACCCCAAATTTTTTAATTGAAAATAAAAGGGCATAACAACACAATGAAATTTGGACAAAAATGAGAAAGGAATAAATCCTTTACTTGGAAGTGTGATCCCAAAGGCTTGGGAGAGCCTTGAGGAAGGCTTATTGGAAGCTTGGTGCACCTTGGTAGTATTATAGAGAGATGAGGTCAGGGGTTGGTCCAGATCCAATGGCTTTTAGTGAAGAGGAAGTGGGATCTTGGGTGGGTTTATATAGGGAAGGAGTGGGAATTCTTTATTATTTAGGTTTGGGACACCACACATTAAACTTATCAAAACCACAAACCAGACCATGGTTTTTTCCCATGTTTTTTTCCAAAGGAGAGTGGAAAACATTATTTTATAAGTCCAATGTCCAAAATTCTTAAAATATTAGGCTTTATTATGTGGAGGTGTGTCACACTCTCAAGGAAATCATTTTAAAAAGACAAAATATTTTATAAGACTTGGAGGGTCTACTAAAGCTTTATAAAATAAATAAAACAAACCAAAAATCACATTATTTAAAAGGTAAAACATATATTGTCTGAAAAACAAATTTATATTATTTTATTACATCACTATTGGGTCATTATGATGTCATAAAACACATTATATAATTAAACAGTATTTAGTTTTTACCCAAAAATTCAACTATCTCAGAAAATTAAGAAAGATTAACCATTGGATAATTTTGATGTCCTGATTCAAAAAATAATATTCATTTTATATAAATAATTTTATAAATATGTTATTATTTTATTTTAAAATAAAAAATCACATTTATCGAAAATTCATAGGTTTTATAAAAACATATTTAAAACATTAATAAAAATCACAATTGTATTGATAATAATTATACGATCATTTATATTTAATAAAAATTAATTTAGTGATAATATTTTATTAAAATATCATTTAATTCAAAAACCCATTCATTCATCAAAATATATATGTTAATTGAATATTAACTAAAAAATACTATTTTTTCATCAAAAACTATTTGCAAAGTAACAATAATAAAAAGAATGTATATTCTCTATACAAAAATAATTTACATAGTCTTAGTGCTAGGGTATTGTTATATAACCCCTTATAACACCCACATAAGACCAAAGGGTAATGTTCATGATGTTGATAGACTCTTGGGGTGGCACAGATAACATCGTTTGGGTGGTAATCTCTATCAACTTCCACTTCTCCCATGGGCGGTTCTGTTCAAGCTTAACGTGATGAAGCTCAGCTTGGGCTTGGTCAAGAGAGAATCCCAATGATGCCAAATCCTTTCTAAGATCTGACAAATGGGCTTAGTATGCAGCAATTCTACTAGATGAGCCATCTCTTCCTTTGTCTGAGTAAATTGGATTTTTTAAAGACCTATATTTATACGAATCATGTGATCACTGTTCAACGGCTATATTAGCAAAAATCAAAATTATTAATGGTATTTTAAAATCCAAAAACATAAAACCATAGAAGTGTATATGTTATATAACTATCTTACATAATAATACATTTAATTAGATTAAGAGTAATTTTAATTAATAAAAGTTTGGGTCATTAGAGAGAAGATCCAATGGTTATAAAGATAAATATGGAGTGAATGAAGAAGAAAATAAAGAAGAAGAAAATGGTAGTGGATCTGGAAGTGAGGAAGAGGAGGAACAAGGAAATGAATAACATGATAATATAAGTAAATTAGATGATGGAAATGATGGATATGATGAAAATGGTGAAGTAAGTGGAAGTAAAAATGGTTTTGATCATCTTGGAAATGATCAAGATGTAGCCATAGAACTAAATATTCCTATGGACTAAGGAAAGAATGTGAACCCTCCTCTTCAGGTAAAAGCTCCTACTGGAGAAGATAAAATAGTTGAAGTTAATGATGTAGTGGATGCTCATATAATCTCTACACCATAGTTGGTGTATGATGGAAGGATATGTCAAGTTAAGGGGGGAACCTTATGTAATGATAGATCAAGATAAGGGGGAGCATCAAGATGGAAGAGTGAGACTTGGAACTCTAACCCCTTTAGATGATGATGTTATGTTTGAATGGGATAGGATTCCTGTTTATCTATCTCTTGGTTTAGAATATGAAGATTCATATGATGAGGTTTTTGTACCTGTTGAAAAAGAATAAGTGGCTTAGACCCCTCTTAGAGAATATGTAACTAAGGATAACATTGTAAGGCTTAAGGAAGAAATGTGTTTAGCTATTAGGGAATCTATTCAAACTAAATTTGTGCTCATGCCTACTCAAAGAGATGTGTTTAATTATTTAAAGGAACTGATTAAATAGATGAAGCAATCTATGCATGTTGATCATCCTCCAGTTCAAAATTTTAGTATAAGTGAGACTGATTCTATCTTAGTCTCAAAGAAAGTTGAAGTAGATATTCAACCAAATTTAATTTTAGTAGCTTAAAAAATAGTTGAGAACAACACCAAGTTGGTAAATGATATGTGTTCCTTGGTTTCTTCTATAAACCGTCTTACCATTGAGTATAAAGGATGTTTGGAAACTGTTCTTAATGCTCTGTAGACCCACACCTCAGCTCCTGCTATCTTTTCTACCTCTTCTCAGGCTTCTCAATATTTGGATAGTGAAGTAGTCAGATCTGTGGTTAAAGAAGAGCTTCAAGCCTTGTTTGGTGCCTTTGGTTTAGAAATTATTTCTAAAATTGAGCAGAATATTAATCATGTTCATGATATGGCCAGGCTCTACTCTAAGAGTTCTGAAACTTCCAATGCTCAGATCACACATAAAGTGGACTATTACTTCAAGAGTATTTATACTAACAATCAACTGACAAGTCATTTTAAATATTTGGTAGAGAATTTGAAGTATCCCTCAGTGATAAGAGCTTTTAAGGATATAATTCAAAAATTGAATGTATTCACACCTCTTCGTGACAAGTTCATGGAGAACAAGGATGATTTTGAAAATACAATGCAATATGGTGGGGAGATAATCATAGATTTCATCAATCTATTGAAGCCCTATCTCCATTTTCACAGTGAATCCATAGTGGTTCCAACTATTTCACCTCTTAGACCAGCTACCTCTCCTTCTACATCAATTCCTCCTCCTCCATGGTCTATGTCAGTTAGTCAGGTTTTGAACTAGATCTTACCTATCATCACAGAGCAGATCCAGCCTCATGCTTTAACCAAACCTACCATTCCCCTTTTTGTTCATGAAGTCATTATACTTCCTCCCTTAAGAATTTATTCAGATCCTTCAGTCTCTTAGCCTCCATCCACTGGACCTACTATTGATCCTTCTGAAAAAGGAAAGGACAAACTCGATCCCCAGACATAGTGTGGATATCTTTTTGATAGGGCTGAGTGTTTTTAATATTTGTTGTATTTCACTAATATTATATACTTCCACTATACTATGTACTTTTGTTATCTCTGAAATTCAGTGATCTTTCATTTCCTCCCTTTGATAGCTATTTTCATTCTTGTTTTTCATCTTGAATATTGTTTGGTCTTTTTGATAATCTGAAAAGGTGGAGAACATCAACAATGGAATTATCATTTTTAAATCTCATTAAGATAAAGGGGGAGAAAAGATAAAGGGTGAGAACATTAAGCATTATTTATTTTTCCTTTGAACCTTATATCTATTTTGATAAATTTTATTTTTTTAAGAAAATTAGTAATGGGAGATAGTAAGTGGAATGGTTATATTAATCATCAACTAATTTTACTTTATAATGTTGTGATTTTTTATCATTATAAAGGGGGACATTGTTGTCCCCTATCTAGTTTTAATAACCACAAATCATGTCAAATCAAGTCCAATAATGTCAACCGTGTTTATTTAAGTTTAAATATGTTAAATTATGATTATATATGATGAACCATGTATTTAAAATTTTCTATGTATATTCATGTTATAAGATAGTTAAAATAGAAAATTTCGATAAGTATGAGTTTCTAACACCGACATAACAAGTACGACACCAACAACACAAACTGAATCAATGATACTGATAGAGTAAATGTATTATCGATAGTTCAATTAATACAATAATAGAAGGAATGTATCATCGATAGAAGAAATGTCTCACTGATAGAAGGAATGTCTCACTGAAATAAGGAATGTATCACTGACAAAAGGAATGTCTCACTAATAGTACAAACTGACTCACTGATAGATGGATCACTGATAGTACAAATGAGACACCGCCAAAAGGAATGACTCACCAATAGAACAAAATGAGTCACTAAGGAATTGAGTCACTGATGCATAGAGATACCGACAAAATGACTCGACAATAGAATGAGTCACTAATACCAATAGAAGGAGTCACTGATAGAATGAGTCACTAACAAAATTACTTGCCGACAGAGGAGTCACTGATAGACTGTTTAAATTTTATTTTATTTAAAATTATCTATAACGGTAATATTTGAGTGTTTTAATGATATTGACAAAATTAATGATTTTTTTCAGACAATATTTATTGGGATGTCAAAAGTATGAGGTACACAACCTACCCCAATCATGTTTATTGTTGGGATGTAGAATATAAAAGATAAAAGCATACGATCTAAAAGACATACACGTAGACATACAATAGAGGAATCGCACAAGCACCCATACTAAACCTCCAAACAAAAGGAAGAAGAACACATGAGGCATTCTCATTCTTTCTGAATAAACACAAAGGAGAACTTATAGTTCACCAAAGTTCCAACACCTCAACATAAAAAAAACATAACCGAATGAATAGAACTTCATCTTCCTAGAAAATCGGGCAACAAAGATTTACAACACTATTTTTTGTGTCTGTTTCCATAAGAGGACTCAATATTCAAATCTACTACATCCAAATATTCTAGATCTACATTTCACAACTAATAGAGCCTTCTAATCTCTATCTCTTTATTTCCTACTCTATTTTGTGAATTTTTACTACATTTAGAGCAGTGTGTGAATCTGTCGGTTAAATACACACTATCTCATGAACAAAACTAAAGGATACAAGATATTCTTATACAAACATATTTTTACACCTATTATATCCCACATAGAACTCTAGTAGAGGTTATGTGTGACCTGAATATTTTAGTTCCAACTTAGAATTGTGGTATATGTCTTGTTACCTAGATAGTTTTTATACTATTGTGAAAACATAGATCCAGGGTGTGGATAAAAGCTTTACATATATATATTGTTTGGTGGCAGGTGATAACCAAGTGTATAGGACTAGTTATGGTCTTGAGACTGAACCTATTGTTTTAATCTCTTGTGTTTTCAAATTTAGTTTACTCTGTTTTAACTCATATTTCAGAAAACTATGTTTCACTTTGATAGTTAGTCTTGGATAGTATTTATAACTATTTTGGTTTAGTAAATTACTTTCAAAAGTTATATCAATATCTCATATTGTTATAACTAAGAAATAATCAATATTATAAGAAATTAATTGAACATTAATACTATTATAAATTTACTACTTTGATTAATTGGGTTGTCTTGTTTTTAAAATTGGGGATTCTTTCAAATAAATTTTTTAATATAATTTTTTATAGGAACTAAATTTACCCCCCTCACAAGTTTAATACTCATAAAAACATTTATGATATCATAAATGATCCTATTATAATATATTATTACCCTTTTGTTAATAACCTTTCATTATTTAACTATTTCGAGTGTTAATTTACGTGTTTCTTAGTTATGTTTTGACTTGTTATTTATTGTTCTTATTAAATATATCATGGTTTTATAATCTAAATAATGTATAATATGATGTTAATATCATATATATCGGTTATATATTCATATATATATTAACCCATAATTTTTGGAGATAAGAAATAAAAAGCACCGTTCATGGAGACGGTAGTTCGTACATACACATGAACGCTACCTTAATTCCATTATTGTGTTTAAAGAGAATGAAAAGTAAATGATATGTATATACATGTACATTATAATTATAGTAACTTATTAATTTAATATATTACATATTTTTTTTATTAAAATTATCCTAAATAGGTTCCATGTTTAGTGTAAATGAATCACATCTCTTTGAAGGGGCGGTAGTCCACACTTCCTCAAATGATGTTGTCGTATTAACGCAAAATGGAAAGTATTAAAGGTATGTGTTATAAAATGATTAAATAAGTATAAATAAAAAATAAATATCATATGTAACATATAAAAAAATTCCATCATAATGTCCATCATGATAGGTGGTAATGGAAAAATGAACAATCATTATTTCATGAGGTAGTAGTTCACCGTACATAGAAACAGTATGTTCGTTGCCCATTAGATAGTAGTGTGTATGTGTAGGTCTAAAACTTATCATAAAAACATAAGATTATATTGAGGATATTTTTGTTTCTATATGAGCATGAAATAAGTATATTTTAGGTGGTGTATAAGGGAAATGAAACTAAGAAGCTTAAGGAAAGATGTTTCCTCTTAATTGGGTAAATCCTTTTGGTTTTCCCCAAGGGGATTTATTGGATTGCTTCCTTCCCAAGGGAATTATTCTAGGATGAGGAGAGGAATTTTTAGGATATATTTTTTTAGATATTGTTCAAGTAAAAGTGTATTGATAGGTGTTAGGAAGTGGGAGGATAGTAGGATTTTTTATAGTGGAGGAGTGGCACTCTAGTAATATTATGAAAAATGATTTCTATGCATGTTTCTCATGTTGCAGTTGGATCCCATAATGATTCAATTTCAATACAAGAAAGTATGGGGTATATATATTTCCATAAAATAGCTCTTGGACAAGTTTATAGGTTGTTTTTTTCCTTAAGGTTAAGGTTTAGTCTCTTATTGAGCTTAATTTAACCTTAATCTTCGTAATTAATTTTAATTACATTCACTATTATTTTTGTTAAAAAACTAATTTGGTATTATTATAAATTATAAATTATGATGATTCCAAATATGGAATAAATTTTTCAAAATTATAATCAT
Source organism: Viscum album (assembly GCA_963277665.1). Lineage (NCBI taxonomy): Eukaryota > Viridiplantae > Streptophyta > Magnoliopsida > Santalales > Viscaceae > Viscum > Viscum album. The sequence continues at coordinate 1,726,613,216 of OY728123.1, forward strand.
ATATTTGAAAAAAAAAATAATTTCAAATTCATCCAGTAGGCAAGATGACAATGCAGGTTTTTAAAGCAAAAACGTCTAGAAGTTTGATAAGATTTTACATTAAATTTAAAAGTAAAATTGATCCTAATAACCTATATTAGATTAATTGATAAAATTATTATCTAATTAAACTTTAAAACCAATTTAAATTTTAATTTAACTCTATAAATAAATTATATGAAAATTAATTTTTGAACTAAAATTCAATATTTTTAACTATTCATTAAAAAAATGATATGTTTACATAAAATGTCAAAAAATAAACCTAACCTAATTTTTATGTTTAAATTTAAAATATTAAGTTTTTTTAAATATAAAATTAATTTAAATTATCAAAATTCAGATTTAAAATGGGTTCTCCATTAAAAGGTGGTAAAATTGCATTTAAAAAAATATATGTTTTTATGTATGAAATTGAGTTTATTCTTATATTATGCCTATCAAACCTAATGGATGAATATAAAAAATATTTGATTGTATATATAATATATATATTTCATTAAAATCATTAACTAATTATAATTATTTATTTTTACTAATAAAAAACTCTTTTAGAAGTATAAAAATAATAATATTTGTTTTTATATCCAACTGGTTCTTATTTTCATTTCAAATTAATTGGTAACCAATGAATTCATTTTATATTTAAATAAAGCATAAATTTGCATAAGTTAATTAATAATATTCATAAGCACTAACATAAAAACTGGGATATATCATATTATATTAAATAATAATATTTTAATAATATCTCATTATTTGGTGAAACTCGGTCTTCTGTGTAACGTAAGCTATCGAGGAAGGTCGCTCTTACATGTAAATCGGGATATCGAGGAATGACACGCTTGCATGTGATGTAAGATAACTTAGTCTTTAATGCATTAAAAGCGATATCATGTATTGAATTTATATAAAATAGCATATATATAGCAAACTCTCGGGATATTATATTCCCTTACACGCTTGGTGATGCATGTCATACATGCTATCAAATACAAAGCTGTACTTTAGAATTTTGAGGTGTTACATTCTCCCCACCTTAATTAAATTAAGTCATCTAAATTTAAACTCGATCATGGTAATATATCATTTAATATTTCCTATGTTGGAATCCTATATTATGAGAAGGTTTTACAAAACATCCTCTATAAAAGAGAGAATGAGAATTACAAAGGTCACATGGACTAACATATAACCAGGTCTCTAATTATGAGATCATTAGTGTAAAGTAGGGATATGTACTTGGAGGAAAAGAATAAATATTTATAGGGATAGATTGAGGTCATCCATCACAAACAAGTGAATGATCAATAGAAAGTTTAGGGCCTCAAATCCATAAATCTGCAATGATTTAGAAGACCATCGGTTCAACATAAATTAAGTTATTAGGACAAAATTTTATTTCTAAGTCATTTTTCCTAATGATGGTTAATTCTTTTACTGACAAAGATTATAAGGAAAAATTCTTACTTTATAGGTTTAAATTTCATATGAATAATCCTAAATTTTTGTTGTGCTTCGATCAAATTCTAATTCATTCCTTTACTCCCAAAAACTAATTACCAATAATGAATTTTTTTATGCCTGAAGAACTAATAGAAACTTTTAAAGGATCATAAGTCCTATAAAAGAGTGAAAAGTATATCTATTTTTATTTAACTATATTCCAAAACTAATATAGTAAATATATTAATCTCTAATCCTCAAAATAGATACTACTGGTTCATAATAAATATTTATTCATCAAATTAGTTAACTAAAAACAATGAAAAATTAATCAAGACATTGTGTAGGTTATTGGTTGGCGTGAAAACCTTATCTTCTTTCATTTATGGGTTCAAGAATGGTGGCCTTACTAGATTTGATTAGTTGTCACCCGGATTACCTGTTTTCTTTTTCTAAAACCAAATTAATATAATTTATAAAATAAATATGATGGACATCCTTAAAATAAGGATAATTACTAAATAGTTTTTTTTAAAAAAGTTTTCAATAAAACTCTATTTCATAAATACTTCATCAACTTATTTTCACATCTATCCTTCATTGGTATAAGGATTATCCAAAATATATTTTTTAGGATTTCAAATCATGAAACCTTATTTTCAATCTAAAACATCTTAGGTTTAACCAAGGATATTCATTTTCATTTTCTTTTCAAATCATTCATAATAGTTTGTAAAGAAAATATGAATTATCCTAATAATATCTCTTGGGAGTTTCACATGAGGTTAACAGTAATTCCTACTGTGATGTACTTTGTTATAACGAGTCAGGCCTGACAAACCTTGTCATATTTATTACTACTAGGTACAGCTATTTCAGAACCATATCCACTTTTAGTATCCAGAATCATATGTATTTATTTTAATACCCACATAATATCTATCTTACCAAAATTCTAGGGTGTTCTTATATACTTATCATCAAATTCTACCTTAGGTTTATGTGCTCTAATATATATTTTTCCAAAATTCAGTTCACAAGGTTGCTACTAAACTTCCTTTGATAGTAACTATAGAAAACCGATCCTAGATAGCCTAGATACGGTGTCTGCTATCAATTACATTAGCATGATTACAATTAATCAAATCCTGAAGGACCAAGAGTTTATTAGTCTTGGTAAATTAGATACATACATGAGAAAATAATACACTAATTACAATATAATTTTTCCTTTATGAATAAATAACATTGAGGACAACTTTGTTCCATCTAGTGAATCCTTGTATATCTTTCATAGTAATATTTTGGGATTCCTATGGAAAGAAACATAATAAGGGTGATATAAAATGACCAATAAGGGTAAATTATAGTTGAATCAGTAATGAATTAATGATAATAATAACTATAGAATGGGAAATAATGGAACACACATACCATATAATCAAAAAATTGAGAAGGGAGTTCTTAAAAAATATGGAAAGGTAATAAATGTAAACACATGACATTAAAATAACTAGATAAATAAAAAAAATATATGTTAAGGTAAGAAACTAAAACAAATTCTAGTTAATCAATGAACTGAAAATGAAATGTATCCATAGATATGTCATTGAAAAATCCCATGGATGAATAATAACTGAAATTAAATGAGGGAAATTCTTTATTAATGAATGTCGTGTTTGTGGAAAATGAAAACTAATATCATGAAGACCTTTCACAAGAAGGTTTGAACTATTTTGATTTATATAACTAATCTATCTCATCAGAACCTATTGATGAATCGATAAGATATATAAAGTCTGGTATCCACCTATAATTTCATGTCTAAATCATTTCTCATATAGAATAACAAAAATAAATAATATGCCTTATTGAACATCCCTATTGAATAAAGAATACAAAATTATAAATATTTCCTCAAATAAACAAATAAATATATAAGTAGACATTGTATGTAAAATGGAATACAATTTTGGAAATAGTAATATCTATGATAAATGAAATGGACAATTTAGGGGGAATTCGATGTTCAATGATCATAGGAGATTAAATATTTCAAGGGAACTAAAATGAATCAAGGAAGTGAATGTGAATATTGTCCTTCGATAAATAAATTATAAACCATATAGAGGATGATTAAGGATGGTATCCACACAAAATTTCCCAAGTGGAGTAAAATAAAGGGTCATCGTCGTCGATAGAATAGAAGAAAAACTTCAAAAACATTCTTTAGGGAAATATCATTTATTTTGAAAAACCTTTTGAAAAACCACTTCATTACAAATAAATTTTAAAAAACATTTTCTTTAAAAATTAACATTCTAAACATTCAAAGAAATATTCATTGGAATGAATGCGGGTAAATTTTTTGATGCTATAAAAAACATTCCTTTTGCATGGTTAAAGGTTAGAAAAGATCCATGTTTGGAAAGCGATGAGAAGATTACTTTGAAAACATTGAAAATAGAAAAAAAATATTATAAATTTTGTTATCAAATAATTTTAAATATATTTTTGAAAAGATTTTAGTAAAACATGGTTTTTAGAAGAAAACAGGTTCTCTAAATGAAGAGTGAAATAAAGTTGGGGTATTCTAGAAACCATTTTCTAAAACATTTTGAGTACCAATGAGTGGTAAAATGGTACTAATACTTGAAAATGGTTATGAATAAATAGAGGATTCAAAATTAAAAGTTCTATTGAATAATTTTACAATAATTTAAATTAATGTATATTCCATTAAAAGATCATTAAAGTTAATATTTAAGAAAATAATCATTAAACATTCCAAAGTATCTCATACCACATTGAAACATTTTAAATCATAATCCTCATGAAGGAATAAAATTAATTTAAATTTTAAAATACCATGAAGATAAAAGTATTAATGATATAATATAACAAATATGGGAATTATATACACCACACAAAATATGTAAGTGGTGAAAATGACATTTATCTCACGAATGTAAAAAGTGAGATGAGAATATCTTACCTTCTGTTTCCTTTTGGGTAAACATACTTTAACCTATATTATAAGGGGTTTAAACATGTTAATAACTTATAAAATAACCATATTAACATTTATTATATCATATATTATTCTCTTATAATATCTTATTACCATTTTGTTGATAACCTTTGAGTATTTAACTATTTAGGGTGTTAATTTCTTTGTTTCTCGGGCAAGTTTTGACTTGTTATTTGTTATTATTATCAAATATATCATGTTTTTATCATCTTCATAATGTATAAAATGATTTTAATATCATATATATCTAGTATAAATTCATATATAATAATCTATAATGTTTGGATATAATAAATTAAATGCACCATTCATGGAGATGGTAGTCTATACGTATCCATGAACGCTACATTCATTTCATTATCGTATTTAAAGAGAATGAAAAGTAAATGATATGTAAATACATGTATATTAAAATTACAGTACCCTATTTATGTAATATATTTCAAATATTTTTCTTAAAATTATCCTTAATACATTCCATGTTTAGTGTGAATGAATCACATCGCTTTGAGGGGGAGATAGTCCACACTTCCTCAAACAATGTTATCATATTAACACAAAATAGAAAGTATTAAAGGTATGTGTTATAAAATGATTAAAAAAGTATAAATAAATAATAAATATCATATATATATATAAACATATTTTTCATCATAATTTCCACCATGATAGGCAGTAAAGGAAAAATGAACAATCATTGTTCCGTGAGGCAGTAGTTCATCATACACAGAAATAGTATGTTCCTCACCCATTAGATGGTAGTGTATATAAGTTTAGGTTGTACCCTTATCATAAAAAAATCTTAGTATATTTAGGATAAATGTTTTTTTAAAATTATCATGAATTAAGGATATTTGAGTGAGTGGGTAATAGAAATGAAACTAAGAAGCTTAAGGAAAGATGTTGCCTCTTAATTGGGTAACTCCTTTTGGTTTGCACCAAAAGGCTTCCTTGGATTGCTTCCTAAAAAAGGTGAGGATTATAGGATTAGGTGAGGGATTTTAAGATCTATTTTTGAATATATTTTTTGAGATAAGGTGTCTTGAGAGGTGTGAGGAAGTGGGAGGTGATGAGGCCTTTTTCTAGTGGAGGAGGAGTGCCACTCTTGAAATATTTTGACAAAGGAATTACATGCACGTTTTTCATGTTACAAGTGGATCCAATAATGTTCCAAGTTTGATAAAATATAGTATAGGGTCTATATATGTCAATAAAACATCTCTTGGACATGTGTATATGTCGTTTTGGGCCTTAATGTTAAGGTTTAGTCCATTATTGATCTTAATTTAACCTTAATCGTTGTAATAAATTTTAATTACATTCACTATTTTTTTTGTCAAAAACTAATTTGTTATTATTATAAATTATAAATTATTATGATTCCAAATATTGAATCCATTTTTTCAAATTCTATTCATGTAAGTGGTATAAATAAATTTAAAATTCATCTCACATACAGGACGACAATGCAGGTTTTTAACAAAAAAACATCCAACGGTTTGATATGTTTTTACATTAAATTTCAAAGTGAAATTAATCTCAATGAACTATGTTGGATTAGTTGATAAAATTATGATCTAATTAAAATTTAAAAACCAATTTAAAGTATAATTTTACCATATAAATAATTTAGATGAAAAAACTATTTTGAACTGAAATTTTGTATTTTTAACTATTCATTAAAAAATGATATGTTTCCAAAAAATATAAAAAAATAACCCTAACTTAATTATTATGTTTCAATTTTAAATATTAATTATTTTCCATCAAAATGTGGTAAAAGTTTCTTTATAAAAATATAGGTTTTTATGTGTGAAATTGGGTTTGTTCTTATCTTATGCCTATCAAACATAATGGATGAATATCAAAAATATTTGATTGAATATATAACATATATATTTCATTAAAATCATTAAATAATTTTAATTAATTATGTTTATTAATAAAATAATCCTTTGAAAGAATAAAAATAATAATATTTCTTTTTATATCCAATTGGTTCTTATTTTGATTTCTAATTAATTGGTAACCAATGAATTAATTTTATATTTATATAAACCATAAATTTTAATAAGTTAGTTAATAATATTAATAAAAACTAACATAATGTCTAGGTTATATCATATTATATTAAATAATAATATTTTAATAATTTATTGTTGTTTGGTGAAACTCAGTATTGCATGTAATGTAAGATATCAAGGAAGGCTGCTCTTGCGTGTAACGTAAGATATTGATGAATGTATCTCTTGCATGTGATGTAACATAACTCAGTGTTGTGTTCATTACAAGATATATCATGTATTGAATTTATTTAAAATAGTAAATATATAGTATAATATTGGGATATTATATTCCCTTACGCCCTTGGTGATTCATGTCATTCATGCTATCAAATAAAAAGTTGTACTTTATAATTTCAGGATGTCACATTATTTCCATATTATTAGTGGAAAAAAACTTTCCCACTTTCAGTTTTTATAATTCTAGGTGTTAGTCACTTACCCATGGGGGTCGGGAACACCCTTCAGGCTATGTCAGGACCAGCTCGGTTATCAGGTTTCCAGGGTACCTAGGCTAGTTCGTAACAACAAAAAATGGGTAAATTGTTTAATTCAATGTCACTTTGGTTTTAAATGTGATATCATGCATTCAAGGTGTTTTATAAAATTTTATTGGTGGTTTTGTACAAGAAAAACAATTGGTTCATGGTATTTTGAACCAATTTGATTTTACCAGGTGAAGTTTTATTTTTTTATAAAATGGTTATCCTATTTTAAGGGGTTCTTATGTTTTAAAAGAAGCTGCATATTTATAAAATGTGTCCTTGTTTTTATGAAAGGGAGTTCCCTTGTTTTAATGAAGTTTTCTAGTTTAAGTAAAGTGTTGTGAATTTTAAAGGCTTTCCATGTTTTGAAAAGAGGTGTTCATTCCATCTTGAATTGTTTGTTTTAGGATGATGCCTTTAATTGTTTAATCAAGTTGTTACTTTGATATTGATGTGTGTTTTTAGGATTTACCTTGATTTCGAGGTGATTTTGAAAGATGATTTTCAAAGTGGGATATTGGTTGTGATGTGGTGTTATGTGTGATTCCCTTTGGATTTTCATTTGGGTTAAAATAGATTTTAAAAAGGAATTTCTAACACATGACTTTTATATGTGTAAAAATAAGGTCCAGTTATCACCTTGAGGGAAGGTTGATTATTGACTGATGTTTACACCCAAATAGAGCACTTATTATCCATTGTTATGCTTGTGTGCATGTGTTAAAGCTATATGAATATTTATTCAAGGATTGTGAAGTTAGGACATGTTATTATTATTGAAGGGGTGTGTTGGATATAGAATTTATATAATTGATGTGAATTATTGCATTTGGTCTTTATGTTTCCATGTGATTGGAATCAGTTTTATAGTGGTCCACATCCATTCTCTATGAAATGAGGAACACTAGGATACTAAGTGTGGATTAAGTGATTCTGAATATGATAATTAAGAGTTACACACTAGCTAGTAGCCTCTAGTTGAATATTAGGACCTGGTTAGGGGTTTTTTACTGATGATTCTAGTTGAGAGTGGATTAGGGGATGAGTTATGCGACCGTTAACCTGCCAAAATTTGGTTCCACTTTTTCATGTCTATTATTTGCTCCATTAGTCCCTATGTTATTACCTTATTATATTCATCTTATGTAATTCCTTTGTTGTATATTGGAATTTGAGTTGATTATCATTTACATAGTCTTGTTTTGATGTGTTAGTTATCTATGCTTGGACATCATTGTTGTAAATTTTTCCTTGTTTTATTATTGTCGTTGGCTTATGAATTTATGGATTTAAATTTTTTTATGTTTCTCCCTTTACTATACTCATCTTGAGTGTGTGTGATGATTTTTAAAAAGGGAAAATAGATATTTTTTTTCAAAATGCAAACATTTTTAAATACTTCTTTTGATGTGTTTTAAACCATGAGAAGATTTTTTTTAAGATAAGTGTTTATTTTAAGTGTAAACTGTGGAAATTTATTTCCTTTGAAAATATACTTTTAACCCATGTGATGATTTGTTTTAAAATAAGGGTATTTTAAGAGAAAATTACAGGTTTAACATTTTTTCTTAATTTCTAGTGGATTTTTTTTAAAAGTTATGTAGTTGGTTTTTTGTAAAATCCATCACCTTATTAAAGTCAAGGAATATTTGATAAAAAGGGTTTTTTAAGGAATAAAAAAAGGTTTTACATATTTATTCCCATTTTTTATAAGGATAATGGAAACATACTTTGTTATTAACTTCAAACTAGTGAACTTGATTTCTTTATTGAAAATAAATGTAACAGACTCGTGGGGGTATCCTACTCGCCTAAATCTCACACCTATAAAACTCACACTGGTGGGTATGCAGTCTTCATGTTTTCATATGTTCTCAGGTGATGAATTATAGGTTTTATTTCTACCACTCTCCATTGGGAAGTAGGTGGTGACTTGATTCACATAGAGATATTGAATTTTGTTGTCTAGTTTTGGTTCGTTCTTAGATCTAATTAATTTATGGGTCTTGGTTTTTTCTCTCGAGAGACAAGTGTGATGGTTTGTAATTTTTGAGTTATTTCTTTATTTATTATTAGCCTAGATATTTTTCATGGGTTTCCCCTTGATTTTTGGTGAAAAATATAAGTTTTGGTGGAACAGAAGGTGGTTCATGGTTAGGGGAAATTGTGTGCCTTTCCCAGGAAACCATGCACCGAGGTTTAATTTTTGGATAGTACAGAATCACATAGTTGGTGCACGGTTTTCCAAACCAAGTTATTAGCCGTGCGACACGTCCCTTGTGGAGAGTGGTTATTGCATGGTGATCACACAGTTACTACATGGTTTATAAAACTATGTTGGAAAATTGTGCTACTTGTCCTGGTCATTAAAAATTGGATTTTTACCATTCTACAGTTTTTGGATTTTACCCCAAATCCACCCCTCTTATTCCTTACTCCAGATTTCTAGCCTTAGAATCCTACATCCCTCCCTCTTTCTTCCTTTGATCTCCCCCCCCCCCTGGTGGTTTCGGTGGTAAATCATCAATATTCTTCATGTAAGCCCCTCTTTCCTTTGTTTCTCCCTCTTTTCTATGGTTTTTATACTTCTATCTTTGGGTTTTGTTTTACCAGTGGGATGGGTGTCATTTTTAGGGTTTAATCATGTTTAATAGGGTTTGGTATTGATTTTTATGGTTCAATGTTTTCTTTATAGGGTTCGATTGAGGCGTGGTTGTGCTTTAGTAGTGATTTCCAAAATTTTCTCCATTTGAGGTAGGTGGTTCCATGTATAAACATTATTTGGTGACTTTAATATGTTTTCTTTTCCCTTGGTTATATTATACGGATAGTGAGTGAGGTGTGATATATGATTTCTAAAGGTTTTTAGATGCATATGACATGAAAATGGGTTTTCTAAAGTAAATTAGTTGTATTTCAAGTGTGCTCTCTTGTTGTGATCTTTGAATGTGTTTTTAATATAATAAAATATTTTTAATAAATTGGGAACTATATTAAAAATGGGTTTCTAAAAAGGAATCATGGTGTAGCTGTGATTAAAATCGGTTTTCCAAAGGAAATGGGTCACATTCAATTTGTATATTGTGTGTGCTTCCTTGTTTACTTCTTAAAGGTGTTTGATAAAATGTGTAAGTAGTACAGAACACATTTTAAAATGGTTTTGGTTTGTGTTTGGTTTTTTAAGAGTTATTGGGTTATGAAATGGTGGTTTCTCAAGTTTGTTATTTATTGGATTGTGCTTGTATGAAAATGATGTGTCATGTAATGTGTGTAATGTGAATTTAGAACAAAGGGAAACATAGGTATCTAGGTGAGAAGACTAGGACTAGTACGCTAGATGACTCAGGAGTGGTTCGTTCCAGATTCATTTTGTAGGATTGATGATTAAAATTTTAACTAAAGTATGATGATGTTTAGAGACCACTAGGCCCATTAGGTATCCCCTCCTAGTGGATCATACATGAGAATATTATTGGTCATGGTTACAATACCACATTTCACCGAGATACAATATACCTAGTGTCCAATTTCTAGCTAGTGCCTATAGGGTTTTCCCATGATATAGTGATCTTTTGTGATATGATACTCTCATTCATAATATGGTGTACTTTTTTGGTTATTCAAAAATAAATCATGTTTTCCTTTAAAATGATTTTCATAAAAATGTTCCAAGCATACTCTCTATAATGGTGGTGTGATTGACGTATAGCCTCTAACCATATGTTTGATTCCCCCATGGACACTAGTTTCCCCTTGTGGATTGTTTTTGGAAATCCTTGATTTTAAAAAACTGTTTTATGAACCCTTGTTTTGGAAATTGTGAAAACTATTTTTTAAAGTGAAAATTGTTTGGTTTTTTTAATACATAAAATGTGTTTTTAAAATCACTTTGAATAAAAATTTAAAAAAGTGTATTTTTGTAATATGATTTTCAAGTAAAGTAGGAATGAGTTTATTGGAAACTAAGTTTTTTTAACCAAAACCTGGGGTTTACTGAAATTGACTGTTCAGAAAAACAAGAACTTATTTTCAAGAGGGTTTGGGAATCTATTACAAATGATAAGAAAAGAGTTTAAATGAAATGTTTTTTGATGGAATGGGATTTTTTTTCTGAAAATGATTTTAATGAGACACATTTGTACTTGAAAATGGTTTTGAATGGGATGAGACATCTTGGATCTATGTGTAGAGTTTGAAATTGGTTTTGATTTTGTGTTTGGTGAGATTTTGAGAATTTTTATGAATTTATGGAAAATTTTAGTGGATTGGGAAGTTGAAAGTGTGAGTTGAACGTTTTTTCTTGGAAAATGAAAAGGTTTTATTTTGAACTTTGGTATTTCCATGAGTGATCACAAGCATGGATAAATAGAAATGAGGGTATATAATGGATCAAGTAGTTGAGTGCTTGGATTGGTATGAATGGATGGTTACCCATTATGGCCTGAGAATGTGCATGTGTGAGACACTATGGAAGACCATTGGTAAGTGTGAAACCAACTAATATTGTTTTGTTTTCAAAATTAATTTTAATAGAAAATGTGATGTTTTGATAACTGGTGGTTTTTTGGCCTGTCTCTTGTGAGTTGAGAGTGTTTTTTGTGAAGTTTTTTTAGTATTATAACTCATCTTATTTTAATATTGTTTCAAGTTTGAGTCTTATCGATGAGATGGTTTTTAGATAATGGTTATTGGGTTCTTCTGAAAAATGTCTCAGGAAGACTTTGGGTTGGTTTCCTTTATGGGTTTGAAGTTTGTTTGTGGTAAGTTTTTGTTAATAGATAATTGGTTTTATTGTTGGCAAGTGTATTCCCCCATAATTTTTGATGAATAGTTGAACTGTGGGAACGAGTGGTTCACCAATAGAAGAACCTCTAGTCGATAAACTCAAGGAATTACTTTTTGAGTTTTATAAAATGAATACACCTATATTTTTTCATAGGTTAAGCAGGTCCTATCATAGCGGAAGAGTGGATGTGGAAATAGAAAGAAAATTTAGTTACCTAGATTTGATTAATTCATTAAAGATGAAGCTCGTTGATATCAAGCTTCAGGTGTCAAGGTTTTTGTTAGGGTTGTACTAAGGAGTGCTTGAGGTAGCTGACTTTTCTCAAGTCTCAGGAAGTAGTGGGGGGAGTTTCATTAAAGATATGGGGAATTGGCTTGAAGTTGTTGGTGTTGGTTGAGGGAATTAAATAAGGATATCCACATTTCCCTATCTTTTTTCGGTTATAGGATAATGTTATTCCATCAATGTGTAAATCTTGTTCATAGAAGAATATTATGTCTGAATGCATTAAATACAAGTCATGCCTATTGACACCTAATTCACTGGTACCAATTCTGGTGAGGTGTTCCCATAAAGTTTCATGGAGCTAATTCCACCTCTTCGAAGAACATCCCTACCTGGTTGTAGGAGTAGTTTATGGTTTTGGGATCGGTTTAAAATCCCCTTCCCTTGGAATGATTCTTTGGTTATAATGGTTGTTCTCAACAGTGTTTTGTGGTGTTTTCTCTTTGGATCAAGATGTAAGAGTTATATTTTGACTCTTTTGAGAACTTCTATTTTAATAGTAATGTATTTTCCTTTTAGATATCCTGAATTTCTCCATTCTAAATGAAGGTTTCTTTTATCAGTTCCTTGTTTCCACTATTTCTTATCAAGATGAATTTATGGATTCTCAATTTTTATGTTTCTCTCTTTCCTATACTCATGTTGAGTGTGTGAGATGAGTTTTAAAAAGGTAAAAGAGATGTTGGTTTTCAAAATGAAAACATTTTTAAATGCTTATTTTGATGTGTCTTAAACCATGAGAAGATTTTTTTTAAAAAATAGAGTTTATTTTAAATCTAATCCTTATAAATATTTTTCCTTTGAAAATGAAATTTTAACCCATGTGATTATTTGTTTGAAAATATGGGTGTTTTAAAATAAAATTAGATGTTTGACTTGTTTCTTTTTTTAATTACAAGTTTATTTTTTTTAAAGTCGAGTAGTTGGTTTTTTGTAAACTCAATCACCTTCGTAAAGTCGATTTAAGGAATATTTAATATAAAGGGGTTTTAAGTAATAAAAAAATGTTTTACGTGTTTATTCCTATTTTCTATAAAGTGAATGAAAACTTACTTTGTTATTACTTTCAAACTAGTGAACTTTATTTCTTTATTAAAAAGGAATGTAAGGGACTTGTGGAGGTATCCTACTGGCCTAAAGCTCACACCCGTCATACTCACACTAGTGGGTATGTAGTCTTCATGTTTCCATAGGTTCTCAGGTTATGAATTATAGGTTTTCTTGATAACACACTCTGTTAGGAAGTGGGTGGTAATTTAATTTACATGGAAATGTTGAATTTTGTTGTCCGTTTTTGGTTTGTTCTTGGATCAAATCCATTTATGGGTTTCAGTTTTTTCCCTTGAGAGTCGAGGGTGGAAGGTTGTAATTTTTGAGGTATTTATTTATTTATTTTTTATCCTAGACATTTTACATGGTTTTCCCCATTGATTTTTAGTGAAAAATATATGTTTTGGGGGAATAGTAGGTGGTTCACTGTTAGGGGAAATTGTGTGCCTTGCCCAGGAAACCGTGCTCCAAGGTGTAATTTTTGGATAGTGTTGAATCACAAAGTTGGTGCACGTTTTTCTAAACCATGCGACTAGCCATGCGACATGTCCCTTGTGGATAATGGTGATCGCATGGTGATTCCATAGTTATCATACAGTTAGTAAAACTACGTGGTAAAATTGTGCTACTTGTCTAAGTCATTAAAAATTGGCTTTTTAACATTTTACACTTTTTGGATTTAACCCCAAATTCAACCATCTTCTTCCCTACTCAGTATTTCCAACCCTAGAAACCTCTAACCCCCCCCCCCCCTCTTTATCCCTTATATCTCCTCTCCCTTTGTAGTTTTAGTGGTAAATCTTTAATATTATTCATTTAAGTCCCTCTTTCCTTTGTTTCTCCCTCTTTTTTAGGGTTTTTATCCTTCTCTCTTGGGGTTTCATTTTTCCAGTGGGTTGGGTGTCATTTTTAGGGTTTAATCTTGTTTAATAGGGTTCGATTAATGTGTGGTTTTGGTTTAGCTGTGATTTCCTAAAGTTTCTAACTAAACTATGATGATTTTTGGAGACCACTAGTCCCATGGGGTTTCCCCTCCGAGTGGATCGTGCATGAGAACATTGTTGGTCGTGGTTACAATACCACATTTCACCAAGAAAATATGTACCTATTGTCCCATTTATAGCTAGTTCCTATAGGGTTTTCCCATGATATGGTGCTCTTTTATGATATGATACTCACCTTGGGAATATGGTATACATTATTTGTTATTCAAAAATGAAGCATGTTTTCCTTTAAAATAATTTTCAGAAAAATGTTCCTAATTTAGCTTTATAAAACATTCATGTTAATTTTTCTTATAATGTTTTTATCATGGAATAACTTTATCTGTTGGCATACTATTGGCCTTTATCTCACACCCCACATATACCTTTGGGTGTATATAGATCTAGTTATGTTTGACTTAGGTAAAGGAAAGATGTAGGGAGGTGGTGATTGAGGTTGCTAGTGGCCTTCCTTGTATGGTGTTGGGGGTGGTGATGGCTTGAGGATGTTTCTCCTCCTATCACATGGGGATTTTGGGATTTTTATTTTTTCCTTTTTTTAGAACCTTTGGGTTTATGTTTAAAGTTGTAAACTCGAATATGGAAATCCTTATTCCATGTTTGGTTATGTTTTCTTATTCATGTGTCATTGTTATTATTGGCTGTTTATGTTTATGAAATCAGGTGAAATAATTACCAAAGTATTTTATTGATTCTTGGGAAATAGTTTCCATCCATTGGTGATAAATAATTACCTTTGGGCCATGCCACAATATGGTTATGTTTTCAGTTGGGTGGAACCCAAGCCTAGTTCACGACAAAATGGTAACAGAGGCGGACATGATCTTTTTTGGCCATGTTATTTAGGGAAGTGTTTAGATATACTAGAACTAGGTTTTTCGGGACTTGATGTTCTGGTTGTGAGTAGGTTACCTTGCCATCACACCTCGTAATGGGACTTGAGTCACCATGGTAAGTCTAGTTTTATTTGGTTTCTTGGGTTTTTGTGGATTGTTCTGTGTTTAAGAAATAAAAAAGAGAGTTGGGTAAATGGTCTCAGTGAACTCACAGGGCCTGGAAAGTCATTTGGAGTAGAGAACATAGTCCAAGAAGACTCTTTATGATGGTTCTGTGATTGTCATATGGCCTCCAACCATATGTTCGAGTCGCCCATCGACACTAGTTTCCCCTAGTGGATTGTTTTGGGTCTTCCTTAATTCTAAAAACTTGTTTTGAAAACCCTTATTTTGGAATTTGTGAAAACTATATTTTAAAGTGAAAATGTTTTGTCTTTTTATTGATGGAAAAAAAGTTTTTGGAATCAATTTGAAGACAAATTTGAAAAGGTATATTTTGTAAAATGATTTTCAGGTAAAGTAAGAATGAGTTTATAGGAAATTAAGATTTTTTAATCAAAACCTAGGGTTTATTGTATTCGATTGTTCAGAAAAACAGAAATTATTTTCAAGATGGTTTTAGTAATATATTATAAATGAGAAGAAATCGGTTTAAATTAAATGGTTTTTCATGGAATGGGATTTTTTTGTTTTAAATTTTTTTTTAATGTGACACATTAGTACTTGAACAAGGTTTTTAATGGGATGAGACGTCTTGGACTAATGTGTGGAGTTTGCAATTGGTTTTGATTTGGTGTTTAGTGAGATTTTGATTTTTTTTAATTTATGGAAAATTGTAGTGGATTGAGAAGTTTAAAGTCTAGGTTGAATGTTTTGTCTTGGAAAATGAAAAGGTTTTATTTTGACCTTTGGTATTTCCATAAGTGATCACAAGCATGGATAAATAAAAATGAGGGTAGATAATGGAACAAGTGGGTGAGTTCCTAGATTGGTATGAATGGATGGGTACCCAGTATGGCATTAAAATGTGCATGTGTGAGACACTATGTAAGACCATTGCTGAGTGTGCAACCCACAATCTTATTTTCTTTTCAAAAGTAATTTTAAGAGAAAAATTTATGTTTTGATAACTGGTGGTTTTGTGGCGTCTCTCTTGTGAGTTAGGATTATTGTTTGTGAGGTTTTTTGAGTTTGATAAGTCGTCTTATTTTAATGGTGTTTCAAGTTTGATTCTTGTTAATGATATGGGTTTGATATAATGGTTTTTGGGTTCTTCTGAAAAATGTCTCAGGAAGCCTTTCGGTTGGTTTCCTTTGTGGGTTTGAAGTTTTTTTGTGGTAAGTTTTTTTCATGCGGTTATTTTTGTTGGGTTATTGGCTATATTGTTGACTAATGTATGCCCCCATAAGGTTTGATGAATGTTCAAACTGTGGGCACGAGCGATTCACCATTGGAAGACCCTCTAGTTGATAAATGCAAAGACTTTCTTTTTATGTTTCAAAAAATGAATCCACCTATCTTTTTTCTTCGGTTAAGAGGATCCTATTATAGTGGAAGAGTGTATGTGGAAATAGAAAGAAACATTAGTTTCCTAGAATTGTTTAAGTCCTTAAAGATGAATCTTGCTACCATCATGCTTTAGTGGTCAAGGTTTGTGTTGCGACTATTCTAAAAAAGAGTGCTTAAACCAGCTGAATTTTCTCTAGTCTTGGGAAGCAGTGAGGGGAGTGTAATTAAAGAGATGGGGAATTGGCTTGAAGTTGTTGGTGATGGTTGCGGTAATTAAAAAGGGAGCTCAATATTTTTCTATCTATTTTCTAGTGTAGGATAATGTTATGCCATTAGTGTGTAAATCCTGGTCATAGAAGGATATTATGTCTGAAAGCTCTAAATACCTACCATGCCTATTGATGCCTAAGTTACTAGTACCAATTCTACCGAGGTGTTCCAAATAAGTGTCGTGGAGCTAATTCCACCTCTTCGTGGAACATCCCTACCTTGTTATAGGAGTAGTGTATGCTTTGGGGCTCTGTTTAAAATCCCCGTCCCTTAGAATGCTTATTTGGTTATAATGGTTATTCTTAGTGGTGTTTTTTTGGTATTTTTCTTTTGGATCAATATTTAAGAGTTAGATTATGACTCTTTTGAAAACTTTTATTTTAATATGAACATGTTTTCCTTTCATATATCCTTAATTTTTCTATTCTAAATAAATGTGTATTCTGTGTGTTTCTTATTTCCACTATTTCTTGTTAAGATGAAAGAGGATGAAGCGTATGCATATTCTAAAACCCTATCTTAGTGAAAGTATCGTGTTAGAGAAAAATGGGTCTCATGGTGTCATGAGTTCTATTGGTCCCACCTGGATTATTGTGTGGCTTCCTGTGGTGCCAAAGGAAGGAGCTCTGATCGGGGTTGTTCAACTCTTAACTACAAATCAGGTGATGCTTCAAACATAAGGGATCTAGCCCTAGGCCATGGAGTGAATCTTGATCACAGATAGAAAACCATCAAGGGTATGTGGAACCTCGATGTCGCTTTTGTTTCAACCATTTGGTTGTGGGAAGTTTAAGGGTCCTCTTTGAAATTTTCCTTATTGTTACAAGTTCTTCCTTAATTCAAAATGGATTATTGATTTAAAAAATATGTAATTTAAATGTTTTTTCATTTTTGGATATCAATCTCGATCGAGTGGTCCTTTTGTTTCTAGAATTCATGAATCAATTTATTTTTTGGTGTGTTCCAATTTGGAGGTGATCATGTCCTGTGGGTGTGCTAAATTGTTTAGTGTTTTACACTTGGTTTGGAGTACCTCTCATTAGATCCCTTATAGAGGGGCTTATTGGCTTGTGTTTAATGGCCTGTATGGGAAGTTCCTAATCTATCCCATGTTAGTTTTCTCATGTCAATCTATGTTTTTTGATTAATCTGGTCGGTTCTTATGGTGGGGATACCCACTGTGGGGGTTGTTGAAATTTCTTCTGGAGTAAAATGGTGCTAGTTTGTTTCTTATTGTGGGGAGTCCATTCGGGGCTCCCCACATTGATAATCTGGTTCAGTCACTAGTGTATAATGAAAATAAGTGTTTTTATTTATGGATGTTATCTCTAATTATCCCTTCTGAGTTTTGTTTGGGTCTTTTACAGTGTGCCTAATGGTCTTATTTGAAGCAATATTATAAAAATTGTGTCTTGAGTTTTTTTGTTACTTTTGATAAGTGGTTTGGATTACATTTGATAATTTCTAAACTGTTCTTGGCATGATAGGTTAGATTATGTGATTTAATAATTCATTTTCTGTTGATCGATCAACTAGAGGTGCTTTGGTTTTCTTGGGGTAGAAGGTTTGTGGTGGGGAGCTCATTTTGGCTTCCCGAGTTGAATTTTCGAATTCCCGTTTATATTCATAATGTCTTTTATTTCTCCTAATTTTATATTTATCAAAAATATCATTGATATATAGAGGATTGTTAGTAATTGTTTTTGTATTAGGCCTTTTTGTGGCTTTTTAGGGGTAGAAAGCATTATGGTTGGGAGAATTGTCACTCCCAGGATTTTATTTTCGTTCTTGGATTTGGTTCATTTATGGGTCTCGGTTTTTTATATTGAGACCTGGGTGTGACGGGTTGTAATTTTTGAGGTATTTATTTATTATTTTTTATCATAGATAATTTCCATGGGTTTTAATCTTGATTTCTTATTAAAATATAAGTTTTTGGGAGAATAGATGGTGGCACATAGTTGGTTCAAGATTAGAGGAAACTATTCCCCTTGCCCAGAAAACAGTGACCCATGGTGTAATATTTGAATAGAGTTGAATCACATAGTTGTCACATGGTTTTTCAAACCGTGCGACTAGTCATGTGACAAGTCCCTTGTGGACAGTGGATAACACATGGTTTCTACATGGTTTTAATAATTTGTAGGCAAACTATGGGACTTTTCCAAGTTATTAAAAATTATATTCTTTCCATTTTTTCCTTTTCAAATTTAACCCCAAATCTACCCCTATTCTTCCCTACTCAGGATTTCCAATCCTGTAAGCCTCCAATCCTCCCTCTTTCTCCCTTGTATCTCCTATCCCTTGGTGTTTTTTGGTGGGAAATCTTCAATATTCTTCAAGTAAGTCCCTCTTCCCTTGGTTTCTCTATCTTTTCTAGGGTTTATATCCTTCTCTCTTAGAGTTTCATTTTTTCAGTGGGTTGGGTGACAATTTTAGGGTAAAATCTTATTTAATATGGTTCAATCTTGATTTTTATTTCCTTTATAGGGTTTGATTTAGGTTCATTTGTGGTTTAGCACTACTTTCTGGAATTTTATTCATCTAAGGTAAGTGGTTCAATGCTTAAACATTATCTGATGATTTTAATATGCTTTATTTTCCCTTGTTTATATTTTACATATAGTGCTTGAGGTGAGAAATATGTTTTTTAAAGGTTTTGAGATGAATATAACATGAAAATGGTTTCTCTAAATGAAATTAATTCCATTTCAAGTGTTCTCCCTTATTTTGATCCTTGAATGTGTTTTGTAAATTATGAAATATGGTTAATAAATTTAAAATTAGGTGTGAAATGGGTTTTTAAAAATGATTCAAGGTGAAATTGTGATAAAAATTGGTTTTCAAAAGGATATGGGTCATGTTCTATGGGTATATTGTGTGTGATTCCTTGTTTTCATCTTAAAGGTGTTTGATAAAATGTGTAAGTAGTACAGAACATATTTTAAAAAGGTTTTGGTGTGTTTTAGGTTTTTTTAAGAGACATTGGGTTAAGAAATGGTGGTTTCTCATGTGTGGTATTTATTGGCTTGTGCTTGTGTGAAAAATGATGTGTCATGTGATGTGTGAAATATGAATTGAGAACAAAGGGAAACCTAGGTATCTAGTTCAGCAGACTAAGACTAGTACGCTAGATGACTTGGAAGTCATTCATCACAGATTCAATTAGTAGGATTGATTTTTAAAATTCTAACTAAACTATGATGATGTTTGGATACCATTAGGACCATGGTGTGTCCCCATCTAGGGGATCATGCATGAGAACATTGTTGGTCGTGGTTACAATACCAAGTTTCACCAAGATAAGATGTACCTAATGTCCCATTTCTAGCTAGTTTCTATAAGGTTTTCTAATGACATAGTGGTCTTTTGTGATATGATACTCACCTTGGGCATATGGTATACTTTGTGGGTTATTCAAAAAGCAAGCATGTTTTTCTTTAAAATGATTTTTATAAAAATGTTCCTAATTTAGCTTTATAAAACTTGCATGTTAATTTTTATTGTAATGTTTTTCACATGGAATATCTTTATTGGCTGGATTACTATTGGCCTTTATCTCACACCCTACATATACCTCTGGGTGTATATAGATCTTGTTATGTTTGACTCAGGTAAAGGCAATATGTAGGGAGGTGGTGGTTCAGGTTGTTATTGGCCTACCTTGTACGCTGTTAGGGGTGGTGATGGCTTGAGGATGTTTCTCCTCCTATCACATGGAGGATTTGGGATGGTGATTGTTCTCTTTTTTTTATCACTTTTGTGTTTGGGTTTAAATTTGTAAACTTAAATCTAGAAATATTTATGCAATGTTTGGTAATGTTTTCTTATCCCTGTGTCATTGTTATTATTGGTTTTTTATGTTTATGAAATAAGGTGAAATAAATCCCGAAGTATTTTATTGATTCATGGTAACTAGTTACCATCCATTGGTGATCAATAATTCCCTTTGGTCCATGCCACAATTCGGGTTAGGTTTTGGGTTGGGTGGAACCCCGACCTAGTTCATGACAAAATGGTAACAAAGGAGGTCATTCTCTTTTTGGGTCATGTTTTTTGGGGAAGAGTCTAGATAGACCAAAACTAGGATTGTTGGGACTTGATGTCTTGGTTGTGAGTAGGGTTATTAGCCATCACATCTCGTGACGAGACTTTAGTCACCATGGTAAGTCTAGTTTTATTTACTTTTTGGGGTTTTTGTGGATTGTTTTGTGTTCAATAAATAAAAAGAGAGTTGGGTAAATGGTCTCAGTGAGCTCACAGGGCCTAGAAAGCCATGTGGAGTATTGGAAATGGTCCAAGAAGACTCTCAATGATGGTGGTGTGATTGTCATATGGCCTCCAACCATATGGTCGAGTCACCCATCAACACTAGTTTCCCCTTGTTGGATTGTTTTGGTCTTCCTTAATTTTGAAAAAATGTTTTTCAAACCCTTGTTTTGAAAATTGTGAAAACTATATTTTAAATTGAAAATGGTTTGGTTTTTTAAATATGTAAAATGATTTTTTGGAATCACATTGAAGTAAATATTGAAAAAGTGTATTTTTGTAAAATGAGTTTCAAGTAAAGTAAGAATGAGTTTATTGGAAATTATGTTTTTTAACCAAAAACTGGGGTTTATTAAAATTGATTATTTAGAAAAATAAAACTTATTTTTAAATTAGTTTTGAGATTCTATTAAAAATTAGAATAAATGAGTTTAATTCAAATGGTTTTTGATGGAATGGGATTTCTGTTGTTGCTGAAAATGTTTTTAATGAGACATATTAGTACTTGAAAATGGTGGTGAATGGGATGAGATGTCTTTGATTGATGTGTGGAGTTTAAAATGGGTTTTTATTCGGTGTTTTTTGATATTTTGAATAAAATTTATGAATTTATGGATAATTGTAGTGGATTGAGAAGTTAAAAGTGTGGGTTGAATGTTTTGTCTTGGAAAATGAAAAAGTTTTATTTTGAAATTTGGTATTTCTATGAGTGATCACAAGCATAGATAAATGGAAATGAGGGTAGATAATGAAACAAGTGGGTGAGTGCCTGGATTGGTGTGAATGTATGGGTTCCCTATATGGCATGAGAATGTTCATGTGTGAGACACTATGGAAGACCATCAGTGACTGTGAAACCTACCAATATTTTTTTCTTTTCAAAAGTAATTTGAAGATAAAATGTTATTTTTTTGATAACTTGGGGTTTTGTGGCGTGTCTCTTGTGAGTTGGGAGTGTTGTTTGTGAGGTGTTTTGAGTTTGATAACTCATTTTTTTTAATGGTGTTTCAATTTTGATTCTTGTCAGTGAGATGGGTTTGAGATAATGGTTATTGGGTTCTTCTGAAAAATGTCTCAGGAAGACATTGGGTCGGTTTCCTTTGTGGTTTCGAAGTTTGTTTTTGGTAAATTTTTGTCAGTGGGTTATTTTGGTTGGGTTATCGGTTTTATTTTTGGCTAGTGTATACCCCCATAAGGTTCTATGAATGTTAGAAGTGTGGGCATGAGCAGTTCACCATTGGAAGACCCTCCAGTTGATAAATGCAAAGACTTTCTGTTTGTGTTTTAGAAAATGAATCCACCTATATTTTTTCTTCATTTAAGAAGATCCTATCATAGTGGATGAGTGGATGTGGAAATAGATAGAAACTTTAGTTCCCTAGAATTTTTTACGTCTTTAAAGATGAATCTTGCTACCCTCATGCTTGAGGTGTCAAGGTTTGGGTTAGGGTTTTGCTAAGAAGAATTGATTGAGGTAGCCTACTTTTCTACAATCTCAAGAAGCAGTGAGGGGAGTGCTACTAAAGAGATGTAGAATCGGTTTGAAGTTGTTGGTGTTGTTTGAGGGAATTAAAAATGGATCTTGATCATTCCCTATCTCTTTTCTGGTGTATGATAGTTTTATGCCATCAGTTTATAAATCATGTTCATAGAAGGATATTATGTCTGAATTCTCTAAAGACTTGTCATGCCTATTGATGCCTAAGTCACTAGTACAAATTATATCAAGGTGTTCCCAATAATTGTTATAGAGATAAGTCCACCTCTATGAAGAACATCCCTACCTAGTTGTAGTAGTAGTGTGCAATTTGGGGCTCAGTTTAAAATTCCCTTCCCTTAGAATGCCTCTTTGGTTATAATGTTTGTTCCAGCGATGTTTTTCGATGTTTTCCTTTTAGATCATGATTTAAGTGTTATATTGTGACTCTTTTGAGAACTTATATTTTAATAAAAACATGTTTTCCATCAATGGAAGTGGGAAGTAGACTCATGATGGAGGAATTGAAGAAGTAAAAAACAATAAAAATAAAATGATCATTCCACCGTTGTGTGAATAATTTCATAAGGTTTGGTGTGAATAAATTCACACCTTGAGGAAATGGTATAAAATTGAGATTAAGAATAATATAATAATAGGAGAAAAAGAACTTTTAATAAGAGACTTAGATGAATTAAAACAACTTACAATTGAGGAAGAACATTACAATGGAAAAGTGGTAGCATAACATTATAATGAAAGAAAGCATCCAAGCTCCCTAAATCCCCTAACAACACTACCTTAAATAGTAATTTTGGGATCCTTGGGTAGAGACTCCAATATTTAAAGTCATCTCACTTGAGTATGGTAGGATTTGGGTGGTATAAAGCTTGTGGAACTTATACTTTTCCACTCTTGACCTGAGGTGGCATCCAGCTTGCATCCACCGAACAGAGGCACCTAAATGTCCATCTAGATGGCCGAATTAGAGTGGTCCATAGAGAATAAAATGAAAATCCTGATGTTCCATCACTTCTATAAAGTTTCAACCCAAAAGAATTTATGGTTTATGAGATATGTGAAAAATGGTGGGCAATTTGTAAGGGTCGTAGAATTAGGCCAAGAATTTTATCTCCAACTTGGTCCACATAGAACTCACTCAAATATTCAGAATTAGATCTTGTCAGTTTTTTATAAATGTTCCCCATTATGATATCTATCTTCAGTTCAATTTTCAGAGGTATTGGGCTTAGATATTGGTCGCGACAGTAGTTTTATTGGGTTGATTTCCATTTCAATTCACCCAGAATGTTATTTGTTCAAGACCAAATTTGGTGGTCTTCCAATGTCAATCTTCAAGTGTTTCAAAAAAATTAATTGTTCCAAATATAATGGGATACCTGAAAATAAAATATTAAAATAAAATCAAGACCATTGTTGGGTAAAAATCCCTCAATGCATCATTGAAGTATTTTTGAGGTGATTGTGTTTGTTGACAAAGTGAACATTTGTGTTTTGATTGTTGACAATGCAAACCATGACATACAAATTTATTGAAAAAGGGGATTTCATAGTGGAATGTTGAGTTCAAGATCTGTGGTCAATGATCCATGTTTTATACAAGAACATCGACAAAGGAATGGATGATCTGTAGGCGGCATAAAAAGAACTGATACAAGGTGGAGCCGTTTTCTAGTGTTTGCCAAATTTTTGGGCCTGAAAATCGAAAAATGAAGAAAAGTGGTTTTTGGAAAAGGGACTTGTGCGTCGTGGTATTGGAGGATAGGAAACTTGAGCACCATATGTTTTTGAAGATCAGATCATCAAAATATGGAAAACGGATAAGGATCGCGCAAGTTTTGGGTTGGTCGCGCAAGTGACTTGCGCGCCGTGAAAGAGACTTGTGAGCCGATGCCTTGGAAGCTTGAGAACTTGCATGACAATGGTTTTTCAAGATCAGAAGATCAAAATATGGAAAAGGAGAGAGTTTTACGCAAGTTTGGAATTGGGTCGCGCAAGTGACTTACAGGGGCAGAGACCTGCGCGCCGAGACTTGCGCGCCGAAGGGAGACTTGTGCGCCGTCGTGCAGGGTGGTCAAATTGCCTATAAATACAGGACCACCCCTCCTAATTCTTCACAGGAGTTCAACAATTTGATAAATCTGAGCTCCCGTAGCGCAGGTGTGGTGGTCGCACAAGTGGTGTGTGGTCGCATAGGTGAATTTGCGCGCCAGTGGTTGAAGTTGCACGCCAGTGTGAGAAGTTGCACGCTGGTTGGCAGTTTCATGCCAATATTGGTTTGGGCATAAAAGGAAGAGAGTCACGCATGTTTGGAGTGGGAGAATCTTGTGTCGCGCAACTGTATGAGGTGGACTTGTGCACCCATTGTGACTTGTGCGCCGATACTTGCATGCTGAGTTAGACTTGGGCACCAAGTAAGGTTTAGTTCCGGCAGTGATTTTCGGGTTGCGTAGAAGCTGGAAGTTTGCTCGATACCTTCAGTGCAAAGAGATATTCATCTACAGGTGAAAGTTTAACTTCAAAAGAGTATCTAGATATAAAAGAAGATGCATTCTTTCATGCAAATGAAGAGACCTACAGGTCTATAAATTGTGATTGGATCCTTTCCAAAGCAGTGAGCTAAGGAAGAGGAAGAAGGTGATCCTCTCCACCGACAGTGAGCCAGAGAGAGAGAAACAGGGAGTGACCCTTAGGAAATCAGTGAGCTGACCCTAAACCTTGTAAAGGCAGTGAGCCTGGGACAGTGTGACTGTGCCCGAATCTTGTAATCCACAGCTAGTGAAGTTTAGTGGAATTTGGTACGACCGACAACTTGTCGGCGTATGCTCCTTGGACGTAGCCCAGTGAGGGTGAACCGAGTAAAAATCGCTGTGTCCTGTGCATGATTTACCTTCTGTTTAAATTGTGCAACAGGAAAGAGAGAGAATAGTGTTTTTCTTAACAACGAAACAAGATCTGAACATGCTTTAATTTTAAATTAGTCATACCCTGATTCACCCCCACTCTCAGGGTATTCATCCTTGTGGACCTAATAACCATTGTGAGTCTTTGAATGTGTTCAAAAATTTACCATCTAAAAGTGCATTTTAAGAAATAATTACAATAATAATGTGAAATAATTTTCAAATTGTAAAATACACTAAATTTTTTTTTATTAATAATGAATCACATGAATATTATAATATATACAATTAATATTAGCCTATTTCATTTTCTAATCACACCCCCAACTTGAGTTTTTCTAGTCCTGAGTAAAATGTATCTCAAAAATATGAAATTCAAAATCCCTTTTCCAAAACATTTTAATACATAATGATCACCAAGAACCCTTATACCAAAAAATCATGAAACCCATCAAAATATTTTAATAAAATATAGTTTCATAAGAATATCCCAAGCTCAATCCCATTCCTTTGTTCAAATTCATCGCCATATTTCAACCAATATCAATTTTCCATGAAGATTTGTTGTGCATCACAATAGAAATGGGGGTTCATTTTTATTCAAGGGGGAAATGATGAAAGTGCTAGGTGGAATCACATTTCAATATTAAGATGAGTATTAATTTTTTTATTAAATATATATATATATATTTTCAATTTTTACATGGTAATTAAAATTTCACTCAAAAGAGTCAACCCATGTAGCGAGACTTTGCTGATGACTCCCAGGCTCAAACACCTTTGGGCACCAAGTGAAGCCAACATAGTCGGGAAACATCTCGAGTTAACTCAGTCAAAAACGAAGTCAAATTACCACAAATAGAGATAAAATTACTAACTCTGGGCTAGAAAACTATGGAGTCACAATCCCTAAGTGTCGAAATCCACACATTAGGTCTTTTCATTACTCTACACGTAAATTTATTGTTTTTTTTGTTTTTTTATTTGATTTATTTTGAATAATCATATTAAAACTAAAATGATCACCAAAAATATGCTATTTATTTGGGGGACCCCATTATCTAAAACTAATACACCACTATCCAAAGCCCATTCATTGTGAATTTTTTTTGGATGAAAATATAAATGATGAAATATCACATTAGATAGCCACACTTTCCAAAAATCTATGCTCATGAAATTATACATGGATTAAAATCAGAATCAGGGGATGCTAAATTATTTGATATTTAGTTTCAAAGTTTTCAATGTGTATTATCATGTTCAAAGTTAAAGGAATTTTTCCTTCTATTTATACACATTTTTTCAAAACATTTTTTTTACATAAAAGAATTTTTTTTAGAAAAAATTAATTTTTTTTATTTCATCTCCCCCAAACCTAAAATAATATTATCCCTAGTGTTTGAAGAAAAGAAAATTTAGAAGGGGGTAGAGGTAGAGAAGGGTATTTAAAAAAGGAAATTAAAAATGAGGATCATGGAATGAAGTCACCCGGTGGTTGAAGTTGATGTTTGTGATACTCCAATATATTCCCTTGATAGCCATGTCCCTCGTAGAGTTCCCTAGTGTAAAAAGGAAAAAAACAAATATATATATATATATATATATATATATATTTATTAAAAAAATTAAAATATAAGTATATATACAAAAATTATTGAATAAGGAAGCATTATAAGTCATAGGACAGCGGTAAGTGTGTTCCCCTGTCTCCCTTTGGTCCTGGGTTCGAGTCCCCACGGCATCACTGGTTGTGACAGGGTTTTCCACATGACCTACGAGGTTTCCTTTTATATATATTTTTAATTATATTATATATTTTTATGTTTTGTTTTAACCTACGAACCCATAAAAATAAAATTAAACTGATGATACATTGTCTTATTTTAAAATTTATGGGTAAGGTATTACTCAAGGATCACGCCATGTGAAACAGATGAATATAGCGCTCCCCTTTCTTATACATCCATACTCATAATAGAAGAATAGGTCAACAGTCTAATTTTTTATATAAAAATGATTCATTAATCCTATTTGAAAAATAAATATGATTCAAAAAGATTTTAAACATGAAAACCACGGGTTGCCTCTCGTGTGCGCTTTTGTTTAACATCGTTAGCCCAACATGGATCTATCAAATTTTTTATGGTTCATAGGTTAGCTCAGTTAACTCAACCTCTGTTTCCTGTTTATTGAATGATTCAATGAATGGTTTTAACCTATGACCATTGAACTTAAAAATGTGACCACTTGTGGGATCTTGAATCTCTACTACCCTATGGGGGTACACATGATATACTATGAAGGGACCTGACTATCCAGACCTTAACTTTCTCAGGTGTAAATGAAGTTTTGAACTATAAAAGAGCACACCATTTACTAGTTAAAATTGTTTAACTTTGATATTCTTATATTGGTAGGCTTGAACTCTAGCTTTATTTATCCTTAAATTTTCATAAGCCTCCACTCTAAGTTCCTTAAGTTCATTAAGATCTAATTTACTCTTTTCTTCAGCCAAAGAAATGTCAAAATTCATTTTTTTTTATTTCCCAAAATGCCTTATGCTCAATTTAAATTGGTAAATGTCATGTTTTTACATAAACCAACCAATATGGTGACATGCCTAGGATGGTTTTGAATGTTTTACGATATGCCCAAAGAGCATCCAAGAGATTTTCATACCAATATTTCATTGAGGGATTGCCAATTTTTTCAATAATTTTCTTAATCTCTCTATTTTCTAACACAGCTTGACCATTTTTTTGAGGATGGTATGTATTTTAAACTTTATGATAAATCCCATACTTATACATGAGTAAAGAGAATGGGAATTTGTAGAAATGGGTTTTTCAATCACTGATTATAGCTCTAGGAATTCCAAATCTAGAAAATATATGCTCTTTCAGAAATTGAATCAGAACTTGATGATCATTAGACATAGTGGGAATGACCTCAACCCATTTTGAGACATAATCTATATCTAAAAGGATGTAGATATATCCCCTAGAGTTTGGTAAGGGTCCCATGAAATCAATTCCCCAACAATCAAAGATTTTGATAACCGAAATTGGAGTGAGGGTTATTTGATTCTTTTTGGTAATGGATCCTAACTGTTAACATTGAGGAAAACTTTGGTAGGATTGGTAGGAATCCTTAGTGAGTTTAGTCCAGTGTAAACCACTTTGTAGGACCTTTTAAATGGATTTCTTTGTCTAAAAGTTTCCTCCACATGCCTCTGCATGACAAAATCTTAGAATAGACTCTTGCTCAAACTTAGGAACACATGTCCTAATGATTTGGTCAGGACAGAACTTGAAGATGTAAGCATCATAAAACACATATTTTTTGACATCATAAAGGAATTTCCTCTTAGATTGGGTCTTGAGAAATTTTGGAATTTCCCCCGTAACTAAGTGGTTTGCTATGTCAGTATACCATGGTCAATCACACACAGATTAGAGGTGATAATTAAGAAATGAATCAGACACAAAAAGGTGAGGTGAGTTTTCTTTGAATTCCATCCTAGAGAGGCGATCTGCAACCACGTTTTCAACACCCTTTTTATCCATAATGGTTAAATCAAACTCTTGAAGAAGAAGGACCCACCTGATCAATATAGCCTTGGCATCTTGTTTTTGGAAAAGGTATTTCAGGGATGAATGGTCGGTGATGACAATGATGGGTGATCCTAATAGATAAGACTTGAATTTCTATAAGGTAAAGTCAAAAACAATAAACTTTTTCTCGGTAGTGGTGTAGTTTATTTGTGCATCATTTAAATATTTTCTTGCATAAACAATGACACATGGAGTTTTCTGACACTATTTTCCAAAGACTGCTCCTATAGCGAAGTCACTAGCATCAAACATGAGCTCAAAAGAAAGTTTCCAATTTGGATATTTCATGATAGGTGGAGAGATAAGAGATGTCTTGAGTGTAGATAATGATTCATCACAACTTTCTGTCTATAAAAATGCATAATCTTTCACCAAAATAGCACAAAGTGGTCAAGAAATAGAGCTGAAATTCCTAATGAACCTTCTATAGAATCATGCATGTCCTAAGAAGGACCTAACTTTATTAACATTTTTAGGAGAGGGAAGGTGATGAATGATGTTGGCTTTAGATTTATCAACTTCAATCCCTCTACCAAATACTAGATGTCCTAGAAAAAGTCCTTCATTTACCATGAAATGGAATTTTTCAAAATTTAGGATGAGATTCTTATCCTCGTATCTTCACCAAACCCTTTCAACATTCCAAAGTCATCCCTCAAAATTATCCCCAAATATGGAGAAGTCATTCATGAATACCTCTAAACAATCCCCCACTATGTCCAAGAAGATTCCCACCATGCACCGCTGGAATGTACTAGGGGCATTACATAACCCAAAGGGCGTGCTCTTAAAGGCAAAAGTGCCAAATGGACAAGTGAATGTAGTTTTTCCTTGATCCTCTAAGGAGACCTCGATTTGATTATACACTAATAATCCATCTTGGAAGCAATAGGATTGATGACCCGCCACTCGCTTGAGGAGTTTATTAATAAAGGGTAAGGGGAAATGGTCTTTCTTGGTACAAGAGTTGAGCTTCATATAGTCAATACAGACTCTCCATCCACTACTGACCCTTGTGGGGAGAAGTTCACCATCCTCATTGGTGATCACAGTTATTCCAGATTTCTTTGGGACAACTTACATTGGTCTTACCCACTCACTCTCAGCAATGGGTTAGATGATACCCGCTTTCAAAAACATAAGAAGTTCTTTCCTTACCGCATCCATAATATTTGGATTGAGTCTCCGTTGAGGTTGATGACATGGTTTGGATTCAGATTCAAGAACAATCATATGTGTTGCAATTATTGGGATAATCCTAGGAATATCATAAAGGGTCCATCCAATTTCATTCTTATACTTTCTTAGGACATCTAGAAGCAAAATCTCTTGATTGGATAGAGGAAGAAATGACAATAAGAAAGGATCAATTTTCCCTTAAGAATGTATACTTGAGTGATGAAGGTAGTACCTTAAATTTGAGATCATATTGGTTATCACTTTCCATGAAAGGATGGGACTTTTTATTGAACTTAGTTTCTTTGTTCAGATTTCTTGATAGAATTAGTTCCTTGTGAACATAATTTTTACCCACTAAATTGGCCATATCAGTTTCATAATTGGGTATGGAATCAATGTTATTGATTTAACCAATGTTATAATTTATTGATGATTTTCTAAAATCATCAATAGATCTATTTGAAATAGATTCCAGCAAAGGAGATAAACTTCCTTCATGTGAATAAAGTAAATCAAACTCTTCTTGACTTAAATATCCTTAAGTAATCCCTTGATGTTTCTCAACTTAACTATCAACACTACCAATCCAATTAACCTCATGGATATCTTTGTCATCCCCAATTTGAGAGTTTTCATTGTATATTTTCAATTCTAGACTCATGTTTCTAAATGTGATGGTCATGTTCCCATTTCAGACTCAGATAACTGAGTTTATTGTTGCAGGGAAGGGACGACTGAGGATGATTGGGGTTTTCTCCATAGGACCTATGCTTGGGTGATTGTCCAGGACAATGAATTCAGTTGGGTAAATGGAATTTTCAACTTTCACTAAAAAATACTTTATAATCCCCTTAAGAAATTGAACACTATGATCATCAAGTTGAAAAGTGAAAGATGTGGTTTGGAGTTCTTCAAGCCCTAACTAACAATACATGAGGAATGAGGTTCACACTGGCTCCCAGATCACAAATGGCCTTCAAAAATTTGTTCTCTCCTAACTCAATATTGGTGTATAGATATCCTGGGTCTTTCAACTTTGGAGGAATGGTCCCTTGAATGGCGGTACTCACATTAGCATCCAAAAGGACTTGGTTTTTATGTGAAATTATTCTTTTAAAAATGAACAAGTCCTTAAGGTACTTTGAGAAGGTAGTAATGGTTTGGATTGCATCAAGATGTTTAATGTTCAAATTAAACTGAGATAATATTTCCCTCAAAGCCTCATTCTGTTCTTGTTTAGATTTCTCACTCATGCGTTCAGGGAAGGTAAAAGGTTGTTTAAGTGTTTGGTGTGGTTTTAGTTCCTTTACATTCTCATTGGGTTTTGTAGAATCAGATGGTGGTTCTTCATCATTGTAATGTGGTAATTAATCTTTTAATGGTTCCAGGATGGTTGGTTTAGGTTTTTCAATGGATTTCCCACTTCTTAAAATAGTCACTGCTTTGAGTTTTTCATGAGAGGTTTATGTGTAACTAGATTATCCCCTTAAAGTTGAGGATGGTACCGGTGCCTTCCTAGATTTAATAGTTCGTAGTTAATGTTTAATGGATAAGACTTCTGAGTTCATTTTATTCATTTTTTTACACAACTTCTCAAGGATTGGAAGAGGGACAGATTGAGTAGGGGCTTGTGCTAGTTGGTTTATCATAGGAGGATAATTTGGTGGTTGGTTTGATTGTTTCATGGGTTTATGGATGGGTTTTTGGTATTGGATAGGGGGTGTTGGTATTGTACTATTTGTGGTTGGAACTGGTTATGGTTTTGAAAATTTTGTGGAGGGTATGGGTTTGGTCCTTATGGCCGACTAGGTTATTGGTTATCTTTCCAACAGAATCATGGATGGTCATTATACCTTGGATTGAAAGTGTTTTGATAATGTGGGTTTTGAAATTTCAGATAATTGACCTCCACTGGTGGTCCTCCTAGAAGAACATCTTTAATGGAAGGGGTGGTTGGGCATTTTTCGGTCTTGTGGTCATGTTTGTCACAAATTGTGAAAATTGGGTCAATAGTTTTAATTTCATGGACCTTCCTAAGATCGATATCCTCGACCTTCCTAGTGAGTGCAGAAAGTTTCTCCCTAAGGCTTTCCTACTCCCTAAGTGTGTGAATTTCACCAGATTTGGGTGGCTTCTCATAGTAATGTGGTGTTCCCCATGTTTGGTTTTTTTCAGCCAGTCCTTCAAGATACTCGTAAGCATCATTTGGGGATTTGTTTTTGAAGGTTCCATTACACATCATGTCTATTAATTGTTTGTTTCCTGAACCCAAACCTTCATAAAAAAATTTCACTTATTCAGTAATAGAAAAATCATGGTGGGAACCATGTTTAGGGTTTATTTGAACCTCTCCCATGTTTCATAAAATGACTCCCCTTATTTATCAAAAACGTTTTTGATACTCTTTTTAAGTACAATTGTTTTGTGATGGGGGGAATATTTTATGGATAATTCTCTTTTCAATTGGTCTTAGGAGTGGATTAATACAGGTATTAGAATATTTAACCAATTATTTTCTCAATCCTTAAGTGATAAGGTAAAGTACCTCATCTTATCTAACTCAACATGATTTGGTGGGCACATGGTTTCAACAATGTCGTTGAACTCTTTGACATGAAAGTATGGAATTTTTGACTCCATCCCGTGGAAGGTTGGAAGGTGGTTTAGAACAAGAGGTTTGAAAATATAGTGGGATTACCCTAGGTCAACATGCCTAATGTAAGAGGGTGCATTGGTCCAGGCAGGTGTGGGGTAGTCATTCATGGTTTGATCAGCTACATTCCCCGGGTTTGGGTTTCCTCATTTGGATTTCCATTTTGGTTCCCACCCGAGTTTATGATTTGGTTTCTTTGAAGAAATTCCATTAAAAATAGCTCAATTTTTGACTTTGGAGTATTAGTAATATTAGGATCTAATAGAAAGAGTTCCCT
Source organism: Viscum album (assembly GCA_963277665.1). Lineage (NCBI taxonomy): Eukaryota > Viridiplantae > Streptophyta > Magnoliopsida > Santalales > Viscaceae > Viscum > Viscum album. The sequence goes on from OY728123.1 coordinate 1,726,646,416, forward strand.
TGGTGTACTTGAATCCCTAACCCCAGGACTATTTACCCTAACTAGAGGGTTTGATTTGTCACAGGTGTAGGAGGACATGCACCAAAAGAAAAAACAAGAAAGGGAAAAGATAAGAGAATTTGGGTGATAATAGAATAAATGGTGGAGAATAGAATGGGTGTTTATATGACTTACTTGGGTCCCCAAGAATGGAACCATAATTTGGTCTTGCCCAAATTTACCCAAGATTTTAGGGTTTAGCGGTCGCTTGAAGTTTAGCTTGGGTTGTCGAATCCTAAGAGACCTAAGAAGTAACCTACAGACACGTACATTCTATGGATTGTTTTTGGATATAAAGTGGCCGAATTTGGTTGATTTTAGATGGGTTTAAGTGAATTATAATATACTTAAGTGAATTCAATTTAAAATAATGAGTTGATCCTAGGTTATCACTTCGAGTGGATTGGACGTATTCCCTTTTCAATTATTTCAATTTCTTATATTTGATATGGGTTCATTTAGGGAGATCAAACAACATCATCAATTACTAGTTTAACTCCTACATACCATAATACTTATCACCTATACACTTGGAGGATCAAATTTATGAGTACTCCAAGGTAAAGTTTCGTATTAGCACTTGAAGTGTGTGGCCTTAAAATTCAACAAGGACAAAGAAGTTTTAAAATCATAAAATAAAAATATCATTTAAAAGAAGTTCTTAGACATTAATGAAGTGATTAATAACATCCAATACATCCCATTTCTACTCCCTTGTATCAACCCATAATTGAGTTAGCCCTCTATTGATGCTATGGTTTCAATGAAAGTGGTAAGTAGACTCATGAGGGATGAATTGAAGAGGTAAAAAAAGCAATAAAAAGAATATGATCACTCCACCATTTTGTGAATAATTTCACAAGGTTTTGTGTGAATAAATTCACACCTTGAGTCAAAGGCATCAAAGTGAGATGGATAAGAACATAATAATAGTAGAATAAGAACTTTAATAAAAAAAACTAGGATGAATTAAAATAACTTTCAATTGAGGAAGAACATTACAAAGGAAAAGTGGCAGCATAACATTACAATGAAAGAAAGCATCCAAGTTCCCTAAATCGTCTAACACTACTATCTTAAATAGAAATTTTGGGAGCCTTGGGTCGATACTCCAATAGTTAAATTCATACCACTTGATTTTGGTAGGCTTAGGGTGGTGGAAAGCTTGTGAGACTTAGACTTTTCCACTCTTGACCCGAGGTGGCATCCAGCTTGCATCCACCGAACATAGGCACATAAATGACCTTCAATATGGCCAAATTAGAGTGGGACACAGATGAATAAAATTAATCTCATGATTTCCCAAAACTTTATGTAAGGTTTCATCCAAAACTAATCTATGGTTTATGAGATATGTGTAAAATGGTGGGTTGTTTTTCTGGGCTGTAGAATATGACCCAAAATTTTATTTACAACTTAGGCCACATGGAACTCCCTTAAAAACTCAGAATTCTCTCTTTACACTATTGGAATAAATGTTCACCATGATTATATATATCTTTAGTTCAATTTTCAGAAGTATTGGGCATGGATATTGGCCACTATAGTAGTTTTATTGGGCTGTTGTCCATTTTGCTTCACCCAGAATGTTGTTTGTTCAAGGAGAACTTTGGTGGTCCTCCAATGTGAATATTAAAGTGCTACAAAATCAATAATTGTTCCTTATATAATGAGATAACTGAAAATAAAATATGAAAATAAAATCAAGACCATTGCGTGTCTTAGGATGTGTTCAAAAATGTACCATCTAAAAGTGCATTTTAAGAAAGAATTGCAATCTTAATATCAAATAATGTTCAAATTGTAAAGTGCCCTAAAAATGGTGTTTATGAATAATGAAGCACATGAATATTATAATATATACAATGAATATTATCCTATTTTAGTGGATGATCTGGCACCAAATGAAGGAGTTCTGATCGGGGATGTTTAGCTCCTGACTACAAAGCATGTGATGCTTCAAACATCAGGTAACTAGCCATAGGCCCTGGACTGAATCTGGCTTACGTTCAGGAATCTATCGAGGGTATGGGGAACCTTTATGTAGATTTGGTTTTAAAAATTTGTTTTTGGATAGTTTAAGGGTCCTCATTTCAATTTTCCTTATTTTTATACGTTCTTACTTAATTCAAAATGGATTAGTGATTTTACCCTTATGTAATTTAAATATTTGTGCCTTTTCATATATTAATATCTATCTAATGGTCCTTTTTTTAATATAATTCATGAATAAATTTCATTTTTGGGTGTGTTAGCATTTGGAGTTGATCGTGTCCCATGGGTGTGATAAAATGTGCAGTGTTTTCCACTTGGTTTGGAGTTCCTCTCATTAGATTCCTTATGGAGGGGCTTGTTGGCTTTTGTTTTATGGTCTATATGGGAATTTACTAATCTATCCCATGTCAAGTTTCTCATGTCAATAAATAATGGTTTATTAATTTGGTTGGTTCTTATGTTGGGTAGACCCACTGTTGGGCTTTTTGAAAATTCTCTTGAAGTAAAACAGTGCTAGTTCATTTCTTATGGTGGGGAGTCTGTTCGGGCCTCCCCACATTGATAATTTGGTTCAGTTTCTAGTGTATCAGGAAACAAAGAGGTTTTATTTGTGGATTTTATCTCTTATTCTCCCTTATGAGTTTTGTTTGGGTCTCTTAGAGTGTGCCCAATGGTTTCATTTGAAGCAATATTGTAAACAATTGTGGCTTGATTTTTCCTGTTGCTGTTGAGAAGTGGTTTGGGTTACATTTGATAATGTATAAAGTGTTCTTGGCTTGAGATGTGGGATTATGTGATGTGAGATTTCCTTTTCTCTTGATCGATCAACTGGAGGTGATGTGGTTTTCTTGGCGTGGAAGGTGTATTGTGGGGATCTCATTTTAGCCTCCTGAGTTGAATTTTTTAATTCCTATTTATATTCATAATTTCCTTTCTTTCTCCTAATTTGATATTTATTGGAAATATCCTTGATATTTGGAATATTATTGGTTATTGTTTTCATATTAGTCCTTGTTGTGTCTTTTCAGGGGAAAAAGCATTCTGGTTGGAAGAATTGTCACACCCAAGATTTTATTTTCATTCTTGGATCTGGTTCATTTATGTGTCTCAGTTTTTTATATCAAGACCTCAGCGTGACGAGTTGTAATTTTTGAGGTATTTATTTCTTAATTTTTATCCTAGATCATTTCCATGTGTTTTCCTCTTGATTTAATGTGAAAATATAAGTTTTTGGGTGAATAGTTGGTGGCACGTGGTTGGTGCACGATTAGGGGAAACTAGGTCCCTTGCCCTGTAAACCATGCACCAAGGTGTAATTTTTGGATAAAGCTAAATCACATAGTTGACCCATGGTTTTTCAAACCGTATGACTAGCCGTGAAACAAGTCCCTTGTGGATAGTGGATAACAAATGGTTTTTGCATGGTTTTAAGAATGTGAAGGAAAACTATGCGACTTTTCCATGTCAATAAAAATTGGATGTTTACCATTTTTTCATTTTCAAATTTAACACCAAATCCACCCCTCTTCTTCTCCACTTAGGATTTCCAGCCCTTTAAGCCTTCAATCCTCCCTCTTTCTCCCTTGGATCTTCTCTCCCTTGGTGGGTTTTGGTGGGAAATCTTCAATATTCTTCAAGTAAGTCCTTCTTCCCTTGGTTTCTCTTTATTTTCTAGGGTTTATATCCTTCTATCTTGGGGTTTCATTTTTTTAGTGGGTTGGGTGTCATTTTTAGGGTTGAATATTGTTTAATAGGGTTCAATCTTGATGTTTATGGTTTAATATTTCTTTTATAGGGTTCTATTTAAGTTCATTTGTGGTTATCACTACTTTCTGGAATTTTTTACATCTAAAGTAGGTGGTTCCATGATTAAAATTATTTGGTGATTTTAATATGAATTATTTTCCCTTGGTTATATTCTACGGATGGTACTTGAGGTGCAAAATATGTGTTTGAAAGGTTTTGAGATGAATATGACCTGAAAAAGGTTTTTCTAAATGAAATTAGTTGTATTTCAAGTGTGCACCCTTATTGTGATCTTTGAATGTGTTTTGTAAATTATGAAATATGTTTAATAAATTGTTAATTAAGTGTGAAATGGGTTTTTAAAAAGGATTCAAGGTGGGGTTATGATGAAAATTGGTTTTTCAAAATAAATGGGTCATGTTCCATTTGTATATTGTGTGTTTATCATTGTTTTCTTTTTAAAGTTGTTTGATAAAATGTGTTTGTAGTGTGAAACACATTTTGAAATGGTTTTGGTGTGTGTTTGGTTTTTTTGAAAGAGTTATTGCATTATGAAATGGTGGTTTCTCATGTGTGATATTTATTGGCTTGTGATTGTGTGAAAATGTTGTTCCATATGATGTGTGGAATGTGAATTCATTACAAAGGAAAACTCGGGTATCTAGGTGGGCAGACTAGGAATAGTATGCTAGATAAATCAGAAGTGATTTATCACAGATTCATCTAGAGATATTGATGATTAAAATGATAAATAAACTATGATAATGGTTGGAGACCAATATCCCCATGGGGTGTCCCCTCCTAGTGTCGTGTTCATGAGAATAATGTTAGTTGTGGTTACTATACCAAATTTCACCGTGATATGATGTACCTAGTGTCCCAATACTAGCTAGTTCCTATAGGGTTTTCCCATGACATAATTCTATTTTATGATATAGTAATCACCATAGATATATTGTATACTTTGTCGGTTATTCAAAAAGAAATCATATTTTCCTTTAAAATGATTTTCATAAAAATGTTCCTAATTTCCCTTAATAAAAATTGCATATTAATTTTTATTGTAATGTTTTTTCCTGGAATCTCTATATTGGGTACTAATGGGATTTAGATTACACCCTAGATACACATTTGGGTGTATGTAGATCTTGTTATGTTTTACTCAAGTAAAGGAAAAATGTAGGGAGGTTTTGATTCGAGTTGTTAGTGTCCTTCCTTGTGGGGTGTTGGTGGTGGTGATGGATTCAGGATGTTTATCCTCCTATCACATAGAGGTTTTTTTTTATTTTTATTTTTCCCTTTTATTGTAGAACCCTTTGGACTTGGGATTGAAGTTGAAAATTGAATTTGGAAATCTTTATTCCATGTTTGGTTATGTTTTCTTATCCTTGTGTCATTGTTATTATTGGTTGTTTATGTTTTTAAAATTGGCTGAAATCATTCCCAAAGTATTTTTTTCATACTCGAGAACTAGTTTCCAGCCCATGGGTATTAGGAACACCCTTATAGCCATGCCACAATTTGGGTTGGGTGCAACCCTATCCATGTTCGTGATAAAGAAAGTATATCATATGCATAAGAAATAAGACTTACAATACAAAACATGCATAAGAAAATAAAGCTGATAACACTCAAAAAATGGTAATAATGAAATATTATTAATAAAAAGATATAATAGGATCATATATGATATCATAAATAATGGATATGATTCTAGTATAATTTAATAACATGCTTAAACCATTATACAGGAGGTTAATGCACCCTCAACTAAAAAAAGTATAAGGTAAGGGTTAATTTTTCAATTTCAATATTACATTAGGTTATTTATACATAAGTATCTACTGGGGAATACTTATCATCGATGTCCATGTTTCTTAAAAATGTATTTTAAAATATTCTTATTATTCTTCTATAATTGTTTAATGTAACTTTTACCCATGTTTTACTTTTTATAAAATGTTTTATAGTCAATATTTCTTTCGTTTTTCAAATGAGGTACTTTATGGACTTTTTGAAAAAAAAAATAACAGAGGAATGTTTCTTTTTAACTTATACAGCATGAGAAAATCTTTCTTTACAAGCATGTAATATTATTTTCACTGAAAATGTTTTCTTTTAAAATTGTGCATCCCATTATAAAATAATTTCTATAGAAAAGGTATATTTCTATAAATAAGTTTGTAAGTATTTTACTAGATTATTTTCATCTATGTCAACATACTTCATTGGATTTTATGTTTAATTGAACTTTATTTATTATGATATAGTTAATCATATTTTATTTAAGATTTTATGATATGTTTTACTACGGTTGTGCTATTTTGATACCATTAATGGTTTATGGTTAAAGTATTAACATTTCATGTGCTAGTTTTTATATGAATTTTTATGTTCGTTATGTTTCACTCTTTTCACATGAGAAATTCATTAGATTTAGTAAGTGATAGGAATTACCCTCTATATCCCCTTGATGCATTGATAGGTCTCATGAGATAAACTATATATTGACTTGGTTGAGGTCTTGACCATTTATTATCAGATGTGGTTTTGAGTGAGGCCTTAACCATTTATTTTCAGAAGTCTTGTCCAAGGCCTTGATGGTATGTTCAGATGTCTAGAATTATGAATTCCCTAATTATGAGATTAGTTATTGATATTACATGTTATTATTAAACTAGTATAATATTCATGTGAATGTTTATATAGAATTATTTGATTTATTATTTCCATATTATTCTCAGGATTATTTTTAAAATGATTGTGTTTTAGTTTTATACCCTACCTTAAAAGTTTATACCTATTTATTATAGATTCTGTAATATTATTTATTCTTACTGAGCATCTGAGCTCACCCCTTTCTTATGTTTCATTTTTCCTCAAGATGCAAAGGGTTATATTATAATTGAATTGTAGGGATAATCTAAGGGATATGAGTGTTTCCAAATGAGTTACTATGTTGTTTTTCATTTTCAAGATGTAATATAAAATGTATGTTTCTATAGATATTTTCCAAAACTACTAAATTGTTCAGTCCTTCAGGATTCCTTTACTTATATAATATACCAATGTAATAATGTAAGGCACTAACTCTAGAAAATTGGGATTGGGTCTCAATAGTTGGAATAAAAAAATAATAGAAACCTTGGAAACTATGTTTAAAAAACATAGATTAGGGAACATAACCCTAAGATAGATTTAGAGGGTAAGTATATAAGAAAATCATAGAATATAGGTAAGGTATAGATTATGTGGTTATTCCTAGAAAATTAACATTTGGATGGATAATACAAGTAGACGTGGTTCTGGCACAGATGTACCTAGGAGCAACAAATTTGATAAGGTTTCCCGAGCCTAACTCGATGTAACCTGGTACGTAACAATAGGCCTTACTGCGCACCAAGTTTGAAACTCCATAGGGATATTCTTAAGATAATTTACATTTTCTTTTTAACCCATTATAAAGGATTTATGAGTAAATATTCCCCCAAAGAAACCATGTTTATGATTATGATATTATAAATGCATAATTTTTTTAATTTATGTTACGTATTTCACTAGTTTGGAATTTTTAAATATGATTCATAACCTAATATAGTGTATGAAATTATTTATAAGTGGTTCCTAGTGGAAGGAATGGAAACCATATCAACACAGGTAATAAATGTATGGATTTACCTCCTATGCAAGATAATGATATTGGATCTGGATCTACAACTGGTGTTGAACAACTTATAACTATATTGGGACATCTAACTCGTATTATGAACAATAACTTTACCTGTATGGATCACCTTAATCCAAAACGTGGAGAAATAATTTCAGACCAATTCATGAGACAAAAAACTCTATCATTTAGTGGGACTAAAAATCCATTTGTAGCTGAGCAATGGATAAGTTCCTTACAGAATATATTTCTTACTTTGGGAAGTAATTAAAGGGAGAAGGATGTCATAGAAATTTATCATCTCAAAGAAGATGCGGATCAATGATGGTCATTGATTCAAAACATTAAGGAGGATAAAGAAATAACAAACATGGAATGGAGATAATTTAAATAAATTTTCTTATAAAAATAAATTCCTCATGTATAGCGAGCAGATATGGAAAGGTAGTTTCTTAGTATAAGGAAAATGAAGGATGATAATGTTGAAAAATATGGAGCTAACTTCACAAGGTTAGAAATCCAGGTTGAGGACTATATATGTAACCCAATAATTAAGATTGATCGATTCTTTGATGGGTTAAAATCATTCCTATGATGGGAACTGGTCTCCAAAACTTTCTCATCATACGAATATATAGTATCATGTGCTATCAAGACAAAAAATTAATTTTCTAAGTCTTATGAATTTAAGGGAAATAAAAAAATAAGAATAGGGTAGAGGGGAAAATAATGTATAAAGGTAAGCAAAAAGTAGAGAATTTTCCAACATGCAATACTTGTGAAAGGAAACACCCTAGATCATGATTAAAAGTAAAAGGAGTTTGTTGCAAGTGTGGAGATAAATGTCATCATGATCATGATTGAAAAAGAAAGAAATAGCTGAAAATTTTCAATGCTACAATTATAGGGATATGGGACACTATGAAAATTATTATCCTAAGTATCAAGGAAACTTACCCCATAAAAGGCCTAGGGAGTAATTCCAAGCTTATGTGATCACAACTATTGAAGTTTAAGTTCCTAATGATATGGTGGAAGGTACTTCAATTATCTCATCAAACTTATCCAATGCTTTATTTTATTCTATATCATCCCATTCTTTTATATCTTCATAGTTTTCTAAGAAAATTATACATTTCCCTTGTAATTTAACAATGAATTTGTCAGTCAAAACTTCTAAGGGAAGTCTCATTGCAATAAAGATATGTCTTTAAATCCCCTTTATGAAAACTAAATGTAATTTAGTTGTTGACCTTGTCATTATACCTATGATTGACTTTGATATAATCCTCTGTATAGATAGGATTTCAAAATATGATGCAAAAATTTATTGCAAGAATAAAGAAATTACAATTTGTGAGGAAGAAGAAGAATCTCTTATATTTATAGTAGAAACATCATCTCCTAATTCTTATCTTGATCCACCCCCAGTATCTTTATTGAAATAAATTATTATGGAGGAAGATAAAATTACAACTAGGTATGAAGAAGTTAATCTTCAAATTCAGTATGTACCTATTGTAAAGTAATACATTGATGATTTTTCTAAGAATTTACCTAAACACCACCTAGAGAATGAAGTTGAATTTTTTATTGATTAAATCCATGCTACAAGACCAATATAAAAAACTCTATATAGAATGGCCATAGTGGAATTAGTGGAGTTAAAGAAATAACTTGAAGAGTTGGATAACAATGTATTTATTCACCCTAGTTTTTCTCCATGGTAGCGCCTATTCTCTTTGTCAAGAAGAAAGATGGATCCATGAGGCTATGTATTTATTGTAGGGAAATTAATGCTATTAGAAAAAAGAAAAAGTATCATCTACCTCTCATTGATGATTTATTTGATCAACTTCATGGATCTCAATTCTTTTTCAATATTTACCTTTATTTTATATATCATCAATTGCGAGTTAATAAGGAAGAAATTCTAAAGATAACTTTTTAGATGAGGTATAGACAATATGAATTTACAGTAATGACATTTGGATTGACTAATTCACCCTCAGTTTGTATGGATATAATAAAAAGAGTATTCATAGAATATCTTGATAATTTTTTATGGTATTCATTTATGATATTATTGTATATTCTAAAATCTATGAAAACCATGATAATCACTTGAGAATAATTATTGACTCTTAAAAAGGAAGAATTATATGGTAAATTTAGCAAGTGTGAATTCTATCTTTAGGAGATTTGGTTTCTTGGATATATTGTCTCCAATGATGGAATATATGTTGATCCTATAAAGAAAAAGGCAATCCAATAATGGCCTACAATGACAAGCATAACTAAGGGATGTAGTTTCATTGGTTCAGTAGGTTACTATCGGTGTTTCATTCATAATTTTTCACGATTGGATAACCCACTAACCAAGCTCACACGTAAAGGGGTTAAATTCATATGGATATGATAATGTGAATAATATTTTTAACAATTGAATAGAAGATTGTTCAATGCTCCTATCTTGAATTTAACATCTGGAAATGATGGTTTTGTGATTTATAGTGATGCATCTAGGAAAGGAATTGGTTGTGTCCTTATGCAGAATGATAGAGTTATTGCATATACAACAAGGCAGTTAAAAAATCATGAACAAAACTATCCAATTCATGATCTTGAGTTAGAAATGGTAATATTTTTTATGAAGATATAGAGACACTATCTATACAGTAAAATATATGGATATATACTGAGCATAAGATTTTAAAATATATTTTATCACAAAAAGAACTCAATATGAGACAAAGGAGATGGCTTGAGCTACTCACGGATTATGATTTCATAACACAATACCACCTAGGGAAGGAAAATAAGGTGTCATATGATTTGATCAGGAAGTACCATGGAGTTTTAAACAATATGAGAATTGAAAGGGATTATTTGTTCATATACCTATTAAAGATGGATCAAGGAAGGTGAAACATTGTTAATTTTTCAAATGGTTTCCCAACCATCTTTACAAGAAAGGATAAAAATTTCTTAGTATGATGATGAGGATTTTTAAAAGGAAATTAAAGTTGTGAATGGTTGGAGATTGATGGACCTTTTATATGAATATGGAATTTTGAAATTTTGGAAGAGGTTTTGTGTTCCCTCTATACCTGAGCTAAAAGGGGAATTATTAGACGATGCTCATAGATCAAATTTCTCTATATAGCTCGGTAGCACTAAGGTGTATAGGTATTTGAAGGAATGTTTTTGGTGGGACAACATGAAGAGTGATATTGTTGATTATGTTTCAAGATGTTTGGTTTTTCAACAGGTGAAGGCTGAAAGAAAACATCTTAGAGGAGTCATGCAACCTCTTCCTATACCTATGTGGAAATGGGATGATATTACAATGGACTTTACCATTGGGCTAATAAAGACTCCTATAAAAAATGATGTGATATTGGTTGTTGTTGATCGTATTACCAAATCAATACATGTTCTTGTTATTATAGAATATTTACCTCTTGAATGCTTAGTAAGGCTTTATATTAATGAGATTGTAAGACTTCATGGTGTACCTCTATCGATTGTGTATGATCTAAATCCCCATTTTATATCAAAGTTTTGGAAAACTCTTTAGAAGTCCTTAGATACTGAGATTAATTTGAGCACTACCTACCACCCTCAAACATATGGACAATCATAAAGGATTATTCAAACATTAGAAGACATGTTGGGGTCTTGTTCACTTGACTTTCAAGGTATGTGGGATCAGTATTAACCTATGGTTGAATTTTCCTACAACAATAGCTTTCATTCAAGTATTCAAATGGAACCTAGTGAAGAATTATATGATAAGAGATTCCATAAATCCACTAGTTGGAATGATGTGGGTGAAATAAAACTCATAGGACCAAAATTGGTTGAGGAAACAATGGAAAATGTGAAAATTATTCAAACTCGTATCAAAGATGCTCAAAGTTGGAAAAAGAGTTAAGTCGATAACCGAAGGAAGGATTTGTAATTTCAAGTGGGATATCATGTTTTCTTAAAGGTATATTTTTATAAGGGTGTTATAAGATTAGGTAATAAAGGTAAATTAATTCCCAGATACGTCTTACTATTTGAAATCCTGGAACAAATTGGAGTTGTAGCTTATCGTTTAGTAATGCTGCCAAGTCTCCTCAAAGTTCATGATGTATTCCATGTATCATTGTTAAGGAAATACATGACAGTATTAATGAATGTACTCACCTATGAAGAAATATAATTGGAAACTAATCTGTCTTATTATGAAGATCCTATCAAGATTCTTGATGCTAGAGAACAAGTGTTAAGAAATCGTACGACTCAACAGGTAAAGGTTCTTTGGAGAAACCATAAAATGAAAGAGGCGACATGGGAACCTAAGAAATTTATGATGAAGAACCACCTGAATATTTTTATGAGGTGATATTCCAGAAATTTTGAGGATAAAATTTTTTTAGGGAAGAATATAGAACCCCAATATTCTATGATACGTTTCATTTTAAATAAATTCAATAGCTTTCAAATCATGCAACACCGAGTTTGAGCACACTAAAATCTAATAAATTATCTTTTTAAATAGTTTTTATAAATATTATTAACCAAATTATGAAATTTATGTATAATTAATATAATTTTTACATTCATATTGTATGTTTCATAGAAAATTATATAAGAACAAATCCGATTTTATGAATAAAAACTATATTTTTAAGAGGAAATTTTACCACCTTTTATTGAAACACATATTTAAAAAAATAAATTTTGGAAATTTCATGAATTTAATTTTTTAAAATAGACTTTATTTTTTGAATTTAGAATATCAAAATTTACTTAGGGGGATTTTTTGTTATTTTTCACAAAAGATCCATTTTTTGATGAATAGTGAAAAATATTGCATTGTAGTTAAAAATGAATTTTCATTTAAATAATTATTATACATTAAATTGATTTCTAAAGTCAAAATGTATCAATAATACAAATATTAATCCAATTTAGTTCGTTGGAAACATTTTATATTAAAATTGGATATAAAAACTTACTGAATTTTTGAACGTCTCTTTTACCCGCCTTCTCCCCACATTAGCCTTAAACATAATTTAGCCTCTTCTGTGAGTAGAATTTGGAAAAAACGTACATAAAAAGTTGTAATAAGTATGTTATTTAGATTATAATATGATAAAATTAATTTTTTGGTGAATAGTAACTTTGGTAAATTTTTATTTACCACGGTTAAGGGTAAATCAGGTAATTAAAGGTAAAAATAATATTATAAAACTTTAAAATTAACTTAACACCTGTCCTAATTTTATTTTATAAGTTAGGTTCGACCAAAATAAAATTTTTATTGTTAAATTATGATCTTTTTAAGCCACTTTGGTAAGAATATGACAATTATTAAATTTTATTTAAAGATAAGTTAAAAATGTCATACTCATAAATTTAATAACTAAATAATTTTTAATATATAGTTATACATAAGATAAATTAAAATATAAATATTAATTTTATATTTAAGAAATTTATATTTATCATGATAATTTATTTATAATTTTTATAGAATAAATAATTTAATTAAAGGCTTGTATAATAATGATGTAGTAATTGTTTAATTAATTAAGATATAAAATAAATGATATTAAAAATATTAAAATAAATATAATTTGAAATAATTTATTATATACATGAATATTATAGATACCTTATACATTATATATATATTATAAGTTTTAGTTTGAAGTTATCATGTTATTGTGATATTTTTAAAAAGAAAAAAAGAATAGTATTAAAATTGACATAAATGATACTGTAAAATAAAAAATATTTTATTAAATGATATAAAATTTATAAAAATATATAATTCATCCAACTAATTATAATATGGTTAAGTATATCATAAATTATCCACTTGTAATTCTTTTTGAATTTTTTAGTAGCTATATTAACCCTAAAGAGTAGAGCGCAAAGTTTTAACAGTAAAAGTTAAAGGGTTTAACTAAGGGTTAAAGCCAAATAAAAGGTTATTATTATGATATAAACATGTCTAAAAATACGTTTTTGAGATTATTTCAATTTATACTCATATTATATTCAAAATTACTCACTTTGGAGCTTTTTCAAGTCAAAAATAAATTTATATTAATTTAATATTTTAAAGGATTACAAGAGTGTTTCTCCCCTATCCTATAAAAAGTCACTTATTCCCTCACTTAATCACACCAAATTTAGCCTTATATCTCAACCAAATCCTGAATAATTCTCCTATAAAAATTATTATTTGATTTATGGGGGTCTTGTCTTTCAAAAAGACAATCCCTAGTGTTCCTAAGAGGATATCCAAATAATGTCCACTAAAGAAGAGGTAATTGTTTTATCAATTCAGTTCAATTTCTTTTCTTCTTATAATTACTCTATATGTTTTTAACATACTAATTTAATAACTTAATAATAATATATATATTTAGATTTTATTATTATTATGTTACAACCATATTCTTCTTTTTATCAATCTTATGAAAATCAATATCATCATGTGTGTGTACATACGGCTTACCGTCTCCATGCTCTGGCGTAAATTTTTTCATCACTAATTTTTTTGGATGGATATAATTATGGATATAATGAATATAAAAAATAAATATGACATGATATTTATTCTTTATAATTAATATACCATCTAATTCCTCGCCATTTTACCAATAAGGAAATGATATCATCACTCATGGGTATGTACGACTTACTGTCTCCATGATGCGATGAGATTCATACTCCACATTAACCATTAAATAATGACTATAAAAATGTATAAGATGATTAAATATAATATTTATGAACATATAATCATTCTAGATATGAATAAATGATATCCTATGCATTATAAATTGTACTTAAATGATAAAACATGCATAGGTAAATGTAGCAGATAACACCCAAAACAATGGTAATAATGAAATATTATTAAAAAATGATAAAAAATGATCATATATGATATCATAAATAATGGATATGATTCTAGTATAATTTAATAACATTATTTAACCATTATAAATGACTTTAACGCACCCTCAACTAATGGAAAGTACAAGGTAATAGTTAATTTTGTAGTCTCATTATTATCTGAGGTTGTTTATACATAAGTATCTACTAGGCAATACTTATCATCTTAGTCTATGTTTCTTAAAATTTTATTTCAAATATTCTTAACATTCCTTTACAATTGTTTAAATTCATTTTTACCCATGTTTTAATTTTTATAAAATGTTTTGAAATGAATCTTTTTGTCATTTTCCAAATGAGGTACTTTGTGACCTTTATGATAAAATAAAAAAGGAATGTTTTATTTTAACTTATAAGACATGGGAGAAGCTTAATTTACAAGATTACCAGATTATTTTCACTAAAAAAAATTTCTTTTCAAATTACACACCCCTTTTTAAAATAATTTCTATAAAAAAGGGATATTTCTCTCAAGTAGTTTTTAATGTCTTTATTAGATTATTTTCATCCATGTCAATATCCTTCATTGTATTTTATGTTTAATTGAGTTTTATTTCTTATGATACAATTTATCATATTTTATTGAAGGTTTTATGATATGTTTGGCTGTGGATGTTCTATTCTGATACCATTCATGGTTTATAGTTAAAGTATTGACATTTTGTATGCTAGTTTTAATACAAATGTTTATGTTCTTTATATTTCACTCTTAATATGAGGAATGCATTGGAATTAGTAAGTGAAATGTGGGACCCACTATATCCCCTCGATGCATCGATAGGTCTTATGAGAAAAACCAAATATGGAATTTTCTAAGTCCTTGCCCATTTATTTTTAGATATGGTTTTGGCTAAGGCCTTAACCATTTATTTTCAGATGTCATGGTTGGGGCCTAGACTGTATGTTCAGATTTCTAACATTATGAATTCCCTCATTATAATATTATTTTTTAATATTACATGTGATTATTATACCCTTAGAAGATCCATGTGAATGTTTATATTGTGTTATTTTATTTACTATTTCTATATTATAATCAAGATTATGTTTAAAAGGCTTGTGTTTTAGTTTTATACCTTTCCTTAAAAGTTTATGCTTCTTTATGATTTTTTCCACTATATTATTTACCCTTACTAAGCATCTAAGATCACCCCTTTCTTATGTTTTATTTTTCCTTAGGATGTGAAGAGGTGTATTATGATTGACTTCCAGAGATAATATAAGGAATATGAGTATTTCCAAATGAGTTACTATATTTTTTTCATTTTAAATATGTAATGTAAAACACATGTTTGTATCTAGTTTTTCAAAACTACTAAACTGTTCCAACCTTCGGGATGAATTTCCTTATATAATATACCAATTAAATAATGTAAGTTAATAATGTTGAGAAACTAGGGTCAGGCCTTTACAGTTTTTATCGATGTAATTTTTGTAGAAACCTTGGAAATAAGATTTAGAAAACATAGATTAGGGAACATTACCCTTAGATATAGTTTGAGGATAATTATAGAAGAACATCCTAGAATTTTGTTAAGGTATAGATTATGTTGGTATTCTTATAAAATACATCCTTTTCTAGATACTATGAGTGGATTTGGTTCTGGAATAAATGTACCTTGGAGTAACAACTTCGACAAGGTGTGCTGAGCCTGACTCAGTGTAACCTGGTACATGACAACAGGTCTTACTGCGCACCTGGTTTGACACTCCTAAGGGATATGATTAGGATAATTATTATTTTATTTTCAACCCATTATGAAGGATTTATGAGTAAATATTTCCCCAAATAAACTATGTTTATGATTATGATATTATATATACATAAAGTTTTCAATTTATGTTAAGTATTTTACTAGTTTGGAATTTTGTATTATGATTCACAACATAATATAGTGTATAACATTATTTAGAAATGGAACCTAGTGGAATGAATGGAAACTGTATCACTACATGTAATTCATGTAGGGATTTCCCTCCTATGCATGATAATGATATTGGATATTGAGATACAATTAGTGCTGAACAACTTAAAACTATACTAGGATAGCTGACTCGGGTTATGAATAATAATCATACTCATATGGAGCACCCTAATCCACGACATGGAGGAATAATGTTATAACGGTTCATGAGACAACATCCTTAATCATTCAATGGGACTACAGATCTATTTGTAGCTGAGCAATGAATAAGTTCCTTAGAGAATATATTTTTTGCTATGCGAAGTAAATAAAGGGAGAAGGTTGTCATGGAAATTTACCATCTCTTAGGATAGGCATAACAATAGTGGTAATTGATTCAAAATACAAAGGAGGATGAAGAAATAGTAAACATGGAATGGGGGAATTTAAAGGAATTTTCTTAGAAAAATACTTTCCTCATGAATAGTGAGCCGATATGGAAAGGAGATTTCTAATTTTGAGGAAAAAGGAGGATGATAAAGTTGAAAAGTTTGAAGATAACTTCACATGGTTAGAAAATCATGTTTCAGACTACATACGTAACCCAAGAAGTAATATTTATTGATTCTTTAATGGGTTAAAACTGTTCCTATGACATGCACTAGTCTCCCAAACTTTCTCATCATATGAAGATATAGACTCATGTGCAATCCAAACAAATAATGAATTCTATAATTCTTATGACATTAAGGGAAATAAAGAGAAGAAGAGGGTGGAATAGAAAATAATTTATAATGGTAAGAAGAAAAGGGATAATTTTCCAACATGAAATACTTATGGAAGGAAACACCCTAGAGATTTATTAAAAGTAAAAAGAGTTTGTTACAAGTTTGGAGAGAAAATCCATCATTATCATGATTGTAAAGGAAATAAAGAATCCACCAATGCTCAATGATACAATTGTAGGGAGGTGGTACACTATGAAAATGATCGTCCTAAGCATCAAGAAAACTTACCCTAAAAACAGCCTAGGGAGAAAGGCTAAGCTTATGCGATCAAAACTATTGACGTTAAATTTCATAATGATGTGGCGGGAGGTACTTTAACTGGCTTCTCAAACCTATCCAATACTTTATTTGATTATGGATCATCACATTCTTTTATATATTCATAATTTTCTAAGAAAATTAGACATTTGCCTTATGATTTAATAAAGGATTTGTGAGTCAAAACTCATAAGAAAAGTCTCATTAAAAAAAATATCTCTATTAATCCCTTTTATAAAGAATAAACATACTTCATTTTTTGTCCTTGAAATCATACCTATGATTGAATTCGATATAATCCTTGGTATGTATTGGATTTTAAAATATGATGTGAAAATTTATTGCAAGAAGAAAGAAATTATGATTTATAAGGAAGTATAAGAATCCCTTATATTTAAAGTAGAAACTTCATCACCTGATTCTTATCTAGATCCACCCCCGGTATCTTTACAGAATGAAATTCTTATGGAGGAATAGAAAATAGAATCTAGGGATGAAGAATGTATTCTTGAAATTTAGGATGTACCTATTGTAAAGGAATATATTAATGTTTTTCCTAAGGATTTATATAGACACCCCCAGAGCGTGAAGTTGAGTTTTTTATTGATTTAGTCCCTAATGTAAGACCAATATCAAATACTCCCTATAGAATGGACATAATAGAATTAGTGGAGTTGAAGAAACAAATTGAAGATTTGGGTAAAAATGGATTTATTTAGCATGGTATTTCTCCATGGGGATCCCTGATTCCCTTTGTCAATAAGAAAGATGGATCAATGAGGTTGTGTATTGATTATAGAGAAATCAATGCTATTATAATAAAGTAAAAGTATTATTTACCTCATATTCATCATTTATTTGATCATATTTATAGAGATCAATTATTTTTTAATATTTACCATCATTTTGTAGATCTTCAATTTTGAGTGAAGAAGGAATACATTCCAAAAACATATTTTCAGATGAGGTCTGGAAATTAATAATTTATAGTAATGACATTTGGATTGACTAATGCACCCCTAGTTTTTATGGATATAATTAAAAAAGTATTCAAGGAACATATTAATGATTTTTTGCTGTATTCATTAATTATATTCTAGTATATCCTAAAATCTATAAAGACCATTATAATCACTTGAAAATCATTATAAAGACTCTCAGAAAGGAAGAATTATATGGTAAATTTAAAAAGTATGAATTTTGGCTTCAAGAAAATTCTTTTCTTGGCCATATTGTCTCCAAGGATGGAATCTATATTGACCATGCAAAGACAAAGTCAATCCAAGAATGGCCCACACCGAAGAGCATAACCAAGATATGCAGTTTCATTGGTTTTGTAGGTTACTATTGGTGTTTCTTTCAGAATTTCTTCTGATTGGATGAATCCTTAACCAAGCTCACATGTAAAGGGGTTAAATTCATATGGATAAGAGAATGTGAACAATATTTTTAAGAATTAAAGATAATATTATTCATTGATCTTATCTTTACTTTACCAAATAGAAATAATGGGTTTGTGATTTATAGTGATGCACCAAGAAAAGGACTTTGTTGTGTCCTTATACAGAATGATTGAGTTATTGAAAATGATCAAGTCGGTAAAAAATCATGAACCAAAATATCCAAATCATGATCTTGAGTTAGCAGTGGTAATATTTTCTTTGAATATATGGAGACACTATCTCTACAGTGAAATATGTGATATATATACTGATCACAAGAGTTTGAAATATACTTTCTCGCATAAAGAACTCAAAATGAGAAAAAGGATATGGCTCAAGGTACTCAAGGATTATGATTACTTAATAAACTACCACTCAGGGAAAGAAAATAAGTTGGAAAATTCTTTGAGTGGGAAGGACCATGGAGTTCTGAACAAAATGAGAATTTAAAGGGATCCTTTATTCATAGATCTAGTAAAGATAGATATGGGAATTATCAAAGAAGGTGAAACGTCACTACTTTTTTAAATGGTTTCTAAACCATTTTTTCTAGAAAGGGTAAAAAGTTTTCAGTCTGATGATGAGGATTTTCAAAATAAAATTAATGTTGTGAATGATGGGATATTGATAAGCTTAACATATGAAGATTTAATTTTGAAATTTGGGAAGAGGCTTTGTGTTCCCTGTATACCTAATCTAAAAAATACAATTATTGGATGATGATCATAGATCAAATTTATCTATATACCCTAGTAGCACTAAGATGTATAGATATTTGAAGAAAACTTTTTGGTGGGACAACATGAAGAGGAAGAATGCTGATTATGTTTCAAGATATTTGGTTTGTCAATAGGTGAAGGCTGAAAGACAATATCCTAGAGGATTTATGCAACCTCTTCTTATACTTATGTGGAAATGGGATGATATTACGATGGAATTTATCATGGGGATACCAAAGAATCATAGAAGAAATGATGTGATATGGGTTATTGTCAATTGTCTTACCAAATTAACACATTTTATTACTATTAGAGAATATTTACCTCTTGAAGGCTTAGAAATACTTTATATTAATGAGGTTGTAAGACTTTATGGTGAACCTCTATCTATTGTGTATGATCATGATCCTCGTTTATCATCAATGTTCTAGAAAAGTCTTCAGAAGGCCTCTGATAATGAGATTCATTTGAGAAATGCCTACCACCCTTAAACTGATAGACAATTAGAAAGAACTATTCAAACTTTAAAATACAAGTTGAGGTCTTTCTCACTTAACTTTCAAGGTATGTGGGATCAATATTTACCTCAGGAAAAAATTTCCTATAACAATAGCTTATATTCAAGTATTCAAATGGCACCTTATGAAGCATTATATGGGAAGAGATGTCATACACCCACTTTTTGGAATGATGTGGGTGAAAGAAAACTCATATGCCCATAACTTGTTGAGGAAACAATGGAAAAGGTGAAAATTATTCAAACCCATTTCAAAGCAGCTCAAAGTAGGAAAAAGTTATATGTTGATAACTGAAGGAAGGATTTTGGAATTTTAATTGGCAGATCATGTTCTCTTGAAGGTATGTCCATGGAAGGGTGTTATAAGATTTGGTAAGAAATGTAAATTAAGTCCCAATTACATGGGACCATTTGAAATTCAAGAAAGAATTGGAGTTGTAGCTTACTATTTAGAAATGCCGCTAAGTCTCACCAAAGTTCATGGTGTGTTCCACATATCACTATTAAGGAAATGCATGTGAGACACAACGCATGAACTCACCTATGAAGAAATATAAATGGAACCTGATATGTCTTATTTTGAAGAGACTTTCAATATTCTTGATACTAGAGAATAAGTGTTGAGGAATCGGATGACTTGATTAGTAAAGGTTCTTTATACAAACCATAAAATGGAAGAGGTGACGTGGGAACCAAAGAAATTTATGATGAAGAACGACCTGACTCTTTTTTTGTGGTGATATTCTGGTAATTTTGAGGATGTAATTTTTTATAGAGGGGAGAATGTAACACCCCAAGATTCCACAGTATGTTTCTTTTTAAATAAATTCAATAGCTTGTATTGTACGCAATACCAAGTTTAAGTGCACCACAATCTACTAAACTAGTCATTTAAATAGTGGTTACGTATAGTACTGACCAAATTATTAAATTTATGTATATTCCATATAGTTTAAACATTCATATTATGTTTTTCCTAGAAAATAATATAAGAAAAAATTTGATTATACACAAAAAAAAAATATTTTTAAAAGATGTAATTTTACCACCTTTTAAGGGTGCACCAACTTAAAAACTAAATTTTGGAAATATCATAAATTTTATTTTTCAAAATAGACTTCATTTTTTAATTCAAAATATCAAAATTAACTTAGAGTGAATTTTTTGTATTTTTCTGAAAAGTTTCATTTTTTGATGAATAGTGAAAAATACTGCATTGTAGTTAAAAACAGACTTTTTCATTTAAATAATTGTTATAATTTAAATATATTTTTAAAGAATAAATATATAATTAATAAATATATTAATCCAATATAGTTCATTGGAAACATTTTATATTAAAATTGGATATAAAAACTTACAGAACTTTTGAACGTCTCTTTTACCCGCATTCTCCCCACATTAGCGTTAAACTTAATTTAGACACTTCTGTGAGTTGAATTTGGAATAATGGATAGACATGGTTGTAATCAGTATTATATTTAGATTCTAATAATATTGAATTAATTTTTTTGGTGAATAGTAACTTTGGTAAATTTTTATTTACCACAGTTAAGGGTAAATTGGGTAATTAAAGGTAAAAATAACATTATAATATTATAACATTACCCAAACACTTGTCATAATTTTACTGGATAAGTGTTTTTTGACCAAAATAAACCTTAGGCAAAAATTATGATCTTTTTAATCCACTTTTATAAGAATAATACATTTATTATATTTTATTTAAAGATAAGTTAAAAATGGCATACTCTTAATTTTAATTAACTAAATCATTTTTAATATAGGGTTATGTATAAGATAAATTCGTCTATAAATATTCATTTGAAATATAATAATTATATCTTAATCATGATAATTTATATTTAATTTTTCTAGAATAAATATTTTAATTAAAGGTTGTATAATAATGATGCATTAATTGTTTAATTAATTGAGATATCAAATAAATGATATTAAATTTTTTAAAATACATATAATTTGGCATAATTAATGGATTCCAAGAATTTTATAGATAACATATACATTTTAGAGATATATTATAAGTTTTATTTATAATTTATCATATTATTAAGATATTTTTAAAAAGAATAACAATGAATAGTATTAAGATTGACATAAATGATACTTTAAAATAAAAAAATATATTTTATTAAATGATATAAAATTCCTAAAAATATATAAATCATCCAAATAACTAGAATAAGGTCAAATATGTCATCAATAATCCACTTGGGGTTTGTTTGGTATTTTATAGTAACTATATTAGCCTTAAAGGGTAAAGACCAAGTTTTCGTTGTAAGAGTTAAAAAGTTTAACTAAGGGTTAGGGTAAAAAATATATAAGGTCAATATTATGAACTAAGCATATCTAAATATAATTGGGTGAGAGGATTTAGAGCTATAATTATCTTATCTTATAAATAACTCACTTTGGAGTTATTTGAAATCAAAAATAAATTTATATTAATTTAATATTTTAAAGGATTCCAAGAGTGCCCCTCCCCTATCCTATAAAACGACACATCCTCTCTCACTTACTCACACCACATTGAGGATTAAATATAGACCAAAACATGCCCAATTCTACTATAAAAATTCTTATTTAAGTTATGGAGGTTCTGGTCTTCCCAAAAGACTATCCCTAGTGTCCCTAAGAGGATATCCAAAGAAATTCTATCGAAGAAGAGGTAGTTGTTTTACCAATTCAATTCAATTTATTTTCTTATTATACTTAATATTTCTATGTTGTTTTGATACTAAAGTAATAAATCAAAAATAAAAGATATAATTATGTGTTATTATGATTATGGTACAACCATATTTTTCTTTTAATTCATCTTACAAAAAAACGTCATCACCATGTGTGCGTACGTACGGCTTACCGTCTCCATATCGTGGTGTAATTTGTTTTTCATCACTAATTTATATGGATGGGTATAATGATGGATATAATAAATATTAATTATAAATATAACATGATATTTATTTTTTATAATTAATATACAATATAATTTCTCACCCTTTTACCAATAAAGAAATGATATTGTTACTCGTGTGTACGTATGGCATACCATCTCCACGACATGATGAGATTCATCCTCACATTTACCGTTAAATAATGATTATAAAAAATTTATAAGATGATTAAATATAATATTTATGAACTTAAAATCATTCTGGATAAGAAAAAGTATATTATCTATAATAAAAATGACTTACATGACAAAACATGCATAGTAAAATGAAGCAGATAACACCTGAAACAACGGTAATAATGAAATATTATTAAAAAAATGATATAATAGGATCATATATGATTTCTTAAATAATATATATGGTTGTATTATAATTTAATAACATGTTTTAAACATTATTCATGAGTTTAATTCCCCCTCAACTAAAAAAAGTACATGGTAAGTGTTAATTTTTCAATCTCAATATTATCTGAGGTTGTTTATACATAAGTATCTACTGGGTAATATTTATCATCCATGTCCATGTTTCATAAAAATGTATTTAAAAATAATATTATTATTCCTATACAATTGTTTAAATTCATTTTTACCCATGTTATAATTTTTATAAATTTTTTTGAATGGAATCTTTTTGTTGTTTTCCAAATGAGGTACTTTATGAACATTATGAAAAAATAAGTAAGGAATGTTTCTTTTTAACTTATATGGCATGTGTGAAGCTTAATTTACAATATTACAATATTATTTTCACTAAAAATTATTTTAAAATTTTATGCCCGTTTTTAAAAAAATTTCAATAGAAAAGGGATATTTCTCTCAAGAAGTTTTTTATGATTTTATTAGATCATTTTCATCAATGTCAACATCCTTTATTGGATTTTATGTTTAATTGAGGTTGATTTATTATGATAAAATTTATCATATTATATTTAATGGTTTATGATTTGTTTGACTATGGATGTTCTATTTTTATACCATTTGTGTTTTATGGTTAAAGTATTAACATTTCTTATACTAGTTTTAATATGAATTTTTATGTTTGTTATGTTTCACTATTTTCATATGATGAATGCATTAGACTTAGTAAGTGATGGGTGGGTATTTCTATAGCCCATTGATACATTTATAAGTCTTATGATACAAACCAGATATGGACTTAGTCGAGTCCTTGACCATTTATTTTCATATATGGTTTAGTCGGGGCCTTAAATATTTATTTTCAGATGTCTTGGTCGAGGCCTCGGAGGTATGTTCAAATGTATGGAATTATGAATTCCCTCATTATAATATTAGTTATTGATATTACATGTGATTATTTGACTAGTATAATATCCATGTGAATGTTTATATGGAATTATTTTTATTTATTATTGCCATATTATGCTAAATATTATGTTTAAAAGGATTGTGATTGTGTTTTATACATTTCCTTAAAAGTTTATGCTTATTTGTGATAGCTTCTGCTGTATTATTTACCCTTACTGAGCATCCGAGCTTAACCCTTTCTTATTTTTCATTTTCCTCTGGATGAAAAGAGTTATATTATGATTTACTTATAGGTATAATATAAGGGATATGATTTTTTCCAAATGAGTTACTATGTTGTTTTCCATTTTCAAGATGTAATGTAAAACATTTGGTTGTATCTAGTTTTCCCAAAACTACTAAACTATTTGGTCCTTTGGTATGTGTTACCTTATATAATATACCAATGTAATAAATTAAGGAACTAAATTTGGGAAACTAGGGTTCTTTCTTTATACAGGATGATTCACATCCATCAGAACAGATGACTAAAACAAAAGCATGCTCATAGGAAAACCAGATAAAGTAGTGATCAAGATGGTAGTAGCACCTAACAACACTCTTGAATCTATACTAGTTGTTCAGTGGGTATAAATACCAATTTTTAATGGCTAATACCCCTGAGGTTGAATCAATCACATCAAGTTATACTTCCAAATCATCCAGACAGTGGAGGAGTTGAAAATATCACTCACATAGGCAAGTACAGAATGAGTAAATATTCACTAGTTCACTATTTTGGAAGAGGTGCACCCAGAATTAACTTAGTAGGTCTTCAAAGAAGCATTGTGAAAGAATAATTACAAAATATAAATCTAAGTATAATTTCCATAAGGTTACCGGATGAATCTCGATCACAACAATAGAAGACTCTT
Organism: Viscum album; assembly: GCA_963277665.1. Classification (NCBI taxonomy): domain Eukaryota; kingdom Viridiplantae; phylum Streptophyta; class Magnoliopsida; order Santalales; family Viscaceae; genus Viscum; species Viscum album. The sequence continues at coordinate 1,726,671,611 of OY728123.1, forward strand.
AGGAAGTTCTACACTCTCCTGGGAGCCTCACCCTCCGTAAGATAAGGATAACTACCAATAACCCATGTTTTCAACATACCACCCTTCCATCAAGATAAATGCCTACTTATTCCCCTAGGTTAACAGAAAAGTAAAGTGTAAAATTATAATACTTCCCATCGGTGGTAACCTCACTCTCATTCACTCTCGCTCCACTGCAGCTCTATCACATTTTACACCTTGAAATACCATATTTTCCTGAAGGTGGGAAGCTGGAAACTATGATTTCATTACTCCAGTATCTTTTCAGGTTGTATCTTCAGTCGACTGCTCCTAACACTAAATCAGCTGCATCAGAACCCTTACCTAATGATTAGTTTCCAAAATAGTTGATGGATACACACTTTCCTCCAGTAAGTCATCAAGAAGAAACTCCTCTACAAAATTTTGTACAACTATATCTTTCAACTGAGAAATACAATACACGGTGGACACGAGTCTTCTGGGGTAGGCTAAGACAGTAGACAATGGTCCTTACCTTCCCTGCTATTGGAAATGTCTCATAATATCATGCAACCAATTTGGGGATAATATTTCTTGTACTACCAAGCTAGTTATATCTCAATTTGACTCAAAATAGATCCCCCATCTTATGAGACACATCTCAGTGGTGTTGATTTATCATTCTTTCATAAACTGTTGTTCCCAATAGACATTTTTCTAGAGTTGTCAAAATGTTTTATCCTGATCAACAAGAGATTTTTTCCACTGCCTCTAATACAACTTCTCCCTTAGTGTAGTGAAAAAATTAGGGAGGTTAATATCCATAGACTACTTCTAAAGGTGTTTTCTTGATTAAGGTGTGATAAGAAGTATCATAACTGAAATCCACTCAAGAAAACCAGGTTACCTAGTATTTTTTATTATCTAAAGAAAAATATCTCAAATAAATCTCAAGACCTCAGTTAACCACCTCGGTTTTTCTGTCACTTCATTGTTGATAAGAAGCACTCACCTTCAAGGTATCCTCTTTCCACCTGAAGAGTTCCTTACAAAATAAACTTGTAAAGATTTGGTCTTTGTCACTGACTATCACCCATGATAAGCCATGCATCCGCACATCCTCCTTCATAAAATCCTTGGCAAGAGTCTTGGTTATGTAAGGGTGCTTAAGGGGGATCATAGTTACTTAAAATAACAATAAACAAAAATATCATGTCATAGACTTGGGATCAAGGCATTTCGATAACAAAATCCATAAACATATCTTCCCAAACAATTTCTGAAATAGGCAATGGCTGCAAAAGTTCTTCCAGAATCAAAGCCCTATATATACATCTTTGGAACATAACACATTCTTTAACAAATTATTGAACATACTGGGACATTCCATACCAATTAACTCTATTTTCAAGTAACTTAAATGTCTTCAATTTTTCTAACTGACCCCCCTCTATAGAATAGTGATAGTGTTGCATCATTTTGGGAATTAAAACTAGTTTTTTAGGTAAAACCTGCCTATTCCTATATAACAGCAAACCATTCCTATAAGAATAGTCCGATTTCAAGGTGTTATCACACTAAGGATTCAACTATAGCCACTAACTTGGCATCTTAGTGAACCTATTATTTTACCAACTAAATATCTTTCCAACATGGTTCAAAAACAACCAAATACTTGTACTCCCTTTCTGATTCTCCCTATGATAACACATTTACAGTATTTTTTACCTTCCTTGTCTTGTAGATCACCACAAAATCATTCCCTAATAGTTTAGTCTACTAAAACTATTGATCCATCAATAAAACTCTTTGGATAAGTAGGGGTCTGATACTCCAATGATCTATGTAAACTTCAAACCTTCTGCCCATCAAATAATGTTTCCAATACTGGATTGAAAAAACCAATGTCGTCAACTATTTTTCATAAATTTATTTTTTTCAAATCATGAAACACGTTATTAAAATAATTTATGGGTTGTCCCTCTACATTAGTACAATGCCTAATCCCAAACCAGATGTGTTGCACTTGACTACGAATTTCTATGAAAAATCTTTAATTCTTATAAATGGATTCATTGTTATATTGTTCTTATAATTTTCAAAATCATCATGATCATCATAATTACACTTACACTTTGTCTTCTTTTTCAATGTTGTTAGGGTTTGGGTGATCTTTTCATAGTCCCGAATAAATTTCCTTTAATATCTGGTTAATCCCAAAAAAACCCAAAACTCTTTGGCTGACCTTAGAATTCACCAATGCATCACTAATGCCAGCATACCAGGATCTATAGTACACCATTTTCTGAGATGAAATGTCACAAATACCCCACTTATTTCTGTCCAAAATAACATTTCTTATCAATAGTATACAACACATTCTCTTCCATCAATTACAATACCCACTGTAGCATATCCAAACGTACCTCCCATCCATTTCTTTAAACTAGGATGTCGTCAAAAAACACTAATACCCCCTTCTACAACATATCTTGAGAGATTTAATTCATGGTTTCTTGGAATGTATCAAGAGCATTAATCTATCCAAATAACATTTCCAAATATTTGTAATTCCCCTCATGCAACTTGAATGTCATTTCCCCCACATTTTCTTCCTTTATATGAACTCGAAGAATTTAGGACTTTGGGTTCAACTTAGTGAAGTATTCAGCTTCATGTAGTTCCTCCAGAAACTCCTCAATCACAAGAATGGGATACCTATTGGGCACTATAATTTTTTTAAAAACCTGATAATACACACACATTCTTCAACCTCCATCCTTTTCCTTATCATGATCATAGGACTAGAGTAGGGTTTGGTGCTACTTCTGATAAATCCCTACCCCAGTAACTCCTGGGATTTCATTTCAATTTCATTTTTCATTTGATATGTGTGTAAAAATTCAACCTCATCCTTCAAATTAATGTTGTGATCCACCTCCCTCATCGGTGTTCATTTATTTTATGCCTCAAACACTGCACAACACTGAATTAAAAACTTCTTTAATTGGTCTTGTTAGCCCAAGTTTAGCTCCAATTATTTTGTTTTAGCCTTCTCTATTTCTATCCACTACAACCCATACCCTTGGTGTCCTACCTTTATTAGGTACCCTTATAGGGTAGCGCATCCCCCCCCCCCTCTAAAAACTCATAGTCAACTTCCTCAAATTGGTTGTAACGTACCTAAGCATCTCAACCCATGACATTACCTACACTAATTCAGGTCTAGTAATGTAAAAAATGTACACCTCTACTTCAAACTCCTCCACCCAGGTTGATCTTCAATGTCATACATTTTCCCTAAAATACTTCACCTAGAAGAAATCTCCTAGTTGAATGTAAAATGGATTTGTCTCGGATACTTGTTCCGAAAAATACTGTAGCGACCTCTTCAAAATAAAGTTATGAATTTCTCCACAGTCAACTAGAATTAGTAGTGTAAATCCCTCGATACTTCCATTAACATGGATTTGATACATTTATCCCACTCCTCTTGCTACACACAAACTTCCATACCTTGAATTTCATCTACCATAGGTCTTTGGTATTCCCTTCCTTTTCCTCTCCAATGTGTTCTGATTTTGTCTCTTATGATCCCCAAGTCTCTACACATTCCCAAACCATTAATTTGAAACATTTCTCAAGACATTTATGCCCTGGATTAAAGTTTTTCCCATAGATATAACGTAATACTTTGGATTTTGTATATTCAAATTCTTCTTGGATAAGTTCCTTACTCCTCTCCAACCTCTCCCACTCGCCTTCCCCTTTCTTTACCATATTTAGTTGGGACAAATTTAATAGTACTAGAATTAAAACTCCTCCATTTCCCTCCTATAACTATGTTCCTTGTTCGCATCTTGGAATATTAGATGTTCCCTTTCACCAGTAGCTTCTTCTCTACCCTCCGTGTTAAGGTAAGTAGACATGATTTATTTTTTGGCTCAAGTGTTGAGACCATACTCCCTATCTTCAACTTAAACCCCCTAATAAAAAATTTTATAAACCATTTCTTGATAAATTATGTTATGTGCATGGATATTAGTTCAAACTCAATGATGGAAGCATCCACTATCCCTCCTATCACCATTCCTTCAGAAAGATGAAAGGATATTCATCCATTATTCTCCCACAGAATCCTAACATCTCCTCTTTAGGTTGTGACCAAGTTATTTCTAAATTTATTGTTTATAGAGAAATGATTTGTTATTGGACCATTCCTTCCATGCAAAATTGTGTCATTGGAACTTTTAAATCCTCCCATGTCTAACAAATTGAAAGTAAATTTCAACCTCTTAAGTAATCCACATCAAGGGGTACTCAACAGTGAAAGTAGATATTTATAGTTTTGACATCATGTGAGACTCCTCCTGTGTCTTTACATGAATTCTATTCACATCCTTATCTATGGGATTCATTCAGTCTCCCTCTTAGACCTTAGACTTCAAACAGCTCCTTTATTCTTTATCAGAGACTTTCTTTCCTTTATCGAGGATCCACTTAGAAAGATCCTCTTGACTTAGTGTGAGCTTATACACCATTTTCATTAATCTCTGTTTATAGTTTTCCTATCATTGAGTTCCTGATGTTAAGTCCAACATTTTTTCTACTAACATGGTTAGTCTACTCTCTATCTGCATAGTCATAAATTGTCATGATTCCACCAAACCACTCCCAATTCTGACTCCTTCATGAAACTCTCTCTATTAGATTGTGTTTTAACTCTCTTAATGAAATCTTCATGATGATATAGAGGAATTTCAAAAGAGAAATAGAGGTATTCTGAAAGAGAAATCTAAGTATAATTTCTAGAAATAAAACCTTACTAGATGAATCTCGATCACAACTATGGTAGGCTCTTAGGATGTTCTACACTCTCCTAGTAGCCTCACCCTCTTTAGAACAAAGATAACTGCCTTAAACCCAAGTTTCTAATGTACCCCCTCTCCCATAGAGATAGATGGATACTTATTCCCCCAAGGTAATAGAAAACTAAAGTGTAAAATTACAATACTTCTAATCAGTAGTAACCTCACTCAAAACTCATGTATTTTCTTTATGAAAACCTCTACATTGGTAAGTAAAAAAGGATAGGAGGCTTGGAAACACTATCCCACTCCACTGTATCCCTATCATATTGATTGAGTGTTTCAGTTGATTAGAAATCCAAAATCCATATGAATAATTTGCAGGAATACAATAAAGGGGATCCGTTCAGAAGTATATCAAACTGTTTGAGTATCCAGCATCTATTATTCCATTACAATCAATATTTTGGGTATTTTCTTCATGGTTTACAAGAATAAATATGAATTTGGGTTCACATCCATAATCCAAAGACTTGGCTATAAGTGATGAAGTTAGCTTGGCATGTGGATCTCGTGTTCATGAGAGGTGTGGGAACTCAGTTCCACGGAGGTGGGTCATGGAATTTTAATAGGATATATAAAGCCGAACCATGGAAATCATTAGTCCATATAAATACATGCCTATAGAGTGGGACCACTCTCCAACCAGTTAGATAAAGGGAAGCTTCAATGAATAGAGTTTGATGAGAGACACAAATTAAAACATCCATTGGCAGACGAAGTGTTCGACACTAAACAACCCAAGAGTGGGAGTACAGATAGAGAAAGGTCTTGTGTTTCATGTGTGGGTTGACCTATATCCTCATGCATAGTTGTGCGGATCCAAAAATGAGGGTGTTGTTGTTATGGGAGGGTGATGATGATGTAGAAGATGGGGGAGCTGAGTGGGAAAAGGAAGTAGTCCAGGAAAAAGAGGAATTGGACCCCTTCATTTAATCTTTAGGACAATATTATTTTCAAGGGGTGGTGAGTGATAGATATTGAGTAAGGGTTTGGAGTGAGAAATTTATACTATAAAAGGGTAAATTTTCCATAGTGGATGGAATTCTATTGGGGGGCCATCTGGGACTACGTGAAAGAAAATGGAGGGGGTCTATTATAAGTAGAAGATAGGGGCAATTATGAGGATTTGAAGGAATACTATTAAGAAGTTTCAGCTGAGGCATGGGAGGAAGATACTAGGGACTCTCAAGTATTTCTATCACTCTCTTCTACTCTTCTCATTACTCCTCTTCCTATAGATTCTTTTAGATCTAGTTCCTCATAGTTTCTATACCTCAATACAAATTAATATTCTTCATTCGATTCTTTTTTGTGTGGGACATATTAGAAACTACCCAAATACATCTAGTATTCCATGTTTCCCAACTTAAACAGTTTGTTAGGAACCATCCAACATAATAAATACATAAAATATGGGACATTATTTTTAATAAATAGGTTGAACCTGAGGAGATATTAGAAACTAAGTTAAATATAGTTCAGTTGCTTGGCCAATGGATTGTTAAGGGGAAGGAGTTTCCAAAAAAATAATCTACATGGGAGGATGTAGAAAATATTCTGGAATAGTATTTAAAATTTCACCTTGTGGACAAGTAGGTCGTTGAGGGGAGTATTGTAACATCTTTTTGCCTTATCTAAGGTACTTTTTACCCTTTTTATCATGTTTTTGTTGAGTCTTGTCTTGGGGTAATTTTGGGGTTTTTAAAAAAATTTAGAATCTCATAGGACTATTCATGGTTGGCACAGAGTTAGGGAAAATCGTGTGGTTTGGCCCAAAAAACTGTGCACCCTATGTTGAGTCATTGAACCGTGTGGTCAGCCCTCCAAATTGTGCACCCTTTTACAATGAGGGTATTCATGGTTGGAACTCTATTAGTTTAAACGTGTGTCCAAACCATTCACTCCATCCAAAATTCTAGTAGGGATGCACATTTAAGCCACACGGTTACTACTAACTGTCCGACCTCTCCAGCAAACCATGCGCGCAGGTTTTAATTCCCCTGAAAATTTAATTAAAAACCCTAAAAACCCCAGTTTAGCCTCTAAACACCTCTATTATACCCTAACATGATTTATTGGTCTTTCGATGCTCTCAATAAGTGATTTTGAATCATTCAACCTTTTCTCTTGGTGGATCAAATCCCCGGTGATTTTGTTTGATATCCTTTCGTTATGTGGATCCTCTCTAGAGTAGTTTCTTCTGATATCCTCTTCTCTCCTTAGATAGCGATAAATCATCATATTTTTTATGTATCTAATATCTTATTTGGTGGATCATGATTCTATGTTTGATTTCTTTAACTCCTTCAACTTCGTTCTCATTGGAATTCCTATTTCGGGTGTTTTTCGATCGCTTGATTTAAGGTGGGTGGGTCCATATGTCTTTATCCTATAATTGAAACCCTCTGTTGTTTAATTGATTTTAAATGAGTTTTTAAATTATTTAAAAACCCATATTTGATATGATATGATGTTTGATTTAAAAAGGTATTGTAATTGTTAAAAAATACCCAATTTCAGTTGAATTGAAATTATTGGGTGGATTTTGAGAAAAATGATGGCTTAGATTGAAATTTGATTTGATAGAAATGATTTGATATAATTATTAATAAAAATTGATTAAAATAAAAGATGATTTGAAAATTCATGTTAAATTTGAAATTGGGGAATTTAATTGTAAATTATGAATTGATTTCAAATGAATAATTTTCCCAAAAAATGATTGATTGATTCTTTAAAGAACATGTTATCCTTGATAGTGGTTATTAGGGAAAGCACACTAGGACTCTGACTCCCTAGAAATGGATTGATGTTGAAAATTCTAACTAAACCAAGTTTGTCATGATTTCCAATTAATAGGGTAGAGATTGATTTTTTTAATGGGTCCTATATTGGGGTGTTGATATAGAGTGTGCACAGCTATCTTGAGTTGTGATGATGATTGAGAAGTGTGAGGATCCTATTGCTAGAAAATAATATACCTCAGATCTTATGAGCAAGGTGATTCATTATGTTTGACTTGATTATACATGTCATTGATTATAGAACTATTTTATTCATGTCAACTATTTTATATAAATTTTTTATATAAAATGTTCATTTAATCCTATTTTGATATATCTGTTATCTTTTGAGATGAAAGACTGTTTTTTTTAATATATAAATTTCTTGTCATGCCTTGTTTTATTTAAATTGATAGAATGTATTGTTTATTGTTGTGTAATTGATTATAAAACACTTTTTGATACCCTATTTGGATATTTATCTCACACACTATGATTGTCTTTGAATGTTTTTAGGTTATCTTATGTTAGGTCCAAGCAAAGGGAAAGAGCCACTAAGAGGTGGTGGGTGTACTTGATTTGTGGGACCTGGAGTGATAAAGGTGACCGGTGGAGATGTGATCCTCCTGTTGCATATATTTTTTCTAAGCCTTTCTTTGGTAGTTTTTGTGACTCTTTATGATGTATTATTTTGGTATTGTATTACCTGTTTGATTTTGATAATTTCTCATTTAGGAGTTTTGACATATCTACTTGTATCATTTATCATCCATTTTGTGGAAAATTGTTCCTTCTAGATCTTATTATGATATTAGGTGTTAATTTCCAACTCGTGGGGATTGGGGACACCCTTCGGGACATGTAAAGACTAGTTGGGTATCAGTGTACCAAGGTATCTGAGCTAGTTCATGGAAAAGTGGTATCAAAGGTGCTAGTTGTGCATCTTTCTTTGATGTCAGTATGTGGTTTGGGACTTAAGAGGTAGTTGTGGGTGAGTGTTTGGCCAACACTCATTGTAACAAGTCTTAAGACACCATGTGTGTTAAGTAAAAAGTGACTTTGAGAATTTTTTTGATCTGATTATAGTTGTTTCCTTGCTTCTAATATGAGTATCTTGAAAAATTATAATGTTGGACTTTGCTGATGGAATTAATATTCTAGTGAATTTTGTTTGATTTGTTGATATGTGTATCTGTGGTGATTTTTTAGTGTTGTCTCTTTATGTTGTGTAGCATCATACCTCTGATAAGACATTCGAATAGGCCATATGAAGAAGTTTCTTGTAAACCATAGGGAGTGAATCCTCAAGTGGACTAGAATCTTATTGAGACAGTGGTGTGTGATGTTCAGGCTTTGGGACAGGTATCTTCACCTACCCCTATTTAGGCTCTGGTAGTTGAACCTCGAAGGGATAAATCCATAGATCACTCTTGAGAGTTTCTTATTTAGAAACCATAATCTTTTTAAGGCTCTAATGATCCTTAAGAGATATAGGATTGGCTAAAGAATATAGAGTTTCTTTTGACTTTTTTGGAAATGTTAGAAGCTATAAAGGTGAAGTGTGATGCCTTTACGATGGAAGGGAATAATAGGAGATGGTGGTGTTAAATGGTGAGGTTGAATAAGAATAATGGATTTGAGTATAAGGACTTTATATTTCTTTTCACATGTTATTTCTATCCATAATCTATGGTCTTGGAAAAGTTTATGGAGTTTCTCAACCTCCAGCAGGGTGACAGAACTATGACGCAGCACGCAAACCATTGTAATGAGCTTGTTCAATTTTCTCCTAAGGTGGCGATTAATGAAAAACTAAAGCCTCAGACATTTGATATAGGGTCCATGTTCTATCATCTGATCTCAAGTATTCAAGTTAAAGCTTTCCTCTTATGCTGATGTGTTGGATAGAGCGTTGATGGCTGAGCTTTACCTGGCTGGTAAGCCAGGGTTAATGAGAGCTCCTTTTTCCCACATTTTTAGTTTTTTGAGTTAATTTAATGGAAATATAAATCATGATTAGTCTCATGGTGGTTCAAGCTAGTAGGCATCATCCATACCTCTTTCAATGTTTGGAAGAGTCCCTATGACTTGCTTTCAGTGTGGTGAGGTTGGGCATTCGAAACAGGTTTGTACTTGTAAACCAAAGATCCATAGTTTTTGTGGTTGCTCAGGTCACCAATAAAATTCCATTCATATATTTTATGCTCCACATAGTGTTATGGTCTCAACATCACCAAAAATTAGTGTGATGTAATTATATGCTTAAATAACTAAGGGGTTCTGACCACAGGCTGGAACAAAGCGTCTTCACACAGTATAAAAGTCTCTAGAGAAAGGTGACATTGGTCCAGCAGCTTTGAGAGGTACCATCACTATAGCTTAATCATTAGTTACTACATTATTTTATACTGTCACATCTCAGTCATTTATATAGACTTGTATTATGAACCTACTAAACCTTCCAACAGATCTTTTTTCCTATGTGATGGATATTATTACACCCATCATAATGAAGAGAGAGTAGGGTATTCAATTTCATGCTTGTGTTTTCTCTATATCTAATATTAATTTTGCCTATAATTTCATGGTTCTATACATAAAACCATTTAACATCATTTTCAGGATGAATTGGTTTATTTCTCAAAGGGCCTAAATTGACTGTTATCTTCAGCGGGTCTCCTTTACTGCATCTGATTGGGTGAGTTGTATTTTTTATAGAGAATGGTTCATGTGGTCAAGTAGATCCAAACCTTCCTTTCCAAATTTGGGTTGGGTAATATTGATGTTCTATTTTCACTTCGAGTGGTAATCTCTGAGTGATGATCTCCCTCTAGTTTTCTTCTAGTTTCCTGACAGTTTCCTTCTGATTTCTATAGTTTTCCACCGGTAAGGGAGGTGTATTTATTCATTTATTTCGTATATGATACTCAGAAAATGTTTTTTATTTCCTACCATATGGAACTAGATAAATTTAAAGAGTTAAAGACTTCACTGGATGATCTTCTAGAGAAATAATTTATAAGCCCGAGTGTGTCACCATGGGCGGTGCCTATTCTCTTCGAAAAGAAAGATGGTTGAACACTTCTCAATTGTGTTGGTTACAAAAAACTAAATCAATTTACAATAGAGAAAAAATATAAGTTTCTACATATTAATTATTTTTTTGATCAGTTAAAAGGGGTGAAGTGGTTCTTGAAGATTGGTCTTCGATCAGATTATCACTAGTTGAGAATTAAAGGATCTGAAATTCATAAGACCTCTTTCAAGAGTAGGTATGGGAATTTTGAGTATCTTGTTATGTCATGTTATCTAACCAATAATAATGTAGTTTTTATGGTGATGGTGAATAGGATATTCCATTAGTACCTCAAATCATTCGTAGTAGTCTTTATGGATGAAATCCTGGGGTACTCTAAGATAGATGAGGATCATGTGTGTCATATGAGAGTAGTTATAGAGATATTAAGAAATCATCAACTTTACACAAATAATTATAATGTAATTTTTGGATAAAAAAGAGAATTTATTGAGACACATGGTCTCAGAACATGATATTTTAGTTGATCTTCAGGAGGAGGAGACTGTTATTATAGGTTCTGAGCGTAGCGGAAGCGCATTGGTGGGTTTTCCCAACTTTAATTTTAACATTAAACAACGTTCAATATGATATCCATCATGATATAAAATGACAAATATTTGGAATATAACTAGGAACAAAAAACTTAAGATGGAATCCCAGAACCATAGAGATAGGATCATCATATGTTGGTTATAATTAATTTAATTAATTCACAAGAATTACCTTGGTGGAATTCTTTCTTCACTGATGTCTCTGGTCACGATCCTATGATCCGTCGTTGCGTCATAGAATCCAAGTGCAGTATTCCTCTAGTGGTGATCCACATGTGTTCCACGTATCTCTGTATTTCACCGAAGGGATCTCTGGGTGCTATCATGGAAGAACCTTCACTTGTGATGTCTGCCTTCGATCGCCTTGGTCTCTCGGTCTTGAGAGCGTTCATGGTGGAAGGAGTTCTTTCAGGATTGAAATAATTCTCCAGAATTGTTTTGCACAATGATTCTCTTGTGTAAAAGTGTTGGGGCTGTGAGGATATTTATAATTGGGTTTGAGGTTATAGAGTTATGACAATAAATAAACGCGTTACGCGTATTATTTATTTCATTAACTCTTATTGAAAACCCCATGTCGAATTATTAATTCCTTGACATGCGCCCACACTAATTATAATTAGTATCATTTAATAAAACAATATTATATCCTTTAAATCCTGACTGGAAAAACTACACGGCGTTTAATCATTAATACACGGCGTGTACCCGTTTTCCATAAAACTACATGGCGTGTACTTTCATTTTCCACTTTCCTTTATTTCCTCCACCACATTTATTAGACCTTGAGTAATGGCTATTTATTTCTTAAATAAATATAACTGCATCACTCGCTAATAAATAATATTTCATCCAAAATATATTCTATCGAATAACTAGTGTCGAAATAAATGCGATTAAGCATCCTTAAATAATTATTAAACCACAGTCGGGAATAATCTTTATTTAACTTGTTAAATTAATATTTAACTGAGATACATGGACACACTTAGTGTGTGACACTATAGGCCTCTTTCTCAGTGGCATTAGGCAGAGCCTGCCTAAAGTCTAAGGTTAGCGTCTAGAAACACGCCAAGTTACCCATAGAGAAAGAAGTTAGCGCCGCAATGACGTGTCACCTCATACGAATGCTTACCGTGTAATATAATCCCTTTGTCACGATATCTCGAATCAAGTGGGTTGCATGCTAGTGTCATCAACACATGTGCTCGATTATTATTTATTTGACTTTCTGGAATTGAACTCACCCATACCTTACCATGGACATGGATTTATTTAGGATATATCAATTCCATCAAAGGGGCCTAAGATATCTACTTCCATTATGGAACAGAAGGGACAAATCCTTTCTCGCATTATCTATTAATGCAGTATTACTTGTGATGCACCCAAAATATCCTACCTCGCTACGAAAAGTGTGTCATCACAGTTTTCATAAATAAATCTAAGTGTGCGAGTTGTAATACCCATTAATAATAATCTTAAAGTCTAAGGATCAATACACACGTCCGCAGATAGGAACATCCAATGACACAATGAAATTTGGATTTTCTACTGGCGGGTCTCATTCTCATAATATCCTCCTAGATATTACCAAGGGTGCACACCATGAGATAATGCCTCAAAGTTTTATGAGTCCTCACCCTTAATGGACAGTATTATTTGTGTCCCTCAAATAATATCATCCGTCCATAGAACATATATTCAAGAACAGTGTTATGGCACTTCCGGGTTCTCATCGTAGTAGGGATCCGCTATGACCCTTTAATGAAACAGCTATCCTTAGGAAATTATCACATGAATTGTCATGCAGAAGAAAAATCAAGATGTGATAAGGCTTTTATTAATTAATAAAGTACAAATTAGTTGGTTCTAGGCCACCAACTTCAACAGTTATGACATGGGAGAAACTGAAAAATGTTTTTCGAGATTTGGAGCTTCTTAGACTTGTTGGGATATTATCATAAGTTTTTTGAATATTTATCAAAGGTGGATTCTCTAATAATCACTCCCACTCAGGAGTGAAGTTCTTGTGGGATGAAAAATGTCAATGTTATTTTTTTAAGCTAAAACATATTTTGACTTTTGCACTAGTGTTGACTCTTCCAGAGGTTGGGAAAGGATATGTGGTATTTTTTGATGAATCAAGTTCGGGTTTAGGTTGTGTTCTAATGTAAGGTGATCAAATGGTAGTTAAATTCTCCAGACAACTTAGGTTACATGATAAGAATTATTGGACCCATGACCTTGAACTCGCAGCTGTGATGCATGCTCTTAAGAGTTGGAGGAATTTCCTTTTTAGAGAAAGGTTTAAAATTTATTATAACCAAAATATCTTCAGTTATATCTTCACTCAAAAATATTTTAATCTCTAACATAGGAATTGGGTGGAGTACCTATAATCTTTTGATTTCAACATTGCATATACCCCTAGTAAGGGTAATGTCATTGCTGATGCATTAAGAAAGAAACCTCTGGCCCGTGCAGTAAAAGAATCTTTAGAAGAGTGGAATTTGATATCTCTTTTTTTCTCAATTTCATTTTGGAGTTCGAGAGGATGAGAGAGGGTTTGTTATGAAGAATTTTTAGTGGAACTTTGATGTCTTAGGATGATTATTCAAGAGAAGTATCTTTATGGTAAATTATATGGAATAAGGGAATCTCTTTGTGGTGGGGAGACCATTGGTGAGTGGTCGTTCTCTTCTAAGGGTATCCTATGTTTCTAGAAGTGGTATGTTGTACCTTTTCCTATAAGAAAGGTTATGATGTGGGATTTACATAACACCCAGTGGGTAGTGCACCTAGGTACCAAAAAGATGTTTTATGACATGATGCAATGATTCCAATGGCCAGGTATGAGACGGGGCATTGCTAACTTTTTTTCTTATTGTTATACCTACCAACAGGTCAAAGCCAAGCATAAGAGACCTTTGGGTTTGATCCAACCTCTTTGAATGCTGACTTGGAAGTGGGATGAGATCTATATGGACTTTGTGGTTGTTTTTTCACATACCCCTCAAGGGAATAATGCAATATGGGTTTTGATTGATAGGATGATCAAATCATCTCACTTTATACTAATTCCAGATATAACCAAAGTGGAGGGATTGGGAAGTTTCTATGTGAAAGAGATTATCTATTTTCATGACCCTCCTGCTATAGCCTCTAATCAGGATGCTCAGTTCACTTCTCATTTTTGAATAGGCCTCTAGGAGTCAATGGGATCCTACGTTATTTTTTGCTTACGTTTTTGGTTTTGGTGGATCATGGGATTTCCATTTGGGACTGGTTGAGTTTTCCTATAACAATGGATACTAATCTATTATCAGAATGAAAAATTTTGAGGAATTTCATGGTCTCATGTGTAAATATCTATTGTGTTGGTCAGAGATTGGTGAAACTTCCTTAGTCGGACAGAGTTTGGTCCAGGAGATGACAAAAAATATTCAGTTGATTCATTAGATAATGGTGATGGTACATAGCCATTATAAATCCTATGTTGATCACCATTGATGAATGTTGGAGTTTTTAGTTTTTTGACTAGGTGTTCTTGAGAGTTTCACTCCAGTTAGACCACCGACATCTTAGAAAATAGGGAATCCTTGCATCGAGGTTTGTGGTTCCCTTTGATATTTTTGAGATGGTAGGGAAAGTGTCTTGACATTTATCAATTCCATCATAATTGACTTCAATATTCAATTTATTTATTGTATCACAACTTTAAAAGTATCGTTCTGACCCTTATCATATTCTGAGCTGGGAAGATCATGATATTGAACCCGATCTGTCTGTGACTGAGCATCTATTCAATGTAGCACCCTCGGTTTGAGGTATGTGGCCTTTGTTTATGATTTTTTATGTGTTTAAAGTGCATGGGATGAGTTGGGAAGAGGTTGGGAGAGTTTTGGAATGGTTTTGAATAAGGTTGGAGGCTTTTAAAGGGGTGCACGGTTTGAGCACGGTTAGTGGAAACCATGCGAATTCCCCAAGAAACCGGGTATACCCTTGTTCTCGAGACAATAGGCCTCACACAGCATGCGCATGGTTTTCCAAACTATGTGAGTAAACCATGTGGACTCTGGCTCTCAAGGTAGTGGCGTGTGCACGGTTAGCGTACGGTTTTCCAAACCGTGCGGTCTAACCGTGTGGCCAGTTAAAGTTAGGTTTTTAAAACCTAGGATCACTTAGGACTACCTCATTTCACTCCTCCCTTCCTCCCACTCAAGCCTCACTCATGATTTTGGGTTCTCAGGGGTTAAGGGTGCTCTACCACTCGTTTTGGAGGGGTTTTGAAGAGGATTCAAGGTGGTTTGAAGGTGATTGCTTCTGGGTAAGTCTCTCCTCTTTCTTCTCTTGTGTTTTCCTCTAGATCTACATCCCTATATTTCTTGGTTTTCTAGATCTACACTTTTTTTGTGTAGATCTAGGGTTGGGGTTTCCTTTGATGATGATTTTAAGGCTTTTTATGGTTTGGGAAGGGGATCTAGAGAGGTTTCAGTGGTGCATTCGCTAGAATTGAGGCGTGGTTGTTCGTGGGTCGATTTCTTGGGAACCCTAAAGGTAGGTGGATTCTCTCTCGACTCCACTTGGTTAGAACTAGTGGTTTCATGCTACAATTAATTTTTTGTGATTTAAATTAATTGTATGGTGATGTGCAAATTTGGTTGGAAATCCATTTGGGGGTTTTTGGGAAAAAGGGGTTTTGGGGTGAAATGTTCTTGTTGAGGATTTTAAAATGGGGATTTTAAAATGGAATGCTATGATTGATTTGAGAAATGATTTATGTAAGTGGTTTTCAATAAAAAGTTTGTTTTATTGAAATTTTATTTGGCATGGAAAATGGTTTTCAATAAATGGGTGATTTATTAAAGTGAATTGACATGTAATGGAATTGGATGATTACATGATGTTGTTGTGACCTTGATTGATTATATGATTGGTTTTGATTGGTTGAAATGTTGTGTGGAAGTGGGCGGGAAGTACCACTATAATAAAGGGGGATGGATAGTGGATGGAAGGGCCACCATCACGGATAAGTGAACGGGAAGAGCCACTAGTTGTAAATGGATGAAACGGGTTGGACGGAAGCTCCATCGTTATGATTGTTTTGTTGTGTGTTGCTTTGCGTAGATGGTACTGGTTGTGACTGGATAACGGGTTGGATGGAGGCTCCATCGTTGGTTGTTTAGTTTGTTTTTTGTGTATTGTTTTGTAAGTTGGAAATTGTGACATGTTTGTTTGGATTTCCTGTGGTGGTTGGATTGGGTAAGATGGCTCGGTAAGGGCATGTTTGGCTTTTGGAAATGGTTGTACTTATGATTATTTTATATAAACTGTTTTATATAAATGTGATAATGGTTTTATCCTAGTGTTGTGTGTTGGGAAGTCATTTGGGGAAATCCTACTGAGTTTTAGTACTCACCCCCTGCTTTGGCATGTTGGTGTCTTTGCAGATGTTGTGTACCATGATGTGGGAAAAGGTAAGGCATCAACCTCCTTTAGTGGTGCGTTGTGATGTCTTGGTGAATCTTGGATCTTGGAGCTTGGTGTGGAGCTGTGTGGTCTCACCACTCGTGGTGTTTCTTGTTGAGTCTTCCGCGTTGTACTCTGGTGTTGTATTGGGTTGTGTTGTCATGTGAGATTATGGATTATCTGGTTGTCTTTGGTAATGTATGAGTTTGGTTTTGTTGACCTGCATCATATAGTGGTGGTTGTTTGGTTGGTTTTGTCTCAAGGGAAAATCATTCCCCAACTGTGCTAAGAGACCTCGACATTTATTTCCAGCCTTTAGCACCTTGGGAACGTCACTTAAGGCCAAGTAACCCTCACCGCCTCCTCAAGCCAATGAGGTAGGGGCGGGGTGTTACAAGTGGTATCAGATTTTTCGGTCCTTTGGAGTTGATTTTCATATTTGGTGTTGACATTCATTGTTGTACATTCCTTGAGTTGGGATGGTATAAAGGTGTAGGAATGTCGGAACATGGAATGTATACCATAAAAGGTCATAGATAACCCTTTTATGCTGAAATTCAAGTTACCAAGGAGTTGGGTACATAAGTGTTTTGGAGACGCTTATAGGCATTGGATATCTCATTTTCATGGGTATATCCAATGAGATGAGCATGGAATGCATGTTAGAAATGACTTCCCACTAGGATGCATATTTCATTGAGGTATAATGATTTATGATGTGATATGAATGTGTGAAATTGTAATGTGAATAAATTGGTATTTTGAAAATGGTTTGGTTTTCAAAATGGTGAAACATAGCACATGGGGAAAATATGAACTAGTGGAAAGCCTTGTGGTGATAGTGTTGTGTAAGGTGATTTGAAATGGGATTTCGTGATGTCTACGAAAGTGAGACTCATGGTTGTTTGTTTTCTTTTTATAGAAATGGCACCGGGTAGGTGTCGTAGAGACCAACCGGAAGAGGCTGATGAGAATGTGGTAGCACCTGAGCCTCAGGTGAACCAGCAGCTAGTGCAAAGCATAGTGAAAGCTTTCTAAGCTGTGGAAAGTGGAAATAAAGTGGATAAACAAAGGAATGTGGATCATGCAGTTTATTTTCAAAAGCAGAATCCACCCATCTTCAGGGGTGATTTAGAGCCAGAGAGGGCAGAAGCATGGTTGAATATAATAAACAATATTTTCGAGTTCTTGGGAACACCAGTAGAGTTAAAAGTGAAGTTGGCCACATATATGTTGGAAGATCTTGCCCTTCAGTGGTGGGAGTTAGTAGTACAAGCGGGGATGGACCAGGGTATAATGTGGGAAGGCTTTGAGGAATGTTTTAATAAACAATTCTACACACATACGTTCAGAATTCAGCGTATGACTGATTTCTTCAGTTTGAAGCAAGAGCTTATGTATGTGATGGAGTATGCAGCTAAATTTATGAACTTAGTGTGGTTTGCACCCGAGGTTGCGGGTACCATGTCGTTGAAGGAACGAATCTTTGAAGCAGGGTTAAGGCAAGAAATCCGTTCAAAGATAATGGTGTTGTGTATAGACGATTACACAAAGATGGTGAATAGAGCCTCGGTGGTTGAGCGGGATTTGTTGGGAGCTCCGGGCGGGGGAATCATGGTGGTTCCCATGGAGAATAGTGGGAACTCTAACGCTGGTTTCAAGCGAAAGAGGGACACTTATTCCTAGGGTGGGAATATGATATATAATCCGACGACATGATCGGTAAATCTTTCACCAAATCCCCAGAGCAAGCTGAGATATTTTTAGTGTGGTTCCACAAGCCACATCAAGCGGGATTGTACGACACCACCTCGAGCATGTCATAATTGTAAGAAGATGGGGAATCTACAGCGTTATTGTCGGAATGATCCAATTTCGGGTGCGCATGACACTCCTCAGGGATCACAGACATCGTATGCTTCGACGGGATGGGGGCAGACGCATACCCCTCGACAGTAGAGTAAAGTGGATCATGGTGATTCTCGGAATACCACGACGCCTCAACAAAGCAATAAAGAGAAGAGTGTGAAAAGCCAGCATGTGTTCGGAGCTGAATAGGTTGTGGTGGATTACCAGTCGGGACCATCCACGGTGCGAGGTACTATTATTTTAAATTATACCTTGATGAAAATGTTGTTTGATACGGGTGCTTCACACTCTTTTATTGCTGCACGTGTGGTTGATTTGCTTGGTTTAAGGGTAGAAATGATTCCCTCAGTTTTGAAACTTCAAACTCCTCTGGGTCGAAGAAAGTGTCGAGCCTTCTTGTGTAGAGAGTGTTGTATCATTGTGAGTGAGGTTGACATAGTGTGTAATTTCTCAATGCTTAATATGGATGGGTATGATGTAATCCTGGGAATGGATTGGTTGGTGGCGTTTAAGGCCCAAATCGATTGTGATGCGCGAACAGTGGCTTTTACGACACACGATGGTGTTAGACACCTCTTTAGAGGAGATAGACATGAAAGGTAGGGTGCAATGGGTTTTTTGGCACCAGAAGTGGGTACATTATCGTATCAGTTGGTGGTATTGTCGTTGGAATCCGTAATGCATGTTGATCAGAGTGTTCTTCCGTTAGTGGAAGATCAGTTCATGGATTTTTTTCCTGAAGAATTATCTGGGTTACCTCCCGTAAGAGAAGTGGAGTTTACGATTGATCTCCTTTCGGGGACCGGTCTTATCTCACTTCTGTCTTATCGGATGGCACCACCTGAATTGTGGGAATTGAAAGTCTAGTTGTAAGAGCTAGAAAACAAAGGGTTCATCCGTCCTAGCACAACTCCGTGGGCAGCGCCAGTGTTGTTTGTGAAAAATGCGGATGGAACCTTGAGGATCTGTGTAGATTATCATAGACTTAACCAAGTTATGATAAAGAATATATATCCACTTCCACGAATTGATGATTTTTTCGACCAGTTTAGGGGATCCCAGAGGTTTTCCAAGATCGACCCGAGGTTGGGATATCATCAATTGCTTGTGAGGAAGGAGGATATTCCTAAAACAGCTTTCAGAAGTAGATATGGACATTATGAATATGTTGTTATGCCCTTTGGTCTAACGAATGTGCCAGCAGTGTTTATGGCATTGATGAATTTTATATTTCATAGATATCTGGATTCATTTGTGGTGGTGTTTGTGGATGATATTATGGTGTATTCAAAGACAAGGGTGGAGCATGATCAGCACTTGGCGATAGTGCTGGGGATCTTGAGGGATCATCAGTTGTATGCCAATTTTTCAAAGTGTGAATTTTGGATACAGGATGTTCGTTTTCTTGGCCATGTGATTTCTTAAAGGGGTGTTTTAGTGGATCTGGAAAAGATAGAGGTTGTTATCTCATGGAAACCGCCAAAGAATGTGTTTGAGATACGGAGTTTCCTTGGTCTCACTGGGTATTATCGGCATTTTGTTTGTGATTTTTCACGTTTGGATTCGCCGATGACATCTTTGACAAGAAATAATGTTTCATTCCAGTGGAATGAACAGTTCCAGTAGTGTTTTTAAGAGTTAAAGGGTCATCTTACATTAGCACAAATCTTGGTTTTTCCGAAACCAGGAAAAGAGTACATGGTGTATTCTGATGCATCAGGATCAGGGTTGGGGTGCATTCTCATGCAAGGAAATCATGTGTATGTGTATGGCTCACGGTAGTTGAGAGTACATGAGAATAACTACCCAAATCATGATTTGGAGTTGGCAGTAGTGGTCCATGATTTGAAGGTGTGGCATCATTATCTCTTCGGTGATAAATTCACGGTATATACAGATCATAAGAGCTTGAAGCACATTTCTCACAAAGGGATTTGAAATTGAGGAAAAGGAGATGGATGGAATATCTCCAGATGTTTGATTTTGACTTAATGTACACACAGGGTAAGGGAAATTCGGTGGCGGATGCATTAAGTAGAAAATCATATGCTCAAATGGTGAAACAGGAATCGGACTAGTGGCAGTTGATGTCAGTTATAGCCGATATGCGGTTGGAATGTGAGGACCAGGGTGATAGAGTGGTCTGATATCCGATTTTGTTGATTCCTGACTTGGTTGGCTTGGTTAGAGAGGCATAGATATCTGATTCTGAGTGTGTGACCATGGGGTCGAGACTAAATGGTGGGGAGACCATTGAGGGTTTGCAATTGAATGCAGATTCAGTTTTTTGTTTTCAGAATCGGATGGTTGTACCAGTTGCATGTTAGGAGGATCTTCTCATGGAATATCATTATTCTAGGTGGGCTATTCATCCTAGAATTTAGAAAATGTATAAAGTGTTAAAAGTGCAGTTCTGGTGGGCTGGTATGAAAAGAAGTGTGGCTGAGTTTGTTTCGAAATGATTTACTTGTCAGCAAGTCAAGGCAGAGCATCAGAGACCAGCAGGAATGTTGTAGTCTTTACTAATCCCTATTTGGAAGTGGGAGCAGATAGCGATGGATTTTGTCACAGGTCTCCCAAGAACAGTCAGAATCACGATACCATTTGGGTGATAGTGGATTGGCTAATGAAGTCGGCCCATTTCATCCTGATTCGTGAATCTCATACGGTGGAGGATCTATCCAAAATCTATATCTGGGAGGTGGTAAAGAGGCATGGTGTTCCAGTTTTGATTGTATCATATAGAGATCTGAGGTTTAAATCTCGTTTCTGGAAATCCTAATAGCAAGCCCTTAGAACGCAGTTGACGATGAGTATGACGTATCACCCTCAGATGGATGGTCAATCCGAGAGGATGATACAAACTATGGAGGATATGTTGTAGGCTTGTGTCATGGATTTTGGTGGTTCATGGTAGGATCACTTGTCGTTGGTTGAGTACTCATACAATAATAGTTATCAGTCATCCATACAGATGGCTCTGTTTGAAGCGTTGTATGGGCGGCCTTGTCGTTCTCCACTATGTTGGTTGGAAACGGGTGAGTCCTCGATGGTTGGACCGAGACTTGTCCAAGAGACTACAAAGAAGATTAAGTTGATCAAAAATAGAATGGAGACGGCTCAGAGTCGTTAGAAATTGTATGCAGATCATCGTCGTTGACCTTTGTCGTTCGAGGTGAGTGATCATGTGTTCTTGAGGATCTCTCCTAGGTTGGGAAATCATTGGTTTGGGAAGCAGATAAAGTTATCTCTGAGTTATATTAGGCCTTTTGAGATTCTTAAGCGGGTTGGTGAGGTGGCTTATAGTTTGGATTTTCCACCACGGTTTAGTGCAGTGCACAATGTGTTTCATGTGTCGCAGTTGAAAAAGTATCATCCAGACTGTGACCATGTGATTCGATGGGATCATGTTGAGCTAGAACCAGATGCTTCGTTGGTGCACGTGCCAGTGTGGGTTGTGGATAGAAAAAAGAAAGTCTTTCATGGTAAAATCATTGGTTTAGTTAAGGTTTTGTGGTAACATGGTCAGATTAAAGAAGAGACTTGGGAGAAGGAGAAAGAGATGATTGAGCAGTGGCCCGAGCTCTTTCGGCAAAGGGCGGGTTCACTACTTTTTGAGGACGGAAAGTCCAAAGGTGGGGAGAATGTAGCACCCCCTGTTTCAGGTATTTGGCCTTTTCTTATGAATTTTTATGTTTTTCAAGTGCATGGGATGAGTTGGGAAGAGGTTGGGAGAGTTTGGAATGGTTTTGAATAAGGTTGGAGGCTTTTAAAGGGGTGAACGGTTTGAGCACGGTTAGTGGAAACTGTGCAGATTCCCCAGGAAACTGTGAAGACCCTTGTTCTTGAGACAGTAGGCCTCACATGGCCTACGCACGGTTTTTCAAACCATGCGAGGAAACCCTGCGGACTCTGTCTCTCGAGTTAGTGGCGTGCGCACGGTTAGCGCAAGGTTTTCCAAACCGTGCGGACTAACCGTGCGGCCACTTAAAGTTAGGGTTTCAAAACCCGGGCTCACTCGGGATAGCCTCATTTCACTCCTCCCTTCATCCCACTTGATCCTCACTCAGTATTTTGGGTTCTCAGGGGTTAAGGGTGCTCTACCACTCGTTTTGGAAGGGTTTTGAAGAGGATTCAATGTGGTTTGAAGGTGATTTCTTCCGGGTAAGTCTCTCCTCTTGCTTATCTTGTGTCTTCCTCTAGATCTACATCCCTATCTTTCTTGGTTTTCTATATCTACACTTTTTGTGTGTAGATCTAGGGTTGGGGTTGCCTTTGATGATGATTTTAAGGCTTGTTATGGTTAGGGAAGGGGATCTAGAGAGGTTTCGGTGGTGCGTTCGCCGGATTTGAGGCGCGGTTGTTTGTGGGTCGATTTATCGGGAACCCTAAAGGTAGGTGGCTTCTATCTCGACTCCACTTGGTTAGAACTAGTGGTTTCATGTTACAATTAATTTGTTGTGATTGAAATTAATTGTATGGTGATGTGCGAATTTGGTTGGAAATCCATTTGGGGGTTTTGGGGAAAAAGGGGTTTTGGGGTGAAATGTTCTTGTTGAGGATTTTAAAATGGGGATTTTAAAATGGAATCCTATGATTGATTTGAGAAATGATTGATGGAAGTGGTTTTCAATAAAAAGGTTGTTTTATTGAAATGTGATTTGGCATGGAAAATGGTTTTCAACAAACGGGTGATTTATTGAAGTGAATTGACATGTAATGTAATTGGTTGATTACATGATGTTGTTGTGACCTTGATGGATTATATGCTTGGTTGTGATTGGTTGAAATGTTGTGTGGAAGTGGGTGGGAAGTACCACTATAATAAAGGGGGATGGATAGTGTACGGAAGGGAAACCATCAAGGATAAGTGGACGAGAAGAGCCACTAGTTGTAAATGGATGAAACGGGTTGGACGAAAGCTCCACCGTTATGATTGATTTGTTGTGTGTTGCTTTGAGTACATGGTACTGGTTGTGACTGGATAACGGGTTCGACGAAGGCTCCACCATTGGTTGTTTAGTTTGTTTTTTGTGCATTGTTTTGAAAGTTTGAAATTGTGACATGTTTGTTTGGCTTTCCTGTGGTGGTTGGATTGGGTAAGATGGCTCGGTAAGGGCATGTTTGTATTTTGGAAATTGTTGTACTTATGATTATTTTATATAAAGTATTTTATATAAATGTGCTAATGGTTTTATCCTAGTGTCATGTGTAGGGAATTCATTTGCGGAAATCCTACTGAGTTTTATTACTCACCCCCTTCTTTGGCATGTTGGTGTCTTTGCAGATATAGTGTACCATGACATGGGAAAAGGAAGGCATCAACCTCCTTTAGTGGTGCGTTGTGATGTCTTGGTAGAGCTTGGAGCTTGTATCTTGGTGTGGAGATATGTGGTGTCACCACTCATGGTGTTTCTTATTGAGTCTTCCACGT
Source organism: Viscum album (assembly GCA_963277665.1). Taxonomy (NCBI): domain Eukaryota; kingdom Viridiplantae; phylum Streptophyta; class Magnoliopsida; order Santalales; family Viscaceae; genus Viscum; species Viscum album. The sequence continues at coordinate 1,726,695,652 of OY728123.1, forward strand.
TGTACTCTGGTGTTGTATTGGGTTGTGTTGGCATGTGAGATTATGGATTATCTGGTTGTCTTTGGTAATGTATGAGTTTGGTTTTGTTGACATGCATCATATAGTGGTGGTTATTTGGTTGGTTTTGTCTCAAGGGAAAATTGTTCCACAACTGTGCTCCTAGCCCTCGGCATTTATTGCCAGCCTTTAGCACCTTGGGAACGTCGCTTAAGGCCAAGTAACCCTCACCGCCTCCTCAGGCCAATGAGGTAGGGGCGGGGTGTTATAGTTAGGATTGTTGGTTCTGAGACAAAGGTTTTTCCTGGTCCTTCTCATATTTATTGTCTATTTTTTAAAGATAAAATATAATACCTTTTGTATATGTTCTCTGGCATCATGGTTCTGATTTTAATGATACTTTGGGGAATGAGGCACTAGCGATAGAATAATGGCCTCATCTATTTGATATAGAATCTTTTTAACATGATTTCTAGGGATATAAAGTGTTTATTGTGGGGAGGTTATAACATATCATTACCTTATTTCATGTACTTCTTGACTCTTTTTTATCATTCCTTGTTGGTTCTTTCCTTGAGGTAATTTCAGGAGTTTTTCAAATGCTTTGGAAGCTTATGGGGTTGTGCAAAGTTGGTGCAAGATTATGGAAAACCATGTGATTTGACTAAGCAAGTCGTGCACCCTATGTTGAGCCATTATAAGGGGGTGCACGGTTTGTCCAAACTATGTAGTTGTCTCACCAATCCATGTACCATCAGATAGTGAGGGTTTTTATAGTTTTCATATAGTTAGTTTAACTTTGTGTCCAAATCATGCATCCAATCTAGAAGTCTAGTAAGGGTGAACAATTACTACTATTTGTGTGGCCTCTCCAGTAAACCATGTGTGTGGGTTTTAATTCCCTTAAAAAATTATTTAAATATCCCAAAACCCCACATTTAACCCCTAAACACCCTCATTCGACCATAACATGATTACTTGGTCATTGGAGGCTCTCAAGAAGTGATTTTGGCTCATCTAATATCTTCTCTTGGTGGATCGAAGCCCTGATGATTTTGTTCAATCTCCTTTTAGTGAGTAAATCTCCTCTCATGTAGTTTCTTCTGATCTCCTCTTCCATATTTTTAAATAGTGATAGATCATCATGTTTTTTATGGATTTAATCTCTATTTTTATGGATATTGATTATAGGTTTGATTTATTGATCTCCTTTGTCTTCGTTCTTGTTGGCTTTCTAATTGCAGGTGTTGTTTCAATTTCTTGATTTAAGGTAGGTGGTTCCATAAATATTTAACCTAAATTGAAACCCTATATTTCTTAATTGATATGAAATGATTTTTTAAATGATTTAAAAACCCATGTTTGAGATGATTTGACGTTTTATTTAAAAATGTCTTGGAATTGTAAAAAGACCCCCAATTTCAATGGAATTGAAATTATTGAGTGGATTTTGAGAAAAATTATGGATTGAATTGAAAGTGGATTTGATGGAAATGATTTTATGTGATTCTTGAGAAAAATGGATTAAAATTAATGATGATTTGAAAATGCATGAATTTGATGAAAAACTATGATTTAGTTTTGAAATGAAAATACATGTTGAAATTGAAATTGGTAAATTGTATTTACAATGATTAATTAATATGAAATAAATGATTTCTTCAAGAATGTGATAGGGACACTTCCTAGGGAAGGAACTCTAGTGTTTTAGAGAATATTGTGGAGGAAAATACAAGGGTAATGATGAAGGAAAAGAGAGGAAAATAACACTATGGGGTAGAAACTACTGAACCCATCCCAGGCCCTAAGCCCCAGACAAATTATAGGAGAGTTATCTCCCATATTCATCCCCTCCCACCAATACTATTTAATAATTGGTCCAAGTAATCTTCTAACAGTCATCTAACAAACTCTTACAATATGCTAACAACTTGTTGGGTCCACATGCTAACTACCTATGGGGACCGCCTTGACCCTCTTGGAGTATATCCTTCAGGGTGTCCAGCTGGCCTCTATCACATTCCCTTTAATTCCACCCTCCTAAAAGACCACCTTGTCCCCAATATGGTGGATGTGACCCATATTGGATGACTTGGTTCTTCCCCTTCAATGAACCAGATCGGAATGCAATAGTAATGGCGGGGGTTGATATTTGTTGGAAGTACAGTGTGGTTATGTAAATCTACCTTGTTATTACAATCCTTTTTTATGTGGCGGGTGTTGCCTCTTGCTTGCTACTATAGAAATTTCTCTATCTAGCTTCCTAGAAACTCACTTGTCATCTCATCATAAAGTATGTCCACCTTATGCATGCACCCAATCTCAATCACCTTATATGATTGAGAGAATTTATCTCTTATCCCTGTTAACCCATTTTGAAAATCAAAAGCTTGTCAACGGGTGTAGAGAACTTGAAAACATGGCTAGAATCATTAAAACGGAATATTCCATCAAATCAAGATGCCTTTCTATAACACCCCAAGATTACATAGTACGTTATCTCTTTAAATTAATTCAATAGTTTGCGCTACACACAACACCAAGTTTGAGCGCACCACGACTTACCAAACTAGCCGTTCAAAAAATGGTTAGGAATAGTATTAACTGCTTTTTGAATTTTATATACTCCATATAATTTTAACATCCATATTATGTGTTTCTTAGACATAATATAAAAAAAATCAATTTTTCAAATAAAAGATGTATTTTTAGAAAAATGAAATTTTACCACCTTTTAATGGGGAACCCTTTTTAAATCCAATAATTAACACTTTTATATATTCAATTTGACAAAATAAACTTATTCTTTAAAAGTGGGACATAAAAAATTTAGTTTGGATAAATTTTTGGTGTTTTTCTGATAACTTTCATATTTTGATGAATAGTAAAAAATACTAAATTTTAATTGAAGACAACTTTTTTAATAAAAATAATTTATAGTTTTAAATTATACATTTGAATGGTTATGAAGTATAATTAGATTTTATTTTTATTATTTAATCTTATTTTGTTCATTGAAAGTAATTTTACATTTAAATTGGACATAAACACATATCAATCTTTTGATACTTTTTACTTCTCAAAAACCCACTTTCTGGTTTTGACAAGAGGAATTAATTTTAAATTAATTAATGCAACTTATATGTTTTGAATTTAGTAAAATAGAAATAATTTTTGAATTTGGAATATCAAATTTATCTTAGGGTGAATTTTTGGTTTTTTTCTGAAAACTTTCAGTTTTTGATGAATAGTGAAAAACACTACGTTATTGTTTAAAACTGAATTTTTATTTAAATAATAATTATTTTTATTTAAATTTATTTTAAAGTAAAAATAGATACATAATAAATATTTTAGTCCAATATAATTCATTGGAGTCATTTTATAATAAGATTAGATATATAAAATTTTATTGAATTTTTTAACGTCTTTTACCCACCTTCTAGGCACGTTAGAAAATTTGCATACAACAAAATTTTACTGCTTCTGTGAATTGAATTTCAAAAATAAGAGAGACACATTTGAAATCTTTAATTAAATTTTGGTTCAATAGGATAAAAATAATTTTTTGTGAATAGTAACTTTTGAATTTTATTTACCATCGTTAAAAGTAAATAGGGTAATTAAACGTAAAAATGATATTATAATTACCCCGAAACATGTCCTAATTCTATTGGATAAGTGTATTTTGACCAAAATCAACCTTAGAAATAAAATATTATCATTTTCTATCTAATTGGATTAGATTATGACATTTATTATTATTTTATTTCAAGAAGAGCTAAAACTATTAAATTTAAATTTTAATAACTAAAACATTAGTAATATAGGGTTATACATAAGATAAATTCGACTATAAATATTCATTAGAAATCTAAAAATATTTCCTACAACATGGTATTTTTTTATAAATTTTAGACATTAAATAATTAAATATATTTATGACACAATGATGATGTAGTAATTACCTTATTAATGAAAGATTAAAATAATTGATATTATAAACATTAAACTAAATGTAAATTGAACCTTTTTATGCCATACAAGAATTTTATATGTGAATATGACATGTTAGGGTTGATTAAAATTATTTTTTTCTAAGTAATCAAGTTGTTATAACTTTCACAAATACCAAATACTAAATAGTGTCAAAATTGACATAAATGAGTTTTTAAAACAAATATTATTTCATTAAATGATATAATATTACTAAAAATATAAGATTCATTAAAAGGACTTATATAATGATATATATTTAATTAATGAACCATTTTAGGTTCTCTTGTCATTTTATAGCAAGTTTATTAACCATGTAATATAAAAATACATGAAGACATGGTAAAAGATAAACTATTTAACTAAGAGTTAAATCTAAACGATAAGGTTAATATGGTGACCTAAACTTGTCTAAAACCTATTGTTTGAGAGTTTTTAGACCCATACCCACCTTATACTAGAAATAAATCCTTTTTAAGACATTAGAAACCGAAAATTATGTAATAATAAAATAATATTTCAAGCTTTTCCTAAAGTGACAATCACCTCTCTTATAAAAGGTTATTTCCCCTTATCTTAATTATACACCTCCAAAGCCTTTTTTCTTGGACACAACCAACTCAAATATCCTACCAACTACCGTAACTTCAACATAGAGGCCTTAATTGGATCATAAATCCAACCTAAGGAGACCTTATTTGCAAGTCAAAAGGATACACCCGAAGAAGAGGTAATTATTTCATCACCTCTTTCAAATTTCTTTTCTTCTTCTACTTCCTATTTATTTGTTGTTTCCATACCAAAATAATAATCCTAATGCCTTATAAATACTGTGATGTTATTATAAATATGGTACAACCATATTCATTATTCTATATATCCTATGAATGACAAAGTCACCATACATCCGTACGTACGGCTTACCGTCTCACCTTTGTGGTGTAGTTTGTTATTCAACACTTCATTATTTGGATGTGTATAATAATGAGTATAATTGATGTAAATAAGAAATATAAAATGTTAATGATTCTATATATATAATATACCATACAATTACATACTATTTCACCACTAATATAATGATATTATCGCTTGTGCGTACGTACGGCTTACCGTCTCCACGACGCGATGAGATTTCATTCCCCATCGTAACCATTCAAGAATAATTTCCATTTCACGATTAAAAATAATTTTTAAGAACATAATATAATTATATATATTAATTAAATACATCTTATCCATAACAAACTTGACTTACGTAACAAAACATATAAAGTAAAATGACTTAGTTAACACCCAAAACAATGATACTACTGAAATATTATTAACAAAGCAATACTAGAGGATCATATGTGATATCATATTTATGTATATGGTTCTTCTATAATTTAATAACAATTATTGAACCATTATACAGGAGTTTAACATACCCTCAACTAATGAAAAGTACAAGGTAAGGGTTAATTTTATAATCTCTTTATTATCTGAGGTTGTTTATACGTAATTATCTACTGGGACTTCTTTATCATCCACATTCGTGTTTCTTATAAATGTATTTAAAAAAAATTACTATTTCCTATACTACGGGTTAAAGTCATTTATACCCTTTTTTGAATTTTTTTATAATTTTTTGAAAGGAATCTTTCTATCATCTTCCAAACAAGGTACTTTATGACCTTTCTGACAAAATTAAGGAAAAAATGTTTTTATTAACTTATACGACGGGTGTGGCTATTTTCCACTGTTATAACACCTTTGAAGCTTACCTTACATTATTATAAGAATATTTTCAAAATAAATGTTTTTTTTATAATTACATGAATTTTAAATGAATTCAAAATATAAAGAGATATTTCTCTCAAATTGTTTTGATTTCATCTATGTCAACAACCTTTGTTGGATTTTACGCTTGTTTGAAGTTGATTTATTATGATACAATATTCCATATTGTATTATAGGTTTTGTGATATGTTTGAATATGGATGTGATATTTTTTATACCATTCATGGTTTATGGTTAAATTATTAACATTTTGTATGCTAGTTTTAATACGAATGTTTATGTAATATTTTGAACTTTTAATATGGGGAATGTATTGGACTTAGTAAGTGAATGGATGGGCCCACTATAACCCCTAGATGCATCGCTAGTTCTCATGAGACAAACTAGTCTCTTGGAAAAAGTCCTTGAAAAAATCTTATTTATAGTCTTAGCACAATCCCTTTACTATGTGGTTATGATGTCCAGCATTATGCATTTCATCATTATGAAATTAGCTATTGATATTACATGTGATTATTAGACTATTATAATATCCATGTGAATAAGTAAATGGAATTATTTGATTTATATTTGCTATATTTTGATGAAATTTATGTTTAAAAGGGTTTCATTTTAGTCTTATACATTTCCTTCAATGTTTATGTTTATTTATGATTGACCTATAGAAATAGGATAAGGGATATGAGTGTGTTAAAAGGAGTCACAATGTTGTTTATTTTCATTTCATAAAGTAATGTAAAACTTATGTATGTATCTAGTACTTCCAAGGCTATTGAACTAATCATTCTTTCGAGACTGGATCTCTTGTGATCATACCAATGTTATGTAATAATGCATTGACTCTGGGTATCTAGGGTCGGGGCGTTATAGTTGGTATCAGAGAAAGTTTAGTACAAACCTTGGAAACTAGATTTAGATAAACTATGATTAGAGAACATTGACATAAGACAGACTTATAGGATTAGTATAGAAGAACATCCAAAAATTTTGGTAGTGTAAATATTATGTGGATTTTCCAAGAAAATACATCCCTGTTTTGATAAAAATAAGTAGAGGTGGCTCTGGTACAGATGTACCTAGGAGTGAAAACTCCAACAAGGAGTTTCAGGCTTGACTTGGGGTATCCTGCTACACAACAACGGGCCTTACTGCACTCTTGGTAATGCCACTCCTGGGGGATATGCTTAGGATAATTCACATTTTCCTTACAAACCATTATAAAGGATTTATGAGTAAATACTTCCTAAAAGAAATTTTTTTATGATTATGGATTATATGCATAAACTTTTCAATTTATGTTAGGTATTTTACAAGTTTGTAATTATGCATTGTGATTCATAAACTAACCTACTGTATGTCATTGTTTAGAAATGATGCCCAGTAGAAGAAATGAGAACTCCAGCAATACACATGATCCAAAGAGTAAGAAGGATCATATTGTTCATGGTCTTAAGCCAACATTTAGAAGGTAAATAGTCACCCATGTATTCAAATCATATAAAGAAATAGTATCATGTGTTAATAAGATAAGTAAGGAATTTTCTAAGTCCAATGGATTTGAAGGGAATCAAGAGAAGAAAAGAATGGTATAGAGAAATACGGATAAAGGGAGGAAGGGAAAGAAGGATTTTTCCATATGTGATAATTGTGGAAAGAATCACCTTGGTAAATACTTGAAGAGAATGGGAGTTTGGTAAAAGTGTGGAGAAAAAGGAAGACAAGTATGTGATTTCAAGGGTAAGAAAAAGGATTCAAATGTACAATTATTCATATGCAAGGAGTTGGGACACTACACAAATCAATGTCCCAATAATTAGAGTATACCCCAAATAATTCTATTGGATAATAATCAAGTTATGATACTAATATAGATTAATAATTAGATTTATTATATTTTTATTAATGAATTATATCATTTTAGTGTTGTATCAACGATGTACTGATTATATTAATTATGGAAATAAATAAGGATTGTACTCCATTATTATTTCATTGAGGATTTGAGATTATATGGTACTAAGAAAAGTGACGCAACATCAAGTTAATTTTTTTGGAAAATACATGGTTTAAGGAAAGATAAAACTTAATATGGTCCTGATACTAAGGTAGTGATTTTGTAATAAGAGATAGTTTATTTGGATAAATTATATTGGATTTTCTTGACTACCTTGAAACTAATTAATGGTTTTTTTATTCCATCATTGTTGGAGATTACAACATTTTTGTATTTAAGGAGTATATCCATTATTTTATGTTTTACAGAAAGAATAAGGAAGAATTAACATATTCAATATTGTTTTATGGTAATTCAGTTTATTACCGTGTCTTAAGAGAATACACGATTAAGGTATTCACATGTATTCTATGTGGCCTTCCTTATAAATTTTGGACTGTGAGTTTGGAAAAAAAGTATTTTGGATTAGTCTAAAGGTTGGAATGGATTAAGTAGGACATTGGATACTATTTTTTAAGGTTTAAACATTTCTTAAGATTATTTTTTGGATTTTTATAAAATGATCAACCTGGAGGTCGGGCGAAAACCCATCGTGTCCGGCAAGGCCGTGAGACATGAACCCACAAACGAAGGGCGAAGAAGGGTGGATCACCTACTACTTTCCTGCGTGATACCCTAGTTTGTATAATTTAGTTTTTTTAAATTATCTGAAATATGAATTATAAATTCATTTTTTAACCCTATAAGATTAGGTTAAATATAATATTTTTGAGTTCTATTATCTTTTGGCGTGAAAGATGAGTTTGTGGTAGAAATTATTTAAAGGATGGAACTCTACTTGTCAAGTATTCTTTTTTTTATTATTCTATGATAAAATTAATTCTTAAACTTTAGGGAAAGGATTTTAAAACCTAAAATGTGTTATCTTAATACCTTATGTTTTTTTGAACCGATGATATTTTAAATCATCATAGATTTATGGCTTTGAGGCCCTCAATTTTCCATTTATTGTTCACTTGTTTATGATTGATGAACTCAATCACCCCTATAAATATTTATTATTTTCCTCCAATTATGTGTCTATAATTTCCACCAATGTTATCCTATTTTAAATCCTAATTTGGTGGCGATTTTTTCATTTTTATTTTTCCTCTCATTAAGACTGAATTTTAGTAACCTCATTTCCAATGTTGGTTTTCCACAACGGTATTTTCTATTTTTAACCTTTTATTTTCAAAGAAAAGATTCAAATTGAGAGGAAGAAATTTATTGAAGGAGTGGAGAATGTAACACCCTGGGATTTCATAGTATGTAATCTCTTTAAATTAATTCAATAGTTTGAGCTATACGCAACATTGAGTTCGAGCGCACCACAACTTACCAAACTAGCCATTCAAAAAGCGGTTATGAATAGTATTAACTACATTTTGAATTTTATATACTCTATATAATTTTAACATCCACATTATGTGTTTCTTAGACATAATATAAGAACAAATTCAATTTTTAGATAAAATAAATATTTTTTCAAAAAGCAATTTTACCGCCTTTTAATGGAGAACCCTTTTTAAATCTAATAATTGACACTTTTATATATTAAATTTGAAAAAATAAACTTCTTATTTAGAAGCGGTACATAAAAATTTAGTTTAGATAAATTTTTGGTGTTTTTCTGATAACTTTCATATTTTGATGAATAGTGAAAAATTCTACATTTTAATTGAAACAACTCTTTTAATCAAAATAATTTATAGTGTTAAATTATAAATTTGAATTTTTTTGAAGTATAATTGGATTATATTTTTATCCTTTAATCCAATTTTTGTCATTTAATGTAATTTTACATTTAAATTGGACATAAACACATAACAATCTTTTGATAGTTTTTATTTCTCAAAACTCGCTTTCTCATTTTGACAACATGAGTTAATTTTAAATTAATTAATTCAACTTATATGTTTTGAATTTGGTAAAATAGACAACATTTTATTATTTGGAATATCAAATTTATCTTAGGGTGAATTTTTGGTATTTTTCGGAAAACTTTCAATTTTTGATGAATATTGAAAAACACTGTGTTATTGTTTAAAATCGACTTTTTATTTAAATAATTATTATTTTTATTTAAATTTAGTTTAAAGTCAGAATAGATACATAATACCTATTTTATTCTATTGTAATTCATTGGAGTCATTTTATAATAAGATTAGATAAATAAAATTTTATTGAACTTTTTAACGTCTTTTACCCAGCTTCACGGCACGTTAGAAAATTTGCATAAAACACAATTTTACCGCTTCTATGAATTGAATTTCAAAAATTCGAGAGTCTCAGTTGACATCAGTATGTAGAATGTGGTTCAATAGGATAAAAATAATTTTTGGTGAATAGTAACTTTTGAATTTTATTTACCATGATTAAAAGTAAATAGGGTAATTAAAGGTAAAAATGATATTATAATTACCCCAACACATGTCATAATTCTTTTGTATAAGTTTATTTAAACCAAAATCAACCTTAGGAATAAAATATGATCATTTTTGATTCACTTGGATTAGATTATGACATTAATTATTATTTTATTTAAATAAGAACTAAAAGTATTAAATTTTAATTTTAATAAATAAAACATTTTTAATATAGGGTTATACATAAACTAAATTCTACTATAAATAGGCATTATAAAGATAAAAAATATTTCCTACATCATGGTATTTTATTTATAATTTTTAGACATTAAATAATTAAATATATTTATGATGCAATGATGATGCATTAATTACCTTATTAATGAAAGATTAAAATAATTGATATTATAAATATTAAAATAAATTTAAATTGAAACTTTTTATGCCATACAAGAAATTTCTAAGTGAATATTACATGTTAGGGTTGATTCAATGTATTTTTTTTGAATTAATAAAGTTTTTATGACTTTCACAAAAACCAAATACTAAATAGTGTCAAAATTGACATAAATGAGTTTTAAAAAAAATACTATTTTACTAAATGATATAATATTCTTAAAAATCTATTATTCATCCAAAGGACTTATATAATGATATATGTCACTATACGTGTGTACGTACGGCTTACCGTCTCCACATTGTGGTGTAGTTTGTTATTCAACACTTCATTATTTGGGTGAGTATAATAATGAGTATAATTGATGTAAATAATAAATATAACATGTTAATTATTCTCTATATATAATATACCATTCAATTACATACTATTTCCCCACTAATAGAATGATATTGTTGCTCATGCGTACATACATCTTACCGTCTCCACGACGTGATGATGTTCTGTTCCCCATTGTAACCATTCAAGAATAATTTCCATTTGATGATTAAAAATAATGTTTAAGAACTTAATATCATTATGTGTATAAATAAACTACATCCTATCCATAACAAACATGACTTACGTAACAAAACATATAAAGGAAAACGAATCATTTAACACCCGAAACAATGATACTACTGAAATATTATTAACAAAGCAATAATAGAGGGTCATATGTGATATCATATTTATGTATATGGTTCTTGTATAATTTAATAACAATTATTTTACCATTATACAGGATGTTAACGTAACCTCGACTAAGGAAAAGTACAATGTAAGGGTTAATTTTACAGTCTCTTTAGTATCCGATATAGTTTATACGTAAGTATCTACTGGGACTTTTTTATCATCAACATCTGTGTTTCTTAAAAATGTATTTCAAAACATTTTTACTATTTCATAGACTATGGGTTAAAGTCATTTATACCCTTGTTTGACTTTTTATATAATATTTTTAAAGTAATCTTTCTGACGTTTTCCAAACAAGGTACTTTATGACCTTTTCGAAAAAATTAAGGAAAGAATGTTTTATAACTTATACAGTGAGTGTGGATATTTTCCATCGTTATAACACCTTTGAAGCTTCCCTTACATTCTTATAAGAATATTTTCATAATAAATGTTTTCTTTTATAGTTACATGACTTTTAAATGATTTCAAAATAGAAAGAGATATTTCTCTCAAATAGTTTTGATTTCATCTATGTCAACGTCCTTTGTAGGATTTTAAGCTTGTTTGAAGTTGATTTATTATGATACAATCTTCCATATCGTATCGAAGGTTCTGTGATATGTTTGATTGTGGATGTGATATTTTTTTATACCATTCATATGGTTAAATTATTAATATTTCGTATGCTAGTTTTAATATGAATTTTTATGTTATGTTTCGACCTTTTCATATGGGGAATGCATTGGACTTAGTAAGTGATGGGAGGGGCCTTCTATAACCCCTTGATGCATCGGTAGGTCTCATGAGACAAACTTGTGTCTTGGCACAAGGCCTTGACAAAATCTTATTTATAGTCTTAGAATGAGGCCTTGACTATGGGGTTATGATGTCTGGAATTATGCATTCCATCATTATGAAATTAGATATAGATATTAAATGTGATTATTATACTAGTAGAATATCCATGTGAATAATTAAATGGAATTATTTTATTTATCTTTTCTATATTTTTCTAAATTTGAAGTTTGAAAGGGTTGTGTTTTATTATTATACATTTCCTTCAATGTTTGTGCTTATTTATGAAATTTTCTTCTATATTGTTATCCTTAATGAGCATTTGATCTCACCCTTTTCTTATATTTTATTTTTCCCAGGATGTGACAAAGTATATTAGGATTGACCTATAGGAATAGGATTAGGGATATGAGTGTGTTCAAAGGAGTCACATTGTTGTTTATTTTCATTTCATAATTTAATGTAAAACTTATGTATGTATTTAGTACTTCTAAGGCTACTAAACTAATCGGTCTTTCGAGACTTGATCTCTTGTGATCATGCCAATGTTATGTAATAATGCACTGACTCTGGGTATCTAGGGTCAGGAATTACACTTTCTATTTCCTCAATTGATGGAAGTAGCATGCCTTGAATCTCATGACGTGCTTCTACTGACTGCAACTAAATTTTGGTGTGGGCATTTGTAGGTTTTCAATTTTGGAAAACATTCACATATCTTTCAACGTACCATTTTTTTGAACCATGGCTGTCTTTGCATGAATTGGAGTATGTTTTTTGTTTGTTGTCAATCCTCAGTGGATGTTAAGAATATGTGCCAGCAAAGTGATCTTATAGTTCAAGCAGATAACAATATTGAAGGTGGCACCGTTTTCCAGTGTTTGCCAAATTTCTGGACCTCAAAATTGACAAATGGAGAAAAGTGTTTTTGGAAAAGGGACGTGTGTGCTGATTACTTAGAGGCATGGAAACTTGTGTGACATATGTTTTTAAATATCATAACATCAAAATATGTTAATGGAAGAAAGGGTGCCCAAGTTTTGGGTTTGGTCACGCAAGTGACTAGCGCGGCATAGACTAGGGCGGCTGGACTTGCGCGACGAGAGGAGACTTGCACGCCATCACGCAGGGTGTCCAAAATGCCTATAAATAGAGGACCACCCCTCCTCTTTTCTGATTAATTTCAAGACTTAGATAAATTCAGATCTCCCGTTGCGCAAGTGTAGTGGTCGCGCAAGTGGTTGTGTGGTCGCGTAAGTAGAAGTTGTGCGACAGTTGTTTGTTGCGCGTCCAAGGTGGTTTGGGTGAGAAAGGGTATGAGTCGCCCAAGATTGGAGTTGGTGAAGGAGGTGTTGCATAGGTAGTTTGGTGACACTTGGACACCAGGATTTGAAGATGGGTGATAGTTGGAAGTTGCGCGCCAAAACCGGTTTGGGCGGAAAAGAGTGCGAGTCGCGCAAGTTTGAGGTTGAAAAAGCAAGTTTCACGCAAGTGGTAGAGGTGAACTTGTACACCATCTTAAAACTTTAATGCTGTATTGGAGAAGCATTCCAGGTGTAGTTGAAGCATTCCAGTCTTTTTGGGGTTGTGCAAAATCTGTAAGTTTTCCCGATACCTTTGGTACAAAGTGAGATTCGTCTACGGGCGGAAGTTGGACTTCAATAGAGAATCTACATACAACATAGGATGTATTCATTAGAGATGATGAAGAGACCTTCACGTCTATAAACTGAGTGGGACTTCACCAAAGGCAGTGAGCTAGGGGGGTCAATGGGAGTGACATGAGGGATGTAGTGATCTATCCCTGAACTTTTATAAAGGTAGTGAGCCTGGGACAGAGTGACTGTGCCCGAACCTTTGTAATCCATAGCTAGTGAAGTTTAGGGGAATTAGGTATGACCAAAAACCTGTCGGCGTATGCTCCTTGGACGTAGCCCTTAGTGGTGAACCAAGTAAAAAGTGTTGTGTCATCTCTATGCATGTTGATGTTTCCTTTCTGATCATATCCATCTTACATGTTTAACAATTTCCTACCAACGTGGGAACAAGATCCATCACATTAAATGAAAAATTTATCACCCTGATTCACCCCTCCCCTCTTAGGGTGTCCTGGGGTCCTACACCAATTTCTTTCATCATCATAAGGTAATAGAGTTGTCCAGAACCCGACTACAAATTACATTCTCATTTCTCTATTATAATTCAGTTACTATTCCACTAATTCTCCAACATCATTAAACTTTTCTCCCATTTTAACATGATACTTAGTTTATTTTCTACCTAAAGATATTATTCTATAGGAATTGACCATTACTAACTGAATTCCATCCATTAAATTAACCAATTTTCTCACCCATGAGACACAAATTCTAGAAAAGAAGTTATATCCAAGTGCTCGCTTAGTAGGAAGAGACGATGTATGACCCGAATCTGACACCAAAGTGTCAAAATCACTATCCTTCATTGTCATGTGAAAGATAAGTATGTTCAAGTTAACTAGATTCTTGGATAAACATGTTATATCTAGTTCAACTCTTATAAGAACCTCCCCAACACCTCTTGATTCCTGAATCACACCTCTATTAGAAAAGAGGCTAAAGTAGTTTCCAAGATCTTCCTCGTGTAGGACAAGAGGTACATTAGTTCCATATCTAGAAATAGAAACAACCTGACCTCTCGTATCCAAGGCACATAGAAAACATGTGGTTGGGAAAGACAAGTCAATTGTTGGGCAAAGTACCCAGATTAGATACTCATTCTCGGTTAATTATTCTGGGAATAGATCATGAAACTCACCCAAATGAGATGAATTTCTAAACATGGAACCATTTTGGGGAAGATTTTCTTCCATGATTGAAAATTCTCCACAAATGCTATGTGTGTTGAACACCGACCCGACAGGTAGGCCACGCAGATTTAGTATTCTAGTTGAAATAGATTCGCTAATGTATCATTTTTCCTTCTTCATAGTATTTTCAGGTTGTATCATGCCACTTAACACAAAATTGTATGCTTTTTTAGTTACCAAAATAGTAATAGATGGTGTTGGTAATGAAGGATGTGCTTCCCTCAAACAATCTTCTTATGATGCTTCTTATGTTATTTTACTAGAAAAAAACTATTGTACTGAGAGTTGGGAAAACACTTTTGGTTTTACCTAATTATCCTTATCTATGAGCCCAGGCATTAGAGTGTCTGATGCTTCCTAAAAAACTGCTTCTTTATGTGTGATCACTATGTATAGGTTTTGATCATCCTGGTTGTGAAAATTCTCCATCCATTCCTATTTAAACCATAACCATGAAAAAGGCATATAGACCTCCAACATCGACTTAAACCAGTATTTTGCATCATGGTACATACACACTTGGGTGGGTGGAACCTATGATTTCCCTAGAGTTTTATGTATACAAAAGTGTGATTCTACTTGGGTGATCCATCCATTTGAATCTGAACCATCAAACATGGGCAGTACTACCTGACACACAACAAAGGACCAGTCAGATCATGTCTCTGAATAGCGGGCGATCATTGTGATGAAGTAGCGGAGTTCCACCAATTCAGAAGCTAGATATTTCTATAATTCATCCTGCTCTATCTGTTCTGATGCCATTGTCGATTCCATGTTTTTTAGAGTGGTTTTGAGGAACCCTGCCATGTGGTCAAGGCCATCTTGATGAGATTGTTGGAATGTTTCCATGAAAGGTGGGTGGGGAAGCACTAGGTCACACCAATTTGATGGGGACACAGCCCAAGGAAGGAAATCTAGTGTATTAGAGAATATTGAGGAGTGAATTACAGGGGGAATGAGGAAGGAAAACATAGGGAAATAACACTATGAGAGATAAAATACTCAACTCATCACAAGACCCAACTGACTACATTAAAGGTATCTCCCCTCTTCATCCCCTCCCTCTTGTACTATTCAACTACTAGTCTAGAGAATCTTCCAATGACCATCTAAAAAACTCCTAATAGCCTTCTAGACTCTTGGGTCCACATGTTGGGACCACCAGTTAACTACCTATAGGGACCACCTTGCCCCTCCTAGGGTATACCATTCAGGGAGTCCATCTGGCCTCTGTCACATTCCCACCAGAATGATTGATTGATTTTTTGAAGCATGTGTTAGTCTAGGTAGTTAGTTGTGATTAAGACAACCATGTTAGAACTATGACTCCTTGGCAATAGATTGATGATGACAACAATAACTAATACAAGTTCAACATGATTTCCCATTATGGATCCCCTAATGGGGGTGTATATTGATTTCCCATAAATGATTTCCTATTAGGGTGATGATATTGAGTGTGAACGCCTATCTTAAGTCGTGATGATGATTGAGAAGTGTGAGGATCCTATTGCCAGAAACCAGCATACTACAGGGATTATGGGCATGGTACTTCTTTATTTTTGACTTGATTATACCTATCGTGGATTATAGAACTATTTTATTTATGTCAACTATTTTATATAAATATTTTATATAAAATTTCCATTTAATCATGTTTTGTTATATGTGTCATCTTTTGAGTTTAAATCATGTTTTGTTGAAAATATGTAAATGTTTTTATCATGCCTTGTTTTGTTTGAATTCAAATCATATATGGTTTATTGTTATGTAATTGATTATATAACTCTTGATGAAACCCCACTGGGATATTTATCTCACACCCTAACTTTGCCTTTAAGAATTTGAATATAATCTTATGTCAAGTCCAATAAAAGGGAAATTATCACTTGATGGTGGTGGGTGTACTTGATTTGAGGGACCTAGAGTGGTGGAGGTGATTTGTGGAAAAGTGATCCACCTGTTTCATGAGTTTTTTTTAGCCTTACTTTGGAAATTGTGTCTCTTGATTATGTATTTTTCAGGTATTGTTTTACCTATTTGATTCTGGTACTTTCTCCTTGATAAGTGTTGAGATACCGAATTGTATCATTTATCTTCTGTAGTCTTGTGGAAAAATCATTACCTCTTGGTCTTGTTATGATATCATATGCTAGTCTTCAACTTGTGGGGATCAAGAATTCCCTTTGGACCATGTTATATTTGGCTTAGGTATAAGTGTACCAGGGTATCAGGGTTGGTTCATGAAAATTATTGTCAACAAATAAATTTTTTATTAATTCAAGACCCCTATTATACATACTTATCAATAGAGAAAGGATGTGGAGGAATTATCTTAGTGTTTTATGAAAAAATTGTTATGTGTTTGGTGTTATGAGTGTTTTTTGTTTGGAATAACAACTGTTTTGTGTTGGGCATAATTGTTTTGAGTGGTTTTACACTTAAATAAAGACTGGGGAAAATGTTTTGTCCCCTGTTTAGAAAATTTTGAGATATAGTGAACAAACATATCAGTGAGGTGATATGGAATTAGTTATAAATAAATTAAGATTATGTGTCATGTTTTTCTGGGGTAGGTCCAACTATATATATATATTAGTTAAACTGGGAGGGGTTCATTGTAAATTATAGAAGAAGATATTTTTTTGGAAGGTGAACTCGAAAGGAATACTATCTTTGGAATCTTCTTCCCATATCAAGATTGTTACTCTAGGGAGATTGTCTCTACCTATAATTATTCCATTGTAATTATAAGTTTACTTCTCCTACTATTGAATACATATTTGTTTCTACATAACCTAATAAAATATCCTCCTAGTTTTCAAAATAGTTTTATTGTTATATATACATAACAATAATTTTATTTTTTATAAAGAAAATGGGGAAGAATCGCTTTATACTAGATATATTTGGAATATCTCTTTAAACTTTATATATATTATTATTTTTTGAATTAATATTCATGTTATGATATGTTTTATGCTATAGTTTTATATTTGTTTTTCATATTGGAAATTTATTATTCTAATTATAATATGTGAAATATTATATGTTATCCATGCCACAAATAAAATTTTTGTATGATCTATAGTGTGTCATAATCTCAATGTCCATTGACATCATTTTACATCATGTGTCAAAAATTATGAATTTTCTATATTATTTTTTCTTTCACATGACTAAAAAATCTCAAGATACAATATGGAACCTAAATAAGTAAATTTCTCAAACAATGAAGAAATAAAAGATGGTGGATGTTTTGTCAAGCCAATAACATCATGTTACATGCTCAATTGGAGATGTGTAATTCAAATAGGTTTTACAAACCATATATTCCAAATAGTAACATGCTTTATGCCTACATATTTGATTATAAAAGACATTAGAAATAATCAAGGGATAAAATTTGTTGTCAATATCATTAATGAGTAAATTGCCAACAATGAAAAGTAATTTCTACTAAAGTATAGATTTAATGATGGAATAGGTGTTCTTGATGTTTATTGAAGTTATTTTAAGGTTAATAAATTTTTAGAATAAGTTTCAAGTTCATTCAAGGTGTTATGAATATTTATTGGAATATTGGTGAAAATTGCCAAGGGTATAATGTACCTTGATTTTGAAGTGGACTAACCTTTATTTTAATGTTAATTGACCATATATTTGTAGAAAATAGACTTTTATTTCAAAATAAACTAATCATGAGTGATTTTGTTAAATAAAATCTACCACACCTTCAAGATGAACTGGTCGTGGTTGATTTTGTTAGCCAACCTATCACGCACCTTCGAGATAAACTAACCATGAATTGGCTAATTTATGTGATATTTTATCCTGTATGATGACACCATGAAAACCATATTTTAATTCAATTCACATTCCTTGTATATTCCTTTAATATTGGACAATTAAATTTGAATTTGATTATGTGACGTAGATTCTGAAGGTTGTTTGACAGAGATAAATGAAGATTTAATTAGAGATGCAGTATCTATAGATAAAAAACATTTAAGTGGCTATTTATTTAAGGATATCATTAAACACTCTCATGAATTTAAAATAGAATATTTTATTTATGTTGTTTTATCATTAATGGGGGGATATCCTTCGGGGGATTAAAGTTTATGATAAATGAAATCAAAGCCATAGTTTTTTGAGATATTGAAGATGCAGTCAAAGAGATCATTCCAAATCCATTTTTTGAGAAACTTTAATTAATTAAAATCATTAAATTAAATGATAATGATATATTAATCATTACTTTACTAGGGTGTATGGGAATTAATGAGGCTGAAGAGAGATTTTGAAGAGTGCAAGTACTAAATTTGAAGAACATGGGGCAGGTGTGTATTTTGTGATTGAGAGATCAAGTCCAAGACATTAAATGACCTTCAATGTTATTGGTTAATATTTATAAACCCCAAAAAAGTTCTTTTTATTGATGAAAAATCATCCTGAAGCTAATAAAATATCTTTTACATCAATTAAAGTTTATTTTAAACAATCGAATTTTTTGTACTCTATCAATAGTCTTTATTTCCATGTGGGTCAAGGACCATACATTCCTATAGAACATTGTAATATGCTTTATGATATTAATGGATATTTGTGACTCAGATGACACTGATCATAGTAATTACATGGTCATCCACTTTGATAGAAAACCTTGTAAATCATGTGGGCCCAATATTCTCTTTATTTTGTTACATATGGGTAAGGGTGAGATTAAAATTTGAGTTGATTTTTACTTTAGGAAGTAACAGAGGTTGATTTATAGGAAATCATAAAAATTGGAAAACATTGATTCCTCTCTCAATGTTTCATCCAACCTTTAATGGGGAACCACAAAAGTTGTCAACTACAAGATAAAAATCAAAAAATAAGGGGGGGGAAGACAAATGTCAAGCATGAAAAAGAACGATCAACTAAGGATAGTGAAAATTTATAGAAGTTATGTGTGGGTGTTTTACAAGACTAAGTAAAAGTTATTTCAAATTTTATCCACTGGAGTTCCAAAACTAAACACAAATTACAATTGTCAATAGGTATTTAATTTTCTTCTCATAACTAGAACCAAAATCATCAATAGGAAAAATTAAATAAATTGAAAACCACCAAAGTCAACCTCTGATATCATACCACTAAGTAAGGTTACATACAAACTATTTGTACCCAATGCATCACAACAAAGAATGTATTTCAAATTCAAGGGAGTTTTTGTGAAAAAAATAAATAATAATTATGTTCAATCAACCAAAGCATCAATGAACACTAATTAAAAGAAACAAATGTTAAGAAACCAAAAAAAAACAAAAATCTCCTCAAATATCCCCAATTACATGAGAGTGAAAATCAATATTTATCATTAGGTGTGAAAAATAAAGTAAAATTAAATGAAAAATAACACCCCACTAGTCTTTCTACAATGCATGGAGTCAAAAAAATCATAAATGGGCATTCATATTCGTTGGAATGTGGAAAGAATGGTGGATTTGTAAATTAATTTTAATTATTCCATTCAGATTGAGGTTTTTCCTATTGCCTTGTGGCTTGCAGTGAATCTCAACAGAAAATGGAATTTCAAATGTGTTGTTTATTTTAGTGTTATCATGTTGTAATTGGGTACTTAGCTCTCTAGGACATGTCATTATGGCTCTATCTAATAGAATAATATAATTAGGTTTATATACCTCTAGGGTTAGAAAATAATAAATTCAAATGCACCATTTATTATTTTTGTAATCCCTGTGGAACCCTGTGTCTATAATAATAATAATATTATTATTATTATTTCTTGACATGTGATAAACTCTCTAATTAAATTAAATATTATTTATTCAAATAATATTCAATATATATTATTTCTCATCGAAACATTGAACTCAGTCCACCATTCCTCCATAATATTTATCGAACCTTTAGTAATTACTATTTATTTAATAAATAAATATCACTATATTATGTTCCAATAAATAAATAAATAATTATTTATTAAATATTATACTCACATAATATTCTTTCAAATAACTAGTGATGGAATATATGTGATAAAGTAGACATGAATCATTATTAAACCACATTTGTGAGTAATATTTATTCAACTTTTTAAATAAAAAATAATTATATATATTATTTAAATGAGATTCTAGATACATTTAGTGTGTGACCCTCTTTGCCTCTTTCTTAGTGGCATTAGGCAAAGCAGCCTAAAGACCAAGGTAATCATCTAGCAATATGCCAAGACATTAACAGAGAATGAATTTTATGTCATAATGACATAATACCTCATACAGATGCTAACTGTGTAATATAATCATTTTTTTGTGGTATTTCTAATCAATAAAATTTCATGCTTATGTCATCAATGTATGTAATAAATGTCTCTTTATTTGACTTTTATGAAAACAAACTTGCTTATAGAACACCAAGAAAATGGATTTATTTAGGGTATACCATTTCCATCAAAGGGCTTGAGATATCAACTTCTATTAACAAACAAAAGGTATAAATCCTTTCTCGTGCTATTCATTAATGAAATATTACTCATGACACACCCAACATATCCTACCTCTCCACGAACATATGTCATTGTGGTTTCCATCAATACATCAAAATACACAACTTATAATACTCATTAATAATAATATTAAAGTTTAAGGATCAATACACATGTATATAAATAGGAACATCCTATGTAGCATATAAATGTGGATGTACAACTAGTGGGTCTTGTTCACATAATATTCTACACTGGATATTTCTAAGGTCCTAAACCATGAGAAGGTGCATCAAAGTCATATAAACCTCCACCATTACTTGATTGAATTATTTGAGTGCCTCAAATGATTTTATCTGGCTATAGAATATATATTTAAGAATACAGTCATGACACTTCTGGGTTCTCATCATAGTGAAGAAATTCTATGACCTTTGAGTGTGATGTCTACTTTGGGACATTATCACATACAATGTTATGCATAAGAAAAATCATAATGTAATAACGAGTTAATTAATATTCAAAACAATGAATACATGTTATAATAAAGTACATAGAAGTATGTTCTAGAGAACCTACTCCAATAGACCTCAGATGTTTCATTATGTTATGGAGGAATGGTTTTCACTATTATAAGATATATTTATTCAGATTTTTATGTGATTCTGAATAGAGAAAATCCAATACTGGTTATGTGTTTACTCTTGTAGGAGTTGAGGGATGTATTTCAAAGTTACAATCAGTTGTTACTTTATCCACGACAGATGTGGGGTATATGGTAGCTATATAGGCTTGCAAATAGGTGATCTGGATAAGAAGATTATCGAATGAGATTTGGAAAAAACATCAAAATATTTTATTATTTTGTGACAGTAAAATCACCTTACACATTGCAAGGAATCCATTTTTTCATTTCAGTAAAAAATACATTGTGGTATCACTACTAAAAAATTTCCCATTAGCAACTGCCAAAAGCGGTCGCTAATGGGTTTTAGCAACCATTGACAGGCAGCCTTTGGTAGTTGCAGTTAGCCCGATGAAAAATTCCATTAGTGACCATAAAAGGTAGTCACTATAGGCCCTCCACCAATGATTGTGGTAACGGTCATTGGGGAGACCATTATTAACTACTCAGGTGGTTGCTAATGTCATGGTTAAATTAAGGTTGCAACGACTGCCAAAGGAGGTAGCTATTGTTCTCCTTATTTTTTAGAGCATTAGTAGCTTCCAATGGAAGTCACTAACCTAGAGATTTTTTCTAAAAAAATATAGTTTGGAGGCCTCAAATAGCAAAAAAATAGGCAGTAGTAGTTTGACAGTACCAAATAGCACAAATAAACAAACATGCGGTAGAAATCAAAAACATCAAATAAAATCATATATGGGTAATGTTGGAATAGAAAGTTGTTCACTACACTACTTAAAAATAAATATGGGTAAAGTTTGAACATATTTATGATAATGAATCTATATTTAAGGGTATGTATAAATCTAGTAAAGATACGGTTTTAAAGTCTCTTAAAGAGGAGTGCCACATGTACAAAAGCTAAAAAAAGAAGAACAAATAAGAGGAGATTGAAGAGTGCATGTAAATTTACCAAAATCAATGGAAACAAGAAGGAATTTAAGGCTCAAAATATTCTACCATATAATGCCAACATCATATGAAGATTAATGCCTATCCAGTACAACGAATGATCTTAGTATAAGAACTGCATGCTTGAGTTTGATTTGTGATCATAAGATAATGATGCCATAAAAAGGAAAAAATAAATATAGTAGTATGTGAATTCATTGGAAGGAGTTTATAATTTCTAAATTTTTGTTCCTTTGAAATTCCTAGGTGATATTTCTTTAAGAAAAAATAGTTATGTGAATCTTCTAACTTATGGGAGAGCATGAGAAGTTTCCCTTACACCAGGGAGCACTGAAGAGATTAGAAGAGTTTCCTTCAACAGAAATGGTGATGGAATTGATGATAACATTATGTATGTTTCATCTCTTCATGTCAATGGATTAAATAGATAGTGTTATAAAATCTATATCTATCATCGTTCACTTTTAAGGTTGATCTCTGTTCATTCAATGGATTCCTCAGATGGTAGAAATAACTGGAAATGGATCATTGATGCACTTACAAAATATATATTTGAAAATTGAGACACCTTCTATGGGAGTTCTCAAAATCAATATGAATTTAGTCTAGTATTCCATGAAATTTCACCTTCAGGAAAAGAGAATAATTTTTTTACACCCACTTTCACCCCTCCAGTAGAACCTATGAGTCACATCTGAAGCCCGTTGGGATTTCCTTTGGAGAGAGCATTGGGAATGAAAGAATATTGGTAGGGGAGGGTTTCGATAAACTAATTATTCACCACCATGTGGTCAATAAAACCTATGATCATGATCCACTCATTCCAAATCAGGGGTTTAAGCCTTGGGAAGGGTTTGTTTCATAAGTGGAGTTGTGGGGCACATGAGCCTCAGCCCGATTGGTGAGGACTCTTAAGTACATCCAGGTGACCCGAGATCAAATCCAGGTAGAGTCACAATTTCTAGGGTCTGTAGAAATATTGTAGTAGGTACTGTAGCAGTATTTTAGTGGGGAACTGTGCAGTACTGTAGCAGGTACTGTAGAGGGAACTGTAGCAGGAACTGTTTGGCAATGTAGCAGTCAGAACTTTTCCCCCGTTTGAGCCTTCAGGCCACCGATTTGTTCCCTGAGTCCTTTAAGTCCTTTAGACCACCCAAGCCTTTGGGCCAGTAATGCCTCCAGGCCACCTCAAGGCCTTCGGTACACCTTAAGTGCATATGCAAACCAGCTAACCTACAAGGAACAATATCTATAAGGAGGATGAGCAAGGAGCTTTCACCACAGCAGAAGCTACACGGATTTCAATAATGAGAGGGTATCACAGCTACCATCAGAACAAGACTATGCATGCACGGGATATCCTAGATGAACAGTCATGCAAAGGTGGAGAGCTGATTTCATGATGAAGATGCTGGGGAGGAGTAGTTCCAAGTAGTTTAATGGTTTGTATGTAATTTTTGAAGCCTACATACAATGAATTCCTCTAAGGCCTATGGGCCATGTAATACTTATGCCTACGGGCCTTGTAAGGGTTCCACATCACCCCTTGGAAGGTGGATTATCAAAAATCAATAAAAAATGATGGCCTTCGGGCCATTGGACGAATAGAGGTGTGGGGATTGGGTGGGAGAAAGGACAAGGAAGTGAAGTATGGATATAACAAGAGGGAGCAGCTTTTCATTAATCAATGGTGCAAGGTTGACTTAAAAATTCTTCCAAGTTAGGATTATTTACTATAAAAGATAATGATGGACATGATTTATGATCCAAACCATTCCTGGAGATAATTAAAGGAATAGTTTGTTTCATATGCATTTAAAATGTGTCTTCTTTAATATAAGGTAGATAACATAAGGTGAGTTCATTTTTTGGGAAGATAAAGTTGAAAAATAAAGTTCTATAAGTGGAATACTAGAATAAGAATTTATTTCAAATGATTCTACATGAAAAATATAATTTGAAACATTTGGGATGTGTTATCAGATTAAACTTTAAGAAAACATAATTCAAGAAAAGGAAGAATCATATGCGTAATTCAGAAGGGTGTATAATAAAAAACGTGTTCATGAATGATATTTTCATATTATAATTTCTATATAAATTTATATGTGCCAAATGTGGGTAAAAATGAAATAGAAGTACAATAATTTTGCATGAGGTTTCATAGGTAGATTCTCAAGCTGTGTTGCAACTATAAAAATATGTAGGAACAACTGCAAATGAGAACATAACAGATGGTTGTTGCAAAAAAATGGAAGATTAAATGTATAGTTTACTAGTGGCATGAAGCCCAGATACATGAATGGAGAGTTGGAGTTCAGAAAACTTTGATTCTGCACTTTGATTCTATGATGATCCTTTAATAAAATATCTCTATATAAACTCATCTTCCATGAGATATGTTGCTATCACACCAAAAAAGAAGATGAGAATGAAGGAATCATTTTCTGGGTTTGATCTCATAGTATCAATTCATGTTGGGTTTTTAAAAAAATTGTGAAATTATACATGATGAATAGTGTGGTGTAGACGATGAATGCATGTGTATAGTGATTATAGAAGATAAAGGTTGAAGGAACTGAATATAAAAATAGATCTTCTTGAGTATGTTGAACCTATAGAGCTATATCAAAATTAGGTTCATTTTATACATTAACCCAACCCTCATTAATTCTCTATTGAGAATTCCCTCTAGAATATTTAACATTATAAACATGGTCTATAACATAATTAACATCTAAAAGAACATTGGGGCCATCAATGATTTCAATGATGGACAATGATTCTTTGATGATACAACCAAACTAACATGAAGGCTTGCCAAATTAGATATCTTATAGTCAGAGATCACAAGACCATGAAGGTGAAATACTAAACAAAAGATATATGATTTGAGAAAATCAATTATATACCAAAATAAGATAGAATCCCTCACCCACAGAAAATCACGGTCAGGAAAATATAATGACTGACCAATATCAATATAAATAACAGCTAAAATGGTGGATACCATAGAGAGTGTTAAGGCATTAATGCAAAGTAAATTCCCAATTGAGTCTCTAATATCCTATATGATTGAAGTTTTATGAAATGAGACTGGTAAACCTAGAACATGAATGCATGTAGAATCCATATTATGTCTAATTTCATTAACTGGATCCATCAATAATAGAATAAGATAATGCTTTTATGATAAAAAAATTGAGACACATTTCCACATGTAGTCATAAAAGTATATTCTGAAAAGAAACGGATAGAGAAGGATCCCCGGTTATGGATAGACAAGGTCATTTGACCATGAAGAATCTATGTGGCTTGGTCAAAATTCATAGAGACACAAACATAGTTTTGATAGAGAAAGATAGATAAGAACATCTATCTTACAATTTTCTATAAATTGTTTTGTGGGAGTTGACTTGCAATTTATTCAATGTTATCATTGAATAATTTAGGAGTTGTGACATCAAAATTGGGAAACTAGTTATCAGAATATAATTAAATATCAGTAATTCATGAACCTAATATGGGTGGAAGAAACCATTAATTGCTATTTATAACAAAATAATAGTTTCAGATAATACTATTATAGATTTTATGGCATGACAAATTAAATAAAAACATACATGGAATAGTTTCATTTTGTTTTTTCATACATAATATCAAATGCAGCCTTCCTTTCTTCACACATGCAGTTTTTTTGGTAGTGAAAGTGGGCAATAAAATAATATTTTCTTACATGTATCAAAAAAATCTCATATTCATCAGGTGAAGGATTAAGAAGTCATAATTCTCTTGAATTTATAGTGTTATCTATCGTAAGGATAAAATTTTATTACTAATAATCATTAATGATATAACCAAAGTCATCAAAACAATTTTAAAAAAATTAAATGGTGAAAAAGATAATAGTATCATACTATTTAGTGTAACTTTTGATAAAGGATAGTGTGATGCAGTCTCCATGTTATTGGAAACCCTAGTTATATGGTTTAAGTGTGGACTGTAGTAAATGTTGGATCCTGAAATAAAGGAGAAATTACTAAAGAAAATATAAAAATTTGAAAATATTTTTATTGAATGTAGAATGTCTAAATTAATATAATTATGAAATAAAGGATTTAAGACCAAACCTGAATTATTGTTGGCTATTATGATCATATAATTATATAATATTGATATACATAAGACATGGACAATTGTGTGTAAAATGAAAATTAGATATTGAATAACACAAAAAATAGAAGGAGGAATTTATTATTGGAAGTAATCAATTATGAATTGTGATATAGGATTATAATTTGAATAATGGTAAATTTATTAATAAAATAATATATTCATAAAAATGAAGAACAAAGATATTGAAACAAAATATAATTCAAGGACATAAAATTGGGGAAATGACTTATTTGTATGGAAAAAGAATCAATTCATACCAAGAACTTTTAAAAATATAATAAATTCATGGAAAATTCTAATTTAAATAAAATTTTGAACCGAATGAAAAATGACATGAAAATTAAGATATAAACATGTTTTATTAATAAAAATATAAATTTAACAAAATTAAAAAATAATAAAAACTTCCATTGTAACCAACATCAATTATTTTTAGAGAAAAAAGTGTTTGAAAACTTTATTGTGTACCACTAAGAATTGGAAGGAATTAAAATTTGAAAAAAAAATAAAAATTATAAACATAAAGATCCAAAATTAAAATCATTTAACAAAAATTGTAAAGGGAAGAAAAAATTGTAAAATCCATCAATCATGCAATAGGGAATAGTTAACAGTTGTAAATATAAAACTAGTGCACTCCTTTGTACATAGAAATTCCTATAAAATACAATATTACTGCCAAAAAAGTGTATGTGGTGATGAAATACTCTTATAATCAAAGAATATCCTTACTTGAAAGTCAATATGAATACGCCTCACCAATGTTTCACTAGAACAATGCATGCAGAAATAACTTTGCATATTATGAAATCAAAAAAAAGTACTTTCCAATTGATTCTCTTTAAAACAACTTCTTATCCACTTTTATACCAGAAAAACACCACAACACATGAAATCAGTGTCAGTGAACTGGGAGACTCAAGATAGAGCATCAATAAATTGTAAAAAATCAAAGTATAAGGCATTGAATTATGAATCATAGTATCAACCATAGTTTTTTTAGATTGTGCATTCTAAGGACATGTTTGATAATACTTATTAAAAACTAATTATAGTATATAGGTTACATTTGACACTGTATAAGTGCTTACAATACTTACCTCCTATAATAAGCAATTTGATGTTGTCTTGCTTCTAGAAAACGTTTTAAACATGAATTATAGAAGAAAAAATCTGAATATATACCAGAAAATACATTTTCAATAAGCCTCTTTTTGAAAAACAAATTACTAAAATTTATTATAGCACTTAAAATCAATTGAACTAAAAATACCCACCTCGATGCATCGACATTTCAAACCCATTGTTGTCACCAATATCCAAATTGAGCCTCATTCCTTTATACCAAGCATATTTATTCATTATAAATGATATCATTTCACCTCTGGCCTAAAAATTCTCAAGACACAAAAAATGTAGAAAATACCACAGTCTAGTATAAGGTAGTTGGAACATAAAACAATGCAAAAAAATGGCCCTTTAAGAAATTATGACATGAGAGATGGTAAAAGTGTAGGAATATTTGAACATAAGAATAAAAGTAAGAAACAATGAAGACCAAAAGTAGGATAATTTGAATAATATAGAGCAACAATAAAACCATAAATTAATTTCAGAAGTTATCAAGGGTCTGTGTTATTGTATAGCCAACCATTGAAATAGGTCCGCCTTTACATCTTGTACAAATGAACCAAAATTCTCCTAGCGGTGTACCTGCATAGAAGTAAATAAGATATAATACATAAATTTTTTTGAATGATATCAACAAAAAATACATTTTAATTCCATAGTTAAGATTAAAAAAAATATCACATTTACATAGGAGCATGAATATACAATTAAGATTGAATGGAATGTTCAAACAAAGAATAAGTCCATAGACCTTTAAAATGATAAATTTTGTATATGTCTACCAAGTACTAATATTTGGATTTTTTTTATGAAAAGGATTCTTATATTCCATAACAATGTATATGAATTTAGATTAATTAAAAAAATAGTAATGAACTCATAAATCAGTGAGACAATGATCCCATATTAAAATGTTTATTAATATATATCTGTTACTTTTTTCATTCTCCTACAAAATAGGATTAAAAAGTACATTTTTTTACAATAGTAACATTAGATATATAATAATTAATATCATTCTTTAATAGAAAACAATACATCCAATGTGGTTTTCACAAAACAAATTGACTAAGTCACCTCACGTACCAAGGTAGAATGTTTTCATGGAAATAGTCAAAAATCATACAAATTCAATTAATTGGTTTATATATTATATATTACAACATGTATTACTAGGTGTGGTTTTTATGAAATCCACTAATCAATTAATAATTTATAAATATATTGAAAATCATTAATTTATAGGAATACTATAAATTTCCTAGAAGCATGATATAGAAACTAAAAAAATAAAATAAATTTTAAATTAACATATTTATAGAAAACTTAGTAAATATCACTGGGTTCTAAATAGAGGGTAGTGTCTAGGGGTGTTTCCCTCTGGAATTGGGGATGATCTCATTGATTTAAGATTCAAACATTCCAAGCGGTTTCTAACGGGTTTTTCGTAGAGCCAGAAACATCCAATGATTCCATATCCATTTGAACCTACTTTCCAAAGGTAGGCTCTCATTAATTGTGGACTGATGAGGCTTAAGAATTTGCATTGGTTGAGAGGAGGGGAGGTCAGACTCATCGCACCTTTTTGAGGGGAATTATTGTCTACTCTGGGAATCTCTTTATAGATTTAAGTTATGTTCGTGAATCCTTATTACATTAACGAGTATAAAAGGAGTTTTCCTTTAGATCTGAAAATCAATGATTGATATATAGGAAATTTATAGAATCTTTTATATGTATTAGAGGTTCTTCATTGATAGATAATCATCTGTATTTGTTTAGAGATTATTAGCCAATGGAATCCTTCAATACATAAAAAGTCTCTTGGTCATTATGATGACCATACCGGTTTTAAAGACACTCAGTGGGGCACTTGAAGTTTATTGTCATTCAGAAGGACATTGATTATTTCAGAGTTGGGATCGTACCCGCAGATGGTCTACCTACTTATCCTTTGTTTTGGAAAAGGAATCTGAACCCACGTAGTTTGAGTAAGGGAGTATGATTTTTATGATTGATGGCTCAAAGAGATATGTCACAATTACTTTTACACTCTAAGCGTACATGAGGCATGCTCGGTGAGAGAAAAAAGAGGTATTGGTAAAAACCAGACAATTGTGCCATGAAAGATGCAATCATAAGAAATGATGTGGGTCTTATATATGTATGACTGCCCAAACAGATGAAGATTAAGATTTACTTCAGGGAAGAAATCCAGGAACATGGTTCATAAAGGTATATGTACTTTATGAAGATTTTGATACTCTAACTTGGGGCTTACTCCTGAAAAGGAGGCCCAAATTAGGAGGGGACTTATGATTAGGTTTTACTTCTTAAAAGGAAGCCCAAATCAAAAGTAAATTAGGACTGGTTAAGAGAAAATTAAGGGACTTGGGGCTTACTCCTAAAAAGGATGCCCATATTTGAGACTGGGGCTTACTCCTGAAAAAGAGGCCCAGGTTAATGAGGACTTGGGGCTTACTCCTAAAGAGGATGCCGATACTTGTGAGCTTTGAGACTGGGGCTTACTCCTAAAAAGGAGGCCCGGATAATGAGGACTTGGGGCTTACTCCTAAGGAGGATTCTCATACTTGAGAATTATGATTGGGGCTTATTCCTGAAAAGGAGGCCCACGTTAAGGGGTTCTCTCATCTTTAAAGGATGAGGTTGAATGAATGAAATATCAATCTTTAGTGACATAAATATGTGTAAATCACTAGGTTTTGAGAGATGTTCCACGGAGTTCCTTTCAGATAAGGAAGTCAAATCAATAAATCATTCCATAAACGGCTTTGAAGAGTTTCTTGAATACTAAATCTTGAATAAGAGAGGTGGAATGGCATAAGAGGGGTTAAATGGGCAAGAAGGGCACCCAAAAAGGCAGGGGCGCGCAAGTCCTAGTAGGCGCGCAGGTACTGCATGGGTGCGCAAGTCCTGGTCGTGCAGGTATACCTGCACGACACATGGGTACTTGCGCGATTGTTAACCAGTAGGGTAACACTTGGGCGATCCTTGACCAAAGCCTTTCGAATTATCCTGAGGTACTTCCAGAAATGATGCGTGCAAGTTTTGGTGAGGAAGTAGGGCGGTGCGCAAGTATGTTCATTTCCCTTAAGGGTAAAACACCTTAGGTGCGCAAGTGTTAGTTAATTTGAACACTTAGACCTTACTCCTCTTGTTTATACCTTCCATTCTAGGTAAAGAATTACCTTAGAAGTGTTCGGAAGACCTGAAGAAGAGACTTTGGCGTTCAGAGCTCTATATCTGAATTCTGGAATAATTCCTCCAAAAATGGGGGGCCCACAGGGTCTATTTATAGGCTGGAGAAGACCCCGGGAGGTTATCATTTAGGTCGCGCAAGTCACTTGTGCGACCATTAGGCGGCGCACAAGTATACTTGCGCGATAGTAAGGGAACTTGCGCGACACATGTGCATTTGAATCCTTGTTCATGCCTTTGTCGATTTTTGATGTTTTCTTAAAAGGCTGAATCAATTTGTGCTAAGTCATTTCCCTTTCAAATCCTTTAGACAATGTGACGAAAAGGAGCGTCAACAAAATTCCCCCCTCAGAGTTGGATCCGGAAGAAATGAGGATGTGACTCTGAGGAAAATAATAAAACCAAAGGAAAGGTGGCATGCAAGTGTTGAGCGCGTAGGCATCAGCACGAAAGGGTGCGGCCTGGCCTATAAATATGCGGCCCCATTTCCGTACAAAGCATCCGGATTTCAAACTTTCGAGCTCTCACCACACAAGTTGCCTTCGCCGTGCAAGTTGCTCTGTTTTCCGATGTTTCTTTGTTGTCGCGCTGCTGTATAGGTATTTGGACTTGCGCAGTGATACTTGCGCACCAAAAAATTGCACGGCACATCCATACTTGCGCATCAAAATTGGACTTGCATGCCTTAATGCCTTAGCCATTTTTTCAAATTTCTTCACAAAGTTTATGAAAAATCAATCCATTTAAGAGTTAATTTATTCAACTCTTGTACAGATTTAATGGCTCCCAAGAGAATCGGAACGACTGATGGATTGGAAATCAAGTGGATTACTGACATAATGAATATTGTTGACCATGATTACTATGATATCTGTGACATCACTCTTCCAGATTTGGCTAAGTACTTGAAGAAATATCATCTTAACTTCCCACAGAGCATCTATCTACCCTTGTATGGTCATGGTCATCTGCAAGGAGTCAATGTTCCAGATGCAAAGAACTATATGCCTGAGATGCAGCTGCACTGCTACTCCTCTATTTCGGTTATGCTGTGAATTAAGATCAACAACATTGGTGTTAACTTTCAGATTTTTCCTGCATTCTATTTCCTTGCAGATATGAAAATGTAAAACCCATGGGCTGAAATTTTTTCCACTGCCGTTTGGTGGAGAGAAGATAAATGTGGTATTAGAACAATATCTGAAAAGAGTACTCTCTCCAAATGGCTCTTTACTTCCAATTCTTCATTATCAAATCCATGTATCCATATTACAAGTCTCTTGACAGAAACAGAGTCACTGTTTGATCAGCAGAAAATTTTCTCAAACCGCACTCAAGAACATTCTTTTACAATTGTTCCAAGAAGAGATAATATCACTGCATCTCTTTTGGTGTCCATTTGAATGAATGAATTCTAGGTGGCTACTGATGAATATTGGGATGTCGTAAATCAAATGAAGAGTTATGTTGAAAGTCTTTTGTAATTCCTGAAAAAGAGAAGAGACTCCAGTCTGTGGATGTCCTTATAACTCTTGTACATTAATTAAAAACACTTTCACCTTCAATCATTTGTACATGCAATCTCTTTTTCTATCTACTTTAAATTTACTTAATCCAATGGGTCAAGTGAGCATAGTTTGATTTTTACTAGGATTAATATAAATAACCCTACAAACTTTGAATCTCTTAATTGCTCAATATTACCTAAATCATACAAAATGTATGTTTAGTGAGTTGGAACTTGACTTTTATTCAGACTTCCTTTGTCTTTTTTTGGTAAGTTTAAAGTCATGCATGTCAGACATAAAGAGGCTAATGTTTAAGGTCAAAATAGCTTTGACCGAATGAAATATAATTGACTCAATTCCTTGATAATTCATCTGAAAACATATTACCATACTCAAGTATGAGGGAAAATATGTAAACTATGACTAAAGAAAATTTCAATCTGAGGAATGATATGAAGAAGAGCTAAAAGGCATTAGAAGAAGTAGTTCCCAATAATGAAGTTACCATTATTTAACAAACCCATTAGGGGGTTGAATTATGCAGGGCCACCTAAGGGCATTGGCTGCATAGTCAAATAAATAGCATCTTTTGGCTGATAAGTCCGTTATGTAGACTACTTATACAAGACCACATAAGGGCACGTGCTGCATAGTCAGGAAAAAGAACTCTCAAAAATTTACTTTCCTAGTGATAAAAAGCCAGTGAAAGTTTATGGAGATTCAAATTTTCCAAAGTATAGAGTTTTCTGTATGGAAAGAAGTATTTGAATATGGAGAAGATATTTCCAAACAAGATTATCGAAGAACTAGATGGATATCACTCCTACGAAGGTCTGACCCAAACATAGGGAAGGAGAATATAAACCATAGACTTTAATACTTTCAGATCATGAAAAAGGATATGGGACAAATATGTTAAGGATGGATATTTTTTTGTGGATCCCTACATATTTTCATTTAAGATAAATAAGGACAAAAGAGGCTTTCTTCCCAGGAATGAAGTTACCAATATCTGACAAACCCGTTAGGAGGTTGAATTATGCAGGGCCACCTAAGGGCATTGGCCGCATAGTCAAATATAGTATCTTTTGGCTGACAAACCTGTTATAGAGACTATTTATGCAAGGCCACCTAAGGGCACGTACTGCATAGTCAGACAAAAGAATTCTCATAAATTTGACATTTTTGTGACTAAAAGTCAAGAAAAGGGTTATGAAGATTTGAAAATATTTAAGGTTAGGATTATGACACATAAAGATGGGTATTATCCAATGTATACAGAGATACACAGATCAATGCTATCTATAATCATGTTGTGTATGGATCCTAAATAGAAATTTTGGAATTCACTACGTATCCCATAAGGATGGGAATCAAGCCATACGTAGTTCTTGAACTACAATTTAACATCATATGGGACAAAATGATTGGAGATCTTAGTTTAGGGTCATAGATCTTGGACCATTGTAAGAAATAAAAAGTGTGTGTTTTCATGGGGACTTTTCATCCAGGGGACTAAAAGAGGAATTTGGGGTTAGGCCCAAAATACTTGGGGCTAGATTAGAGGGACACTCGAATGTTCCTATGTATCCCATAAGGATGGGAATCAAGCCCACGTAGTTCTAGAGATACCCTCTGTACAGATTTGGTTCGTACATGTAAAGGGTGAAAGGGGACTTTAGTGCAATGATGGTTTAACCGAAGATAAAAGGTTCAGGTATTTCCATGTATACACGTAGTCTTTGAAATGAAACATGATTGAAAACCAATGTAAATAATGATTCCCTCTCAGGTGAGGGTATCAAATAATATTGTATTTTATTGTCATACTGGACAAAATTGTTGTATAGTTTAATGTCGTATAGCAACGACGAAAGTGAACCAATGTAAAGATATTGCTTCTAGAGGCGGTTTCACGAATCAACATCGTATGAGATGGAGGTGAACCGATGTGAAGAGATTGGTTTTGGGCTTGAACCTTGGGAGGTTGCCTACGTACCCAGCCTAGAAGGCAAGGATCAAAGTCCACATAGTTCAATTAAAGAATGAATTAGTGATGAAGTTGTTCTTGGGTTCAACGACCTAAAAAATAGTATTGGGACTTACACATGGTTAGTATCCCAGAGAGAGTGTTATGGTTGAAGTTTTCTCTAAGATCACGTGAGTCATACTCGGTGTGAGAAACAAGAGGTAGCAACAACCCTAACGATGCATAGTTTAATGTCATGTAGGACATATAAAGGGACTATGCAGTTTAAAGTCTTGCAGTTAGGACCATTGGTGTTGCACAGTTTAGTGTCATGTAGTAGGGACAAAATACAGTTTAATTTCATGTAGGATGTATTAAAGGACTTTCTATAGAGTTTAGCGTCATGTAGTTAGGACGATGGGGAAAATACAGTTTAATGTCGTGTTGGACAAAAGGGGAACTGTGCAGTTTAATGTCATGCGGTGAGGACAAAAGAGTACACCATTTAACGTCATGTTGGACGTATTAGGGACTTTTTCACAGTTTAACGTCATGTTGGACAAAAAAGGGACGATACAGTTTAGCATCATGTTGGACGTAAGTGCGAATATTTTAAGGTCATATGCATGGACCATTGGTTATGCAGTCTAACATGTTGCTGGATGTAAGGGAATTCTATATAGTTTAATTTCATATAGCAAGGACGATGAAGGGGGACACAATTTAACGTCATGTTGGATGAAAGTGTGAATAGTTTAAGGTCGTATGCATGGACCGTGGATGGTGCAGTTTAACGTCATGCTGGACATAAGAGACTTATGTACAGTTTAGCATCATGTAGTTAGGGCGTCACAGTTTAAGGTCGTGTGGGACGAAAGTAATACAAATAGTTTAAGGTCATATGTATGGACTGCTGTTGTATAGTTTAACGTCATATAGCAAGTATGATGAAGGGGATACAGTTTAATGTCATATTGTCTGGACATGATGAGCAGTTTTAATGTCATTCAGGATGGTGGTGCAGTTTAAGGTCATACCGGACCAATGATGATATATTTTTTGTTTATACAAAATACTTATTCAAAAATCAGGCATTGGTTGGAGTAGTGATGAGTTCTCCATCCATCGAGATTAATGAATAAGCTCCATTAGAGTAGACCCTATGTATTGAGTAAGGTCCCTCCCATTTTGGCTCAAGCTTGGGAGGTTTCTTTCCTGGTGTCATTAGAGTTCTGAGAACTAATACCAATTCTCCCTGAGTGAATGAACGAAGACAGACTTTTTTGTTGAAAGATCGTGCTATTCGATTCTGATAGACTTCCAAGTGGTGCAAAGTGCACAATATTTTCTCATCTAACCATTCCAATTCATTCAATTGATTTTGAGATTTTTCATTTATAGATGACTGATCACAAATGGATACTCTGTGTGAGGGTAGTTGAACTTTAATAGGCAAGACTGCTTCCATTCCATATACTAGTGAATATAGAGTTGACCGCATTGCAGTACGGGTGGTGGTCCGATAAGCCCATAAAGCATGAAAGGGTTTTTCAGGCCATGATTTCTTATCTTTATCCACCATCTTTTACAGTATATTTGAAAGAATCTTGTTGAAGGCCTCTGTCTGGCCATTGGCCGCTGAATGATACCGAGATGAATGGTTGGATTTGATGTTGTATTCTTGATACAACTTCTTCACCTCGGATGAACAGAAGTTGGTGCCATTGTCCGTCAATATGGTATGTGGGACACCAAATCTGGTAATGATGTTAGACTTGATGAAGATAACAATGCATTTAGAACTGACTTCTTTGAGAGGTATTGCCTCTGCCCATTTGGAAAATAAGCCAGCAGCAGTAAGAATATACTTAAACTGCTTGGCCATAGCTGAAGGGTAAGGTCCCACCACATCCATTCCCTATGTGGAAAATGGCCACGAGTATTTAGCTGTATGAAGCAACTCTGGAGGTTGATGAATGAAACTGGCATGTACTTGGCATGAATGACACTTCTTTGTGAAATCAACACAATCTTGTATCATTGAAGGCCAAAAGTATCCAAGCCTTCGAATCTGATCAGACATTCTATGTCCAGACTGGTGGGCACCACAGACTCCTGCATGCACTTCTTTCATGACAGCCATTGTCTCTTCACAATCAATGCTTCTAAAGAGAACTTCATCAAAACCACGTTTGTAGAGAATTTTCTCTAAGTGATCTGGGCTATCATAAAGAGTAAAATTGACCACACGTCGCTGGATTTGTTCTTTCCCGGCTCTATCAGGTGGAATTGTTCCATTTTGAAGGTATTCCCTGATAGTTGACATCCATCATGTAGTATGACCATACAGTTCAGGAATGGGACTAATTTCATTAATTTCCTCTGTTCTGGATCGAACATAAGGTGAAATTTCATGACGGTGGGCAATACTAATGGTTGTCTCGTCCCGATTTGGATCATCCAGAACTATGGAAATATTAGCCAGTGCATTATCTTGAGCATTTTGTGATCTTGGGACATAATAAAATGTTGGGTCCGAAGGGAATTCCGCCATTAACTCTCTGACGTAATCATACAAAGGGATTAGTTCTTCTTTTCTGATGGAATAATCCCCATTGACTTGTTTGATTACCAGGTCTGAATCACCTTTCACCTTTAAGTGATTCCCTTGTGTTTGAAGCGCCAATTCCAAGCCTGTGATGAGAGCTTGGTATTCTGCTTCATTATTGGTACCACCCTCCCACAATAAGAAGGAATAAGGTAACACTGCCTTTTCTGGAGAAATGAGCATAATTCCTAAGCCAACTTTGTTGAATTTAGGATTTTCCATTTTCCTCCCTTTTGGACTTCTAGAAGCACCATCAAAGTACATCTCCCATGTCTGAGGACTATCCTGAATAGAGAATACTTCCTCATCAGGGAGTTCAATATCTGAAGATGTGTCTTCCAATAAAGGGTGTTCAGCCAAGAAATCAGCCAGATCTTGGCTACAGGTAGTGTCTCAACTTCTGAACTACAAATATTAATGCCAGGCATCACTTCTCAATACTTGAATACCAGGTTTCTACTTCTAGCATAGTCCGACTGAGGTAGTAGAGGCTGTTTTCATTCCCAGCATCATTCTTCTGAGCAAGAAAGGCACCCAACGATCGCTCTAAGGCTGTCACATAAAGGATAAGTGGCCTTCCTTCAACTGGTGGCATCATTACCGGTGGACTCAAGAGGTATTTCTTGAGAATATCGAATGATTCTTGACATTCTTCAATCCATTGTTAAGTGACTCCCTTCTTCATCAATTTGGTGAAGGGTAAACTTTTTCCTGCCAAATTGGTGATGAAACGCTGAATATAGGCTAAGTGTCCTTGAAGTCCTCTTAATTCTTTCAACTTTCTAGGAGGTGACATACCAAGGATTGAATTTGTCTTCTCAGGATCGACTTCAATACCACGATGGCATACAAAAAAGCTGAGAAATTTTCCTGAGGTTACCCCAAAAGCACATTTTAAGGGGTTCATCTTCAAATTATGTTGTTGAAACTTGCGGAATATGACTTCCAAATCATCCAAGTGATTAGAATGTTGTTTGGGTTTGAACACCGAATCTTCCACATAACATTCAACGAACTTCCCTAAAAAGGGCTTGAAGATGCGATGCATTGCACCCTGATATGTTGCGCCTACATTTTTTAAGCCAAAGGGCATTACCCAGTAGCAAAACACACCCTGAGGGGCTCTGAAGGCTGTGTATTCCTCATCTTCTGAAGCCATTTGGATTTTATTATATCCAGAATATCCATCCATGAAGTAAAGTGCTTCATATCCAGCTGTTGCATCAATCGGGAGTTCTGTAATCGGAACTGGAAAATCATCCTTAGGAAAATGCCAATTAAGATCTCTGAAATAAATGAAAACTCTAATTTGTCCATTCTCCTTATTCACAGAGACAATATTAGCTAGAAACTTGGGATATTGAACTTCTCTTACGAAGTTTTCTTTGATAATATTATCCACTTCAGCTTCAATTTTGGAAGCATTAGTTGGGTGTGTTCTTCTTGCAACTTGCTTAAATCCTTAATGTTCTTCTGGTAAACCCAAATGATGAGTAGTGACATCAGGATCAAGCCTGAGAATTTCTGTATAGTTCCATGAAAATATGTATCGGTTTTGCTTTAGAAAGGAAATATACATCTCTTGATCTTCAAGAGTCATGGCCACACTGATTAAAGTGGGGCGTGGATCTTCTTTTGTACCCAGATTTATTTCTCTGAGTTCATCCACAGTGGTAGAGATACCCTCTTCAAATGTTAGAGGAGCATCTCTGAGATCTTCCTCTTCTTCTTCAACATGTGTTATTTATTCTGTTTCTACTTGCATAGTAGATGATAAAGCATAATTTCCATGATTAAGAGTAAAATTTGAACATCTTGAAGAAGAGGATTCCATTTCTGACCCAATTGATGATGAAGGGTCTTACTTGGGTAATAAAGAGGAGATAATGGATTGAGAATCGACATCACTATTCACCTCCGATGTTACTATAACTTCTTTTGGCCTGATTGGAGAAGTATAGACTTGTTGGATTTCAGCAGATGAAATGAAGATGTCACCATTTGGGCTTTCATCACTGCTTGGTGGGTTACCAATTTCTCCCAGGTTTTCTGGCTCGATTTCTGTAATTGACATTATGGATATTTCCATAAGAGTATTTTTATTTGGGTTTATCCTGTCAATTTTAATGATATGAAACACATAATCTGTAGTCACATGCGCAAATGGATTTACTGGAATATTTTTCAAACCATATGGAGCATTAACTTTGGTAATCTCTTTTGCTGTGGATTTCTCCCTTCCCTTCATGTGATAGAATTCTGCCTCAATGTATTGAGACTCACATGTCTTGAATGAGGCCTTATCACCATAAAATGTCCCAACTTGACCATAGAAACAATACTTGAGACATTGATGGTATGATTAAGGGATAGCCGCATGTTGATGTAGCCCGGGTTTTCCAAGCAAGATGTTGAAGGATGAGTCTTGATCAACAACCATGAAATCTGAATTGGATACAAGATCTCCAAACTAAGTTCTGAGTGTAACTTCACCCAGTGGTTCTTGTTCATTTTTATCATATCCTTGTAACATCATGGTAGAAGGAGATAAATCAGATTCCGTGAGGCCCAATCGACGAAGTATACGAATGGGCATGAGGTTGACTCTTGAACCATTATCAATGAAAGATATTCGGACGTCTATGGCATTGACCTTGACAGATAAGTACAAAGGTCTAATACGTCCATGCATGACATCATATTCATCTTCATCAGTGAAAGATATCACTGCATGGCATTCCGCATGATTATTCTCTACATGATAGACTTCTGCTGCAGTAATTTCAGTTTCAAACTCCTGAGGACTTGACAAAGCCTTGATGAGTGCCTCCCAAAGATCCTTTGACAGGTTCAAAGCACCCCAAATTGATAACTTGGATGGTACTTGGGCCAGGTGTTTCAATATATCATACTTTTGATCCAGAGGTCTGCGTTTCCCAATAGGAACATGTGGTTTAGAAGGTGCCTTGGAAGTTGATGCTTTGGAATTTTATGCATCTTGTATCGGGATATGAGTTGGAAATATTCCTGGTTTTGGAAGATTAGACTGATTAGATCCATTTACTCGCTGAGAGGAAGAAGATGGAACCTTCAACCGGTCTTCTAGAATAACTGTGCCAGGACTGAATTTTCTATTCGTGGAAGAACTTTCTTGTTCTTGTTGAGATCGCTGAAGGGCTATGCCACGAGTTTCTAATGTATACACAGTTCTAGCAGGGGTAGAATTGGAATAGTGGCTCCTGAAATATCCATGTCTTCCCCTGTATCCTGAGCCTCTGGAACTTCTTCTGATTCCTCTATTTGATACAGGGAATTCAGGCTCATCAAAATCGAAAATGCGATTGGCATATGGATCTGTTAATTGAATCATATTAACAGAACCAAAGATCAACTCTTTATCCGATAAAGACTCTGCCTGATTATCCTGTTTAGGTTGTGTCGTTTGGTGGGGTGGTGCCCATAGCTTCGAAGTAGATGGAATGAAATCTGTCAGAGTCAAAGACAGCTTAGGCTTTGACACATACTCATCTTCTTTTTATTGTTCCTCCTTGTAATTGTGCCGTTTCTTTTAGGATTTTCCCTCTGAAGAGGATTTTGTTGCGGCATTCATGGCATAAATCACAATTGGTTTCTTCAATTTTGTTCACAAAATAGCATGAGTTCGGTTGATCATCTTTCTGAACATCCAATCATCATATTTCTTCACATTTTTGCTTTATACTTCTTATCATTCGCCTTTCTCCTCTAGAACTGTA
Source organism: Viscum album (assembly GCA_963277665.1). Lineage (NCBI taxonomy): Eukaryota > Viridiplantae > Streptophyta > Magnoliopsida > Santalales > Viscaceae > Viscum > Viscum album. The sequence goes on from OY728123.1 coordinate 1,726,737,008, forward strand.
GCAGTAACACATGCTATATGAGCTGAAAAACCTTTCAGTTTAACTTGTCCCAAATCGACCATTTTTTCAGGAGGTCTTTGAAGACAAAACACTCTTGGATGGGATGTCCCAGCATCTGATGAAATGGGCAATAATTGGTACGGTCTTCATCTCCTTCCTTGTTTGGCCTCTTGGGCCTCGGCAGCTGAACCAAATTATTCTCCAGGGCCAAAATGAAGTAACCAGGAACTTGTTCATTTCGGAAAGAGTAAACTTTGCTTTTCAAATCCTCAAATTGTTTTCATCTTTGATCTTTTTGATTATCTTGACGAAACGGCCTCTGCTATTGATGCTCAGGAGGTGGTGCCCTTCGAGAAGATGAAGGTTTTGAATTAGAAGCAGGTATAGGTGCTTGCTTAAGCATAACTGTAGCAGTCTCTTCTTTACCCATTCTTCTTACTAGAGCTGATGGAATTACACGAGATTTAGCCTTAGTCTGTATAAGAGAATCTTCAATCTTTTGAGCGATTGAAGTAAGGTCTCCAAACCCTCCTGTGTATTTCACAGGGATCCGTGGTGTGCGCAACTCATCACGCAAATTTTCCACACATATTGGCAACAATTCCTCTTGAGGGAGTGCTAAGATCCGGGAATATGTTAATCCCTTCCTGCGAACAATGAAATCAGAGACTCTTTAATTCTCCCTTTCCTTATAGTTTGTAAGATCAAAAACTATTGTCTTTGGAAAATTTGAGCTGAATTGAAGAAGAAATCATTGAGGGAGATCTTCCCATCCAGTAATTGACCAGGATTTCAAGCTTGTGTACCAGACAAAGGCTGGTCCTTGCAAGGTTCGCACGAAGCATCTGAGTTTCACTGCTTCTTGCTATTCCGGAGTTCCCATCATAGGATCGCAACAAGACACATAATGCGTCAAATGCTGTTCAGGATTGCCTGATCCATTGAAAATAGGGAATACAGGGTTACCAAAATTTGATGAGGGCGGGATTGCATCTACCCATTCAGGGTAAGCTCTCTTTTCTGGTTGAACCTGAGCATGCTTTCCCTTCATAGATTCCAAATGAGCTGTTAAGGACTCAATAGTAGTTATTAACTTTTGAGAAACATCCTGTTGAGCTTGGACCTGAACAGGTGCACTAACTGGAGCTTGGACAGGTATGGCAGCTGGTACTGCAACTGATGGCAGCACTGACAATTGTTGTTGCACTTGAACCGTAGGATTAGACCTATGAGGTTGTACTGATAAAGGAGGATATTCTTGATCCATCTCAATAGCTGAAACAAACTCCCTTGGCTGACTGACTCTAGCATGCTTAGGAGGAATACTACCTTGAAGTAGTTCTGCGTTCAACCTCCTCAATTCCTTCATCTCTTCCTCCTGTTGCGCAAATCTTTTCTCTAGTGAGAGTGATTGGCCTTCTCCAGATGAAGGATATGTAACATTATTCTTTCCCTTCCCCTTGTTTGATCCCTTTAGGAGAGGGTGAAGTGGGTTACTTGAAGGACTACCTAGGTTCTGAGTAATCCTTTGATTTCGTGTACCCACACCTTCTTCATTTGTGTCTATGCGTACAACTTCTTGAATAGGAACCTCTTCATCTAATCCCTCTGAGTGAGCCTCATTTGGTGGATCAAAAACAACAGCATTGATGACATTAATTGATGCATAATGAATTATATCCCTTCTATCAGCATTTCTGTGATATTGTCTTTTGCTATGCCTTTGACGAGACGTTTCCTTTTGTTGGTTTGATCCCTCAGGAACTTCTTGTAAAACTGTAATTTGGAGAGAATGTCCTGATAATTTGGCTCTTATTTCCTCTTGAGGCTTCTTCTCCAATCGAGAAAAGACCGACTTTCTCTGAGGAGGGGGTTGAGGATTGGAAAAAGTCCCCAGTCCAGTGGACTGGGGCTGTTCCTGCTATCTTTTCTCATCTCCTCGAATCCTATTTGTTGATTCTGAGGGTTGGGTTAAAAGAGTCCCCAGTCTGGCAAGCTGGGGTGGATCTTGACATGCTATGTTTGAGACTTTCTTAAAAGCTCTCCTGATCTTGCAGACCTTGGTCTGGAAATTAGTTGGATGCATCAATCGACATCCACTTTTATCACCCAGCTCTAAAGACCGTTGGATGATTTCTGACACTTCTGTCACTTGATGATGTTCTTGCTCCATACGAGAGGCCTATTCAATATTATTGTTTGCTTGATGTAGGAGTAATTCAACAACGTGTTCTCTGTATTCTTGATTTTGAGAGGTTTCAGTTGAGGCCTGTTCTTGGGCAAGATTTTGATTACAAACAAAACCCATTGACTGTGGCCGACCACAGGCAATAACATTACAGGAGACCATTTTTGGTGGGATTTGCTGACTGGAGAGCACAGTGAAATGTAGTGCTCCATGAACACCCCATCCTATGACATGAATACTATATGGGGCATTGGAAATTAACTGGCACAATCTTCTTAGTGCGCCAAGGCATGAACACTGAAGGGCTATCTATTGCTTTTCAGCCTTCGGATATCGAGAGACTAATAGAGATTCCAAGTCAATTTGGCATTGTAACTCTTCTATTATCTTAACATGATTTTCATATTCATCATAAGATAATACTTTCTTTTTCAACTAACAAATAATTTTCCATATGTTCAGACGAATATCATGAATTCCATCTTCTGTTAACATCTCTGGAATGTCATACTGAGAGTCAGCCAGAGGCCAAAACATGACTGACACTTTACCTTTCGCCAGTTGTTTTCTCATGTTCATCATTTCCTCTTTATCATTTGATGGAGATTCTTCTACCTGATTTGACCAGAGCTGGTGCTTCCTTGTTGCTTCATCATATTCATTAATATTGGTAGAGAAACCACTGATCAAACTAGAAGATGCGTGACTTAGGGGTGGTTCGTAGAATGACCTACACCCTGGCCTATCTTCCTATTGAGAAAGTATTTCACCTGCTAGAGATGAAGCATTAGACATGAATGGTTTCACATTTTCAAGTGCCTCAATATAACAGGGATTTCTCGGCACTACATTGACCACTGGAGCATTTTACGGGAAATTTGCATCACTACTGCGGAGAGGACTTTCATAGCGACATTCATCATCATGGGGAGGAACACCATGGAGGGTTACAACAAAAGATGAAATCTCTTTCTCCTAGGTCTTCTGGCCACACAGAGGGTTATTGTAGCTCTCATCTGAAGATGAAACTTCAAGATCGACCGAATTGTCATGAAGCAAGCCTTCATGATGAAGTGTCTATTGAAGACCTTCAGAATTAATGTTCCCACTACTGGGAAATAAGGGAGTAGAATCTTGAATTCCAACAGATAACTGTCTGAGGGATTCAAGAACTCCAACATCAATCAAAGCCTTGTTACAGATTGGCTCTTGATTTCTTGACTGTGCTGGGCATGTCTTATTTCTAGACGCATTATTACTCGCCTTGGAAACCACTTGTTGATGAAAGTGGATGCTCTGAGTAGGTGTATATGCTTGATCAGGAGAGATGGACAGGTTAGGCTAACAATCTCTACTCAAATCTGGTGTATGTGCCTGACTTGGTTGTCCGTATGATATGGGGGAGTATTCCCTACAACCCTCTTGGACTGGAACAAATGTGTGTGTCTGTTCTGGAATGAACTGTTGATGTGTCACTCCAATGCTAGGGACAGATTTTTGTGTCTTTACCTGAGATGTTTCTGAAGCTGTTATAATATCCTAGAAAGCATCCAAAATATGAGTAGGGGTTTTCTTCTGCTCCTTCACCATTGATAGAATATGCTTGGTGAATTCAGCTGCTGGAACAGGGATATACATCCGTTCCATTCTTGGAGTAGGTGTGTGTTCCTGCTCCTGTCCTCCTTTTCCTGTCATTGAATCCTGACAATACTCAAGTGTAGGGGAAGAGAGTTGAGTCTTCCTCCTGTTTGTCACCAGAGCTTTCAGACCGACTTCTCTGAATGCTACCAAGAAAGACAGTTGGTAGGCTTGATCAGTACTAGCAGGTTTATGTGCCTGCTGATTGCACTTCACCGAACGTGTTTGACGAGATGCATCATATGTAGTCAGACGAGCCTGTTGACTAGATGATGACATATAAATAGGTGTATGTTCATGCCTACAATACTCCACCAGAATCGACTGGCAGGATTGGCGTGATACTACCAGACGAGTCTGCTAGACAGCAGAATTAAAACGGGCAGGTGTGTGTGCCCGCTTGTTGCTTGCCACCAAGTTAGGTTGGTGGACTTCTCCAGATATGGAAGAGATGATAACCTGCTCACTATTAACCAGCTGTCGCCTCTGGAGATTCTTCTTGCATGCTCGGGTTCGAATAACCTGATTCGAACGCCTGGAGTTGGTACCCTCATCATGTTTAGGGCGAACTGCCGCACGATTGTAGTGGCGATTGTTGGTGGGAGCCCCCGGGAAGGACTCCTGTATCCTTGAATTAAGGCCTTGAGGGGCCTGCTCATTCAACTCCTCAGAATATGGGAGTGAATGGTGATTTTGTTTCGGGGATAACGACCTGAAACGGTTGGAGAAGGTGGTTAGCATCGCCTGTTTCTTGATCACTGGTCGTCGTTGTCCAGATGACCAGTGTGAGTTGTTCACTTGGAGGGCTTGTCGGGCAGACTCTAGAGTTGGAATGGTACCGTGTTGACGGTACTCCTTAACCAGCACATTTGATACCCAGCGTTGAAGATGGTGAGTAGGTGATATCTTCCTTAGAGCGGACGATGATCTAGTAGGAGTATCAACAGTGGCATTCACAGGTGTGAACTTTAGAGCATCCATTTCTTAGAATGTAGAAAATCTTGGAAAAGAGTGCATGTTTGATATAACAGACGTAATCAAGGTAAATTCAGCCACTACATCTTTTGGATGAGCACATATGTCAATGATTGTTTTGTTGGCCCCCTCATTGAGTTTTAAATAGGGGCCTAACAAATAAGAAAAACATAATTTTAACTTGGTTAAGGATTCATGCTGGGTTCACCATTTTTTTGTTTCCCTCTGGAATTGGAGATGATCTCATTGATTTAAGATTCAAACATTCCAAGCGGTTTCTAACGGGTTTGTTCGTAGAACCAGAAACATCCAATGATTCCATATCCATTTGAACCTACTTTCCAAAGGTAGGCACTCATTAGTTGTGGAATGATGAGTCTTAGGAATTTGCATTGGTCGAGAGAATGGGAGGTCAGACTCATCACACCTTTTTGAGGGGAATTATTGTCTACTCCGGGACTCTCTTTATAAATTTAAGTTATGTTCGTGAATCCTTATTACATTACCAAGTATAAAAGGATTTTTCCTTTAGATCTAACAATCAATGATTGATATGTAAAAAATTTAGAGAATCTTTTATATGTATTCGAGGTTCTTTATTGATAGAGAATCATCTGTATTTGTTTATAGATTCTTAGTCAATGGTATCCTTAAATACATAAAAAGTCTTTTGGTCATTATGATGACCATACTGGTTTAAAATCCACTCAGTGGAGCACTTGAAGTTTATTGTCATTCAGAAGGACATTGATTATTTCAGATTTGGGATCGTACCTGCAGATGGGCTACCTACGTAACCTTTGTTTTGGAAAAAGAATTAGAACCCACGTAGTTTGAGTAAGGGAGTATGATGTTTATGATTGATGGCTCAAAGAGAGATGTCATAATTACTTTTACATTCTAAGCTCACATGAGGCATGATCGGTGTGAGAAATAAGAGGTATTGGTAAAAACCAGACAATTGTGCCATAAAATATGCAATCATAAGAAACGATGTGGGGCTTATGTATGTATGACTGCCCAAACAGATGAAGATTAAGATTTAATTCATGGAAGAAATCCAGGAACAGGGTCCATAAAGGTATATGTACTTTATGGAGATTTGGATACTCTAACTTGGGGCTTACTCCTGAAAAGGAAGCCCAAATTAGGAGGGGACTTGTGATTAGGTTTTACTCTTGAAAAGGAAGCCCAAATCAAAAGTAAATTAGGACTGGTTAAGAGAAAATTAAGGGACTTGGGGCTTACTCCTAAGGAGGATGCCCATATTTGAGACTGGGGCTTACTCCTGAAAAGGAGGCCCAGGTTAATGAGGACTTGGGGCTTACTCCTAAGGAGGATTCCCATACTTGTGAAATTTTAGACTGGGGATTACTCCTGAAAAGGATGCCTAGATAATGAGAACTTGGGGCTTAATCCTAAGGAGGATGCCCATATTTGAGAATTATGACTGGGGATTATTCCTGAAAAGGAGGCCCAGGTTAAGGGGTTCTCTCATCTTTAAAGGATGAGGTTGAATGAATGAAATCCCATTATTTAGTGACATAAAGATGTGTAAATCACTAGGTTTTGAGAGATTTTCCACAGAGTTCATTTTAGATAAGGAATTCAAATAAATAAATCATGCCATAAATGACTCTGAAGAGTGTCTTGAAGACTGAATCTTGAATAGGAGAGGTGGAATGACATAAGAGGGGTTAAATGGGCAAGAAGGGCACCCAAAAAGACAGGGGCGCGCAAGTCCTGGCAGGCGTGCAGGTACTGTGTGGGCGCGCAAGTCCTAGTCGCGCAGGTATACCTGTGCGACACATGGTTCCTTACGTGATTGTTAAATAGTAGGGTAACACTTGGGTGATCCTTGACCAAAGCCTTTAGAATTATCCTGAGGTACTTCCAGAAGATAGGCGCGCAAGTTTTGGTGAGGTAGTAGGGCGGCGCGCAATTATTTTCACTTCTCTTAAGGTTAAAACACCTTAGGCGCGCAAGTGTTAGTGAATTATAACACTCAGACCTTACTCCTCTTGTTTAGAACTTCCATTCTAGGTAAAGAATTACCTTAGAAGTGTTCGCAAGACCTGAAGAAGAGACTTGGGTGTTAAGATCTCTATATCTGAATTCTGTAAAAATTCCTCCTCAAATGGGGGGCCCACAGGGTCTACTTATAGGCTATAGAAGACCCCGGGCGGTTATCATTTAGGTCGCGCAAGTCACTTGCGTGACCATTAGGCGACGCACAAGTGTTCTTGCGCGACAGTAAGGGAACTTGCGCGACTCATGTGCATTTGAATCCTTGTTCATGTCTTTGTCGATTTTTGATGTTTTCTTCAAAGGCTGAATCAATTTGTGCTAAGTCATTTCCCTTTCCATTCTTTTAGACAATGTGATGAAAAGGAGCGTCAACAAGGGGGTATTTAAAATAGATAACATTAATAATGAAAATTTGAGAGAAAAAATAAGCAGCTAAATATTTTCCTCAAGTACACTATTATAAAGCTACATAGCAGATATGTAGTTAAAAGATATCTAAGATCAAGAAACTATCGATAAAGTGATCAATATAAAATATATCTACAAATGAACTTTACTGGTAAAATATCACAAATGAAACTTTATTAAATGATAGTTACTTGATTGGTTCGAAATATGTTGAATAAAAAGAGAAAAATAATGAAATATTACTCAAGGCTCACATATATAGATTCTATCCAAATTGAATTCACTTCAAGGTATGGGATCATGGGTATTGCATTCAAAATTTTAGCACTTGCAACTACATTAAATACATAAAAACAAAAATTTATTAGAATAAACACTTTAGGATAATGTTCAATATACTCAAAATTTCAATGTACATGTATTACCTATGTTTTTTAATTTTGAATATTTTTCACATATATCATGAAACTATACCCAGAACAAGAAGGATTAACACAGAAAGTTGCTCAAATATGAAAACCAAATACCTCGGTCTGATCAATTGCATGATAAGTAAGCATCTAGAGAAGAAAATAATTAAACTAATTATGATTAAATTGTATTTTATATATAGAAAATCAGAGCATAATATTTTAAAATCATGTTATACAAATTATAGATTAATAATTGACTAAAATTAAAAATGAACAGAGAGTGAGGAGGATGCGGTAGTGGTGGTAGAGAGTGAGGAGTACGTGGAGGTAGATACTGAGTCAGAGGTGGTGGTGGAGACCAAGTAAAAGGAGGAGGTATGTAACACCCCAAGCTTCTACGGTACGTTTCCCTTCGAATAATGCGATAGCGTGTGTTGTACGCAACCTCGAGTTCTAACACACACCACAACTAATTAAACTAGCCGTTGTGAATAGTAATACCTAATTTTTGAAATCATATATATTTTATATTTTAAAATGGACTTCATTTTTGGATTCGGAATATCGAAATTAGCCTAGGGTAAAATTTTGGTACATTTCGGATAACTTTCATATTTTGATGAATAGTGAAAATTTCTAAATTTTAATTAAAAACAACTTTTTAATCAAAATAATTAATAGTGATAAATTGTGAATTTGAGTGGTTTTAAAGTATATTTAGAATATATTTTTACCATTTAATATAATGTTGGTCATTGGACATAATTTTACAATTAAACCGAACATAAACAAGTGTCAATCTTTTGATAGTTATTATCTCTTAAAAACACGCTTTTTGTTTTGACAGCGGGAATTAATTTTAAATTAATTTCTGCCCCTTCTGTGTTTTGAATTTAGAAAAATGGATTCCATATTTGGAATCAGGATGTTCAAATTGTGTAAATAGGTAACTTTTATTTTTAGACATTTTGAATAATTACTGCGGTAAATATTTTATTTACCATGGTTAAGGGTAAATCCGGTAAATAAGGGTTAAAAAAATAATATTATAATAATACTAAATTACCCTAAAACGTGTCTTAACCCTATTGGTTGATACATGGTAGACCATGGGCATCTTTGGGTCTATTTTGGGACCCCATGGATCCACCTGTAAGTGATAATGACACATTATATTAATAAAGCTAAAATAAAAATAAAAATGGCATAAGCTTACATCTTTTAGAAGAACAATTTTTACATAGGGTTATACATGTTGGATTTTCGATTATAAATATTCATTAGAAAGATAAAAAGATTTCCTACATGATTATATTTTATTTATAATTTTTAAACATCAAATAAGTTAAATTATTAATGACACAATAATGATGCAATGTTTACCTCATTAATAAATCATTTAAATAAATAAGATTATAATGATTAAAATATTATCTAAAACCTGTCCAATTCTTATTGGTTGATGTTATTTAGAATATGAGTCATCTTATCTTCGACATCAATGATTTTTGGACCATTATAAACCGAATACAAATATATTATAAAGTAATACTTTCACACTTTTCTAAAGAGCCCCTCCTCTCCCTTATAAAAGGAGACCACTTCTACTCATTCCTCACACCTCTCAAGCCACTTGGCTCGTCCAAACTCTGCCCAACTAAGCTCCCCACATCCCTCTCCTCCTCCTTGAAGCTTCCCCTTAGGCAGAAAGCATTTCAAGAAGTCCTTTGGTTCCAACCAAAGTGAGTTACCTAAATTAAAGGTAACGATTTCTCTTAAATTATTTTCATTTATTTTGCTTCTTCAACCCCCAAACTCTTTTTATTTCCTTTCTTTTGTAACAACACCAGTATCCACAATATACTAGGATGTTGTTATAAGAAGGATTCAAACTACACATACACACAAATCCATCTAATGGATGATGAACATAATGTTTCTGTGGATGGCAAACTAACGCCTCACGAAACGATGATTGTTCAAAAACATCTTACCGCCTCTCATGGTGGCCATTATGATGGAACTGTAATTAAATATGATATTAATGATATATATTTTATATATAAGCTTCTGTAATTCCATTTTATTTCATACCATTATTCGTTTCATGTTGTATATACATACGATAATTTCATTTGAGGAAGTGCGGACTACCGCCCCCTTAAAATGATATGACTCGTTCATACCACACATGGAACGTATAAAGGATGGTGTTAATGAACTTAATTAACATATATAAAATATTATATTATACTGGAATAGTAATATACCTATGTATCATTTGGATTCGATTCTTTTAAAATAAAAATTAAATGGAAGTAGCGTTCGTGCGTACGTACGGACTACCGTCTCCACGAACGCGATGAGATTCATTCTCCATCGTATCCATTCAAGTATAATTATCATTTAATGATTTAAAATTGATGTTTAAGGACTTGATATCATTATGGATATGAATAAGATACAACAAACATGACTTATGTAACAAAACATATAAAAGAAAATGAGTAAGTTAACACCCGAAACGACGATAATTCTAAGATATTATTAACAAATCAATGTTAAAAGATCATATATGATATCATATTAATATATATGATTATTGTATAATTTAATAACAATTATTTCACCATTATACAGGAGGTTAAACTACCCCAACAAAGGAAAAGTACAAGGTAAGGGTTATTTCACAATCTCTTCATTATTCGAGGTTGTTTATACGTAATAATCTACTGGGATCTCTTTATCATCCACATCCATGTTTCTTAAAAATGTATTTCAAAACATTTTTACTATTTACAAGAATATGGGTTAAAGTCATTTATACCCTTGTTTGACTTTTTATTAGAGGTTTATAAAGGAATCTTTCCGTCGTTTTCAAAACAAGGTCCTTTTTAACCTTTTCGACAGAATTGAGGTAAGAATGTTTTTTTTTAACTTATACGGCGGGTGCGGTTATTTTCCGCCGTTATAAAATCGTCGAAGCTTTCCATACAAGCTTATAAGAATATTTTCAAAGAAAATGTTTTATTTTATATGGATCTTAAATGATTTCAAAATAAAAGGAGATACTTCTTTAAAAAGAATTTTGATTTCATCTATGTCAACATCCTTTGATGGATTTTAAGATTATTTGAAATTGATTTATTCTATATTGTATTGAAGGTTTTGTGATATGTTTGACTGTGGATGTGCTATTTTTATACCATTCATAGTTTATGGTGAAATTATTGACATTTCGTATGCTAGTTTTAATACGAACGTTTATGTTATGTTTAAACCTTTTCATATGGGAATGCATTGGACTTAATAAGTGACGGGTGGAGCCCGCTATAGCTCCTCGATGCATCGTTAGGTCTCATGAGACAAACTAGTGTCTTGGCACAAGGCCTTGACAAAATCTTATTTGTAGTCTTGGCACGAGGCCTTGGCTATGTGGTTATGATAGTCTGGCATTATGCATTCCAACATTATGAAAGTGGTTATTGATATTGCATGTGATTATTCAATTAGTAGAATATCCATGTGAACAAGTAAATGGAATTATTTCATTTTACTTTTTCCATACTATGTTGAAGTTCAAGTTTAAAAGGCTTTTGTTTTAGTAATTCATTGCCTTAAATGTTTACGCTTATTTTGAATGTTCCGCTATATTGTTATCCTTACTGGGCATTTGAGCTCACCCCTTTTCTATGTTTTATTTTTCCCAGGTAGTGAAGAAGTAAATTATGATTGACTTGCAGGGATATTATGAGGGGTTAATAGTGTGGATATGAAGACTTTGTTGTTGTATTAGTTTTTCACTTTGAAATGTAATGTAAAACTTTATGATTATATCTAGTGTTTCCAAGGCTACTAAACTAATCGGTCTTTCGAGATTTGATCTTTCTTGTGATCATGCCAATGTTATGTAATTAATGCACCGACTTTGGGTAGCTGGGGTCGGGGCGTTACAAGGTAGAGGTGGAGGTGGTGGTGGCGACTAAGGTGGAGGCGGAGGCGGAGGAGGAGACAAAGGTTGAGATGGAGGCACAAATTGAGTTAGAGGTAGAAGGGGATGGATGGTGGAGGGGGACGGGAGGTTGCGAAGGTGGGGAGGGGGAGGGTTTCCATGAGGCAGATAGGGTTAAAAGGGGGCGAGTGGGGGTGGGGGAGTGATAGAGTAGCAAGGTTTTTTTAAGGTCAGTGACCGCTAATAGAGGTTGCTCTTTCTAAGAGGCATAATATCCCTCATCTCTAGTTGTGTATAGTATCACTTTCTCTAAGATGTGGTGAAGAAAGGAAGTGTGGACATGAAGAAATTTTATACTAAAGAAGATCTGATCACTACTTCAGATATGGCCTTTAAAAGTGCTAGAAAATGTCATTTATAGCGCTAAAAAAGCACTGTTAATCAAGGCGATGATAAAAGTTTAAAATAGTTTTTAAAAAAATCTACAAATCGGATGGGGGTTTTAATAGTGCTTGACCCACCCATCCACCCACCCCCCTTCAACAGCGCTATGAAGCACCCTGCCCGCCCACATGCCCCTACCACCCCTACACACTCGAGCCCCACCCTGAACCCGTTAACAACGCTATCACACCCCTTCACCACCGTGCACGCCCTGCCTCCCCCAAGATTCGAACTCGAGACCTCCTACTATGCGCTTGGACCCCTTACCACTCATCTATATTGTTTTGCTATCCATTTAATGATATATCTATTTATTTATATATATATTTAGTTATATTTATTCGTATATTAATATATATTTATATTAACATATATATATTTATATTAAAATATATATTTAGTTATATTAATATATATATATATATATATATATATATATTTGTATATTAATATATATATACATGTATAATTATATTTATATATTTATATATTTATATATTTATATATTTATATATTTATATATCTATATATCTATATATTTATATATTTATATATCTATATATTTATTCATATATTAATATATATTTATATCTATCTATTTATATATATTTAGTTATATTTTCTTATCTGTATATTTATTCGTATATTAATATATATCAATTTGTTAATACACACACACAAATATATATATACACACATACAGACACATTATAATGGTATATAAATATTCATATATCTGTATTTTAAATAAAATGGATATGAGTTTTTTTATTTAGATAAGGCTTATATAATGAAAAATATATTTTATATGTAAATAAGTTTAATTATTTATTTATAAAATTAAATTTTTTATGGGTGAGTATATAAAAAATATGTATATATTGTTATATATTTTGTTATAAATAATATTACACTATGAAAAATGATAAAATTTCAAATTCATAATATTAATATGAATGTAATCCCCTGAAATAAATTCATTCCTCACTAAAAAGGGTAAAAAGACCCCCTGAAACTAGGTTGAAATTCCATCGAATGTTAAAAAAATTGGATATCATGATTAAAAACTCGGTTTTGGAGGCCTTCTATGCATTTTTTGGCCTTGAAAAATGTGACAGAAGGTTATCTTTTATTGTCAGTGCATAGAGGACATTTCAGGCTTTGATTTGATATGTTGTAGAGCTCAAACAGATACTCGGATCAAAAGTTATGGTCATTTGAAATTTGACTTATGTTTTTAACTAATTTTAGATCTTTTGTTAATTTTTTGATTTTTTGTGTCTTCAAATTTTTATTAAATGACTATTAATCAAGGATAATTAGAAAATTATTAATTAATAATATTTTTTATAATATTTTATAAGTCATTTTCACTGCATATCTTACATATTATGTGTAAATTCCTATTTATACTTATCTAAAACATATTTAAAAAATATATATTATATTTATACCAATATAAATATTTTTTTTATTTTATTTTTTTATTTTTTATTTTTAATGAAATATTTTTTTTAAATACCCCATTTATCAGTGCTAGTAAAAAAAGTGCTGATAAAGGCCACCGTTTATCAACGGTACTAAAAACGCTGATAAAGGGGTCCCCTTTAACAGTGTTAGAAAAGCGTTGCTAAAGGAGTACTTTTAATAACGCTTTTTCGCACTGTTAAAAGTACCCCTTTAGCATCGATTTTTTAGCATTGATAAAGATACCCCCTTTATCAGTGCTTTTTTTAGCATTGTTAAAAGTTAGCGCTATGAAAACCCATTTTTGTGGTAGTGGATAGTTTTTTTAATGAAGGTGATTGATTTTGACAAGTTTAGTTGGTGTAGATCCTCGAGTGACCTAATATCGACATGAGTAGTATTATTTGACAGATAAAAATGATGTGTGGAGATGTGATTGGTTCCCTATCAAATCTCCAAGTGAGAGATATGTTGGATGTTTTTTTATATCATCCTCCTTTGTCAAAGAGGTAAAGGTGGTGGTAGGTTTGGGGGGTGGTCAACCCCAGAACCATTGGGAGTACTGGGAGAAGCACTGGGCAGGGCTGCCAACATCCTATTAATGGAGATCTTACCCCGATGATTTCAGGATCATCTTCACAAAAACATCTTATTCCATCATTATTTGAGTGGTATGTAGTGAGGTGGTTTCCTTGCATTTTCAATAGAGAATTGTTTTTGAGGGTTTAATGTTTATAATTGTGAGTAAGTGTACGTACTCACATTTATTCATAGTGATCATTATATTTATCTGCAATAACATTTCACCTCATATGAATGTTTACCATGTAATATAATCTCTTTATCACAATTTCTCTAATCAAGCAGGTTGCATGTCAGTGTCATCAACCTATATAGTCGATATCTCTTTCTTTGACTTTCTAGAAATAGAACTTGCCTATAGTACACCATGGCCATGGATTTATTTAGTCTATATCATTTCTATCAAAGAGTCTCATATATTAACTTCTGTTAATGAACATAAGAGATAAATCCTTACTCGAATTATTCATTAATGCAATATTACTCGTGACGCACTCAACGTATCCTACCTCACTGTGAGCATTTGTTGTCGCGGTTTTCATTAATACATCAAAGTACGCAACTCATAATATACATTAATAATAATCTTAAAGTTTAAGTACCAATACACATGTCTCACTACCACAATATTGGGTTTTCATAAAGCCACCATTTTATAGTGCTAAAAAAGGTGCTGATAAAGGGGGTTCTTTATCAGCGCTTTTTTACTAGCACTGTTAGAGGTTATATTTCAAAAAAAATCATTAAAAATAATATATTAATATATTAATATATTTATATAAAAATATATTTATATAGATAAAAAATATATTTATGTTGACATAAATATAATATATATTTTTTAAATATGTTTTAGATAAGTATAAATAGACATTTACATTTAATATATAATAAATTTAGTGAAAATTGCTTAAAAATAATCTTAATTAATAATTTTATAATTATCATTGAATAATAATCATTTAATAACAATTTTATGACCCAAAAAAGAAAAAAACAAATTAATAAAAGATTGAAAATAAGTTGAAAACTTAACTCATGGCACACCCAACATATCCTACCTCACCGCAAACATATGTCATGGTGGTTTCCATCAATACATAAAAATACCCAACTTATAATACTCATTAATAATAATATTAAAGTTTAAGGATCAATATACATGTCTACAGATAGGAACATTCAATGGTATATATAAATGTGGATTTACTACTAGTGGGTATTGTTCACATAATATTATACACTGGATATTTCTAAGGGCCTACACCATGAGAAGGTGCATTAAAGTCCTATAAACCTCCACCCCTACTAGCTTGAATTATTTGAGTGCATCAAATTATTTTATCTGACTATATAATATATATTTAAGAATACAGTCATGAAACGGTTCTCATCATAGTGAGGAACTTCTATGACATTTCAGTGTGACGTCTACTCTTGGGACATTATCACATACTATGTTATGCATAAGAAAAATCATAATGTGATAATGAGTTAATTAATATTCAAAACAATGAACATATGTTATCAAAAATTACATAGAAGTTTGTTCTGCGGAATCTACTCCAATAGACCTTAGATGTTTCATTATGTTATGGAGGAACGATTTTCACTATTAGAATTTATATTTATTCAGATTTTTCATGTGATTCTGAATGGAGAAATTCTAATATTGGTTATGTGTTTACTCTTGTAGGAGTTGAGGGCTGGATTTCAAAGTTACAATCATTTGTTAATTTATCCATGAAGGATATGGGGTATATGGTAGCTACAGAGGCTTGCAAAGAGGTGATCTAGATAAGAAGATTATTGAGTGATCTTTGGAAAAAACATGAGAATATTTTATTATTTTGTGACAGTTAAATCACCTTTCACATTGCAAGGAATCCATTTTTATTATTTTAGTACAAAACACATTGTGGTGTCACTACTACAAAAAATTCCCATTAGCAACTACCAAAAGTGGTAAATAATGGGTTTTAGCGACCATCGACATGCCACCTTTGGCAGTTGCATTTGGCCTGATACTAAAGTCCATTAGTGACCATCAAAGGTGGTCACTATAGGCCATCCACCGATGATTGTGGTAACGGTCATTGGGAGGAACATTAGTCACTACTACAAATACGGATTTTATCAGCACTAAAAATGGACATTATCAGCGCTAGAAAAGTGCTGATAAATCCGGCAAAGATAAAGGGGGTCCCCTTTATCAGCGCTCCAAAAAGCGCAGATAAAAGACCCCTATATTAGCACTTCCTTTATCAGCACTTTTTTTAGCACTGATAAATGACCCCTTTTATCAGCACTTTTTTAAAAGCGCTGATAAAAGGTTAAAAAAATTCAAAAAAAATTAAAAAAAATTAAAAAAAAATAAAAAATACTTCCAATCGGAGGGGATTTTATAGCGCTTTAGCCCCCCCTTTTACAGAATTTTTTCAGCCCCTGTACAGCACCCCACGCCCAACCCTTCACCCTTAAAAGTGCTTGCTCCCATATTCCCCCATGCGTGCGCCCTTTCCTCCACCAGGATTTGAACTCGAGAACTCCCCCCTGCGCGCCTAAGCCTTTACCACTACTCTATTTTGATTTGTCTTCCAATTCATGATATCTCTATATATATATATTTATATATTTAGTTATAGTTATTCGTATAGTAATATATATTTATATTAATATATATATATATAGTTATATTATAATATATATATATATATAGTTATATTAATATATATATATAGTTATATTAATATATATCTCTCTATATATATAGTTATATTTATTCGTATAGTAATATATATATAGTTATATTAACATATATATAGTTATATTAATATATATATATATAGTTATATTAATATATATATTTATAGTAATACTAATATATATATTTATGTAGTTATATTAATATATATATAGCTAGATTAATATATATATATATATATAGTTAGATTAATATATAGGTATATAAATATTCATATATTTGTATTTTAAATAAAATGGATGTTAGTTATTATTTAGATAAAGCTAATATATTTTATATGTAAATATATTTTATTATTTATATTTATAATTAAATTTTTAGGTGTGAATATATAAAAAATATGTATATATTGTTATATATTTGATTATAAATAGTAGTGCATTATAAAAAAGGATAAGATTTCAAAGAAATAATATCAATATGAATGTAATACCTTGGAATAAATTCCGTCCCCACAAAAAAATCCAATAATACCCCCTTAAACGAGGCTGAAAATCCACAAAATGTTAAAAAATCGGGGTACCCCGACAAAAAAATCAGTTTTGGAGGTCTTCTAGGCCTCTTTTGGCCTCGAAAATCCCTTGACCAGGAACTCCCAGTCACAACGATATAGATCTCGTCGCAGGCTTCGATTTGATATGTGGTAGAGCTCAAACTGACACCCGGATCAAAAGTTATGGCCGTTTGAAGTTTGAGTTGCGTTTTCAACATATTTTGGATCTTTTTTTATTTTATTTTTATATTTTTTTAGTCTTAAAATTGTTATTAAATGACTATTACTCCATAATAATTATCACATTATTAATTAAAAAGATTTTTATAATTTTTTTATAAGCCATTTTCACTAAATATCTTATATATTAAGTATATTATAAGTGTAAATTTACATTTATACTTATCTAAAATATATTTAAAAATTATATATTATATTTATATCAATATAACTATATTTATATATTAATATTTTAATATATTTTTTTAATTTTTTTTTTGAAGTCGACCCTTTATCAACGCTTTTAAAAAAAGGGCTGATAAAGCCCCCCCTTTATCAGCGCTTTTTTTAGCGCTGATAAAGGCACCCTTTATCAGCGTTTTTTTTGAGCGCTGATAAAGGCACCTCCCCTTTATGAGCGCTTTTTCATTAGTGCTGATAAAGGGGGGCGCTACGAAAAACTGTTTTTGTGGCAGTGAGTAACTTCTTAGTTGGTCACTAATGTCGCGGTTAAATTAAGGTTGCAGCGACCCCCAAAGGTGGTCACTATTGTTCTCCATATTTTTTAGAGCATTAGCAACCGCCAATGTCAGTCACTAACCTAGAGAGTTTTTCTAAAAAAAATTTTGTTTGGAGGCCTCAAAACACACAAACAAACAGACAGTAGTGGTTTGATAGTACCAAATAACACAAATAAACAAACATGCGGCAGAAATCAAAAACATCAAATAAAAACATATATGGGTAATGTTGGAGGATCAGGTTGTTCACTACACTATGTAAAAAAGAAATATCAATAATGTTGGAAGATCAATATGATAAAAATCTATCTTTAAGGATAAGTATAAATCTAGTAAAGATCCAGTTTTCAAGTCTCTTAAAGAGGAGTGTCACATGTCTAAATGCTAAAAAAAGAAGAACATATAAGAGGAGATTAAAGAGTGCATGTAAATTTACCAAAATCGATGGCAACCGAAAGAAATTTAAGGATTAAAATATACATCCATATAATTCCAACATCAGATAAAGATTGATGCATCTCCAATATAGTGGATTATCTTAGTATAAGAACTGCATGCTTGAGTTTGATTTGTGACCAGAAGATAATGATGCCATCAGAAGGGAAAAATAACTATAGTAGTATGTGAATTCATTGGAATGATTTTAGAAGTTAGAACATTTTGTGCCTTTGAAATTCCTAGGTGATATTTAATTAAGAAAAATAGTGATGTGTATATTCTAAATTATGGGAGAGCATGTGATGTTTCCCTTACTCCAGGGAGCGCTGAAGATATTATCAGAGTTTTCTTCCCTAGAAATGATGATGGAATTAATGATAACATTCTATATGGTTCATCTCTTCATTGAAAATAATTGAATAGATTGTGTTAAAAAAATATAAGGCTATCATCATTCATTTTTAATTTTGATCTCTACTCATTCAATGTATTCCTCATATGGTAGAAATGACCGGAAATGGATCATCAATGCACTTACACAATATAGATTTGAAAATCAAGAAACCTTATATGGTATTTCTAAAAATCAATATGCATTTAGTCTAGAATTCCATGCAATTTCACCTTTGGTAAAAGAGAATAATTTTTGTATAGCCACTTTCACCCCTCCATCAGAACCTATGAGTCACCTCTAAAGCCCGTTGGGATTACCTTTGGAGGGAGCAATGGGAATGAAAGAATATTTGTAGGGGAAGGTTTTGATAAACTCATTATTCACCACCATGTGGTAAATAAAACCTATGATCCTATTCCACTCATTTCCAATCAGGGGTTTCTACCTTTGAAAGGGTTTGTTTCATAAGTGCATGTGTGGGGATTGGGTGGGAGAAATGCCAAGGAAGTATAGTTTGGATATTACAAGAGAGAGAATATTTTCATTAATCAAAGGTGTAAGGTTGACTTAAAATGTTTCCAAGTTGGTATTATTCACTATAAATGATGATGATGGATATTATTTCAAATCCAAACCATTCCTGGAGAGAAGTAAGGTAATAGTTAGTTTCATATTCATTTAAAACTTGTATTTTCTAATATAAGCTAGATTACATAAGGTGAGTTCATTTTATGGGAAGATAAAGTTGAAAAATGAAGTTCTATAACTGGAATACTAGAATAAGATGTTGTGTCAAATGATTCTACATTAAAAATAGAATTTGAAATAGTTGGTATGTGTTATCAAAGTAAACTTTATGAAAAGAGAATTCGTGAAAAGGAAGAAGAATCTATGAACTTCAAAAGGGTATATAATAAAAAAATTCATGAATTATATTTTCATATTATACTTTCTATATAAATTTATATGTGCCAATGGTGGGTATAAATGAAATATAAGTACAAGAATTTTTCATGATGTTTCATAGGTAGATTCTCAGGATGTGCTGCAACTAAAAAAATATATAGGAACAAATACAAATGAGAATATAATAGATGGTTGTCGAAAAAAATGGAAGATGAAAGGTAGATTTTACTAGTGGAATGAAGCTCGGATACATGAATGAAGAGTTGGAGTTCAGCAAACATTGATTCTGCACTTTGATTCTATGATGTTCATTTGATACAATTTATCTATATGAACTCAACTTTCATGTGATATGTTTTTATCAGACCAAATAAGAATATGAGTATGAAGGAATCTTTTTTTGGGTTTTATCTCATAATATTAATTCATGTTGGGTTTGTAAAAAATGTTAAATGCTATATGTTGAATAGTGTGATGTAGATAATGAATGCATGGGTATTGTGATTATGGAAGATAAAGGTTGAAGGAACTGAATATAAAAATAGCTCTTCTTTAGTATGTTGAACCTATATAGCTCTATCAGAAGGAGATTCACTTTCTACATTAACCCAACCCTCTTTAATTCTCTAATGAGAATTCCCTCTAGAAGATTTAACATCTTAAACATGGTCTATAACATAATTAACATCTAAAAGAACATTGGGGTCATTAATGATTTCAATGATGGACAATGATTCTTTGATGATACAGCCAAACTAACACAAAGGCTTTCCAAAGTAGATATCGTACAATCAAAGATTACAATACCATGAATGTGAAATACTAAACAAAAGGCAGCATATTTGAGAAAATCAAGTATCTAAAAAAATAAGATAGAATCCCCCACCCACATAAAATCACGGTCAGGAAAATATAATGTCAGGCCAATCTCAATATAAATAACATCTGAAATGGTGGATATCATAGAGAGTGATAAGGAATTAGTGAAAAGGAAAGTATAAATGGAGTCTCTAATATCCTTTATGATTTATGTGTAGTGAAATGAGAGTTGTAAACATAGAAGATGAACACATGTAGAATCCATATTGCTTCCAATTTCTTTAACTAGATCCATTGATAATAGAATAAGAGAATCTTTTTATGATCAAAAATTTTAGACACACTTCCACATGTAGTCATAAAATTAAATTATAAAAATAAATGGATAGAGAAGGATCCACATTTATGGATAGACAAGGTCGTTTGACCATGAAGAATGTATGTGGCTTGGTCAAAAATCACTAATACACATATAGAGTTTTGATAGATAAAGATAGAGAAGAACTTCTGTTTTACTATTTTTTATCAATTTTGTTGGTGGGAGTTGATTTTCAATCTATTCAATGTTATCATTGAAGGATGTAGGAGTTGTGACCTCAACATTGGAAAACTGGTTATTAGAATATAATTAAATATCTGTAATGCATGAACCTAATATGGATGGAAGACACCATTAATAGATATTTATAAAAGAAATTCATATGGTACAATTGTAGGTTTTATGGCATGAGAAATTAAATAAAAACATACCAAGAATGGTTTTATTTTGTTTTTTCATACATAACATACAATGCATCCTTGCTTCATTCACACATACAGTTTGTTTAGTAGTGAAAGTGGACAATAAAGTAATATTTTCTTACATGTATCAAAAATGTTTCTCATATTTGTCTGGTGAAGGATTAAGAAGTCCTAATACTCTTGAATTTATAGTGTTATCTATCATAAAGATAAAATTCTATTACTAATAGTCGTTAATGATATAACCAAACTCATATAAAAAAATTTTAAAAAACTAAACGGTGAAAAAGATAATAGAAGCATACCATTTAGTGTAGCTTTTTATAAATGATAGCATGATACAGTCTCCATGTTATTAAAAACCCTAATTATATGGTTTACGTGTGGACTGAAAGAAATGTTGGTGCCTAAAATAAAGGAGAAATTACCATAGAAAATATAGAAATTTTAAAATATTTTTATTGAATGTAGAATATCTGAATTAATATAATGATGAAATAAAGGAGTTAAGACCAAACATGAATTATTGTTGTCTATTATGCTCATATAATTATATAAGATTGATGTGAATAAGACATGGAAAATTTCACATCAAATGAAAATTAGATATTGAAAAACAAAAAAAAAGAAGTGGAATTTATTATTGGAATTCATCAATTATGAATTGTGATATAGGATTATAATTTGAATAATGGGAAATGTGTGAATAAAAAAATATATTCACAAAATCAAAGAACAAAGTGAATGAAATAAAATATAATTAAAGGACTTAAAATTGTGTAAATGGCTTATTTGTATGGACAAAGAATCAATCCATCCCTTGAACATTTAAAACAATAATACATTAATGGAAATTATAATGTAAATAAAACTTTGAATCGAATGAAATAAAACATGAAAATTAAGATACAAACATGTTTTATTAATAAAAATATAAATTTAAAAAAAAATTAAAAAAAATATAAACTTCCATTGTAACCAACATAAAATATTTTTAAAGAAAAAAAGTGTGTGAAAAATTTATTATTGTAAGAACTCGAATCTTCTTTTCAGGTATGTTTTTTTCTGGTCGTTTTTTAGAAAAAGATGAGTTTTTAGAAATTTTTGAAGTACATGTCGTGTACTTTATAAGTACACATTGTGTACTCGGTTACCACGGATAGCCAGGTGCTGGACATGTAGCGGCCGTGCACACGGCCATGTGAGGGTGACCTGGAGGCTGCCTAAAGTGGGGCTCAGTAATGGCAAGTACATGTTGTGTACTTCTAAAGTACACACCGTGTACTTTATTTTTTTCATTAAATGTACCGGGGTCACGTCTGATGTAAAGAACCATCTACTTCTCAACCTAGTTCATCCAAGAGAACCCGTACAACCAAGATCTTCCTCTGATCCCCCGATCAAGAATCCGTTCTCCAAATCGACCATTGTCTATTGCGTTAGGATCTACTTGGTAATCTCTTCCTTCTTCTAGATATTTGTTTCCTGATTTCTCCTCTTTCTCAAGTTATCTTTGGTTGAATGTTGTGAGAATTTTTGTAGATCTATAGTGTTCTTGGGAAATTCAAGGCTTAAGGTTCACATATAGTGATCTCCCAACACTAAGGTAGGTGGTTTGTGCCTTCCCGTTGAAATTCTTTGAGTTATATGTGCAAAATAGACAATACCAATGAATGGGGTATTGCGTGTTTACTGTTTTAGCACTATTGTTTTCCTTTTATACTTGTATGCTTGAGTAGAGGTTATTTGAATTTGAATAGGGTTAATTTCTATGCTTTGGAAGTGTTTTCCCATGCATGTTTGCTTGTTTTGACCGTTTGTTCTAGTTTGCTTGTTAGGCTTTTGTCTGCTTCCCATGCCTAGTATTGTAGGATGGTGTGACTATTATTCTGACATGCTGGTTTATTGTAGACTATTTAGAAAATTAGTTATTGAGTTTTACTTTTTCCGATACGTGTTGTTGTACTTGTTTGAATTACACAGGTCTGTGAGAACCTGGTGTAGTGGACCATTAGGAGAATGGACAGAATGGCTTCTCCAGAGTGTCTGTATTACTGTTACGATGTGAGACCATAGGGGGAATTGACGTAAGTAATTCATCAGAGTGTCTATATTTCCTTGATGCAGGCAATATGGGGAATGTTACGTAAGTGCTTCCCTAGAGCGCCTTTAGTTATGATACGAGGCTATAGGAGGAATTGACGGTGAGTTCTTCCTCAGAGAGTCTATGCTTTAGCTGAATCAGAGGGGTTATACTGAGTATACTTCCCATAGGGTTGCTTGTGTTCCTAGGTAGGACCAGAGGGGATAGGCTGTGAGTACTACCCAGAGGGTTACCTATTTTGTTATCTGCTTTCTTGGACTTTTTTTGGTTGAACCATAGGGGTTAGGCTGTGAGTACTTCCCAGAGGGTTACCATTGGTGTTTAGTTGCTTGCTTATGTTTACTAGGTAGGATCAGAGGGGATAGGATGTGAGCACTTCCCATAGGGTTTCCTGTTTGTGTTTACCTACTTGATTAGTTGTTGCTTGATATATGAAACTGAATTCATTGAAACTGTGGATTTTTTACTACTAAGTACTTCCTTGTTTACTGCTTCATTTTATTTGTTACCTACCATATATTCACTGACTGTTAGGCACAGATCCCATGGTGGTTTTCTACTGGTATTTCGTTTCACACCCTGTTTGGGCCATGCTTTTGGGCCCAAACAAATTATATTTTTTCATGTATAGATAAGGTCAAGCGCCCTTTTACTTTAGGTACTTGACTACTTTGGAGCTGGAGAGCATGGGACCAAGCTTAGGCTTGCGATGATGTAGATCTATTACTGATTTTATTTGTATTTGGGTTTTGTACTGTATTTCAGCATTGTTACTTGTTTGGCTTCTTTCCCTATACATATGTATTATGCATCATATATATATATGTGTGCTCCAGTTGTTCTTACATCAGTCTTCTGTTGTTTTCTTTTGAATGGTATTATTACTTCTTTCGCTATTGTATATTTCATTCTTTTTCTTCTGTTGTGTTACTCTGCCAAAGAGGGCATAATTTCCCCACTATCACACCCAATGCCCTCGCTGCTAGTCGGCAGCCTCTGGCATTCAGGGAAATGCGCTTGAGGCCATGTGATCAACCAGGTATGGGGCACCTTTGGGTGGCTTCCGGAACCGGGACGTTACAAAGTGGTATAAAAGGGATTCTTTTCTCTTGACTTAATATTTGGAGCCTTTAGACAGGGATATGACGGAATAGGTACTTGGTAATAAGTTGTGCCCGGGAGTAGCTAACCTGTGTATAGGGAAAATCAAATTTGCCTCATAAATTGCAATTTTTTTGGTTTTACAATTTTACAGTTGATTTGATTTTCACCATTGGGTGACTCACTTGTATTGTGTTGTTATTGTTTATATTATTTAGGTTCTATTTCTATTGCAACAAGATGAGATGAGGGTATGTAATCTCATTCATCATATAGGCACTTTCTAGAAATCAAATTTCATTTATTATTTCCATGTCATTTAGGGTGGATTAGCGATTGCATGCTGTTGTGATAGATGTTGTGCTAGATATGCATGTTGTTGTGATATATGCCTTGATAGAATACCTACTGTTTGATAGGGTATTGTTTTGTGTGTGGTTTTGCTTGAATGAACACCAAACTTTGGTTCTTGGGGTGTTATGGGCCCTCATTGACCAGAATTTGGTGGATCATTACACTATTATCCTTGGTTATAACATGTATGAGATGCCAAGATTTGATTAATGGGGAGTATGGGCCCTCACTAATTGTAATTTGGAACTTTTATGTTCGTTCCAGTGTTTTTCTGGGCTTCGGAGTAGCTTCTCAGGCTTACTCTCTGGAAAAAATCAGAATACATGCCGTGTAGTTTTGACTACATGCCATGTGTTCTTCTATTTGCGAAGAAACTATTTTTCTTAAGTACACACTGTGTACCGTATTTACACAATGTGTAGTCTCTAACTGGGTCATAGGTCGTGTGGGCAGAGACACGGGATACGGAGATTCTTATAGGAACACACCGTGTACTGGTTGTACACGTTGTGTTGTGTTGACCCTGTTTCCGCCCGTGTGACTAACAACATGGATGGATAAATCTTAAGTTATTAACATTGTGTCAGTATTGAACACACCGTGTAGTGTAATCCTAGAATCCGACCATGTAATGAACAACACGGGTCAGTGAAATCCCTAAGTACACACCGTGTCTTGTTGGAACACGCCGTGTAGAGTCATCCGTGTAACCGTCCATGTAGCTAACAACACGGGTTGATAAAGTTTTTCTAATATATGTTGTGTCTAGCACTAACACGCCATGTAGTCTCATTCTAAGGATAACTGTGTGGATTAGCCGTGTAAGGGAACTCAGTCAGGGGAAGAGGATTTGAGTACACACCATGTAGTGGACATACCCATTGTGTATCCATGATTTGTTAAACTTGAAAGCTTCCTTTCTCTTATTCACTTATTATTTTTCTCATTTCCAGTCCTTGATAATCTTGATCTAAGGTGTTTGTTTGGCCTTGCAGATTCATGCCACCAAGACTTCCTCTAGTTGTAATCCAGTTACAGGGCAATGATCAGACATCAAATATGGATGATCAAGGGCTTCCATAAAATCCTCCAATTGTGCCATCCTTGGAACCAGCCGTCATTCCGGATATAGGTGCTGATGTAAAGTTCCGAGAAAGCTTCATGAGGTTCATTCAGACCTTCCGCGGTGTACCGTATCCTTCCCCGTCTATAGTAGAGCTGACGCGGGTCTTTCAGCAGTAGCATCCTCCCACTTTCTTAGGGGAAGGAAGACCTCAGTCTGCAGAGTCATGGTTATAAGTAATTATTTCTATCTTCTATCATCTAGAGACACCTCCATATAGGAGGGTCAAGCTCGCTACCTATATGCTTAAAGATTCTGCCAAGAGATGGTGGGAAGTGATATCACAGGCGAGACGCCAGCAGGTTATAGACTGGGATGAGTTCAAGCGTGCCTTCTTCGACTACTTCTATCCGGAGACTTTGAGGGTCGATCGAGCCGAGAGGTCATGAGTATATAGTAGGGTACTCTTTCAGTTATGGATTATTCCTCTCACTTCACCGAGCTAGAGTTCTTCACGCCTATTCCAGGAGGTGATGAGTTATTTATGGCAAGGAAGTTTGAGGATGGTCTGAGGCACAACATCCAATCGTAGGTGAACATATTCAGGTTGACTTCCATCACTTCTATATTCAACCAGGCGCTAATAACAGAGTGCAATATAAGTCATTCTAGAATTTTGAACCCGGGCGGCTTGACATCTGGAGTTGTTATCCCTTCTTCTGATAGCAGGAAGCACCATAGGGAGACGACACGCAGAGATCCGAGGAGGAAAGAGATGACTTCTGGTAGCCAGGTGGTGTGCTACCAGTGCGGAAAGAGAAGGCATACAAGGACACATTTCCTGAGTGACCCAGTGGAGTGCCAATCTTGCAATAATATGGGTCATCTTCAATGCTTCTGTCATATCTTCTCACCAGCAGCTGGTGACAGGGGTTCTTCTGTGACTCCTCATTCAGGAGTAGAGCCACTAGTTTCTCATTAGTCAGGGAACTAGAGTTCTTCCGGCTATTTAGGCCGAGGTGGAGGTCATGACCATGGTATCCAGTCACCAGGACTTCAGTGACAGCAGGGTGGATCAGCTCAGAGTGGTCAGGCAGGGTCACAGGGTTGTGGTACGGGCCAGACTTTTGTAGTAGAGCTGACCCAGTAGGAGAAGGATCATGAACCCTCTACAGTTCGAGGTATGATCTTAGTTGCCTCAGTTTTATCTTCTACTCTTTTCGACACAGGGGATTCCCATAGCTTTATATTTGTTATTATTGTGGAGAGCCTTAGGCCCTACATGTTTTCTTCTACTGATGTCTTGACTCTAGAAACTCTGTTGGGGACTAGAATGGTTAGTGTGCGTGTAACACCCCGAGATTTTATGAAAAATATTCTTTTTAATTTCATTGATGTCTTGTGTTGTATGATACACAAAAAGGAGCTTTCACAACACGCATCCCTGAATTGGCTTGCATTAAACGCAATCGTGACCTTCCACGATAGCGTGTGTTTTATGCAATACCGAGTTTCGGTAAACAACGATATGTTATATAAACTAGCCGTTATGAATAGTAATACCCAATTTTTGAAATTTTATAAATTTTAGCTTTCGAAATGGACTTCATTTTTGGATTCAAAATATTGAAATTAGCCTAGGGTAAATTTTTGGTATTTTTCTGAAAACTTTCAATTTTTGATAAATAGTGAAAACACTGGGTTACTATTTAAAAACTGACTTTATATTTAAATAATTATTTATTTTATTTAAATTTATTTTAGGAAAAAATTGATACATAATACCTATATAAGTTCAATCTAATTCTTTGGAGTCATTTTATAATAATTTTAGATATATAAAAATTTAACTGAACTTTTCACCGTCTTTTACCCACCTCCTAGGAGAATTTGGAAATTCACATAAAACTTAATTTTACCGCATCTGTGAGTGGAATTTAGAAAATCCAAGAGACACAGTTAATATCAAGGACTAAAATGTGGTTCAATGAGATGAAAATAATTTTTTATGAATAGTAACGTTTTACTTTTTTTACTACGGTTAAAAGTAAATAGGGCAATTAAGGGTAAAAATGATATTATTATTATCCTAACACATGTTCTAATTATATTGGATAAGCGTAATTAGACTAAAAATAACCTTAGGAATAAAATATGACCATTTAGGCCCACTTGGATTAGATTAGGACATTTAATATTATTTTATTTAAAGAATAGTTAAAATAGTTAAAATCAAAGGTTATTAACTAAAACATTTTTAATATAGGGTTATACATAAGATAAATTCGACTATAAATATTAATTAAAAATATAAAACGATTTCCTACATAATGGTATTTTATTTATAATTTTTAGACTTTAAATGATTTAATTTATTTATGACACAATGATGATGCAGTAATTATCTTATTAATGAAATATTGACATAATTGATGTTATAAATACCCAAATAAATGTAATTTGAGACTTTTTATGAATTAAACTAATTATCTAGGTTAATATGACATGTTATTATTGATTTAATTAACTTTTTTCGAACTAATCATTATGTTAATATTTTCACAAAAAATCAAGTACCAAATAGTGTCAAAATTGACATAAAATAGTTTTTATGACAAATATTATATTATTAATTGTTATTTTATTCTTAAAAATCTAAGGTTCAGCCAAATGACTTAGATAAGGATATATATATTAATAATGAACCACTTGTGGTTCGTTTGGCTTATTATGGTAAGTTTATTAACCATATAGTGTAAGAAAACAAAAAAGACACGGTAAAAGTTAAATTATTTAACTTAGAGTTAAATATAAATTATAAGGTTAAAATAGTTACCAAAACTTGTTCAAATTCTATTGGATGAGCTGATTTAGACCCCTACTCACCTTAGCTTCAAAATAAATCAATTTTTAGCTATTAAAAACCGAAAATGACTTTATAATAAAATAATATTTTCGTTTTTTCAAAGGTGCCCCTCTCCTCCCTTATAAAAGGGAACCTCCTCCCTCTCCTCCTCTCACCACTTTGAGCCTTAAATCTCAGAAAACCCATGAAAATTTATCCTCTCCACTTCTTTAGTAATATTCCAGAGGTCCTGGTCTTCTTCAAAGACCAATTTTAGTCCCCTAAGGGAAGGTTAAGAAGAGGCGCTTCGAAGAAGAGGTAATATCCGTTACAGATTCTTTCAAATTTATTTCTTCTTCTACTTCATCTTATTTAGTTGTTTAATTATGAAGTAATAACATCAGTATCACTCATATAATGGTATGTTATTATAAATATGAAACAACTCCATTTCACCTTCTATCCATCCTATGGAAAACGAAATCACTACGCATGCGTACGTACGAAATACCGTCTCCACGCCATGGTGTAATCTGTTTTCGACCACCACCTTACATGGATGGGTATAATGGTGTAAATAAATATCTATATATGGTTATTGTAAAGTGATATTGATTCTTTAATATTATACATACACTTAAATACAATTCTACGATCATGGGAATGATATCATCACTTGTGCGTACGTACGGACTACCATCTCCACGAACGCGATGAGATTCATTTTCCATGATTAACCATTCAAGAATGATTATAAAGTATATATAATGAATAATAATGAAAAATATGACATAATTAAGCTACTATATTTATGTATAAATATACATATATATATATATATATATATATATATTTCATCTACTTACTTCTATTCAAGTCAATAAGGAAAAGAAAACAACGTTCATGCGTACGTACGGCCTACCGTCTCCATGAACGGTGTATTTCATTTCATTCATCTATATATTATATAAATTTATGTACACTGAATATATATGATATATATATCATGATTTACATTCTTTAAGTAATTAAATCATGATATAAGTAGTAATAATATCAATAACAACAAGTCCAAACACGTACGATAAATAAAACGTTTTACCCAAAACGCTGCTTTGACATGAAATTTACAAAAGAACGGGTAATATAAAGTCATAAATAACAATTAATATGATTTTTTTATAAGTCAATGACATTATTTTAATCATTATACAGGAGGTTCAGATATGTACAAAGCATATCAGACCTAAGGTAAGGGATAACTTTTCTAATCTCGTTTTTTTATCCAAGATTTCTTATACGTAAGAATTTACTGGGGTTATATTTATCAACCATGTCCTAATTTTCTAAAAATGGTTTCATATATTTTTAAAGTCCTTTTTACCCATTTTTTACTTTTACTACATGGTATTTAAGGAATCTTTCTTTTACGAGGTACTTTTTGACTTTTCCGGCAAAAGTACGAGAAGAATGTTTTTTAACTTATACGGCATGAAAGGATTTTTACGGTTTTATAAAGCCTTATTTTCATGAAGCTTCCTCCAAAATATTTCATGACTGTTTTCAACAAAATCCTTTTCTTTTAAAATTGCTGGGCATTTTGTGAAAAGAAAATTATATTGAAGAAGAAATGATATTTTCATCAAGAATTCATTTCAAGTGTTTTATCAAAACCATTTTCCATCTAAGATGACATTATTTCATATGTGTATGTTTCAAGTATAATGTCTCTATTATTTACATGGTTTCACTTCTCTTATGATGAAATGATATCCATTTATTTTATATTGATTATGTTTTTATGGGATGATGTTTATAAAACCCATTTTATTCTTTGGGTTATGATGAATGATTTATGTTTAATTTTGTGGCACAAGTAATAATGATTTCATTATGAGATGGGTGGGACCTATATCTCCCTCCAATGCATTGGGTAAAGATTTATATCTCATGAGATAGACATGGCTGGAATGGTAAGTTAATCTGGTTCAGTGTTACAGGGCTGAAACGAGGAGTGAACTCGATTCAGAAAGGGACTTTGTCTACTAAGATGGTCTTGGCAGCAATGCCTTGGCTACCATGGAAATCATATCATGTTCTTAATATTTTTCCACAATTAAAAGTTTTATTCCCAAGATATTTTATCATGATTGATGTTCTATTATGATCTATGCCTTACTTACTTCCATGTTTTATGTCATTGCTCAAGATTTCGATGTTTAAACATTATGTTCATGTTTTTATGTTCAAATGTATATGGTTTGTTTTATTTTCTCCATGCTTACCCTTACTGAGAATTTGAGCTCACCCTTTATATGTTTTCTTTTCCCCAGGATTTAAAGAAAGGTTTTAGGTAAGAAAAAAAAGGGGAAGATATTTATGGGAGATGTTGAAGATCTTTCACCATGATTAGAAGATTATTTTCCGAGTTTCCAAAGACACTAAACTATTATGGTCCTTTGGTGTCTTTTTTTGTTATGTATTAAGCATTCTGCAAAAGTATTGTAATGTCCATATACATCAGGCTTTGTGTCTCTACAGTTGGTATCAGAGAGAGATTTAGTTAACCTTTGGAAACTAGGATGCGAAAACTTTAGTGAAATTCCTAGAGATATTTCTAAGGTATGTCTATGGATGTCCCTAAGGTTAAGAATAAGAATATGTTATAGTCTTATAATTATGTTAACGAGCTTAGAATTTAACCTAATATGTTAGATATTGAAGTTTATCCCCATTGATTGTGATTTTGGCCTCTCACACTATTCTTTTTGGGTTTTAGAAAATGGCTGGAAATAGGAAGATTCATGATAATGGAGGATATGATGGACAATGGAATGATATTCTTCATGAGCAACCAAATGAAATTGGATCCGGAAGTCCAAAAATCGTTATTATGCCTAATCATAAATCTCATAATATGATCAATAATCTCAACTTTGGTAAATATCTCGACTCAGCTAATAAGAGAAAGATGGAGTTTCATGATGATCATAGAGGAAAGAAAGTTCAATTCCCCTCATGCAAATCATGTGGGAAGAGGCATCAAGGAGAATGTTTCAAAGAACTAGAAGATGTTTTGGGTGCGGAAAAGAAGGACACAAATCCAGTAAGTGCAAAGGAAAAGGTTCAGTTAACACCATGGAGAAGGATAATGGTATTTCTATGACATCTACAATGATTAGATGTTTTAAATTTGGAATGTACGGGAATTATGCAAACCAATTACCTAAGGGAAAATCTCATGAAGAGAATCAGCATGGTCATATGGGTAGTATTTATGTGGATGATGATGAGGAGAATACAAATGATATATGTGATGACAGAAGTGTTGAAGCTCAGTTAGCTGTTTAAGAAGGTATTGGAATGATTTTATGTTTATCAAGAGTTATGTTGTATAGTTAATGGTACTATGGAATAAAGAATCATCTAAGGATTGTTACAATATTGTTTTTCCTAAATTATTTGAAAGTATATGTTGAATGGTACCAGTAACCATGAAAGGTTATTCAGATATTTTTGGAAGGAAGATGATATGCGAATAAGGAGAAAATAATATGTTTGATATTATTCATGAGCTCATGATTTATATAAGGACTAAGTGATATCATGGTTTGATTATATAGAATTTTTGGATTTTTGTATGTGGAAAGAGTTAACTTTTGACAGCATTCGTGTTTTCACTAAGATTCAATGGGTATTAATTTTTCAAGAGAATACAGGATTAAGGTATTCACATGTTTGGAATGTGACCAACAAGATATATCTTATATGGGGATAAATGATGGTATTCACGTACTTTTTATGTGACCTCTCAAGTAATCATTTTCTTTACACCATGAGATTGGACTGAAGTATTTTTGATAAGCTTAAAGGTTGGAATGGATTAAGTTGGACATCAGATAGAATTGTTTAAGGCTCAAATTTTTTGATATTATGGATTGTTATAATAATGTAGTTTTAGAAAAAGGACAACCTGCAGGACAAGCGAAAACCCTCCGCGTCAGAGAAGGCTGTGGGAATCGAACCCACAACTGAAGTGCTACATGCCTTTATCACCTACCACTGGCCTACAGGAAGTCCCTGTTTAGTAGAAACCAGTTTTATTATATTAAGAAGTATGATATATAAAGTATAAGTCCATTTTAGGAACTATATATGATTAATCTCACTATAGATAGACTTATTTATTTTTGATAACTTTTTCTAACCTTTTGTTTGAGACAGATGGAATGACCCATAATTCTATCACATGATCTACTAACACTTCACGAATGACAAATTCAACTTCATTTCTTTAAGAGATGAAGAGGAAATTTTCCAAGGAATGACCAATGGTGAGACTGTACCAAAATCACGAAATTATTTCTTCTAATTCTGATTTCTTCAACTTTAGGGAAATGATCTTGAAAACCAAAAATGTTTTCCTAGTGCCATTATATCTGATGAATCAGATGGTACCTTAGATTATCACAAATCTATGGCTTTGTGATTGTTGTCTTTTTCATAGCCATGTTCTCTACCACTATCCATCAGAACATGACGGTTATATTTCTCTTCTATATCCATATTTTCACCTATGTTCTCCTACGTGGAATCCCAGTGATTAATAAATTTGGGTAACTGTTACGTTTCATACTTTAGTTTTTAAAGATAAGTTTTGGTATTCCTTTTTATGATGTGGTTTTCTATTAATGAAACTTTCGAATAGTAAACCATTTATAAACCCGACGAATTTTGAGGGCGAAATTCCTTTTAAGGGGGGTAGAATGTAACACCCTGAGATTTTATGAAAAACATTATTTTTAATTTCATTGATTTCTTGTGTTGTACGCTACACCAAAAGTATCTTGCATAACATTCATCCCTGACTTGGCTTGCATTACACGCAATCGTGACCTTCCACGATAGTGTGTGTTGTACGCAATACCGAGTTTTGCTAAACAACGATATGTTATATAAACTAGCCGTTATGAATAGTAATACCCACTTTTTAAAATTTTATAAATTTTATCTTTTGAAATGGAATTCATTTTTGGATTCAGAATATAAAAATTAGCCTAGGGTGAATTTTTGGTATTTTTCTGAAAACTTTCAATTTTTGATGAATAGTGAAAACACTGGGTTACTATTTAAAACCCGCCTTTTTATTTAAATAATTATTTATTTTATTTAAATTTATTTTAGGTAAAAATTGATACATAATACCTATATAAGTTCAATGTAATTCATTGGATTCATTTTATAATAATTTTAGATATATAAAAATTTTATTGAACTTTTCACCGTCTTTTACCCACCTCCTAGAAGAATTTGGAAATTCACATAAAACTTAATTTTACCGCTTCTATGAGTGGAATTTCGAAAATTCGAGAGACACGGTTAATATAGAGGTCTAAAATGTGGTTCAATATGATGAAAATAATTTTTGGTGAATAGTAACTTTTTACTTTTTTTACTACGGTTAAAAGTAAATAGGGTAATTTAGGGTAAAATGATATTATTATTACCCTAACACATGTCCTAATTCTATTGGATAAGTTTAATTCGACAAAAAACAACCTTAGAATATAATATGACCATTTAGGCCAACTTTGATTAGATTAGTACATTTAATATTATTTTATTTAAAGAATAGTTAATATAGTTAAAATCAAAGTTTAATAACTAAAACATTTTTAATATAGGGTTATACATAAGATAAATTCGACTATAAATATTAATTATAATGATAAAAATATTTCATACATAATGTTATTTTATTTATAATTTTTATACTTTAAAAGATTTAATTTATTTATGACACAATGAGGATGCAGTAATTATCTTATTAATGAAATATTGACATAATTGATGTTATAAATACCCAAATAAATGTAATTTGATACTTTTTATGAATTCCACTAATTTTCTAGGTTAATATGACATGTTAGTATTTATTTAATTAACTTTTTTCTAACTATCCATTCTCTTAGGATTTTCACAAAAAAATCAAGTACCAAATAGTGTTAAAATTGACAAAAAATAGTTTTTAAAACAAATATTATATTATTAATTGTTATTTTATTCTTAAAAATCTAAGGTTAGGCCAAATGACTTAGATAAGGATATATATATTAATAACGAACCACTTGGGGTTCTTTTGGCTTGTTATAGTAAGTTTATTAACCATATAGTGTAAGAAAACAAAAAAGACACGGTAAAAGTTAAATTATTTAACTTAGAGTTAAATCTAAATGATAAGGTTAAAATAGTTACCAAAACTTGTTCAAATTCTATCGGATGAGATTATTTAGACCCATACCCAACTTATCTTATAAATAAATCAATTTGGAGCTATTAAAAACTGAATATAACTTTATGATAAAATAATATTTTTAGTTTTTCCAAAGGTGCCCCTCTCCTCCCTTATAAAAGGGAACCTCCTCCCTCTCATCCTCTCACCACTTTGAGCCTTCAAGCTCGGCCAACACATGCCTATTTATTCTCTACACTTCCCAAGTAATATCCTAGAGTTCTTGGTATTCTTCAAATACCAATTTTAGTACCCTAAGGGAAGGTTAAGAAGAGGCGCTTCGAAGAAGAGGTAATATCCGTTACCGATTCTTTCAAAGGTATTTCTTCTTCTAATTCCTCTTATTTAGTTGTTTCATTATGAAGTAATAACATCAGTATCACTCATATACTGGTATGTTATTATAAATATGAAACAACCCTATTTAACCTTCTATCCATCCTACGGAAAACGAAATCACCACGCGTGCGTACATACGGAATACCGTCTCCACGCCGTGGTGTAATCTGTTTTTGACCACCACCTTACATGGATGGGTATAATGGTGTAAATAAATAACTATATATGGTTATTGTAAAATTATATTGATTATGTAATATTATACATACACTTAAATACAATTCCACGATCATGAGAACGATATCATCGCCTGTGCATACGTACGGACTACCGTCTCCACGAAAGCGATGAGATTCATTTTCCATGATTAACCATTCAAGAATGATTATAAAGTATATATAATGAATAATAATGAAATATATGACATAATGAAGCTACTGGATTTATGTATATATATATATATCATCTACTTACTTCCATTCAAGTCAATAAGGAAAGGAGAACAGCGTTCATGCGTACGTACGGCCTACCGTCTCCATGAACGGTGTATTTCATTTAATTTATCTATATATTATATATATATTTATGTATACTAAATATATATGATATATATATCATGATTTAAGTTCTGGAAGTAATTAAATCATGATATAATTAGTAATAATATCAAGAACAACAAGTCTAAACACGTACGATAAATAAAACGTTTTACCCAAAACGCTGCTTTGACATGAAATTTACAAAAGAACGGGTAATATAAAGTCATAAGTGAACCATATATGATATAATAAAAATTAATATGATTATTTAATTAGTCAATGAAATTATTTAAATCATTATACAATATTTTTGGATACGTACGAAGCATATCAGACCTAAGGTAAGGGATAACTTTTCCAGTCTCATTTTTTTTATCCGAGATTTCTTATACGTAAGTATTTACTGGGGTTATATTTATCATCCATGTCCTAATTTTATAAAAATGGTTTCATGTATGTTTAAAGTCCTTTTTACCCATTTTTTACTTTTACCACATGGTATTTAAGGAATCTTTCTTTTACGAGGTACTTTTTGACTTTTCCAGTAAAAGTACGAGAAGAATGTTTTTTTAACTTATACGGCATGAAAGGATTTTTATGGTTTTATAAAGCCTTATTTTCATGAAGATTCCTCCAAAATATTTCATTACTCTTTTCAAAAAAATCCTTTTCTTTTAAAATTGCTTGTCATTTTGTGAAAAGAAAATGATTTTGAAGAAGAAATGATATTTTCATCAAGAATTCATTTCAAGTGTTTTTTCAAAACCATTTTCCATTTAAGATGACATTATTTCATAAGTATATGTTTCAAGTATAATGTCTCTATGATTTACATGGTTTCACTTCTCTTATGATGAAATGATATCCATTTATTTTATATGGATTATGTTTTAATGGGATTATGTTTATGAAACCCATTTTATTCTTTGGGTTATGATGAATGATTTATGTTTAATTTGTGGAACAAGTAAGAATGATTTCATTATGAGATAGGTGGGACCTATATCTACCTCCAATGCATTGGGTAAAGATTTATATCTCATGATATAGACATGGATGGAATGGTAAGTTAATCCGGTTCAGTGTTACAGGAATGAAATGAGGAGTGAACTCGATTCAAAAAGGGACTTTGTCCACTAAGATGGTCTTGGAAGGAATGCCTTGGCTACCATGTAAATCATATCATGTGCTTAATGTTTTTCCATAATTACAAGTTTTATTCCCAAGCTATTTTATCATGATTGATGTTCTATTATGATCTATCCCTTACGTACTGCCATGTTTTATGTCATTGCTCAAGATTTTGATGTTTAAACATAATGTTCATGTTTTTATGTTCAAATATATATGGTTTGTTTTATTTTCTCCATGCTTACCCTTACTGAGCATTTGAGATCACCATTTATAAATTTTCTTTTCCCCAGGATTTAAAGAAAGGTTTTAGGTAAGAAAACAAACGGGGAAGATCTTTATGAGAGATGTTGAAGATCTTTCACCACGATTAGAAGATTATTTTCCGAGTTTCCAAAGACACTAAACTATTACGGTCCTTTGGTGTCTATTTTTTTTATATATTAAGCATTCCACAAAAGTATTGTAATGTCCATGTACGTCAGGATTTGGGCCTCTACAGTGCGACAGTGCAAGGAGTTCCCTCTAGAGGTTGGTGGGTGTCACTTCTTATGGGAACTATATGTCTTAGAGATGATAGGCTATGATGTCATTCTTGGAATGGAATAGTTAGTTATCTTCCAGGTAGTATTTGATTGCTATCGTCGTAGAGTGAGCTTTAAATCACCAGATGTCAGATCGTTTCTTCATAAGGGAAAATGTGATGTCCGGGATAGTAGAGCGGGACCCGAGCATCATGGGTTGGGAGGAGTTACCGCCCAGATTTCCATTCTATATCTGGATGACCAGGGGACTTCACAGTTAGACCTTCCTCCAGTGGTGGATCGTTTCAGGGATATCTTTCCATAGGACTTTTCAAGTTTTCCTCTGGAGAGAGAGGTAGAATTTTCTATTGACCTCGTGCTAGGAGAAGCATCAGTGTCCATTCCTCCTTGTAGGATGGCTACACTAGAGTTTCAAGAGCTCAAGAAGTAGTTGGAGGAGTTTCAGGCAAATGGTTTCATCTGACCCAGTACATCTCTGTGGGGTTCACCTGTCCTGTTAGCGAAGAAGGTAGATAGTACCCTCAGGCTTTGTGTGGATTATTGGAAGCTAAACCTCTTGACAGTCAAGAACTGATATCCCTTGCCGAGGATTGATGATCTCTTTGATCAACTTCAAGGAGCCCAAGTGTTCTCGAATATC
The DNA here is from genome assembly GCA_963277665.1 of Viscum album. NCBI lineage: Eukaryota > Viridiplantae > Streptophyta > Magnoliopsida > Santalales > Viscaceae > Viscum > Viscum album. Next base: position 1,726,775,351 of record OY728123.1, read on the forward strand.
GACTTGAGATCTGTTTATCATCAGTCACACGTTAGACCATCTAATATACTTTTTACTACCTTCCAGAGTAGGTATGGTCTATATGAGTATATGGTTATGCCATTCAGTCTCACGAACAAGCCTATAGTTTTCATGGCACTGATGAATCTAGTGTTCCTTCCATACCTGTATTCGTTCATGGTAGTCTTCGTGGATGATATCTTGGTGTACTCTCACACTCGACACGATCATGCTACCCATATTGATATCATTCTGAGTACACTAAGAGAGCATCAGTTATATGCTGAGCTCTCAAAATTCCACTTTTGGATGGACAAGATTCACTTCTTGGGTTATGTTATCTCAGGGACAGGAGTATTAGTAGACCTAGATAAAGTGAGAGCAGTAGTTACCTAGGAGTAGCCTAAGAACGTCTTTGAGGTAAGAAGTTTTATAGGTATGGCTAGATACTACAGGCATTTCATACAGAACTTTTATTTCTTAGTAGCACCACTGATGGGTCTGACCAAGAAGGGTGCGAAGTTCTTGTGGTCAGATTCTTGTGAGTCATCCTTTCAAGAGCTGAAAGGGAGACTGACTTCAGCACCGACACTAGTTTTTCTAGAGATGGGGAAGAGCTATATTGTTTATTGTGATGCTTTAGGTATCAGGATGGTAGTAGTGCTTATGCAGGGAGAAGGAGTCGTTGCATACGGGTCTCGGTAGTTGAGTCCACATGAGAGGAATTACCTGATGCACGATCTCAAGTTGGTTGTAGTTGTTCATGCCTTACATTGTAGGATAATTAATATATTGGGAGAGCATTTTGTGGTTTTCACTGACCAAAAAAGTCTCAAGTATATCTTCACTCAGCGTGACCATAATTTGAGACAACGGAGGTGGGTTGAATACCTTCAGTATTTTGACTTCGAGCTTTCTTACACACCTGCGAAGGGCAATGTTGTGGCCGATGAATTGAGAAAGATGACTCAGATACGGGCAGTTCAGGAGGCCAACAGTGAGTGGAAGCTTATATTTATGTTCTCTGAGATGCATTTGGAGGTTCATGACAAATAGGGGCATACGTTTCTTTATTCTGTAGTTGTTACCTCTACTCTTCTTGATCGAGTGCGAATGAGGTAGCTATCAGATTCTAAAGGCCTAGTCCTATGGGAAAGCGTGTCAGGAGATGGCCCTATTCTTGGATAGACCATAGGAAAGGATGAGATCTTACATTTTCAGGGGCGCGTATGGGTGCCAGCAGACATACATGAGGAGCTGATGTGGGACTTTCATTCCTCAGTTTGGGCAGTTCATCCTGGTGTCACCAAGATGCATCGTGATATAAACCACTAATATTGGTGTCCAAGTATGAAGAGAGATGTTTCTAGTTTTTTCATGAGGTGTTCCACCTGTCAGTAGGTGAACGTAGAACATTAGTGATCAGCATGGATTTTGCAGCAGTTACCCATTTTCGAGTGGAAGTGGAATGATGTCATGATGGATTTTGTGACAGGTTTACTCAGGTCGCCTTGAGGGAATTATGCAGTTTGTGTCATCATTGAAAAACTCACGAAGGTTTCTCACTTCTTTCCGATAAAGGAGACCATCAGTGTTAATGAGATGGGATAATTGTAAATCCGAGAGATTATACATCTATATGGAGTTCTATACTCCATTGTGTCAGACAGGGATGCACGTTTTACTTCTCGGGTTTGACAGGGGTTACATAAGGCCTTGGGTACACATGTACTTTTGAGTACAGTTTACCATCCCCACACAGATGACCAGTTTGAGCTTATGATTCAGGTGCTTGAGGACATGATCCGAACATGCATCCTGGATTTTGGAGGTTCTTGGGAGAAGAATATACCTCTTGTTGAGTTTGCCTAAAATAATAGTTTTCACGCAACTATTCAGATGACACCTTATGAGTATTTGTACGGTAGGCCATGCCGATCACCCATTTGTTGGCTGGAGGTAAGAGAGGAAGCTATGCTGGGACCTCGCCTTGTCCTAGAGACCGCCGAACAGATAAAGTTGATTTGGAAGAGGATGGTTATTGCGCAGTCTCGTCCGAAGTCTTATGATGATCAGCGGAGATGACCTCTGGAGTTCAAGGTCGGGGATCAAGTTTTCATACGTGTCACACCAAGGTTGGGACATAGAAGTATTAGAAGATAGGGTAAGATTTTTCCGAGGTACGTCAGATCATTTGAGGTGTTGGAGAGAGATGGGTCGGTGACCTATTGATTGTAGTTACCTCAGAGTACCAATCTATGCATGAAGTCTTCCACGTTTCTCAACTTCGATGTTACTAATCAGACCCATCTCATGTTTTCCAACCTGAGGAGGTTGATTTGGAAGTGGATGCATCATTTGAGGAGAATCCTATTCGGATTTTAGATCAAAGTACGAAGGCTCTTCATGGCCAGTCTTTTCTTCTAGTACAGGTGATATGGCAGCACGGGCGAGTACAGGATGAGAATTGGGAGAGGGATACTAATGTACGATCGTAGTGGCCGAAGCTATTTGGGGTTTCTTCTTCTACATTGCCTTGATAGGGAAATTCAGGGAAAATTTTCTTTAAGGGGGGATGTTTTTAAGATCCCAGATCTTCTTTTCAAGTATGTTTTCCTTTTTCTGGTCATTTTTGAGACAAATAGGAGTTTCTAGAAATTTTTGAAGTACATGTCGTGTACTTTATAAGTACACACCATGTACTCAGTTTCCACAAATAGCAAGGTTCTGGCCGTGTAGCGGCCGTGCACACGGCCATGTGGGTGTGACCTGGAGGCCGCCTAAAGCGGGGCTCGGTAATGGCTAGTACACGCTGTGTACTTTTTGTTTTTTTCATTAAACATATCGGGGTCACGTCTGATAGACAGAACCATCTACTTCTTGACTTAGTTCGTCCGAGAGAACCCATACGGTCATGATATTCCTTCGAGCCCCCAATTGACCATCCGTTCTCCGAATCGACCATCGTCGATTGCGTTGGGATCACCTCGGTAAGCTCTTCCTTCTTCTAGAGATTAGTTTCTGGATTCCTCCTATTTCTCAAGTTATATTCAATTAAACATTTTGAATGTTTTTATAGATCTACGGTGTTCTTGGGAGATTCAAGGCTTGAGGTTCACGTATAGCGATCTCCCAACACCGAGGTAGGTGGTTTGTGCCTTCTCATTGAGAGTCTTTGAGTTATATGTGCAAAATTGCCAATACCCTTGAATGGGGTATTGCATTTTTACTATTTTAGCCCTATTTTTTCCTACTATGATTTTATGCTTAAGTAGAGGTTATTTGAATGTGAATAGGGTTAATTTATATTCTTTGGAAGTGTTTTCTCATGCATGTTTTCTTGTTTTGACTGTTTGGTCTAGTTTTCCTGTTAGGCTGTTGTTTGCTTCCCATGCCTAGTATTATAGGATGATGTGACTATTGTTCTCCCATGTTGATATGTTGTAGACTATTTAGCCAAGTAGTTATTGAGGTTTAATTTGGCCGATACACATTGTTTTACTTGTTTGAATTACACAGGGCCATGAGAACCTGGTGTAGTGGACCATTGGGAGAATGGACGGAAGGGATTCTCCAGAGTGTCCTTATTACTGTTACGATGTGAGACCATAGGGGGAATTGACGTAAGTGCTTCATCAGAGTGTCTTTAGTTCCTCGAAATGGGCCATAGGGGGAATGTTATGTAAGTGCTTCCCTAGAGTGCCTTTAGTTATGATACGATACTATAGGATGAATTGATGATGAGTGCTTCCTCAGAGATTCTATGCTTAAGTTGAACCAGAGGGATTAGACTGAGTGTACTACCTAGAGGGTTGCTTGTGTTGCTAAGTAGTACTAGAGTGGATAGGCTGTGAGTACTACCCAGAGGGTTACCTGTTGTGTTATCTTCTTTCTTGGACTTGCTTTTGTTGAACCAGAGGGGTTAGGCTGTGAGTACTTCCCAGAGGGTTACCATTGGTGTTTAGCTTCTTGTTTGTGTTTACTAGGTAGGACCAGAGGGGATAGGTTGTGATCACTTAGCAGAGGCTTGCCTGTTTGTGTTTACCTTCTTGATTAGATGTTTCTTGATATATGAAACTGAATGCATTGAAACTGTGGATTGTTTACTGCTGAGTACTTCCTCGTTTACAGCTTAATTTTACTTATTAGCTTCCATATATTCACTAACTGTTAGGCACATATCTCATGGTGGTTGCCTATTGGGATTTAGTCTCACACCCTATTTGGGCCATGATTTTGGGCCCAAACAGATTATATTGTTGCAGTTATAGATAAGGTAAAGTGCCCTTGTACTTCAGGTACTTGACTGCTTTGGAGCTGGAGAGCATGAGATGAAGCTTAGGCTTGCGATGCTGCAGAGGTGTTTACTACTTTTCTTTGTATTTGGGTTTTGTACTGTATTTCAGCATCGTGACTGGTTTGGATGCTTTCCCTAGACATATGTATCATGCATCATATATATATGTGTGTGTGTTATCCTGTTGTTCTTACATCATTCTTCCACTATTTTCTTTTTAATGGTATTATTACTTCTTTCTCTATTGTATATTTCTTTCTTTTTCTTCCACTGTGTTACTCTGCCAATGAGGGAATAGTTTCCCCACTATAGCACCCAAGTCCCTCGCTGCTAGTCGGAAGCCTCTAGCATTTGGGGAAATGCGCTTGAGGCCATGTGACCAACTGGGTATGGGGAACCTCTAGGTGGCTTCCGAAACCGAGACATTACAATTATGTACCACTAATAATTGGAAACAATTAAAATTTAAAAAAAAACTAAAAATTATAAACATAAAGACCCAAAATTGGAATTATTTAATGAAAATTTGAAACGAAATAAAAATTATAAAATCCATTAATCATGTAATAGGGAATAGTTAATAGTCATAAATATAAAACTGGTGCACTCCTTTGTATATATAAATGCCTATAAAATATGAAATTACTGCCAAAACATTGTATGTGGTGATGAAATACTCCTATAATCAAAGAAGATCCTTACTTTCAAGTCAATATGAATACCCATCACCTATTTTACACTAGAATAATTCATGCAGGAATAAATTTGCATATTATGAAATCTAAAAAAAGTACTTGCTAATTTATTCTCTTTAAAACAACTTCTCATCCACTTTTATACCAGAAAAACACCACAATACAAGAAATTAGTGTCTGTAAACTGGGAGACTCAAGAAAGAGCATCAATAAATTGTAAAAAAATCAAAGTACAAGGCATTGAATTATGATCCATTGTATCAACCATAGTTTTTTTAGATTTTTCATTCTAAGGGTACATTTGATAATACTTATTAAAAACTGATTATAGTATCTAGGTTTCATTTGACACCGTATAAGTGCTAATAATACTTACCTCTTATGATAAGATACTTGAAATTGTCTTACTTATGGAAAACATATTAAACATGAATTCTAGAAGAAAAAATCTGAATAGATACCATGAAATACATTTTCAATAAGCCTCTTTTTGAAATTTTTTTACTAAAATTGATTATAGCACTTAAAATCAATTGAACTAAAAATACCCACCTCACTACATCGACATTGCAAACCCATTGCTGTCACTAATATCAACATCGAACCTCATTCCTACAGCCCAAGTGTATTCCTTCATTATCACTAATATCATTTCACCTCTGGCCTAAAAATTCTCAGCACACAAAAAATGTATAAAATACCACGCTTAAGTATAAGGCAGTTGGAACATCAAACAATGCACAAAAATGGCCTTTTATGAAATGATGTCATGAGAGCTAGTAAAAGTGAAGGAATATTTGAACAGAAGACTGAAAGTAAAAAAATGAAGAATAAAAGTAGGATAATTTGAACTATATATAGAAACAATAAAACCATAAATTAATTTCGGAAGTTATCGAGGGGTCCATGTCATTGTATAGTCATCCATTGAAATAGGACCACCATTACATCTTGTACAAATGAACCAAAATTCTCCTAGAGGTGTACCAGCGTGAAAGTAACTAAGATATAGTACATCCAAAATTTTGAATAATATCAACAAAAAATATAGTTTAATTCCATAGTGAATATTAAAAAAAATATCACATCTACATATGAGCATGAATATGTAATTGAGATTGAATGAAATGTTCAAACAAAGAATAAGGTCACGAACCTCTGAAATGATAAAGGTTGTATATGTCTACCAAGTAGTGATATTTGGATATTTTTTTATAAAAAGGATTATTATATTCCATATCAATTTATATGAATGTAGATAAATTAAAAAAAATAGTAATTAACTCATTACTCAACGAGAAAATAATCCCCTCTTAAAATGTTTATTAATATATAGTTGTTACTTTTCTTTATTATCCTACAAAATCGGATAACAAATTAAATTTTTCTACAATTGTAACATTGTATATATAATCTTAAATATCATTCTTTAATAGAAAACAATGGATCCAATGTGTTTTTCACAAAACAAAGTGACTAAGTCGCCTCACATACCAAGGTAGAAAGTTTGTAGAGAAATAGTAAAAAATTATACAAATTCATTGAATTGGTTTATATATTATATATTAAAACATGTATCACTAGGTTTGGTTTCAATGAAATCCACTAATAAATTAATAATTCATATATATATTTAAAATCACTAATTTTTAGGAAGACTATTGATTTCCTAGAAGGAAAATATAGTAAATAAAAAAATAAAATCAATTTTAAATTAACGTCTTTACAAAACACTTGGTAAATATCAATGGGTTCTGAATAGAGGGTACTTTCCAATGGGTATTTAAAATAGATAACATTACTAATGAAAATTTGAGAGAAAAACTAAGCCGCTATATATTTTCCCCAAGTGCTCCATTAGAAAGCAATATAATAGATATGTTGTTAAAAGATATCTAAGATAAAAAAAACTATTGATAAAGTGATCAACAAAAAATATATCCATAAATGAACTTTTGTGGTAAAATCTCACACATCAAACTTTAGAAAATGCTAGTAACTTGATTGATACAAAATATGTTGAATAAAAAGAGAAAAGAATGAAATATTACTCATGGCACACATATATAGATTCTATCCAAATCAGATTCACTTCAAGGTATGGGATCACGGGTATTGCATTCAAAATTTTAGAACCTATAACCGCATCAAATACATACATACAAAAAATAATTAGAATAAATTATTTAGGATAATGTTCAATATACTCAAAATTTCAATGTATATGGATTACCTATGTTTTTTAATTTTGAATATTTTTGACATATATCATGAAACCATACTCAAACCAAGAAGCATTAACATAGAAGGTTGCTCAAATATGAAAATAAAATACCTGGGTCTGATCAATTGCATGAGAAGCAAGCATCTAGAGAATAAAATCATTAAACTAACTATGATTAAATTGTATTTTATATATAGAAAATCATAGTATAATATAGTGGAATCATGTTATAAAAATTATAGGTTAATAATCGACTAAAATTAGAAATGAACAGAGAGTGAGGCGGACACGGTTGCGTGGGGGAGGGGGCGGGTTTCTGTGAGGCGAATAGGATTGCGTGGGGGAGAGTGGGGGTGGGGGCGTGATAGAGGGGAGAGGGTTTTTAAGGCCAGTGACCGCTAATGGTGATTTCTCATTCTAAGAGGCACAATATCCCTCATATCTAGTAGTGTATACTATCACTTTTTCTGATATTTGGCGAAGAAAGAAAGTGTGGACATGCATAAAATTTATACTAAATAAGATCTAATCACTACTATAGATATGGACTTTAAAATTGATAGAAAAATGCCACTTACAATGCTAAAAAGGCATTGTTAATCGAGGCGATGATAAAAGTTTAAAATATTTAAAAAAATCTACAAATCGGAGGAGGGTTTAAATATCGCTTGACCCCCCCCCCCCCCCTCCCCCCCAACAGCGCTATGAAGCACCTCGCTCGCTCACATTACTCTACCACCCCTGCACGCCCTAGCCCCACCACCTAACCCTTTAACAGCACTATCACACCCCTTCACCACCATGCGCGCCCCTGCCTCCCCCAAGATTTGAACTTGATACCTCCCACTATGCGCTTGGACCCCTTACCACTCTATATTAATTTGTTATCCATTTAATGATATATCTATTTATATATATATATATATAGTTATATTTATTCGTATATTTATATTAACATATATATATTATATTAAAATATATATTTAGTTATATTAATATATTTATTTATTTATTTATTTGTATATTAATATATATATATATACACATGTACAGTTGTATTTATATATTTATATATTTATATATTTATATATCTATATATTTATTCATATATTAATATATATTTATATTTATCTATTTATATATATTTATTTAAATTTTTTTATCCGTATATTTATTCGTATATTAATATATATCAGTTTTTAATACATACACACACAAATATATATATATACACACACATTATATAGGTATATAAATATTCATATATTTGTATTTTAAATAAAATAGATATTAGTTTTTTTATTTATATATGGCTTATATATTGAGAAATATATTTTATATGTAAATAATTTTAATTATTTGTTTATAAAATTAAATTTTTTATGGGTGAGAATATAAAAAAATATATATATTGTTATATATTTCATTATAAATAATAGTACATTGTGAAAAGTGATAAAATTTCAAATCCATAATATCAATATGAATATAATCCCTTGGAATGAATTCATTCCCTACTAAAAAAGGGTAAAAAGACCCCCTAAAATGAGGTTGAAATTCCACCAAACGTTAAAAAAAATTGATGTCCTGAATAAAAACTCGATTTTGGAGGCCTTTTGGGCCTTTTTGGCCTTGAAAAATGTGACAGAATGTTCTCTTTTATCCTTAGTGCGTAGAGGTCATCGCAGACTTCAATTTTATATGATATAGAGCTCAAACGAACACCCAGATCACAAGTTATTGTCATTTGAAATTTGAGTTATGTTTTTAACTTATTTTAGATCTATTATAATTTTTTTTATTTTTTGTATCTTCAAATTTTTATTAAATGACTATAACTCAATGATAATTAACATATTATTAATTAATAATATTTTTTAAAATATTTTATAAGTCATTTTCACTACATATCTTACATATTAAGTGTAAGTGTCTATTTATACTTATCTAAAACCTATTTAAAAAATATATATTATATTTATATCAATAAAAATGTATTTATATATGTATATATTTTATTTTATTTTTAATAAAATATTTTTTTAAATACCCCATTTATCAGCGCTAGTAAAAAAAGCACTGATAAAGATCGCCCTTTATCAGCGCTACTAAAAAAAGCACTGATAAAGGAGTCCCCTTTAGTAGTGATTTTTTTAGCGATGGTAAAGATACCCCTTTTATCAACACTTTTTTTATCTCTATTAAAAGTTAGCGTTGTGAAACCCCATTTTTGTAGTAGTGGATAGATTTTTTAATGAAGGTGATTGATTTTGACAAGTTCAGATGGTGCAGATCATTGAGTGACCTCATAACGACATGAGTAGTATTATTTGATAGATAAAAATAATGTGTGGAGATGTGATTGGTTCTCAATAAAATCTCCAAGTGAGAGATATGTTGGCTATTTTTTTATATATCATCTTCCTTTTTCAAAGAGAGAAAGGTGGTGGTAGGTTTGGTGGGTGGTCAACCCCATAACCATTGAGAGTACTCGGAGAAGCGCCGGACAAGGATACCAACATCCTATTAATGTAGAGCTTCCCCCAATGATTTCAGGACCAACTTCACAAACACATCTTCTTCCATCGTTATTTGAGTGGAATGTAGTGAGGTGGTTTCCTTACATTTTCAATAGAGAATTTTTTTGAGGGTTTTATCTTTATAATTGTGAGGAAGTGTACATACTCACATTTATGCATAGTGATCATTATATTTATCTGCAATGATATATCACCTCATACGAATGTTTACCATGTAATATAATCTCTTTATCATAATATCTCTAGTTGAGCAAGTTGCATGTTAGTGTCATCAACCTATATAGTTGATATGTCTTTATTTGAATTTCTGGAAATAAAACTTGCCTATAGTACATCATGGCTATGGATTTATTTAGGATATATAATTTCTATCAAAGAGTCTCATATATTAACTTATGTTAGTGAACAGAAGAGATAAATCATTTCTCGCATTATTCATTGATGCAATATTACTCGTGACACACTCAATGTATCCTACCTCACCACGAACATATGTTGTCACAGTTTTCATCAATACATCAAAGTACGCAACTCATAATATCCATTAATAAGAATCTTAAATTCTGAGGACCAATACACATGTCTCACTACCACAAAATCGGGTTTCTGCAGCGCCACCCTTTAACATCACTAAAAAAAGTGCTGGTAAAGGGGGTTCTTTATTAGCGCGTTTTTTACTAAGGTCGTTAAAAGGTATATTTCAAAAAAATCATTAAAAATAATATATTGATATATTAATATATAAATATTTAAATATATTTATATTGATATAAATATAATATATATTTTTTAAATATGTTTTAGATAAGTATAAATAGACATTTACATTTAATATATAAGAAATTTAGTAAAAATGACTTAAAAATAATATTAATTAATAATTTACTAATTATCATTGACTAATAATCATTTAATAACAATTTTATGACACAAAAAATCAAAATAAAATTAATAAAAGATCTAAAATAAGTTAAAAACATAACTCAAACTTCAAATGGCCATAACTTTTGATCCGGGTGTCCGTTTGAGCTCTACAACATATCAAATCAAAGCATGTGATAAGCTTTACATGCTAACGACATAAGGGAACCTTTTGTTGAATTTTTTGAGGCAAAAAAGGCCCAAAAGACCTCTAAAACTGAGTTTTTAGTCGAGATACCCAATTTATTTAACATTCGTTGGAATTTCAGCCTCGTTTCAGGGGGTCTTTTTGCCTTTTTTCAGATGGGACTGAATTTTTTCTGAGAGATTACATTCATACATATTGATATTATGACTTTAAAATTTTATCACTTTTCACAATGTAATTTTATTTATAATAAAATATATAACAATATACACATTTTTTATATATTTACACATAAAATTTTAATTTTATAAATAAATAATAAAACATATTTACATATAAAGTATATTTCTCAATATATAATCCTTATAATATCCATTTTATTTAAAATACAAATATATGTATATTTATATACTTATTTAATGTGTGTGCGTGTGTTTTAGTGTGTGTCTGTATTAACAAACTGATATATATATTATCTATATATTCTAACATATGAATATACATATGAATATATAATATATGTAACAAAATATATATGTATAATTATACTTACAGATACACACACATATATAAAATATATACAAGAGTATGTATGTTGTATATATTTTGTATATATTTATGTATGTATTTATTTATAAACACACACAAAAAAAATAAAATTTTATAAATGTATTTAAAACTAATCTTATAAATATATATTAATATACAAATAAATATACAGATAAAAAAATATAAGTAAATATATATATAAATATATGTGTAAATAAATAGATATAAATATATATGAATATATGAATATATATATATATATATATTAATATAACTAAAGATACATATATATTAATATAAATCTATATTAATATACAAATAAATATAAGTAAATATATATAAAAATAAATAAATATATTATTAACTGGAGAAAAAATCAACATGGGGGAGTGGTAAAGGGTGTAGACGCACAGGGGAGAGGTCTAAAGTTCAAATCTTGGGGGAGGCAGAGGCGCGTGTGCGGGTGTAGCGTGGGGGGCTAACACTGTTAAAGGGGGTGGCTAGCACTGTTAAAGTGGGGTGGCCAAGGTGTAGGTGGGTGTAGGTGGGTGTTAGTGGTGTTAGGGGGTTAAGCGTTGTTAAATGGTTGTTTTGATTCAAAGATTTTTTTTTAATTTTTTTTACTTTTATCGTCATTAAAAAAACGCTCATAAAAGGGACCCCCTTATCTCTGATGAGATTAACAGTGATTTTTTAGCGATGTAAATGATTTTTTCTAGCACTTTTAAAGACCATGTTTTTAGTAGTGTTTATAGATAGGAACATATAATGACACTTATAAATGTGGATTTTCTACTGTCGAGTCTTCTTTTCATAATATCATATCATAAAGGGAATACACCATTAGAAGGTGCATCAAAGTCCTATGAGTCTCCACCCTTGATAGCTTGTATCATTTGTATCCCTAGAATGATATCATCTGGTTATAAAACATATATCTAAGAATAAATGTGGATTTTCAACTATCGGGTCTTGTTCTCATAATATCATATCACCAAGGGCGTACACCATTAGAAGGTTCATCAAAGTCCTATGAGTCTCCACTCTTGATAGCATGTATCATTTGTATCCCTCAAATGATATCATCTGGTCATAAAACATATATCTAATAATAAAGTCATAGCACTTCCGGATTCTCATCATAGTGGAAAATTGTTATGACCTTTTAGTGCATCACCTACTCTTGCAACATTACCACATACAATGTCACGCAGAAGAACAATGATGATGTGGTAAGGAATTTATTAATATTCAATAACCATGAATATAAGCTATCATAAAATACATAGAAGTTGGTTTTATGACACTGACTACAACAAACCATTAAGAGTAATGGGAGAAGCGCTGAGCAGGGGTGCCAAAATCCTATAAATGGAGAGCTTCCCTCGAAGATTTCACCATCACATTCACAAAGACATCGTCTTCCATCATTATTCAAGTGGTATGTAGTGAGTTGGTTTCCTGGCATTTTCAATATAGATTTTTTTAGGGTTTTGTCTTTATAATTGTGAGGATGTATAGATGCCCACATTTATGCATAGTGATGTTTCTATTTATTCATTATTTTTTAACTCTTATATTTTGGAAAGTTTTCTATGCTACATTTTGTGATATTTATTTGGTCTAATTTGGTGTATAGGTTTTTATTATTAATAAAATGGGTGTATGTTAGATATAATTAGGAAAATGTGTCAAGGTGCCACTTCCAGTGGCGCTTAACTGATTTCGGGAGCATAGTGCCACTTGAAGTGGTGCTAATACCTTTGGGGTTAGCCTCCTGGAACCACTTCAAGTGGAGCCGAGGCCTCCCCTTCCCGATAAAATCGGCTCTCGCCCCCCTCCCCCACCATTTCCCATCCCCACTTCACATCTTCACTCTCTCTCTAGTTCAGCTCTCTCTCTCTCTACTTTGGTTTCTCTGCTAGCATAAGTTCCTCTCTGCAAATTTGAGGAAATTCTTGTTTTAAATTTATTTAATATTTTGATTTATTTAAATATTTATTTAATTTATATATTTAGTTTATAATTGTTGTATTATATTTAGAAATAGTAATAGTTTTTTAAAATGTAGTTAAGTAATTAATTAGTTATAAATAGGTAATTAATTAATTATAAGACAGTAATTAATTAATTATAAGACGGTAATTAATTAATTATAAGATGGTAATTAATTAATTATAATAAGGTAATTAATTAATTATATGATGGTAATTAATTAATTATAAGGAGGTAATTAATTAATTATAAGGAGGTAATTAATTAATTATAAGAAGGTAATTAATTAATTATAAGGAGGTAATTAATTAATTATAAAGAGGTAATTAATTACTGTTAAGTAGTTAATTAATTACTATTAATCACTTAATTAATTATCATTAAGGAATTAATTAATTATATTGTATTTAAGTAATTAATTAATTATAAGTAGGTAATTAATTAAAATTAATTAATTAATTAATTATAATTAGGTAATTATTTATTTATAAGATGGTAATTAATTAATAATAAAAAATTAATTAATTAATTATAAAAAGATAATTAATTAATTATAAGGAGGTAATTAATTAATTATAAAGAGGTAATTAATTAATTATAATGAGATAATTAATTAATTATAAGGAGGTAATTAATTACCATTAAGCAATTAATTAAAAAAATCTTTAAGTAATTAATTAATTATAATGTAGTTAAGTAATTGATTAATTACAATGTAGCTAATTAATTAATTACAAGTTGCAAATTAATTAATTATACATTGGTAATTAATTAATTATAATATGGTAATTAATTAATTATAAGACGATATTTAATTAATTATAAGAAGGTAATTAATTAATTATAAGGAGGTAATTAATTAATTATAAGGAGGTAATTAATTAATTATAAGGAGGTAATTAATTACCCACAAGAAATTAATTAATTATTGTTAAGAAATTAATTAATTATCGTTAAGGAATTAATTAATTATCGTTAGACACTTAATTAATTATAATGTAGTTAAGTAATTAATTAATTATAAGACGGTAATTAATTAATTATAAGACGGTAAATAATTAATTATAATACGGTAATTAATTAATTATAAGAAGGTAATTAATTAATTAGAAGAAGATAATTAATTAATTATGAGTAGGTAATTAATTAATTATAAGAAGATAATTAATTAATTATAAGGATGTAATTAATTAATTATAAGGAGGTAATTAATTAATTATCATTAGGCATTTAATTAATCATCGTTAGGCACTTAATTAAATGTTATTAGGCAACTAATTAAATGTGATTAGTGAAACGCACGGCCGATTGTCGCCTATCGACCAGTTAAAGATCTCATGCTTTACTAATGTGTATAGCAGCACTCTGGTCAAATCCTCGGCGATGATACGTTTTAATAGTCGTTTGTTTTTAGTTGATTGTATTCTGATTGGGGGGGTTTGTAGAGCTTATGAAATGATTGATTGATTAAGATTGATTTAACAAATTTATAAAGATTGGGGTTAGTTCATTTTTAGGGAGTTAAGCTTTTGATATCCTTGAGCTTTGCTTTATATTGCATTTAAATTGACACCCACTTCACAAGATAACGTTGAATGGAATTCCTAAGTGTTAAGGCTTTAATCCAAGCCTTAACTTAACCTAGGGTTCTAATCTCGATTATAGCTTGTTGATGGTAGTGTATTTATGGTTCCAATAATCCATGGAAACCACACGTTAAACAAAACAAGTCATTAATCCATGACATGTTAAGTCCAACATACACAATGTTAATTTGAAGAATATTCATCGAGAAAATACTCTCAATCACTTAACATCCCTAAATTTTGACTCACCCTAATAATAGATTTACTCAACAATTAAGATAGTTATTAATCTGGTAATATATGTTAATGGTGATGAATTATATACTGAACAAAAAGAATAGGATAAAAAAATATTTGTGCATCGAACACACACACACACTAAGGGTGATTAGAATTAAACATGAACCTTAGATTGAATTAGAAAGTGAAAGAAGGAAAGGGGATTAAACTGTATTTAAACTATTTTAATAACCTTAATATGAAACTACAGAAGGTGTATGAGAATAATAGATATTGCAGATGAAACTTTCATTAAAATAGAATTACAAAGAAAGAGACTTACAAGATTACAAAAATGAAGAACACAAAAGTAAATGAAAACAAAGAGAGGAGGAAATGTCTCTCAAGTAAAAAATTGAGTATGGAAGGTCCTCCCAAGCCATTTTAAAGGCTTTGGTCATGCCAATATGTGCTCCTCTCTTCTGAAATTCCAACCCCTTGCAAGGAGAATAGGGGGATGTATTTATAGCCTAATGTTGTGGGCTATTTACATTCCAAAACTGCCCCTCCACTTACATCGCCACTTTGATATATAATACTACCGAATCTATACATATGATATTATTACAAGTTATAGATAAATATACCCTCTGTATACTCTGAAAATATGACAGCCATAGGACTTAAGGAGCCAAAGTTATGGCCTGGTTGATTAAACACAGTTAATCTATCAATTTCAATCCAAACCTTTTGAAGTCCAAAATGTTAATGGGTTTTTGAATAGAAATATGCCTTCAAATCCGAATGATTTATTAAAAAAAGTCGGCCACCAATATCTCCTATTTTACACTACAAAATCTCATCTTGATTTGATGATTAAATCGTGTGATATGTCATGAATAGTGTCTGGATTTTAATTCCCGCACTACTGGAAAATGATCCTATACCCACAGTTCAAAACTATGGGTATGGACCACAAAACCGTGGGTATAGGCTATATCCATGGTTTGGGGAACCATTTTCATTGGTGGAGTTAGTATAGGTCCATGTCCTATACCCACGGTTTGGGAAAACCATGGGTATAGGTTTTTCCACCATGTCATAACTATATACCCACAGTTTGGAAATTTTGGGTATAACATATTTTACAAAATAGTGGCCCACGGAATTCAATATCGTGACCACTTCTCCATTCATGAGAATACTTACCACTACCCCATAACCACATATATTTATGTATATATATATATATATTATTAAATATATTTATTTAAATCGTGGGTATAGAAGAATAAACTGTGGGTATAGAACTCCCGCAATTTTTTTTGTTCCTGCGGAAAAAAAAATTCCCGCACACACGCGGGAAACCTATACCCACGGTTTTTCAAAATTGTGGGGATAGGTTTTTTTATCTGACAACTATACCCATGGTTTTGGGGAAAACCATCGGTATTAGTCACCCTATCTGCACGGTTTTGGGCAAATCGTGGGTATAGGCATTTTTTGATACCCTATACCCACGGTTTGGGGAAACTGTGGGAATAGGCTATCAAAAATGCTGATACCCATGGTTTTCCCAAAACCATGGGGATAGAGTGGCCTATACCAATGGTTTTCCCCAAAACCATGGGTATAGTTCCATTTTCCAGTAGTGCCGGACATAATGGTGGGTTGGACTTCAAAGCATTGTTGGGCCCCTTGTTCTTGGAGTTGGGCCCTGAAATTTTTATCCATTACTCCTTGCATTGTAATACAAATGTTTGAGGAGAATTAATGAAGTTTCAATTCTAGATTGAGCCCAGTAATTCAATCTTCATGGACAGTCTAGTTTCCTCACAGATTCTGTGGGCCTTCTTGTGTGGTCCATGTGAGCCTTTAAATTGCATAATTGGCCCATTATCCCTTCTAATGAAATGTGGGATATTGAATTATGAATCCTACAAAATAGGAACCACACAATTTGGATTAGTAGGGTTATAGTTATAAATAAAATATTAAACTAACTCAATTGGACTACATCTAAAAATTCTCAAAAATTATACTTATTATTAAAACATTAATATTTCACACAAATTATCCACATTTCATATAAAATAAGTAAAGGGATTATATAATAAGCCATGAAAATAATAATAACATCAAATCCCCCACACTTATTCTTGTGCATGTCCTCATGTGCAACAAATATAAAAACATGACAAAATCATTTTCTCTCACCAACAAATATCGAAAAAAATTCTCCAATTAGGGAAGGTTTAGACTATTTCACTCATCCATATTGAATTACACCTCAGATTTTTACTGAAACAATGTTCCAAAAACAACTCTCAATTTTTTATTCTCAAATAAAGAAATAGAAAACGTGGACACTCAAAACTCACACCTCTCAAGATGATAAAATTCATTTGTAGAGGTTCACTCTTTCACCAACCAAAAGTGAAAATCTTAGAGTTTTAAAGATCTCTTGGCTTACAATATGATAAAACACTATTTTATTGAATATTTTATTGATAATAAATGATATAATTTCCTCACATTGTGTTAAATATGTTTATTTATAAAATATTTGGGATTTGATCATTCATTTGAAAATTTGGTGAAAATTCCAGTTTTACCCTTAATAGTGCACTGTATTATTTCGAAGATAAATATTTTTATATTTATTATTTGAATTTGCAATTTTGTAACAGTGTTCCTAACTTAATTATCTACAACTTTTATTCAGGACACTAAAGCTAAAGAGTTAATTTGGTTGTTGAAATTGGGCCATGAAGTCAAAGTTGGGCTGGGCTCGCCAGAATGGAGAAGGTTCTGTATTTGGGCCATATCCTCTACCTACGGGCTTGGATTGAGCCCATATTTTGAGGAAATCTCGGGGACATGATGTGGCACAAATCATCCTTCTGGAAGGCCGGTCAATTCACGCGTTTTGGAGGTCAAATTGGCGGTGCAAGTTTCATTAAAATATTTGGCCGAGATTTTGCATTCACACTTGAAACCACTTTAAACCTAGCCTCCCCTCCACTCTATAAATTAGTGATTTTCTCATTTGGAGAGGCTGGTTCGTGCATTGAGAGATTGGAGGCAGAGGAGAATTGGTTTCAACCAAATTCGACAACCATTGTAAGAGAGGTAGCTCTTGAAGCAAGGATCCTCTCACCGAAGCCTCCTTCTCTCCTTCATGTTGTAATTGTTTTGTTTGTGTAATAAACTTCTTTGTTCTTCTTTTATTTCTTCTCTTTTCCTCTGTTTTATTTAAATTTATTCTTCTATTAATCTTCCTCTTGGGGCTGGAATTCTTGAGTAGAAGCGATATTGGGTTATACCCATTATAAACCTTTGCACATGCAAAACGCTTCTACGATGATTACGCCACCCATGGAAGAGTAATTTTTAGTGATCGATATATCTTCTACCCTCTTCATTTAATTATTTTGAATCATTGAGCCTACTGTAATTCACTTAATATGATCCATGAATTATGTTTTTAAATTTTAAGAAACTAAGCAAGCAATTGAACAATTAATACAAAAACACGCGAGGTCGAGATTTTGTGTAAATTGTGAGAGTGCGAGCTTAATCGGTAATACAAGACCACTTGGGATAAATTTGTAGAGTTCAAATATAATCCCTAAACACAATTCATCCTCATTTCTAGAATGGATATGTGCCTTAATTTACCACTGATCATAAGCTAATCTTAGAACATCAATCAAAGCAGGGTGTTGCGATTGCACGTTCCAAAGTTAGCCTAGGTTTAAATTCACATCATCTTTGTGGTAAAGTTAATTCTCGTAGGGTTCGGGATTTAACAAATTAAGGGATCATAATTAAGTGAATGTTAATTTAAATGATAATGATTAATAATAAAGTGAATAGGTAGAGTTAGATCGATTACGCTTTTTAAATATATTTCTAAAAAAAAACATCTTCTTGTTGTGTCATTTAAATTGAAATTCATTTCAAAACTAAAAACAAAAAAAATTATACAATCTTCTTCCAGCAAACTTCTTCTAGATTCATAAACTACAACAAACCCCAATCCTTTAAAGTAGTGTTTTTATTCCCTTTTATTTTATTTTTAGAATACCTCTAATAAGATGTTTTAATTCACTTCCTCCTTTGAGAGACGACCTTGGTTAGCCCCCTATGCTACACCAAGTAAACTAAACATTAGCTTCAGGGAGTGTTGTGCTTGGAGTTTTATCCAACGTAACTCACTTTTGAAGTTCTTTTGAGAGCGCGTGCGACAACGCTCTTTCAAATTGGCGCCGTTGCCGGGGAGGCAAGTAATTATTTCAACCAACTAGAGGTATTTATTTTATTTTACATTTTATTATTTTCCTCTCTTCTTTCTTCCTTCTTTACCCAATCTGATTTTTCATCCTCTTCTTTTATTTTCTCCTACTTCTTTGTGGACCATCAACTCAAACTTCTCATTTTTATTTTACTATGGTCCACCTTCTTTCTTTTCATTTTTATTTGATCTATGACACGAACTAATCCCGAAGATCTCTTAGATCTTGACCCTGAGATTGAACGTAGCCTTAGGGCACGAATCAGACATTCTCAGTCTACGGGGAGTTTCAACATTCAACCAGTTGGAGAATTACTCCAATATCAGAACATTGAAATTGGAAGCAATTCAAATTCAAACATAAAAGAGGAACCAATGGCTGATAATAATGGAAATGAACTTAATAGAACCATTCGAGAATTGGCTGCACCTGATATTAACTATCAACCAAATTGTATTGCATACCCAAATCTCGAATCGGACTTTGAACTAAAATCAGGGTTAATTCACTTACTTCCAAAGTTTCATGGCCTCTCTGGTGAGGATCCGAATAAACATTTGAAAGAATTTAATGTGGTTTGCTCAACCCTAAAACCTAAAAATGTCTCTGAAGATCAAATCAAACTAAGAGCATTCCCATTCTCACTTGATGGAGCTGCAAAAGATTGGATGTATTATTTACAACCTGAAGATGTAACTTGTTGGAACGATTTGAAACGACTTTTCTTGCAGAGATTTTTTCCAGCATCGAGGACCACTTCCATTCGTAAGGAGATCTCGGGGATCAAGCAAGCACAAGGGGAGTCCATGTATGAGTATTGGGAGCGATTCAAGAAGTGTGTGCAAGCTGTCCACATCACCAAATCAGTGAGCAACTCCTCATTCAGTACTTCTATGAAGGACTCACAGCTATGGAGAGAAGCATGGTGGATGCCGCAGCTGGAGGGGCATTGGTGGACAAGACACCAATAGCCGCACGTGCATTGATTGACAAGATGGCCCAAAACTCCCAACAATTTGGTGATAGAGGTACACTACATGTCAGGGGAGTACATCAGGTAAGTCCTTCTTCTCTTGAGAGTCATTTGATTGATACCAAGTTAGAAGAATTGACAACTATGGTAAGGCAGATTGCTTTGGCACAAAAGACATCTTTACCTCCTCCTTCGAGGCCTTGTGGTATTTGCACTGAGACAAGCCACCCAACTGACTGTTGCCCACAACTCCAAGAAACAGAAGATTGTGCAGCAGTGTTCCCTGGGAGACCATATCAGCAGCAGCAGCAACAACCATATCCCCAGAAGAAGTTCGATCCAACATTCAACCAAGGGTGGAAAGATCATCTGGACATGAGGTATGGCTCTGGACAACAACAAAGGCCCCCCTTTCAACAAAACTTCCAGCAGCCTCCACCTTACCAACAGGGTTTCCAACAACCCCAAAGGAGATTTGAAGCTCAAACATCAACAAGTCAGCAACAAGGGAATCTCAAACCCAAGGTAGACTCTAACACTGATGATCTTTTGAAACAAATTGTTCTTAATCAACAGAATGAGCTGAAAAGTCAAGGTTCGGAGCTGAGGGAGTTGAAGACTCAAATGAGCCAGATTGCCACCGCCCTCCATGAACTTGTAAGTAAGAATTCTGGAAATCTACCTTCCCAACCCACTCCAAATCCAAAGGGGAATGTTAGTGCCATAACATTGAGAAGTGGGAAGCAAATGAACGATACAGCTGTACCTACCATTCCACCGGGATTCACCTCAACTTCAGAGAAGCCACATTCCATACCAACTGATGAACAATCCAAGGAGAAAGATAAAGGTAAGAAAAAGATTGATGATGTTCCTCCTAAACCACTTCCTTTTCCAAACAGGGTTGTTCAAACCAAGAAGATGGCTGAAGAAGCAATGCAAAAGGAGGTTTTGGACACATTCAAGCGTGTGGAGATCAACATTCCTCTACTCGAAGCCATTAAGCAAATCCCAAGGTATGCCAAATTCTTAAAAGAACTTTGTACCAATCGAAGAGGGCTCAAGGGAAATGAGAGGATCAACCTTGGAAGGAATGTCTCAGCACTCATTACACCAACTCTAGCAATGCCAACAAAGTGCAAGGATCCCGGGACATTCACCATCCCATGCACCATAGGGGAGTTTCACTTCTCTGATGCTCTTTGTGATTTAGGAGCTTCAATAAATGTGATGCCTCACTCTGTTTTCTCTTCATTGCAGATTGGTGAGCTCAAGCCTACAAGGGTAGTGGTGCAGCTAGCGAATAGAGCTACAGCATATCCGGCTGGTGTCCTTGAAGATGTGTTGGTAAAGGTAAAGGACATGATCTTCCCTGCTGATTTCTATGTACTAAACATGGAAGATGATCAGGCAAGTTCTCATGCCCCTATCATTCTTGGTAGACCCTTCCTCAAAACAGCTAAGACCATTATCAATGTTCATGAGGGTACTCTTTCCATGGAATTCGGGGATGAAATCGTGAGGTTTAAAATCCTGGATTCTATGAAGTACCCACCAGAGGAACACTCAGCATTCTTTCTCTCTCATTCTGAGTCTCCATGTGATAGTCCCTCTATTTTTGATTCCCAATATCTTGGGGACTATTCACTTCTTAATGAAATAATGAGTATTGGGTCCAACTTGATGTCTCATTCTACTTTATCCCCTTTAATTCATGATCTTTCTGATCTTGGGATTGGTTCATTTGTCCAATCATATTCAAATTCTGAGCATGTATACTCTGATTATGATATGGCTGCTAATTTTTCTGATGGATTTGATGCATTGTTCTCTCATTCAGATGATATGTATGATTGTGCACAGATGTCTACGCCACTCATGCTTCCATCCATTCAGCAGCCACCATCACTGGAACTAAAGCCATTGCCACCAAATCTCAAATACTCATACTTGTTAAGTGGTGAAAAATTACCTGTTATCATTGCTAACAATCTCTCTTTTGAACATGAAGAAAAACTTTTGAATCTTTTGAGGGAGAACATCAGGGCAATCGGGTGGACCTTGGCTGACATATCAGGTATTAGCCCCTCCATTTGCATGCATAGGATTCTTTTGGAAGATGGAGCTAAACCGGTGAGGCAACCACAAAGGAGACTCAATCCAACCCTTCTGGAGGTTGTTAAAAAAGAGGTTGAAAAATTGCTCGAGGCAGGTATAATCTATCCCATTTCAGATTCTCAGTGGGTAAGTCATATTCAGGTTGTGCCTAAGAAAAGTGGTGTTACTATTGTTAAAAATGAGAAAGATGAGTTAGTTCCAATGAGGGTACAAAACAGTTGGCGCGTGTGTATTGATTATAGGAAACTAAATCATTCCACTCGCAAAGATCATTTCCCCCTCCCATTTATTGATCAGATGCTTGAGAGACTAGCTGGGAAGACACACTATTGTTTCTTGGATGGATTTTCTAGATATTTTCAGGTTCCTATAGCTCCGGAGGATCAGGAGAAGACTACATTCACCTGTCCCTTTGGGACATTTGCCTATCGGAGGATGCCATTTGGACTTTGCAATGCCCCAGGTACCTTCCAGAGATGCATGGTGAGTATTTTTTCTGATTTTATTGAGACCTGCATGGAGGTATTTATGGATGATTTTACAGTGTATGGATCTTCATTTGATGAATGTCTAAGTAGTTTGGAAAATGTGTTGAATCGTTGTATTGAGAAGAATCTAGTCCTGAACTTTGAAAAGTGTCATTTCATGGTAGAGCATGGCATTGTCTTAGGGCATGTAGTGTCAAAACATGGGATAGAGGTTGATAGATCAAAGGTAGACATCATTTCATCCTTACCCTACCCTTCATGTGTACGTGATGTTCGATCATTCCTTGGACATGCTGGATTTTATCGACGCTTCATCAGAGATTTTAGTAAGATCGCTCTACCCTTATCTCGATTGCTTCAAAAAGATATTGACTTCAATTTTGATGATTCATGCAGGGTATCATTTGATGAGCTAAAGAAGTGTCTGACCACTCCACCGATCATACAGCCCCCACGGTGGGAGATTCCTTTTGAGCTTATGTGTGACGCCTCCAACTTCGCGGTTGGAGCTGTCTTATCTCAGAGGGTGGAGGGACGTTCACATGTGATCGCCTATGCATCGAGGACACTAGATTCAGCCCAATCAAACTACACCACAACAGAAAAGGAGTTTCTTGCTGTTATATTTGCTTTAGATAAATTTCGTTCATATTTATTGGGCTCTAAAGTAGTTGTTTTTTCTGACCATGCAGCTTTGAGGTACCTCCTAAAGAAGCCAGATGCAAAGCCACGACTTATCCGTTGGATGCTACTTCTTCAAGAGTTTGACCTTGAGATAAAGGACAAGAAGGGGTCAGAGAATTTGGTGGCAGACCACATGAGTAGGCTTACTCACACACTAGAGGGTGACACCTTGGACCAGGTACCACTTCGGGACACTTTCCCCGATGAGCATCTCTATACCATCTCAGGTAAGCATCCTTGGTATGCTGATTTAGTTAATTACATTGTTGGCTCTGAAATCCCAGTAAATTTGAAGAAGCATCAAGTCCAAAAATTAAAAAGTGAGTCTAGGTATTATGTGTGGGATGATCCGTACCTCTGGCGCATGTGTAGTGACCAAGTCATTAGGAGGTGTATTCCTGATCATGAGTTTGAGTCTGTTTTGCAATTCTGTCATACACTTGCATGTGGTGGACACTTTGGACCCCAACGGACAGCTAGGAAGGTTTTAGACTCTGGATTATATTGGCCTAGCTTGTTCCATGATGCCCATTTGTTTTGTAAGTCATGCTCTCGTTGCCAACACACTGGGAACATTTCTAG
This sequence comes from Viscum album, assembly GCA_963277665.1. Lineage (NCBI taxonomy): Eukaryota > Viridiplantae > Streptophyta > Magnoliopsida > Santalales > Viscaceae > Viscum > Viscum album. Next base: position 1,726,799,668 of record OY728123.1, read on the forward strand.
GAGACATGAGATGCCCCAACAACCCATACTATTTTGTGAGATTTTTTGATGTATGGGGCATCGACTTTATGGGTCCTTTTCCTAGTTCATTTGGTTTTTTGTACATTTTGGTTTCTGGTGATTATGTGAGTAAATGGGTGGAGGCCAAGGCCACCAGGACTGACGATTCTCATGTTGTTGTGGACTTTGTCAAAGCACAAATTTTTTTGCAGGTTTGGAGTACCAAAGGCCATCATCAGTGACCAAGGGACACACTTTTGCAATAGGAATTTTGCTTCCCTCCTTCGAAAGTATGGGGTGACACACAAAACATCAACACCATACCACCCCCAAACAAATGTCCAGGCTGAGGTTTCAAATCGTGAGTTGAAACAAATCTTGGAGAAAACCGTGCAGCCAAATAGGAAGGATTGGAGTAAGCGCTTGGATGATGCATTGTGGGCTTATAGGACAGCATACAAGACCCCCATTGGTATGTCCCAATTTCGGATTGTTTTTGGGAAAGCGTGTCATCTCCCCGTGGAAGTCGAGCATCGGGCATATTGGGCTATAAAGAAATGTAACATGGATTTGGCCCAAGCTGGAATTCAAAGGAAGTTGCAAATTCAAGAGCTTGAGGAGATTCGCCTGTCATCATATGAGAACTCAAGGCTCTACAAGGAAAGATCAAAAGCAGCTCATGACAAAATGATCCAACAAAGGGAGTTTCATATTGGAGAGAAAGTCCTTCTCTATAGTTCACGAATGAAGTTGATGCCTGGTAAGTTGCGTTCCAGATGGTTAGGTCCTTATATTGTGTCTAATGTTTTTCCTTATGGTGCAGTGGAGATCACACAAGAGGACACTGGAAGGAGCTTTACAGTCAATGGGCAACGTTTGAAGAGATACATTGAGGGACATCCTACTGATGCAGTGGATTTTATCACACTGCATGACCCCATCATCACTTGATCACATCAGGCTCTTCCTAACCCTTTCACTTTTATATTATTTGTCCTATTTAAAAATTCTGCATTTCATGTGCATATATCATCTCACGGGTTCACATTGAGGACAATGCAATATTTTAAGTGTGGGGGAGGGAACCTTTTAGTTTAGTAATTTCAATTGTTTTCCTGTTAAAAAAAAACCAAAAAACAAAAATTGTGTGTTTTTCAAAATTTGTGTGTTTATTTTACAATTTTCTGTGTGTTTTTGAAACTTTTGAGCTGAAATGATTCTCATCACCATTTTTAAATCCATATCAATAAGTGAAACAATTTACCCCTTGAAACTAAGCTTAAATGAATGCTGAAATGACTTTGTTTCAAGTTTAAATATTTAGTAATTTCATGCAAAGTACGCTGAATTTTGAATCCCATGCCAATCTCACTGTCTTTATATTTGAAATCACTTTCCTGTGAGGCTTCTAAACCATTATTTTCATATTCTTTACATTCACCTCACTTCTTGAGAGAGCCAAACCATACTTGATTTAACCAGAATTTGATCTATTCCTGTCAAAACTTGAGGGTTTGAGGTACTTGTGTTTAAATGATTGAGGCATTTGTTTGGTATTAAAACCCCTATTTCAAATAATCCTTTTTTATAATGGCCTACCTTGAATATTTAATCCTTGTAGCCCTTAGAAGTCATGTACAGCCTGTTAGGTTAAGCCACATTACAAGCCAATTTTCCCTATCCAACCAACTCTTGAAGTGAAATTGCATAATCTAGTTGAGCTTAAGTGTGGGGGAAGCTGTCTTGTGTTGTGCCACCACATTATGTGATACTTTGGGTGGAAAATTAAATTCTGAAGAGATGTTTTTGCTGCTAAAGAAAGTCATTATATTGAAAGCTGTGCCTTTTCTGGAGCTTTCATGACAAGTGAAGCTGTGCCTTTTCTGGAGCTTCTAATTGAGGTGGAAAGCTGTGCCCATCTGGAGCTTTCAAGAAAATCCTGTTTGAGAAGATTGACATTTTTTATGATGAAATGATGAATGGTGTAAACCTTTCATGACTTTTCATGATGATGGAGCTGAATTGATACTATGGGGATTGAAGAGAAGACCATATTTAAGTGAAAATTAGATTAATGCAATTTTGCTTCAAAAGAGTCAAGCCCTCCTCATTCAGCCTCAGACTTTTTCGCATCTTAATCCTACCAACCGAAAGCCACAGAACAACCCTGAAAAGTCCTCATGATAAACATATGTCCTTGACTCACATCGGGTAGCGATGTAGGAATCTATCAAGCCTATGGTGACCCTTGTATGAGTTTGGATGAGAAAGACATTGCAAAAAAATTGATATTTGAGTGATGAGAGAAAATTCAAGCGAGGTAAGTGTTTTGTGCATGGGTGGATAAATGAAGTGGAAATATATTGAATGATATAAATGGAGAACCTGAAATAAGGTTTTTTATGAGGCATGATATCTTTTTTTATTCTTGGTGTGAAATTGATTGATCTTAAAGATATGTGTTTTAAAATTGGTTTTGATTTGATATTGATGTTTACTTGATATGAGGTTTTGCCCAGGTGTGCAAAAGGGTAAGTGTGGGGGAGTTGATAAAACACTATTTTATTGAATATTTTATTGATAATAAATGATATAATTTCCTCACATTGTGTTAAATATGTTTATTTATAAAATATTTGGGATTTGATCATTCATTTGAAAATTTGGTGAAAATTCTAGTTTTACCCTTAATAGTGCACTGTATTATTTCGAAGATAAATATTTTTATATTTATTATTTGAATTTGAAATTTTGTAACAGTGTTCCTAACTTAATTATCTACAACTTTTATTCAGGACACTAAAGCTAAAGAGTTAATTTGGTTGTTGAAATTGGGCCATGAAGTCAAAGTTGGGCTGGGCTCGCCAGAATGGAGAAGGTTCTGTATTTGGGCCCTATCCTCTACATACGGGCTTGGATTGAGCCCATATTTTGAGGAAAGCTCGGGGACATGATGTGGCACAAATCATCCTTCTGGAAGGCCGGTCAATTCACGCGTTTTGGAGGTAAAATGGGCGGTGCAAGTTTCATTAAAATATTTGGCCGAGATTTTGCATTCACACTTGAAACCACTTTAAACCTAGCCTCCCCTCCACTCTATAAATTAGTGATTTTCTCATTTGGAGAGGCTGGTTCGTGAATTGGGAGATTGGAGACAGAGGAGAATTGGTTTCAACCAAATTCTACAACCATTGTAAGAGAGGTAGCTCTTGAAGCAAGGATCCTCTCACTGAAGCCTCCTTCTCTCCTTCATGTTGTAATTGTTTTGTTTGTGTAATAAACTTCTTTGTTCTTCTTTTATTTCTTCTCTTTTCCTCTGTTTTATTTAAATTTATTCTTCTCTTAATCTTCCTCTTGGGGCTGGAATTCTTGAGTAGAATCGATATTGGGTTATACCCATTATAAACCTTTGCACATGCAAAACGCTTCTACGATGATTACGCCACCCATGGAAGAGTAATTTTTAGTGATCGATCTATCTTCTACCCTCTTCATTTAATTATTTTGAATCATTGAGCCTACTGTAATTCACTTAATATGATCCATGAATTATGTTTTTAAATTTTAAGAAACTAAGCAAGCAATTGAACAATTAATACAAAAACACACGAGGTCGAGATTTTGTGTAAATTGTGAGAGTGCGAGCTTAATCGGTAATACAAGACCACTTGGGATAAATTTGTAGAGTTCAAATATAATCCCTAAACACAATTCATCCTCATTTCCAGAATGGATATGTGCCTTAATTTACCACTGATCATAAGCTAATCTTAGAACATCAATCAAAGCAGGGTGCTGCGATTGCACGTTCCAAAGTTAGCCTAGGTTTAAATTCACATCATCTTTGTGGTAAAGTTAATTCTCGTAGGGTTCGGGATTTAACAAATTAAGGGATCATAATTAAGTGAATGTTAATTTAAATGATAATGATTAATAATAAAGTGAAGAGGTAGAGTTAGATCGATTACGCTTTTTAAATAGATTTCTAAAAAAACATCTTCTTGTTGTGTCATTTAAATTGAAATTCATTTCAAAACTAAAAACAAAAAAAATTATACAATCTTCTTCCAGAAAACTTCTTCTAGATTCATAAACTACAACAAACCCCAATCCTTTAAAGTAGTGTTTTTATTCCCTTTTATTTTATTTTTAGAATACCTCTAATAAGATGTTTTAATTCACTTCCTCCTTTGTGGACCATCAACTCAAACTTCTCATTTTTATTTTACTATGGTCCACCTTCTTTCTTTTCATTTTTATTTGATCTAGGACACGAACTAATCCTGAAGATCTCTTAGATCTTGACCCTGAGATTGAACGTAGCCTTAGGGCACGAATCAGACATTCTCAGTCTACGGGAAGTTTCAACATTCAACCAGTTGGAGAATTACTCCAATATCAGAACATTGAAATTGGAAGCAATTCAAATTCAAACATAAAAGAGGAACCAATGGCTGATAATAATGGAAATGAACTTAATAGAACCATTCGAGAATTGGTTGCACCTGATATTAACTATCAACCAAATTGTATTGCATACCCAAATCTCGAATCGGACTTTGAACTAAAATCAGGGTCAATTCACTTACTTACAAAGTTTCATGGCCTCTCTGGTGAGGATCCCAATAAACATTTGAAAGAATTTAATGTGGTTTGCTCAACCCTAAAACCTAGAAATGTCTCTGAAGATCAAATCAAACTAAGAGCATTCCCATTCTCACTTGATGGAGCTGCAAAAGATTGGATGTATTATTTACAACCCGAAGATGTAACTTGTTGGAACGATTTGAAACGTCTTTTCTTGCAGAGATTTTTTCCAGCATCAAGGACCACATCCATTCGAAAGGAGATATCGGGGATCAAGCAAGCCCAAGGGGAGTCAATGTATGAGTATTGGGAGAGATTCAAGAAGCTGTGTGCAAGCTGCCCACATCACCAAATCAGTGAGCAACTACTCATTCAGTACTTCTATGAAGGACTCACACCTATGGAGAGAAGCATGGTAGATGCTGCGGCTGGAGGAGCATTGGTGGACAAGACACCAGTAGCTGCGCGAGCATTGATCGACAAAATGGCCCAAAACTCTCAACAATTCGGTGATAGAGGTACACCACATGTTCGAGGAGTACATCAAGTAAGTCCTTCTTCTCTTGAAAGTCATTTGATTGATACTAAGTTAGAAGAATTGACAACTATGGTGAGGCAGATTGCATTGGCTCAAAAGACATCCCAACCCCCTCCCTCAAGGCCTTGTGGTATTTGCACTGAGACAAGCCACCCGACTGACTGTTGCCCACAACTCCAAGAAACAGAAGATTGTGCAGCAGTGTTCCCTGGGAGACCATTTCAGCAGCAACAACAACAACCATATCCCCAAAAGAAGTTTGATCCAACATACAACCAAGGGTGGAAAGATCTAGCGGACATGAGGTATGGCTCTGGACAACAACAAAAGCCCCCTTTTCAAAGAATCCTTTTTTATAATGGCCTACCTTGAATATTTAATCCTTGTAGCCCTTAGAAGCCATGCACAGCCTGTTAGGTTAAGCCACATTACAAGCCAATTTTCCCTATCCAACCAACTCTTGAAGTGAAATTGCATAATCTAGTTGAGCTTAAGTGTGGGGGAAGCTGTCTTGTGTTGTGCCACCACATTATGTTATACTTTGGGTGGAAAATTAAATTCTGAAGAGATGTGTTTGCTGCTAAAGAAAGTCATTATATTGAAAGCTGTGCCTTTTCTGGAGCTTTCATGACAAGTGAAGCTGTGCCTTTTCTGGAGCTTCTAATTGAGGTGGAAAGTTGTGCCCATCTGGAGCTTTCAAGAAAATCATGTTTGAGAAGATTGACATTTTTTATGCTGAAATGATGAATGGTGTAAACCTTTCATGAATTTTCATAATGATGGTGCTGAATTGATACTATGGGGATTGAAGAGAAGACCATAATTAAGTGAAAATTAGATTAATGCAATTTTGCTTCAAAAGAGTCAAGCCCTCCTCATTCAGCCTCAGAGTTTTTCACATCTTAATCCTACCAACCGAAAGCCACAGAACAACCCTGAAAAGTCCTCATGATAAACATATGTCCTTGACTCACATCGGGTAGCGATGTAGGAATATATCAAGCCTATGGTGACCCTTGTATGAGTTTGGATGAGAAAGACATTGCAAAAAAAATTGATATTTGAGTGATGAGAGAAAATTCAAGCGAGGTAAGTGTTTTGTGCATGGGTGGATAAATGAAGTGTAAATATATTGAATGATATAAATGGAGAACCTGAAATAAGGTTTTTTATGAGGCATGATATCTTTTTTTATTCTTGGTGTGAAATTGATTGATCTTAAAGATATGTGTTTTAAAATTGGTTTTGATTTGATATTGATGTTTACTTGATATGAGGTTTTGCCCAGGTGTGCAAAAGGGTAAGTGTGGGAGAGTTGATAAAACACTATTTTATTGAATATTTTATTGATAATAAATGATATAATTTCCTCACATTGTGTTAAATATGTTTATTTATAAAATATTTGGGATTTGATCATTCATTTGAAAATTTGGTGAAAATTCCAGTTTTACCCTTAATAGTGCACTGTATTATTTCGAAGATAAATATTTTTATATTTATTATTTGAATTTGAAATTTTGTAAAAGTGTTCCTAACTTAATTATCTACAACTTTTATTCAGGACACTAAAGCTAAAGAGTTAATTTGGTTGTTGAAATTGGGCCATGAAGTCAAAGTTGGGCTGGGCTCGCCAGAATGGAGAAGGTTCTGTATTTGGGCCATATCCTCTACATACGGGCTTGGATTGAGCCCATATTTTGAACAAAGCTCGGGGACATGATGTGGCACAAATCATCCTTCTGGAAGGCCGGTCAATTCACGCGTTTTGGAGGTCATATGGGCGGTGAAAGTTTCATTAAAATATTTGGCCGAGATTTTGCATTCACACTTGAAACCACTTTAAACCTAGCCTCCCCTCCACTCTATAAATTAGTGATTTTCTCATTTGGAGAGGCTGGGACGTGCATTGGGAGATTGGAGGCAGAGGAGAATTTGTTTCACCCAAATTCTCCAACCATTGTAAGAGGGGTAGCTCTTGAAGCAAGGATCCCCTCATCGAAGCCTCCTTCTCTTCTTCATTTTGTAATGTTTTCATTTGTGTAATAAACTTCATTGCTATTCTTATATTTCTTCTCTTTTCTTCTGTTTTGTTTAAATTTCTTCTTCTCTTAATCTTCCTAATTGGGCTGGAATTCTTGAGTAGAAGCGTTATTGGGTTATACCCATTTTAAACCTTTGCACATGCAAAACGCTTCTACGATGATTACGCCACCCATGGAAGAGTAGTCTTTTAGTAATCGATCTATCTTCTACTCTCTTCATTTAATTATTTTGAATCAATGAGATACTGTAATTCAATTAATATGATCCATGAATTGTGTTTTTAAATTGTAAGAAACTAAGCAAGCAATTGAACAATTAACATAAAAACACGCGAGGTCGGGATTTTGTGTAAATTGTGAGAGCGCGATCTTAATCGGTAATACAAGACCACACGGGATAAATTTGTAGAGTTCAAATATAATCCCTAAACACAATTCATCCTCATTTCCAGAATGGATATGTGCCTTAATTTGCCACTTATCATAAGCTAATCTTAGAACATCAATCAAAGCAGGGTGCTGTGATTGCATGTTCCGAAGTTAGAGCACAAATCCATTCTGGAAATGAGGATGAGTTGTGTTTAGGGATTATATTTGAACTCTACAAATTTATCCCAAGTGGTCTTGTATTACCGATTAAACTCGCACTCTCACAATTTACACAAAATCTCGACCTTGCGTGTTTTTGTATTAATTGTTCAATTGCTTGCTTAGTTTCTTAAAATTTAAAAACATAATTCATGGATCATATTAAGTGAATTATATTAGGCTCAATGATTCAAAATAATTAAATGAAGAGGGTAGAAGATAGATCGATCACTAAAAATTACTCTTCCATGGGTGGCGTAATCATCGTAGAAGCGTTTTGCATGTGCAAAGGTTTATAATGGGTATAACCCAATATCGCTTCTACTCAAGAATTCCAGCCCCAAGAGGAAGATTAAGAGAAGAATAAATTTAAATAAAACAGAGTAAAAGAGAAGAAATAAAAGAAGAACAAAGAAGTTTAATACACAAACAAAACAATTACAACATGAAGGAGAGAAGGAGGCTTCGATGAGAGGATCCTTGCTTCAAGAGCTACCTCTCTTACAATGGTTGGAGAATTTGGTTGAAACCAATTCTCCTCTGCCTCCAATCTCCCAATGCACGAACCAGCCTCTCCAAATGAGAAAATCACTAATTTATAGAGTGGAGGGGAGGCTAGGTTTAAAGTGGTTTCAAGTGTGAATGCAAAATCTCGGCCAAATATTTTAATGAAACTTGCACCGCCCATTTGACCTCCAAAACGCGTGAATTGACCGTCCTTCCAGAAGGATGATTTGTGCCACATCATGTCCCCGAGATTTCCTCAAAATATGGGCTCAATCCAAGCCCGTATGTAGAGGATATGGCCCAAATACAGAACCTTCTCCATTCTGGCGAGCCCAGCCCAACTTTGACTTCATGGCCCAATTGCAACAACCAAATTAACTCTTTAGCTTTAGTGTCCTGAATAAAAGTTGTAGATAATTAAGTTAGCAACACTGTTACAAAATTTCAAATTCAAATAATAAATATAAAAATATTTATCTTCGAAATAATACAGTGCACTATTAAGGGTAAAACTGGAATTTTCACCAAATTTTCAAATGAATGATCAAATCCCAAATATTTTATAAATAAACATATTTAACACAATGTGAGGAAATTATATCATTTATTATCAATAAAATATTCAATAAAATAGTGTTTTATCAACTCCCCCACACTTACCCTTTTGCACACCTGGGCAAAACCTCATATCAAGTAAACATCAATATCAAATCAAAACCAATTTTAAAACACATATCTTTAAGATCAATCAATTTCACACCAAGAATAAAAAAAGATATCATGCCTCATAAAAAACCTTATTTCAGGTTCTCCATTTATATCATTCAATATATTTCCACTTCATTTATCCACCCATGCACAAAACACTTACCTCGCTTGAATTTTCTCTCATCACTCAAATATCAATTTTTTTGCAATGTCTTTCTCATCCAAACTCATACAAGGGTCACCATAGGCTTGATAGATTCCTACATCGCTACCCGATGTGAGTCAAGGACATATGTTTATCATGAGGACTTTTCAGGGTTGTTCTGTGGCTTTCGGTTGGTAGGATTAAGATGCGAAAAAGTCTGAGGCTGAATGAGGAGGGCTTGACTCTTTTGAAGCAAAATTGCATTAATCTAATTTTCACTTAAATATGGTCTTCTCTTCAATCCCCATAGTATCAATTCAGCTCCATCATCATGAAAAGTCATGAAAGGTTTACACCATTCATCATTTCATCATAAAAAATGTCAATCTTCTCAAACATGATTTTCTTGAAAGCTCCAGATGGGCACAGCTTTCCACCTCAATTAGAAGCTCCAGAAAAGGCACAGCTTCACTTGTCATGAAAGCTCCAGAAAAGGCACAGCTTTCAATATAATGACTTTCTTTAGCAGCAAACACATCTCTTCAGAATTTAATTTTCCACCCAAAGTATCACATAATGTGGTGGCACAACACAAGACAGCTTCCCCCACACTTAAGCTCAACTAGATTATGCAATTTCACTTCAAGAGTTGGTTGGATAGGGAAAATTGGCTTGTAATGTGGCTTAACCTAACAGGCTGTGCATGGCTTCTAAGGGCTACAAGGATTAAATATTCAAGGTAGGCCATTATAAAAAAGGATTATTTGAAATAGGGGTTTTAATACCAAACAAATGCCTCAATCATTTAAACACAAGTACCTCAAACCCTCAAGTTTTGACAGGAATAGATCAAATTCTGGTTAAATCAAGTATGGTTTGGCTCTCTCAAGAAGTGAGGTGAATGTAAAGAATATGAAAATAATGGTTTAGAAGCCTCACAGGAAAGTGATTTCAAATATAAAGACAGTGAGATTGGCATGGGATTCAAAATTCAGCGTACTTTGCATGAAATTACTAAATATTTGAACTTGAAACAAAGTCATTTCAGCATTCATTTAAGCTTAGTTTCAAGGGGTAAATTGTTTCACTTATTGATATGGATTTAAAAATGGTGATGAGAATCATTTCAGCTCAAAAGTTTCAAAAACACACAGAAAATTGTAAAATAAACACACAAATTTTGAAAAACACACAATTTTTGTTTTTTGGTTTTTTTTAACAGGAAAACAATTGAAATTACTAAACTAAAAGGTTCCCTCCCCCACACTTAAAATATTGCATTGTCCTCAATGTGAACCCGTGAGATGATATATGCACATGAAATGCAGAATTTTTAAATAGGACAAATAATATAAAAGTGAAAGGGTTAGGAACAGCCTGATGTGATCAAGTGATGATGGGGTCATGCAGTGTGATAAAATCCACTGCATCAGTAGAATTTCCCTCAATGTATCTCTTCAAACGTTGCCCATTGACTGTAAAGCTCCTTCCAGTGTCCTCTTGTGTGATCTCCACTGCACCATAAGGAAAAAGATTAGACACAATATAAGGACCTAACCATCTGGAACGCAACTTACCAGGCATCAACTTCAGTCGTGAACTATAGAGAAGGACTTTCTCTCCAATATGAAACTCCCTTTGTTGGATCATTTTGTCATGAGCTGCTTTTGATCTTTCCTTGTAGAGCCTTGAGTTCTCATATGATGACAGGCGAATCTCCTCAAGCTCTTGAATTTGCAACTTCCTTTGAATTCCAGCTTGGGCCAAATCCATGTTACATTTCTTTATAGCCCAATATGACCGATGCTCGACTTCCACGGGGAGATGACACGCTTTCCCAAAAACAATCCGAAATGGGGACATACCAATGGGGGTCTTGTATGCTGTCCTATAAGCCCACAATGCATCATCCAAGCGCTTGCTCCAATCCTTCCTATTTGGCTGCACGGTTTTCTCCAAGATTTGTTTCAACTCACGATTTGAAACCTCAGCCTGGCCATTTGTTTGGGGGTGGTATGGTGTTGATGTTTTGTGTGTCACCCCATACTTTCGAAGGAGGGAAGCAAAATTCCTATTGCAAAAGTGTGTCCCTTGGTCACTGATGATGGCCTTTGGTACTCCAAACCTGCAAAAAATTTGTGCTTTGACAAAGTCCACAACAACATGAGAATCGTCAGTCCTGGTGGCCTTGGCCTCCACCCATTTACTCACATAATCAACAGAAACCAAAATGTACAAAAAACCAAATGAACTAGGAAAAGGACCCATAAAGTCGATGCCCCATACATCAAAAATCTCACAAAATAGTATGGGTTGTTGGGGCATCTCATGTCTCCTAGAAATGTTCCCAGTGTGTTGGCAACGAGAGCATGACTTACAAAACAAATGGGCATCATGGAACAAGCTAGGCCAATATAATCCAGAGTCTAAAACCTTCCTAGCTGTCCGTTGGGGTCCAAAGTGTCCACCACATGCAAGTGTATGACAGAATTGCAAAACAGACTCAAACTCATGATCAGGAATACACCTCCTAATGACTTGGTCACTACACATGCGCCAGAGGTACGGATCATCCCACACATAATACCTAGACTCACTTTTTAATTTTTGGACTTGATGCTTCTTCAAATTTACTGGGATTTCAGAGCCAACAATGTAATTAACTAAATCAGCATACCAAGGATGCTTACCTGAGATGGTATAGAGATGCTCATCGGGGAAAGTGTCCCGAAGTGGTACCTGGTCCAAGGTGTCACCCTCTAGTGTGTGAGTAAGCCTACTCATGTGGTCTGCCACCAAATTCTCTGACCCCTTCTTGTCCTTTATCTCAAGGTCAAACTCTTGAAGAAGTAGCATCCAACGGATAAGTCGTGGCTTTGCATCTGGCTTCTTTAGGAGGTACCTCAAAGCTGCATGGTCAGAAAAAACAACTACTTTAGAGCCCAATAAATATGAACGAAATTTATCTAAAGCAAATATAACAGCAAGAAACTCCTTTTCTGTTGTGGTGTAGTTTGATTGGGCTGAATCTAGTGTCCTCGATGCATAGGCGATCACATGTGAACGTCCCTCCACCCTCTGAGATAAGACAGCTCCAACCGCGAAGTTGGAGGCGTCACACATAAGCTCAAAAGGAATCTCCCACCGTGGGGGCTGTATGATCGGTGGAGTGGTCAGACACTTCTTTAGCTCATCAAATGATACCCTGCATGAATCATCAAAATTGAAGTCAATATCTTTTTGAAGCAATCGAGATAAGGGTAGAGCGATCTTACTAAAATCTCTGATGAAGCGTCGATAAAATCCAGCATGTCCAAGGAATGATCGAACATCACGTACACATGAAGGGTAGGGTAAGGATGAAATGATGTCTACCTTAGATCTATCAACCTCTATCCCATGTTTTGACACTACATGCCCTAAGACAATGCCATGCTCTACCATGAAATGACACTTTTCAAAGTTCAGGACTAGATTCTTCTCAATACAACGATTCAACACATTTTCCAAACTACTTAGACATTCATCAAATGAAGATCCATACACTGTAAAATCATCCATAAATACCTCCATGCAGGTCTCAATAAAATCAGAAAAAATACTCACCATGCATCTCTGGAAGGTACCTGGGGCATTGCAAAGTCCAAATGGCATCCTCCGATAGGCAAATGTCCCAAAGGGACAGGTGAATGTAGTCTTCTCCTGATCCTCCGGAGCTATAGGAACCTGAAAATATCCAGAAAATCCATCCAAGAAACAATAGTGTGTCTTCCCAGCTAGTCTCTCAAGCATCTGATCAATAAATGGGAGGGGGAAATGATCTTTGCGAGTGGAATGATTTAGTTTCCTATAATCAATACACACGCGCCAACTGTTTTGTACCCTCATTGGAACTAACTCATCTTTCTCATTTTTAACAACAGTAACACCACTTTTCTTAGGCACAACCTGAATAGGACTTACCCACTGAGAATCTGAAATGGGATAGATTATACCTGCCTCGAGCAATTTTTCAACCTCTTTTTTAACAACCTCTAGAAGGGTTGGATTGAGTCTCCTTTGTGGTTGCCTCACCGGTTTAGCTCCATCTTCCAAAAGAATCCTATGCATGCAAATGGAGGGGCTAATACCTGATATGTCAGCCAAGGTCCACCCGATTGCCCTGATGTTCTCCCTCAAAAGATTCAAAAGTTTTTCTTCATGTTCAAAAGAGAGATTGTTAGCAATGATAACAGGTAATTTTTCACCACTTAACAAGTATGAGTATTTGAGATTTGGTGGCAATGGATTTAGTTCCAGTGATGGTGGCTGCTGAATGGATGGAAGCATGAGTGGCGTAGACATCTGTGCACAATCATACATATCATCTGAATGAGAGAACAATGCATCAAATCCATCAGAAAAATTAGCAGCCATATCATAATCAGAGTATACATGCTCAGAATTCGAATATGATTGGACAAATGAACCAATCCCAAGATCAGAAAGATCATGAATTAAAGGGGATGAAGTAGAATGAGACATCAAGTTGGACCCAATACTCATTATTTCATTAAGAAGTGAATAGTCCCCAAGAGATTGGGAATCAAAAATAGAGGGACTATCACATGGAGACTCAGAATGAGAGAGAAAGAATGCTGAGTGTTCCTCTGGTGGGTACTTCATAGAATCCAGGATTTTAAACCTCACGATTTCATCCCCGAATTCCATGGAAAGAGTACCCTCATGAACATTGATAATGGTCTTAGCTGTTTTGAGGAAGGGTCTACCAAGAATGATAGGGGCATGAGAACTTGCCTGATCATCTTCCATGTTTAGTACATAGAAATCAGCAGGGAAGATCATGTCCTTTACCTTTACCAACACATCTTCAAGGACACCAGCCGGATATGCTGTAGCTCTATTCGCTAGCTGCACCACTACCCTTGTAGGCTTGAGCTCACCAATCTGCAATGAAGAGAAAACAGAGCGAGGCATCACATTTATTGAAGCTCCTAAATCACAAAGAGCATCAGAGAAGTGAAACTCCCCTATGGTGCATGGGATGGTGAATGTCCCAGGATCCTTGCACTTTGTTGGCATTGCTAGAGTTGGTGTAATGAGTGCTGAGACATTCCTTCCAAGGTTGATCCTCTCATTTCCCTTGAGCCCTCTTCGATTGGTACAAAGTTCTTTTAAGAATTTGGCATACCTTGGGATTTGCTTAATGGCTTCGAGTAGAGGAATGTTGATCTCCACACGCTTGAATGTGTCCAAAACCTCCTTTTGCATTGCTTCTTCAGCCATCTTCTTGGTTTGAACAACCCTGTTTGGAAAAGGAAGTGGTTTAGGAGGAACATCATCAATCTTTTTCTTACCTTTATCTTTCTCCTTGGATTGTTCATCAGTTGGTATGGAATGTGGCTTCTCTGAAGTTGAGGTGAATCCCGGTGGAATGGTAGGTACAGCTGTATCGTTCATTTGCTTCCCACTTCTCAATGTTATGGCACTAACATTCCCCTTTGGATTTGGAGTGGGTTGGGAAGGTAGATTTCCAGAATTCTTACTTACAAGTTCATGGAGGGCGGTGGCAATCTGGCTCATTTGAGTCTTCAACTCCCTCAGCTCCGAACCTTGACTTTTCAGCTCATTCTGTTGATTAAGAACAATTTGTTTCAAAAGATCATCAGTGTTAGAGTCTACCTTGGGTTGGAGATTCCCTTGTTGCTGACTTGTTGATGTTTGAGCTTCAAATCTCCTTTGGGGTTGTTGGAAACCCTGTTGGTAAGGTGGAGGCTGCTGGAAGTTTTGTTGAAAGGGGGGCCTTTGTTGTTGTCCAGAGCCATACCTCATGTCCAGATGATCTTTCCACCCTTGGTTGAATGTTGGATCGAACTTCTTCTGGGGATATGGTTGTTGCTGCTGCTGCTGATATGGTCTCCCAGGGAACACTGCTGCACAATCTTCTGTTTCTTGGAGTTGTGGGCAACAGTCAGTTGGGTGGCTTGTCTCAGTGCAAATACCACAAGGCCTTGAAGGAGGAGGTAAAGATGTCTTTTGTGCCAAAGCAATCTGCCTTACCATAGTTGTCAATTCTTCTAACTTGGTATCAATCAAATGACTCTCAAGAGAAGAAGGACTTACCTGATGTACTCCCCTGACATGTAGTGTACCTCTATCGCCAAATTGTTGGGAGTTTTGGGCCATCTTGTCAATCAATGCACGTGCGGCTATTGGTGTCTTGTCCACCAATGCCCCTCCAGCTGCGGCATCCACCATGCTTCTCTCCATAGTTGTGAGTCCTTCATAGAAGTACTGAATGAGGAGTTGCTCACTGATTTGGTGATGTGGACAGCTTGCACACAACTTCTTGAATCGCTCCCAATACTCATACATGGACTCCCCTTGTGCTTGCTTGATCCCCGAGATCTCCTTACGAATGGAAGTGGTCCTCGATGCTGGAAAAAATCTCTGCAAGAAAAGTCGTTTCAAATCGTTCCAACAAGTTACATCTTCAGGTTGTAAATAATACATCCAATCTTTTGCAGCTCCATCAAGTGAGAATGGGAATGCTCTTAGTTTGATTTGATCTTCAGAGACATTTTTAGGTTTTAGGGTTGAGCAAACCACATTAAATTCTTTCAAATGTTTATTCGGATCCTCACCAGAGAGGCCATGAAACTTTGGAAGTAAGTGAATTAACCCTGATTTTAGTTCAAAGTCCGATTCGAGATTTGGGTATGCAATACAATTTGGTTGATAGTTAATATCAGGTGCAGCCAATTCTCGAATGGTTCTATTAAGTTCATTTCCATTATTATCATCCATTGGTTCCTCTTTTATGTTTGAATTTGAATTGCTTCCAATTTCAATGTTCTGATATTGGAGTAATTCTCCAACTGGTTGAATGTTGAAACTTCCCGTAGACTGAGAATGTCTGATTCGTGCCCTAAGGCTACGTTCAATCTCAGGGTCAAGATCTAAGAGATCTTCGGGATTAGTTCGTGTCATAGATCAAATAAAAATGAAAAGAAAGAAGGTGGACCATAGTAAAATAAAAATGAGAAGTTTGAGTTGATGGTCCACAAAGAAGTAGGAGAAAATAAAAGAAGAGGATGAAAAATCAGATTGGGTAAAGAAGGAAGAAAGAAGAGAGGAAAATAATAAAATGTAAAATAAAATAAATACCTCTAGTTGGTTGAAATAATTACTTGCCTCCCCGGCAACGGCGCCAATTTGAAAGAGCGTTGTCGTACGCGCTC
This sequence comes from Viscum album, assembly GCA_963277665.1. Lineage (NCBI taxonomy): Eukaryota > Viridiplantae > Streptophyta > Magnoliopsida > Santalales > Viscaceae > Viscum > Viscum album. The sequence continues at coordinate 1,726,816,027 of OY728123.1, forward strand.
TCAAAAGAACTTCAAAAGTGAGTTACGTTGGATAAAACTCCAAGCACAACACTCTATGAAGCTAATGTTTAGTTTACTTGGTGTAGCATAGGGGGCTAACCAAGGTCGTCTCTCAAAGGAGGAAGTGAATTAAAACATCTTATTAGAGGTATTCTAAAAATAAAATAAAAGAGAATAAAAACACTACTAGAAAAGGATGGGGGTTGTTTATAGTTTATGAATCTAGAAGAAGTTTGCTGGAAGAAGATTGTATTTTTTTGTTTTTAGTTTTGAAATGAATTCCGATTAAAATAACACAACAAGAAGATGTTTTTTTTTAGAAAATATTTTAAAAGGCGTAATCGATCTAACTCTACCTCTTCATTTACATATTAATCATTATCATTTAAATGAATATCCACTTAATTATGATCCTCTAATTTGTTAACCCTCGAACCCTACAAGAGTTAACTTAACCACAAAGATGGAATTACTTAAACCCTAGGCTAGCTTCGGAACATGCAATCGCAGAACCCTGCTTTGATTGTTGTTCTAAGGTTAGCTTATGGTCAGTGGTTAATTAGAGCACAAATCCATTCTGGAAATGAGGATGAGTTGTGTTTAGGGATTATATTTGAACTCTACAAATTTATCCCAAGTGGTCTTGTATTACCGATTAAACTCGCACTCTCACAATTTACACAAAATCTCGACCTTGCGTGTTTTTGTATTAATTGTTCAATTGCTTGCTTAGTTTCTTAAAATTTAAAAACATAATTCATGGATCATATTAAGTGAATTACAGTAGGCTCAATGATTCAAAATAATTAAATGAAGAGGGTAGAAGATAGATCGATCACTAAAAATTACTCTTCCATGGGTGGCGTAATCATCGTAGAAGCGTTTTGCATGTGCAAAGGTTTATAATGGGTATAACCCAATATCGCTTCTACTCAAGAATTCCAGCCCCAAGAGGAAGATTAAGAGAAGAATAAATTTAAATAAAACAGAGGAAAAGAGAAGAAATAAAAGAAGAACAAAGAAGTTTATTACACAAGCAAAACAATTACAACATGAAGGAGAGAAGGAGGCTTCGATGAGAGGATCCTTGCTTCAAGAGCTACCTCTCTTACAATGGTTGGAGAATTTGGTTGAAACCAATTCTCCTCTGCCTACAATCTCCCAAGGGTAGTGGTGCAGCTAGCGAATAGAGCTACAGCATATCCGGCTGGTGTCCTTGAAGATGTGTTGGTAAAGGTAAAGGACATGATCTTCCCTGCTGATTTCTATGTACTAAACATGGAAGATGACCAGGTAAGTTCTCATGCCCCTATCATTCTTGGTAGACCCTTCCTCAAAACTGCTAAGACCATTATCAATGTTCATGAGGGTACTCTTTCCATGGAATTCGGGGATGAAATCGTGAGGTTTAAAATCCTGGATTCTATGAAGTACCCACCAGAGGAACACTCAGCATTCTTTCTCTCTCATTTTGAGTCTCCATGTGATAGTCCCTCTATTTTTGATTCCCAATCTCTTGGGGACTATTCACTTCTTAATGAAATAATGAGTATTGGGTCCAACTTGATGTCTCATTCTACTTCATCCCCTTTAATTCATGATCTTTCTGATCTTGGGATTGGTTCATTTGTCCAATCATATTCGAATTCTGAGCATGTATACTCTGATTATGATATGGCTGCTAATTTTTCTGATGGATTTGATGCATTGTTCTCTCATTCAGATGATATGTATGATTGTGCACAGATGTCTACGCCACTCATGCTTCCATCCATTCAGCAGCCACCATCACTGGAACTAAAGCCATTGCCACCAAATCTCAAATACTCATACTTGTTAAGTGGTGAAAAATTACCTGTTATCATTGCTAACAATCTCTCTTTTGAACATGAAGAAAAACTTTTGAATCTTTTGAGGGAGAACATCAGGGCAATCGGGTGGACCTTGGCTGACATATCAGGTATTAGCCCCTCCATTTGCATGCATAGGATTCTTTTGGAAGATGGAGCTAAACCGGTGAGGCAACCACAAAGGAGACTCAATCCAACCCTTCTGGAGGTTGTTAAAAAAGAGGTTGAAAAATTGCTCGAGGCAGGTATAATCTATCCCATTTCAGATTCTCAGTGGGTAAGTCCTATTCAGGTTGTGCCTAAGAAAAGTGGTGTTACTGTTGTTAAAAATGAGAAAGATGAGTTAGTTCCAATGAGGGCACAAAACAGTTGGCGCGTGTGTATTGATTATAGGAAACTAAATCATTCCACTCGCAAAGATCATTTCCCCCTCCCATTTATTGATCAGATGCTTGAGAGACTAGCTGGGAAGACACACTATTGTTTCTTGGATGGATTTTCTGGATATTTTCAGGTTCCTATAGCTCCGGAGGATCAGGAGAAGACTACATTCACCTGTCCCTTTGGGACATTTGCCTATCGGAGGATGCCATTTGGACTTTGCAATGCCCCAGGTACCTTCCAGAGATGCATGGTGAGTATTTTTTCTGATTTTATTGAGACCTGCATGGAGGTATTTATGGATGATTTTACAGTGTATGGATCTTCATTTGATGAATGTCTAAGTAGTTTGGAAAATGTGTTGAATCGTTGTATTGAGAAGAATCTAGTCCTGAACTTTGAAAAGTGTCATTTCATGGTAGAGCATGGCATTGTCTTAGGGCATGTAGTGTCAAAACATGGGATAGAGGTTGATAGATCTAAGGTAGACATCATTTCATCCTTACCCTACCCTTCATGTGTGCGTGATGTTCGATCATTCCTTGGACATGCTGGATTTTATCGACGCTTCATCAGAGATTTTAGTAAGATCGCTCTACCCTTATCTCGATTGCTTCAAAAAGATATTGACTTCAATTTTGATGATTCATGCAGGGTATCATTTGATGAGCTAAAGAAGTGTCTGACCACTCCACCGATCATACAGCCCCCACGGTGGGAGATTCCTTTTGAGCTTATGTGTGACGCCTCCAACTTCGCGATTGGAGCTGTCTTATCTCAGAGGGTGGAGGGACGTTCACATGTGATCGCCTATGCATCGAGGACACTAGATTCAGCCCAATCAAACTACACCACAACAGAAAAGGAGTTTCTTGCTGTTATATTTGCTTTAGATAAATTTCGTTCATATTTATTGGGCTCTAAAGTAGTTGTTTTTTCTGACCATGCAGCTTTGAGGTACCTCCTAAAGAAGCCAGATGCAAAGCCACGACTTATCCGTTGGATGCTACTTCTTCAAGAGTTTGACCTTGAGATAAAGGACAAGAAGGGGTCAGAGAATTTGGTGGCAGACCACATGAGTAGGCTTACTCACACACTAGAGGGTGACACCTTGGACCAGGTACCACTTCGGGACACTTTCCCCGATGAGCATCTATATACCATCTCAGGTAAGCATCCTTGGTATGCTGATTTAGTTAATTAAATTGTTGGCTCTGAAATCCCAGTAAATTTGAAGAAGCATCAAATCCAAAAATTAAAAAGTGAGTCTAGGTATTATGTGTGGGATGATCCATACCTCTGGCGCATGTGTAGTGACCAAGTCATTAGGAGGTGTGTTCCCGATCATGAGTTTGAGTCTGTTTTGCATTTCTGTCATACACTTGCTTGTGGTGGACACTTTGGACCCCAACGGACAGCTAGGAAGGTTTTAGACTCAGGATTATATTGGCTTAGTTTATTCCATGATTCCCATGTATTTTGTAAGTCATGCTCTCGTTGCCAACACACTGGAAACATTTCAAGAAGACACGAGATGCCCCAACAACCCATTTTATTCTGTGAGATTTTTGACGTTTGGGGAATTGATTTTATGGGACCTTTTCCTAGTTCATTTGGTTTCTTGTATATCCTTGTTGCTGTCGATTATGTGAGTAAATGGGTGGAGGCCAAGGCCACCAGGACTGACGATTCTCATGTTGTTGTGGATTTTGTCAAAGCACAGATTTTTTGCAGGTTTGGAGTACCAAAGGCCATCATCAGTGACCAAGGGACACACTTTTGCAATAGGAATTTTGCTTCCCTCCTTCGGAAGTATGGGGTGACACACAAAACATCAACACCATACCACCCCCAAACAAATGGCCAGGCTGAGGTTTCAAATCGTGAGTTGAAACAAATCTTGGAGAAAACCGTGCAGCCAAATAGGAAGGATTGGAGCAAGCGCTTGGATGATGCATTGTGGGCTTATAGGACAGCATACAAGACCCCCATTGGTATGTCCCCATTTCGGATTGTTTTTGGGAAAGCGTGTCATCTCCCCGTGGAAGTCGAGCATCGGGCATATTGGGCTATAAAGAAATGTAACATGGATTTGGCCCAAGCTGGAATTCAAAGGAAGTTGCAAATTCAAGAGCTTGAGGAGATTCGCCTGTCATCATATGAGAACTCAAGGCTCTACAAGGAAAGATCAAAAGCATCTCATGACAAAATGATCCAACAAAGGGAGTTTCATATTGGAGAGAAAGTCCTTCTCTATAGTTCACGACTGAAGTTGATGCCTGGTAAGTTGCGTTCCAGATGGTTAGGTCCTTATATTGTGTCTAATGTTTTTCCTTATGGTGCAGTGGAGATCACACAAGAGGACACTGGAAGGAGCTTTACAGTCAATGGGCAACGTTTGAAGAGATACATTGAGGGACATCCTACTGATGCAGTGGATTTTATCACACTGCATGACCCCATCATCACTTGATCACATCAGGCTGTTCCTAACCCTTTCACTTTTATATTATTTGTCCTATTTAAAAATTCTGCATTTCATGTGCATATATCATCTCACGGGTTCACATTGAGGACAATGCAATATTTTAAGTGTGGGGGAGGGAACCTTTTAGTTTAGTAATTTCAATTGTTTTCCTGTTAAAAAAAACCAAAAAACAAAAATTGTGTGTTTTTCAAAATTTGTGTGTTTATTTTACAATTTTCTGTGTGTTTTTGAAACTTTTGAGCTGAAATGATTCTCATCACCATTTTTAAATCCATATCAATAAGTGAAACAATTTACCCCTTGAAACTAAGCTTAAATGAATGCTGAAATGACTTTGTTTCAAGTTCAAATATTTAGTAATTTCATGCAAAGTACGCTGAATTTTGAATCCCATGCCAATCTCACTGTCTTTATATTTGAAATCACTTTCTTGTGAGGCTTCTAAACCATTATTTTCATATTCTTTACATTCACCTCACTTCTTGAGAGAGCCAAACCATACTTGATTTAACCAGAATTTGATCTATTCCTGTCAAAACTTGAGGGTTTGAGGTACTTGTGTTTAAATGATTGAGGCATTTGTTTGGTATTAAAACCCCTATTTCAAATAATCCTTTTTTATAATGGCCTACCTTGAATATTTAATCCTTGTAGCCCTTAGAAGCCATGCACAGCCTGTTAGGTTAAGCCACATTACAAGCCAATTTTCCCTATCCAACCAACTCTTGAAGTGAAATTGCATAATCTAGTTGAGCTTAAGTGTGGGGGAAGCTGTCTTGTGTTGTGCCACCACATTATGTGATACTTTGGGTGGAAAATTAAATTCTGAAGAGATGTGTTTGCTGCTAAAGAAAGTCATTATATTGAAAGCTGTACCTTTTCTGGAGCTTTCATGACAAGTGAAGCTGTGCCTTTTCTGGAGCTTCTAATTGAGGTGGAAAGCTGTGCCCATCTGGAGCTTTCAAGAAAATCATGTTCCAGAAGATTGACATTTTTTATGCTGAAATGATGAATGGTGTAAACCTTTCATGACTTTTCATGATGATGGAGCTGAATTGATACTATGGGGATTGAAGAGAAGACCATATTTAAGTGAAAATTAGATTAATGCAATTTTGCTTTAAAGGAGTCAAGACCTCCTCATTCAGCCTCAGAGTTTTTCACATCTTAATCCTACCAACCGAAAGCCACAGAACAACCCTGAAAAGTCCTCATGATAAACATATGTCCTTGACTCACATCGGGTAGCGATGTAGGAATCTATCAAGCCTATGGTGACCCTTGTATGAGTTTGGATGAGAAAGACATTGCAAAAAAATTGATATTTGAGTGATGAGAGAAAATTCAAGCGAGGTAAGTGTTTTGTGCATGGGTGGATAAATGAAGTGGAAATATATTGAATGATATAAATGGAGAACCTGAAATAAGGTTTTTTATGAGGCATGATATCTTTTTTATTCTTGGTGTGAAATTGATTGATCTTAAAGATATGTGTTTTAAAATTGGTTTTGATTTGATATTGATGTTTACTTGATATGAGGTTTTGCCCAGGTGTGCAAAAGGGTAAGTGTGGGGGAGTTGATAAAACACTATTTTATTGAATATTTTATTGATAATAAATGATATAATTTCCTCACATTGTGTTAAATATGTTTATTTATAAAATATTTGGGATTTGATCATTCATTTGAAAATTTGGTGAAAATTCCAGTTTTACCCTTAATAGTGCACTGTATTATTTCAAAGATAAATATTTTTATATTTATTATTTGAATTTGAAATTTTTTAAAAGTGTTCCTAACTTAATTATCTACAACTTTTATTCAGGACACTAAAGCTAAAGAGTTAATTTGGTTGTTGAAATTGGGTTATGAAGTCAAAGTTGGGATGGGCTCGCCAGAATGGAGAAGGTTCTGTATTTGGGCCATATCCTCTACATACGGGCTTGTATTGAGCCCAAAGTTTGAGGACAGCTCGGGGACATGATGTGGCACAAACCATCCTTCTGGAAGGCCGGTCAATTCACGCGTTTTGGAGGTCAAATGGGCGGTGCAAGTTTCATTAAAATATTTGGCCGAGATTTTGCATTCACACTTGAAACCACTTTAAACCTAGCCTCCCCTCCACTCTATAAATTAGTGATTTTATAATTTGGAGAGGCTGGTTCGTGCATTGGGAGATTGGAGGCAGAGGAGAATTGGTTTCAACCAAATTCTACAACCATTGTAAGAGAGGTAGCTCTTGAAGCAAGGATCCTCTCACCGAAGCCTCCTTCTCTCCTTCATGTTGTAATTGTTTTGTTTGTGTAATAAACTTCTTTGTTCTTCTTTTATTTCTTCTCTTTTCCTCTGTTTTATTTAAATTTATTCTTCTCTTAATCTTCCTCTTGGGGCTGGAATTCTTGAGTAGAAGCGATATTGGGTTATACCCATTATAAACCTTTGCACATGCAAAACGCTTCTACGATGATTACGCCACCCATGGAAGAGTAATTTTTAGTGATCGATCTATCTTCTACCCTCTTCATTTAATTATTTTGAATCATTGAGCCTACTGTAATTCACTTAATATGATCCATGAATTATGTTTTTAAATTTTAAGAAACTAAGCAAGCAATTGAACAATTAATACAAAAACACGCGAGGTCGAGATTTTGTGTAAATTGTGAGAGTGCGAGCTTAATCGGTAATACAAGACCACTTGGGATAAATTTGTAGAGTTCAAATATAATCCCTAAAAACAATTCATCCTCATTTCCAGAATGGATATGTGCCTTAATTTACCACTGATCATAAGCTAATCTTAGAACATCAATCAAAGCAGGGTGCTGCGATTGCACGTTCCAAAGTTAGCCTAGCTTTAAATTCACATCATCTTTGTGGTAAAGTTAATTCTCGTAGGGTTCGGGATTTAACAAATTAAGGGATCATAATTAAGTGAATGTTAATTTAAATGATAATGATTAATAATAAAGTGAATAGGTAGAGTTAGATCGATTACGCTTTTTAAATAGATTTCTAAAAAAAACATCTTCTTGTTGTGTCATTTAAATTGAAATTCATTTCAAAACTAAAGATATAATTTACGAGGTAATTAAAATGTGATTTGATCATTCATTTGAAAATATGTTTATTTATAAAATAAATGATATAATTTCCTCACATTGTGTTAAATATGTTTATTTATAAAATATTTGGGATTTGATCATTCATTTGAAAATTTGGTGAAAATTCCAGTTTTACCCTTAATAGTGCACTGTATTATTTCAAAGATAAATATTTTTATATTTATTATTTGAATTTTAAATTTTGTAACAGTGTTCCCAACTTAATTATCTACAACTTTTATTCAGGACACTAAAGCTAAAGAGTTAATTTGGTTGTTGAAATTGGGCCATGAAGTCAAAGTTGGGCTGGGCTCGCCAGAATGGAGAAGGTTCTGTATTTGGGCCATATCCTCTACATACGGGCTTGTATTGAGCCCATATTTTGAGGAAAGCTCGGGGACATGATGTGGCACAAATCATCCTTCTGGAAGGCCGGTCAATTCACGCGTTTTTGGAGGTCAAATGGGCGGTGCAAGTTTCATTAAAATATTTGTCCGAGATTTTGCATTCACACTTGAAACCACTTTAAACCTAGCCTCCCCTCCACTCTATAAATTAGTGATTTTCTCATTTGGAGAGGCTGGTTCGTGCATTGGGAGATTGGAGGCAGAGGAGAATTGGTTTCAACCAAATTCTCCAACCATTGTAAGAGATCTCACACTCATATCCAAACCCATGATTGATCTCTCCATGACACTAATTGTAATAGTTATAACAAGATCAAAGGCTAAGAAATAATGATTTTTGACCTACCCAAGACACAACCCTTTTTTTATTTTTTTTCATTTTTTAAAATTTTTTTCCTTGAAAACTTGTCAATAAAATTTAAACAATATGTCATAAGCATATATACATTACCAATCCCCACTGAAGTACAACCTCTCCCCCATACTAGAATGGATTCTTTCCCTCAAGAATATGATAACATGGTAAAATCAAAAAAGGGTACCCAAATTGAAATCCAATCCCCTGCACTTAAATTTCAAAAAATTATGCAATGAAAATCCATGTTGATATTGGGTGGGGAAAGGTATTAGGCTTATAATGTGCCTATCAAATAAAAGGTTTTCATAATATTGAAGGGGATTTCAAAATGAGGATTAATGTAAGGGAAATGGGAGGCTACTTGGCTATTGTGATTCCCATGTGGTTCAAAAAATGCCTCTATCATATTAATGCACACTAAAGTAGGAAATTCAGCTCGAAGGTCCAAAAACTCAAGATTCACAAATAGGGGTGAAAAAACACTCATTTAGAAAAGATGGCCATAGGTAGCCTTAGTATGAAAGCCAATGTTGGTTCTCATGGTTGGGGAAAGTCATTTTCCAAATAAAAAATTGAGCATTCAAAATTTGTTGGTTTTGAAACAATATTATTTATCCAAATATATGATGAGAACACAAGATTTTTGAGATGAAACCATGTATTTTGACTCCCCAAAATGGTTGGACAAAATTTAAAAACTATATGGCGAGTAAGTATGACTCTTTTTTTCATATATGTTTTTTAAATGATTTTTTTAGTTTTTAGGTTTTTTTTAGTTTTTTATAAAGATACACCCACAAAAATGAGAAAGAGTTAATAAAAAAATGTGACGAGGAAAGTGGTAAAAAATGAGAATGAGGGAGGAAGAAGAAAAGAGAGAGAGAGAGAGAGAGAGAGAGAAGATGAGTTAAAGAGAAAGAGGTGCACCCTGGTTTGGATTTGGTGGGTTGTCGTATCCATCTAGTGGTGGGTCAACTGTAGAAGTTGGAGATTCGATGGAAGTTTATGTGGTTCTCGTATTTCATGTCCCCTCATGGTGATGCTTTAATCGATTTCCATTAACCGTGAATTTAATTTTGGAAGAGGGGTCTTGGACTTGCACTACACCAAATGGGTAAACATGAGAAACAATAAAAGGACCTTCCCAACAAGAATTAAGCTTACCTGGGTGAAGTTGAAATTGAGAATAAATGAGCATTACCTTTTCACCATCATGGAATACCTTTCTCATGATGTGTTTGTCATGGAGTTACTTGGAGTTTTCTTTGTAGAGATTAGAATTCTCATAAGAATCAAGTCGAAGATCCTCCAGTTCATCTAATTTCAACAATCTTTCTTCACTATATTTTTCACAATCAAAATTACAGGTTTTCACTGCCCAAAAAGACTTATGTTGGATTTAAATTGGTAAATGACATGCTTTACCAAAAACAATCATAAATGGATACATCCCAATGGGTGTTTTATAGGCAGTTTGATAAGCCCAAAGTGCTTCAGAAAGTCTTTCAGGACAGTATTCTCTAGTGGGTTTTACAATTCTCTCAAGCACTCTTTTCACTTCTCTATTAAAAAGTCCAACCATGCCATTTTTTGGGGGTGATATGCAGTTGATGTTTTATGTACAACACCATTATTTTTAAAAAGATATTCCATGGTTCTATTAAAAAAAATGGGTTCCTAAGTCACTTATCAAGGCACGTGGTGTGCCAAATCAGTGGAAGATGTGTGTCTTTAGGAACTCACTAATAGTTTGTGAATCATCCTTTCTAGTGGGTTTGGACTCAACCCACCTAGAAACATAATCAACTGCAAGAAGAATGTATAATAATCCATTGGAATGGGGGAATGGTCCCATGAAATCGATACCCCAAACATCGAAGATCTCACAGAAAATTAAAGGCTTTTGGGGAATTTCATTTCTCTTTGAAATTGTGCCAAACATTTGGAAAGTGGGACATGATTGACAGAACTCATGTGAGTCCTTGAAGAGTGGAGGCCAAAAGAATCTAGAGTCTAGGACCTTTAGGTATGTCCTTTGTGTTCCAAAGTGGCCACCACCAGGAATTGAGTGACAGAATTCAAATATTGAAGAATGCTTATTTTCATCGACACATCTCATTATTACTATGTCATCCCCAGTTTTCCAAAGTTTATTTTCTTCCCAAAAATATTATTTTGAATCACTTTTCAACTTCATTTTTTTTCTTTTGAAAAATTTTCAAGAAAAACACCAGAAACCAAGTAATTTAAAATTGGGGTATACCATGGTATTTTTGGAGTGATAGATGAAAGGTGATCAGTGGGGAATTCAGGATGGATGATTTCAGAATGAGAATAATTAGAAATTATACTCAAGTGATCAGCCACAAGGTTTTCTTTTCCTGGTATATCTTTGATTTCAAGGTCAAACTCTTGGAGCATTAGGATCCAACTTATTAGCCTTGGTTTGGAATCAATTTTCTTGAGTAAGAACTTTATAGAATAATGGTGTATGAAGATAATGATTTTGGAACCTAAGAGATAGGGCTGGAATTTATCTAAGGCAAAAACAACTGCTAAAAGTTCTTTTTCAGTGATAGTGTAGTGATATTGAATTTCATCCAATTTTTTTAGGCATAATATATGACATGAGGAATTTTTTCTCTTCTTTGACCAAGAATAGCCCCAATGGATCTATCAAAAGCATCATAGATCAACTCAAAGGGTAAGAACCAATTTGGGGGGTTGGATTATCAGGGAATATGTAAGAGAAGTTTTGAGTTCAACGAAGGATCTCTTTCAAACCTCATCGAAATGGAAAGTGACATCATTTTGGAGAAACTGAGAGAGTGGGAGGGAAATTTTACTGAAGTTATAGATGAATTGCCGATAGAAACCAACATGATCGAGGAATGAATAGATTTCTCGAACAGAGTTGGGTTCAGGAAGTGATTGGATCACTTCAATTTTGGTAGTATCAACTTCAATACCCTATTTTGAAACTATGTGCCCCAGAACAATCCCATTTGCAACCATGTAGTGACATTTTTCAAAATTTAACACACGGTTATACTTGGCACAATTTTTAAGGACCAGAGAGAGTGAATTCAAGAAAGATTCAAATGAATCACCATAAATGGTAAAGTCATCCATGAATACTTCCATGCATTGTTCAATGAATTCAGAAAAGATACTCATTATACACCTCTATAATGTTGCAGGAGCATTGCAAAGGCCAAAAGGAATTATCCTATATGCATATATTCCAAAGGGGAAAGTGAAATTGGTATTTTATTGGTCCTGAGGTGCAATTGGGTTTTGAAATTATCCAGTGTATCCATTAAGAAATCAATAGTGTGACTTTCCAGCTAATCATTCCAGCATTTGATCAATTAATAGAAGAGGGTAGTGATCTTTTCTTGTTTCACCATTCAATTTTCAGTAGTTTATGCACACACACCATTTGTTTTTCATTCAAGTTGTGTCTACCTTCCCATGTTCATTTGTGACAACAGTTATCCCGCCCTTCTTAGGTATAACTTGAATTGGACTAACCCATTCACTATCAGAAATTGGATAGATAACAACATCTTGATGAAGCTTAATGATCTCTTCTCTAACTACCTCAAGTATGATTGGATTTGGTCTTCTTAGTGGTTGTCTAATTGATTTGGATGATTCCTCAAGATAGATGTGATTCATGAAAAGAATAGGGTTGATTCCTGATATGTCATCTAGGGTCCAAACTATGGCCTTTTTGTTTTCCTCTAACACCTAAACAAGTTTGGACTCCTCAGTTTCAGTAAGTGAAGCAAAGACAATGACAGGATATGAGTGATCATGGAAATGGAATGCATATTTCAGGTGTGTAAGAAGAGGTTTCAGATCAGTCTCATCTTTCATTTGTGGGTTAGACAACTCAGGAATGGAGGAAGGGACTTCAGTTGCTTCAGATTAATTTTCCTTGATATAGTTCAATGTGGAGCAGTAGAGATCAGAGTTGATGTGGGATTCAAGAGAGTTTTCAAGTTCCTCTAGATTTATGGAGTCTATGAATGAGAGGTCAACATCAACTTCACCATTTATAACTTGGTTAATCATGGTGCATACATCACAAGATCCATTCTCATTAAGACATGATGAACATGATGGAATGGGGTTCAATTTACTCTCAGAAGTATCCTCAAAAGCATGGATTGAGAATGCAGAGTGATCCTCATATGGGTATCACATGGCTTGGAAAATGTTGAACTTGACCATTTGGTCCCCAAATTCAATGGATAAGATGCCTAAATGGACATCAATTTTGGTTCTAGCAGTCATGATGAATGGTCTTCCTAGAGTTAGGGGTGATCGAGAAGAGTTCGTCTCACCTTCCATGTCAAGGACATAGAAATCAACGGGGAAGATACGATCATTGACACAAACAAGGACATCCTCGATTATACCCTCAGGACTAGTAGTGATTCTATTGGCTAATTGAATGAAAACACTCATTGGATGTAAGGGACTGAGACCAAGGTTGGAGAAGATAGATTTGGGAATGACATTAATTGAGACTCCTAGGTCTATGAGTGCATCATTGAAGTTGCAACTTCCAATTTGGCATGGAACCTTAAAGGTCCCTGGATCATTGAACTTTATGGGAATAGACTTCTGGGTGGAAACATTTTCAAAGGTCCAAAGTTTCCTCTTGTGGTTGCACAATTCCATAAGAAACTTGGCATACTTAGGGATTTGTTTTATGGAATCTAAGAGGGGTATGTTTACTTCTATATGTCTAAACATGTCAAAAATTTCAGGATCAGGTTCAAATGACTTCTTTGGCTTAGAAACGTCTTGAGGAAAAGGAATTGGGTTCCTAAGTGGAATGGAAGGAGGTGAGGGAATGGTTTCAGATTCATTTTCAAGTTTCTTTTTATTTTCATTTTATAGGTCAAAATTTAAAGGGGGTTGGAGGACTTATCTTGAGGCATAGCAATTTTCTTCCCTGATCTAAGTGAAATTTCACTTACATTACCCTTGGGGTTGGGTAATTTTTGAGCTAGAAGTTGGGAAAAATTGGATAGTTGCTGCTGACTAAGGTGGGATGCAAGTTGACCAATTTGGGTTTCAATGTTCTTGAGGATCAAATTGGTGAAGGAGGCAAGATCTTCCACTGCACTTTCCAATGGTTTCATGGAATAAGAGTCTTGTCCCTAATTGGGCTACCTATATTTTGGTTTTTGGGAAAGTTATTGTATTGGTTTTGGAATTGGGAAGGCTCAGTAGGATATTGGAATCCAAGAGGAGGATTGTTCCTTTGAGGTTGAGGAATAAAAGGATAAGGTTGTTGGAAATTACCAACTCCTCGACCATATTGGAACTGGTTTGGGTTTTGATGAGGGAATTGAGGGGGATGAGAGACAGAATTACCATACCTCAGGCCTTAGTTATAAGAAGAAGAGAAGGGCTCAGAGTGAGGTTGGTTGAAGTTTCTAATGAACTGACCTGATTGTTGAGGGTTGGTGTTTCTATGAGCATATCTTGCATTGAGCTCCATTGGTCTAGATGAATCAGATTACTCCTCTTGAATTTGTGGACATTTTTATGTTGGATGAGATGGAGAGTTGTATATTCCACAGTTTCTGACAGGTCCAGGAAACATTGATAGTGGAGAATATGAGGTTGGGGATTTGGTAGCCACATCTAGTTGTCAAACAAGACCTGTAAGTTCACTCATCCACTCTGTAATATTGTTCATCTCTATTGACTGACTATCTTGGGCTTGTTTTACTTGTGCATGTTCTCGAGTATGTAATTGTCGTGTGTTTACAGCCATGTTTCTTATGAAATTTCTTACAGCTACAGGAGTTTTATCAACAAGAACACTGCCACTTGTGGCATCAATGAGGGTTCTCTTCATAGCCAATAACCCCTCATAGATGTATTGGATCAAGAGTTGGTTCGGGATTTGGTGGTGTGGGAAGGTTACAACAAGATTTTTGAACCTCTCACAGTACTCATGGAGTGATTGATTTGGGATTTGATGAATACCACTTATTTCATTTCGGATAGAAGCAATATGAGAAGCAGGAAAGAATTTTTCTAAGAAGAGTCGCTTCATGTCATTCCATGTGGTTATAGTACCAGGAGAGAGGTAGTAGATCCATGAATTGGTAGAGTCATCTAGGGATAAAGTAAATGCTTGAAGTTTAATTTGTTCCTCAAAAATCCCTAGAGGCTTCATGGTAGAGTACACTACTTGGAACTCTTTAAGGTGGAGATGTGGATCCTCACTGGCTAGCCCGTGGAAATGAGGAAGAAGTTAAATCAAACCCGATTTGAGTTCAAAGTAAGCCTCTATGTTTGGATATTGAATACCAAGAGGTTGGTAATTTATATCAGGGGCATCAAGTTCTTTAAGTGTTTGTTCCCTAGGATTGGCCATTTATAATTCAACTGGTTGGAAAAGGACTAGTTCTTGAGTTATTTCATTATCTCTTATGTTCCTCCTAAGTTGGTGAAGTGTTCGCTCAATTTCAGGGTTAAACAAATCTGAGGTATTGTTTGGGAGGATATGAGGCATTCAGGGAGATTTTGTAAGAAATAGGAAGATGGGTTTTTTCGGTTTAGGATTTTTATGAGAAGGCGGGGGGTGTTTTGTTTTTTTCATTTTTTTTTAAATTTTTTTTGTTTTTTTACAATAACCAGAAACTAATGACTACATGAAGCACTATGCCCGGAAAAAACACCATTTGAAAAGCATGGACTATTGTCGCCTATCAATCGGTCAAAGTTCCGATGCTCTACTAATGTGTATAACAACACTTGGGTCGAATCCTCAGCGATGATACTTTTTAATAATCGTTTGTTTTTAGTGGATTGTATTCTGATTTGGGGGGTTTGTTGGCAGAGATTATGAAATGATTGATTGATTAATATTGATTTTAAAAATTTATAAATATTGGATTGAGTTCATTTTTAGGGAGTTAATCTTGTGATATCCTTGAGCTTTGCTTTATATTGCATTTAAATTAACACTCACTTCACAAGATAACGTTGATTGGAATTCCTAAGTGTTAAGGCTTTAATCCAAGCCTTAAATTAACTTTGGGTTCTAATATCAATTATATATTGTTGATGGTAGTGTATTTATGGTTCCAATAATCCATGGAAACCACATGTTAAACAAAACAAGTCAATAATCCATGACATGTTAAGTCCAACATACACAATGTTAATTTGAAGAATACTCATCGAGAAAATAGTCTCAATCACTTAACATCCCTAAATTTTGACTCACCCCAAAAATATACTTACTCAACCATTAAAATAGTTATTAATCTGGTAATATATGTTATTTGTGATGAATTATAAATATAATAAAAATAATGGGATAATAAAATATTTGTGCGTCGAACACACACACACACGAAGGGTGATCAGAATTAAAAACGAACTTTAGATTGAATTATAAATAGAAAGAAGGGAAGAGGATTCAACTATATTTAAACTATTTTAAGAACATTAATATGAAACTATAAAAGGTGGATGAGAATAAGAGATATTTAAGAAGAAAATTTCATTAAAACAGAATTACAAAGAAAGAGACTTACAAGATTACAAAAATAAAGAACACAAAAGTAAATGAAAACAAAGAGAGGAGGAAAGGTATCTCAAGTGAAAACTTGAGTATGGAAGTCCCTCACAAGCCCTTGGAAAGTATTTTTTCGTGCCAATATGTGCTCCTATCTTCTGAAATTCCAACCCCTTTCAAGGAGAGGAGGGGGATGTATTTATAGCCCAATGTTGTGGGCTCTTTGTATTCCAAAACTGCCCCTCCACTAGAATCGCCACTTTGATAAATAATACAACAGAATATCAAGATATAATATTCTTAAATTTTTTATATAAATATCCCCTATGTATAATCTGAAAATTTGGCGGCCATTGGACTTAAGGAACCAAAGTTATGGTCGGTTGATTAAACAAAGTTAATCTGTCCATTTCAATCCAAACATTTTGAAGTCCAAAATGAGAATGCGTTTTTGAATAAGAAGATGCCTTCAAATACGACTTATTTCTTCAAAAAAGTCATCCAACAATATCTCATCTTTCACACTTCAAAATATCATCTTTATTTTATGATTACATCATGAGATATGTCATGAATAGTGTCTAGATTTTAATTCCTAGTCATAATGGTGGGATGGACTTTAAAGAATTAGTTGGGGCCCTTGTTCTTGGATTTGGGCCTTGAAATTTTTATCCATTACTCCTTGAATTGTTATCAGAATTTTTGAGGAGAATTAATAAATTTTCACTTCTTTATTGAGCCCAGTAATTCAATCTTCATGGGCGGTCCAGTTTTCACACAGATTTTGTGGGCTTTCTTGTGTGGTCCATATAAGCCTTCAAATGGAATAATTGGCCCATGATCCCTTATAATTAAATGTTGGATATTGAATTAGTAATCTAAAAAACAAGAACCACACAATTTGGATCAGTAGGGTTAAAATTATAAATAAAATAGTAAACTGACTAAATTGGACTACTAAAAATGCTCAAAAATTATACTTAGTATTTAAACATTAATATTTCACACAAATTATGAACATTTCATATAAAATAATAAAGAGAGTATATAATAAGTCATGAAAATATTAATAACATCAATTAGGTAACTAATTAATTATGATTGGTCACTTAATTAAGTGTGATTGGGCACTTAATTAAGTGTGATTGGGCACTTAATTAAGTGTGATTGGGAACTTAATTAAGTGTGATTGGGTGCTTAATTAAGTGTGATTAGGCACTTAATTAAATGTGATTAGTCACTTAATTAAATGTGATTAGGAACTTAATTAAATGTGATTAGGCATTTAATTAAATGTGATTAGGGAATTAATTAAATGTGATTAGTCACTTAATTAAATGTGATTAGGGACTTAATTAAATGTGATTAGGTAATTAATTAAATTTGATTAGGGAATTAATTAATTATAATTAGGGAATTAATTAAATGTGATTATGGTATTACTTAAATGTGATTAGGCAATTAATTAAATGTGATTAGGCAATTACTTAATTCTAACTAAGAAATTACTTAAATCTAACTAGGCAATTACTTAAATCTAACTAGGAAATTAATTAAATATAACTAGGTAATTAATTAAATATAACTAGGAAATTACTTAAATATAACTAGGAAATTACTTAAATCTAACTAGGCAATTAATTAAATCTAACTAGGTAAGTAATTAAAGCTAACTAGGTAATTAATTAAATCTAACTAGTTATTTAATTAGCTAAGTAGTAATATTAATTAGCGAACTAGTTAAATTAATTAGAAAAGTAGTCAATACTGGAAATCGAGCATATACCAACACTTTGTTCCCAATGTTTTAGAAAACCCATTGGGAAAAGGAACCTATACCAACGGTTCTAGTAAACAGTTGGCATAGGCTGTTTTATGTTGGGTTTTCCCAATGGTTTAAGAAAACCGGTGGGAAATAGAACTATTACCCATGATTTTTATTAACCATTGGGAAAAATTATACCCAATTTAGGGCTCCCTCCCTCGCGACATTTCATCCCTACACACTCCTCCCCTCCCTGACCTCGACCTCCTTCCGACCTCCGCCTCTGCCTCCGCCTCCCGGCCCCCTCCCTCTCCTCCGGCAACGTTCCCCTTCCTCTCTTGGCCCCTACTCTGACGATGACATTCCCCTCCCCTCTCATCTCCTAGTGGAGTTCCCCCTCCCCTCTCATCTCCCTCTCTTAAAGACATCCCCCTCCCCTCTTGGCTCAATCTCCTCCTCTGACGTCCTCCGACCCCCTCTCTAGTCGCGCTTAAGACCCCCCATGGCCAAACACCCCACGAGTCATCCCACTCTCTCGTCTCCCTATCCTCCCACCTAGGAAATAATATTGTCGGCGCCGACCCCTGCCCCCCAAGAGCTAGAGGTAAATCTTTTCCAAATAAATGCATTAGACTGCCCATCTGAGGTAGACCTGACCTCTCCTAACATCTGATATCTTAGTTTCTGTGTTTGTGGATATTTAGTTGATGATTTTCTAATGGTTTAGGTGTAATCCTAATTTTCCATTTTTGCATTTTTTTTGTACAGTTTGGATGGCCAAAATTTTTCATCTGTTAACTCTTCACAGGTCTAGCTCAACCATGTTATTTTTTTGTTCACTCAAATGTGCAATTAATGGTTTAGTTGTTCCCATGATGATTGTAACTGAAATAGTTGGATTATAGATACTACATGTGATGAGAGGTATATGGGTAGGGGAATCTATTGGACTGTAAATGGTAAAAAATGTCTTTTTAAGTTTAGTAGGCATTTGGAAATGTGCAAAAATTTGGTTCGAAAATCAACATAATGTGTTCTGAGTGGCTTGTTTTAAAGAATCTATTGGTTATAAAAAATGAAAATTTTAGTAGTATGGTTATATTTTATAGATCCAAAATCCAAAGGCACTGAAAATGAATCATTTTCACTCATTAAAGGGCATAAGTATGAAATTAGATAGTTTGGTGTGGTGGGAGGGGGGATGAAATGCCAATGACTTCAACCCAATTGCAGACATAAATGGAAAGGGGTCGGTTGTGATGTCAGGTGTTATAAAAATTGCTGAATAGGTATATAATGAGTCATGGTACATATCAATAGTTTGGTTCGGGTCCCAGTCCAAGTCTTTTAAAAATGTAAAATGTAAAAAATAACAAAAAATAACAATAATAAATATAGTAAACTTACAATTCATCAAACTAAAATAAGATTGAACAAAATTATCAATTGGGCTGGGCCAGTCTTGGTCTGGGCTTGGGTTTGGTCTGGCTTTGCTGGGCCTTCACTAGTTTGAGTCCTACCCTAAACACTACTTGGGTTGGGCCCATTGTAAGAAATATGTCTCACAGACTGTCCAGGTCGACGCCAGGCATTGGGCCATTTCTACACCCCTATTGAGTTTAACAACTAAGTTGTTATGTTATTGTTTTTTACATTCAAAAGTATTTTTGGACTCTAAATATCACGTTATTAAATTCATGTTACTTTAAATAGAACTTTTACTTAAATAAACATTACGATGTTCAGTTTTTCTAATCCCCAACCCAAAAAACACTTTCTCTGCAATTATTTTACATTATAACCACTCAACAGGCTAGTAAGATGGGGTGTTGAGAGTGATAATGCTTGGATTGATAAATGTATTAATTTTGTTTGAATTCATTATAGACCGAGTTCACAATTGACCGGGGAATGGTGGATGATAGTAGGAGATCTATTTAAGACACAAGGTAAATCTATGCCGAACTTTATTTTTTGATGCATCAGTTATTATTCACCATAGTAGTCAATCTTAGATCACGGTGTGACACAACAGGGTTCTATCAGGGTTATGTGCACAATATTAAACTCAACTAATGTAGCATAGGTGCATATTCAATGGCTAAGTGTACTAGTATGGTGTTTCCAACAACATGCTATATAAAGAACATAATGAAAAATGAAGAGATTATTAAATGGAAATGTTTCCCCCTTGCTTCCAGGAACATGATTTGACCCATGGGGCGGTGTGGTTCTTATATATTGGGTGGTAAATGTATAGTCACAGGATACATGTATGTTTTTGTTTAGTTTTTATTTTATTTTCTTTATCGCATTGGCCACTTAGGTATTTTACTTCTTTCTATGGATGGAGGGTAGTGGTGCTGTCCTGACTAGTTGACGTAGATCACTTGTATACTGTAATACCATGAGGTGTGAGTGAGAGGAAACACTAGAAGATAGAGGAGCCTTGGGGTCTTCCATGAGATGGAATTGTTTTTCTAAAACATTGTGTGGGAACATTTCTAGAGTATGTTGGAATCATGAAATAACCCCGAGTGTCTCCATGAGATAGCATAAACAACCCCAAGTGTCTCCAAGTGTCTCCATACATCGTATCATCCTCTCATGGGTTGGCCACTCACCCAATCCTATCAAACCTATCCTAGTCTATCCTCTCAGTCACATAGTCTAGACTCATCTCTCAAGGATTATCCCATTCCTCGATGAACATCTCATCATCCCACTAGAAAAAGAGGATTATTCACCTTATTATTGTCCTAGTCACAAAATCACACCATGTCGAACCCATCTACATTATATTCTCAATAATCCGATCAATAACCTCATCAAAATAATGTATTATAACCCATCCCCACTAACCAGGTTCCATCCTAAGCTAAATCACACCAAGCCTCTTGGAATTATAATGCCAATCTGTCTGACAATACCCAATACCCACACTAGCATATCATCCTTTATATCTTTAGTTGAACTATTGAATCATTAAATGGAGTAAAACCTTTCATAATACATTTTATATAATCAGAGGGACCATCCCACCCTAAGAACCTACCAAGATTACAATCCATCCTAATAAGTATTTCCTCATCAAACGCTAGATGTACAATTTCCACACCTATCACTACAAGGCCCAATCCTCTTAGGAATAGTTTACTTCATCTAAATACCCATCGTTAGTGACATCAATCAAATTAAAGTGCATAAATGTCAACTGAACCCTACATTCCAAGAATTATTCATGTGGATAGGCCCTATAGCAACAGGCTAAGAACTAAAACCATAAATAATAATACCAAATACATGCATCATTTTTAAATAAATATCTCAAGTGTAAACATAAAAACCAAGAATAATAAGACCTCATCCCTTGTATTGAAAAAACCAAAACTAAGTTGAGACTCGGGCCAAATTGATTATATACCATTAATAGGTAGAGTAATTGTTAATTAATAGGAATGCACTATTTGATAGTATCATTTTGAAACATTGGTCTATTTCCCCTTTGCTTGAAGGAACATGATTTGACCCATGGGCCACTGTGGTACTTATATGTTGGGCGGTGATAGGTATAGTCACAGGAGACAGGTATGTTTTAGTATAGTTTTTATTTTATTTTCTTTATCGCATTGGTCACTTAGATCTTTGACTGATTTCTATGGACAGAGGTAAGTTATATTCTATGAATGGTGCCAGAAGAAGTTCAGATTTATTCAGTCCACCGACTTTGATCCAAGGTAAGATTCTATGGTTACTACTTGTCTTGCACCTCATGTATTTGGGGCATTAGTGTTTTTGACTCTATATTATGTTTTTGGTAGGGTTTTGGATCGTTTTGTGTTGGTTCGGGTGGATTTGTTTCTCCACTTCCAATCTAGGTAAGGCTTTAATTCCATTGGTTGGTTTATCACTGGTTATGTGGAATTCTTCATGTGTTTTAAGGTTCTTAATATCATTTGTGTAGTGTGTTTATCCTTTCTCGTTGGTTTTGAGTCGCCATGTCAAGGGTGAATCGCCTGCATGTGCATAGGTAAGTAAGTATATATATGTGGGTTCCCCCGTTATGTGTATAGTCACCCATGGCAGTGATTATGCACATTTGGGGCTAGGTGTGCCCATGTATATATATATAAATGCATACGCAGGTGAGTGAAGACTGATATATTAATATAAGCATATGTGAAAGGATCCCCTTGCACATGCTCATGGCCATGTGGGTGTGTGCATAGGGGCTAGGTGTCCTTTCATGATTATGAAGGTGCATATACCTAGTGGAGGAGCATCAGCTTTTAGTTAGAAATCTCCAAGATCCAAAGTGTATGGCTTGGTTCCACCTTGAGGTAGAGTCCCTCTCATAGCCTCTTTAATTTAAGAATGCTTTAAATTGAATTTAGATTCTTTCTTAATTCTTCTTAATTATATTGAATTGCATATCTTGAATAAGTGTTCTTTAATATAATTGTTTCATTTGTTAAATAAAGTCATGTTTGTTAAAACCACTTTGTGTATAGGTTTGTATTTGTTGTCAATGGTTGTCAATGGAATATCAAAATGAAGGAGATCATGAAGTACTCTGATGAAGTAGAGGAGTAGTGACTCAGACGATTGTTGTACTGATCGTAAGTTAAAAGAACATGTGTCAAAGGTGATACATTATTTACAACAATGAAGAATGTGGGGTGTGATCCATCTGAGACCGATTAAAGAAGAATGAGTTGAGAACCATGCAAGAGACTTCCCGATGAATTGAATCGATTTGCATGAAGTATATCATGATGGTTGATGAAGAAGACAATGTGAAATGATTGGAATTCTGAGATAGTCATGCACATCACATTGTCATCGAAGATGATGATGCTAAAGTTGTTCCTTCAAAGACTACATATCACAATAGTGGAGGTTGTGATAAAAGCAGAAGAGTTGCTGAAGTATACAGATCACCAAGAAGAAGCGTTGTTGAGGTGATCGTCCTTATCGACAAAGAAAACAGACGACATATAAATTTGTTGGCAAAAGAGATTCTATGGAGATAGGTCGAGTTCGAGGACTGTGGATAATGATCCATGTTTCATTCAAGGAACGTCGAAAAAGGAATGGATAAACTGGAGGCGGAAAAAAAGAATAGCATTGAAGGTGGCGCTGTTTTCCAGTGTTTGCCAAATTTTTGGGGTCCAAAATTTGTAGGTTGGTGAGCATCGCAAAAAGTGGATTTCCAGGAAGATCATAATTTAATATGGAAAAGGCATGAGTTTCGCGAAGATGGGATGCATGGACTGGATTTCGCGAAGACCAGAAGAATGGAGGCGGTGAGTCTTCGGAATTACATCAAGCTTTGTGAACGGTAGAGGCTGGAGAGCTTCACGGCGATGAAGGGCTTTGCGAGGGAGCTTCGCGGTGAAGGCGTGAAGGAATGATGACAGTGATACTTCGCGATTACGTCAAGCTTCGCGAACGGAAGAGGCTGAAGCACATCGCAACGGAGAAGGGCTTTGCGAGGGAGCTTCGCGACGAAGGCGTGCACCGTGAAGGAATGTTGACGGTGTTTCTCTGCGATTACGACGAGCTCCGCGAACGGAAAATTTCCATTCTGCTTCGCGATTTTGAGAGATTTTTGGCGGGAACTTCGGAGCTTCACGATTGGAGATGACGTGGCGTTGACTTCGCGCAGAAAGGTCGAGGGTCGGTGGAATCACCTATAAATAGAGGCCGACCCCCTCAATAGAAGCAGAGAGAGCTCTCAACGAAAAACCATTGCTCTCGGTTCGCAAAGTTCACTAGCGAAGGTAGTTTTGCTTTGCGAAAGTTGAGCTTCGCGGCGGCTATCCTAGCTCCGTGAAAAGGTTGCGCCCCGCATTGGCTCATTGAGCTTCGCGAAGAGGAAGGATCTTTGCGGCGACTTTCCCAGCTCCGCGAAAAGAGTTCGCCCCGCGTTGGCTCAATGAGCTTCGCGAAGTGGCAGGAGCTTCACGATAGCCAAGCATTTTGAAGGCTTGAGCATCGCGAGAGTGATTCGCGATTGAGCTTTGCGAAAAGGCAGGGGCTCTGCTCAGAATTGCTTGAGCTTTCCAAAATTAGGAGCCGTGCGAAGTAGGGTACTTTGTGAAGACCCTTTCCTAAGGTTGTTCACCCAGTGGACAGGGGAAAGAGGAGTATTCATCAGTGGATGAAATCTGGACTTTGACAGAGCATCAATTATTGAGCAATCAGACAAGTGATTGTGATTCAGGCAAACAAGAACAGGGGATCTAGTGCATTCAGTCATTGCACTAAAGGAGGATTGAATAGAAAAGTGCATCAACTCTGAACTCTGATGCATGCAAAGTCTCATGCTGAACAGGAGACACAGAACTTCATGTCTATCCATTGAAGAGACCTTCACGTCTATAAACTGAGTGAGACTTCACCCAACAGCAGTGAGCCAGGGGGAGTCAATGGGAGTGACCCGAGGGAAGAAGTGAGCTATCCCTGAACCTTTGTAAAGGCAGTGAGCCTGGGCCAGAGTGACTGTGCCCGAACAGTTATATCCGCAGCTAGTGAAGCATAGTGGATTTAGGTACGACCGGAAACCTGTCGGCGTATGCTCCTTGGATGTAGCCTTTAGTGGTGAACCAAGTAAAAATAGCTGTGTCATCTGTCTCTGCATGTGAATGTTTAATTTCTGATCATATCCATCATACAGGTTTAAGTAGTTCCTACCAACGTGGGAACAAGATCCACAACTTAAAGAAGAAAAATTTGCCACCCTGATTCACCCCTCCCCTCTCAGGGTGTCCCGGGGTCCTACAATGTTTTTATAATAAAACCCCTCCAACAGAGGTGCGTTGTCTACGAAAACTCACAATGATAGTTTAGGGTGTATGATTCTTTTCCATTGTTTCATTTCCCTTTATATGGTGCATCATTGTGCCGCTCACTACAACCTTCCGACGATCCCTTGTTATAACATATTAAATATTTGATTTGTTCTATCCTGTCCGTTGTGACCTTATCTTATGAAAAAACCCGCTTCAGGCGTTTTCCTGGACTCTTGTCCACCCCTTTGGGTGTTTACCCGAGCCTATATATCTAAAAACATTGATGGTGTCATTGTTTAACACATGTCAGGCTTATGGTGCCCCCACCATAATCTTCATCTTAACACTTTTTGGGGTGTTTTCCTGGCCTCGATGCACATCTAATTTTTTACATATATGAATTCTCCCATAAGATTTGTGTTGCATCCTGAGATGTTAATGAAGGTTCCAGGCACAATGGAAGCACGTGTGTGGATGTGCCCACTTGGATTTTTTTCATTAACAATGATCAATCCGGGATCAATATGACGATAAATGCCAGTCTCTATAGATCAAATCATAGAAATGGAAAAAGAAAAGGAAAGTCCTGGAACCACAAAGTAGGATCGTTACAGGTTTATTATAATTAATTTAATCAATTGAAAATAAATACCTTTTGGGTGTTCTTTCTTCATTGATGTTCTTGATCACGTTCCGGTGTGATTCGTCGTTGCATCGTAGAATCCAAGTGTAGACTTCCTCTAGAGGTGATCCACATGTGTACCTCGTATCTCGGGATGTCGCCAAAGGAGTCTCTGGGTGCAAGCGTGGAGAAACCTTTGTTTGCGTTGTCGGCCTTAGATTGTCTTGATCCGATGGAAGAGGATCTCTCTCGGTCTTGAGAGCATTCTTGGTAGAAGAGGTTTTTTCAGTCTTGAAATAATTCTCCAGAGTTGTTGTGCACAACAATTCTCTTAGGTTAGGAAAAGAGTTGGTGTTGTGAGCATATTTATAATCGGGTTTTAGGTTGTAGAGTTATGACAATAAATAAACATGTTACGCCTTTTATTTATTTCATTAACTCTTATTGAAAAACCCATGTCGAATAATTAATTCCTTGACATGCACTTATGCTGATTATAATAAATATCATTTAATAAAACGATATTTCCTCAAAATACCAACTGGAAAAACTACACTATGTGTACATTCAATGTACACAGTGTGTATATCTTATATTAATTTATTCATTTCCTTTCCAAAATGAAAACTACATGGTGTGTACATTTAATAATACATGGCATGTACTTGTTTTCAAAATAAAACTACACGGTGTGTATTCATTGATACATGGAGTGTACTTGTTTTATTTTATTCTTCCTCCAACATTAAAACAATTTAGGCTTCCTTGAATAATTATTAAACCACATACAGGAATAATCTTTATTCTACTTGAGATACTTGAATACACTTAGTGTGTGACCCTCTAGGCCTCTTTCTCATTGGCATTAGGCGGGCTTGCCTAAAGTCCAAGATTACTGTCTAGCAACGGGTCAAGGAACCCAATAGAAAGAAGTTGACGCCGCATTGACGTATCACCACATACGAATTCTTACTGTGTAATTTAATCCATTTGTATCAATATCTCATCAATCGGGTTTCATGGCAGTGTCATAAACCAATATGCTTGATCCATCATTCTTTGACTACCTGAATTAAACTCATCGTTTACACCATGGACATGGAATTTAATGTGACAGTTCTATTTCAATCAAAGGGACGTGATATCAACTTCCATAAATGGAAGGGACAAATCCTTCCTCAACTTATCCATTAACAACATGTCACTCGTGACGCACCCAACGTACCCTACTTCCCGCCAACTTTTTGTGTGACGGTTTTCATCAATAAATCTACGTGTGCAAGTCATGGCATGATATAATGATAATCTTCCAGTCTAAGGACCATTACACACGCTCGTAGATAGCAATGTATGATGACACCAAGACATGCATAATTTCTATTGGTGGGTCTATTCTCATAATCTCTCATCTTGGAGATTACCAAGTGCGAACTCCATGAGAGAGAGACTCGTCTTCTTACGAGTACTTGCACATGATGGTCTGTATACTATGTGTCCTATCATAGTATGTCATCCAACCGCAGAACTTTATTTAAGAATATTGTTATAGCATTTCAAGGTTCCCATCATAGCGGGGGTCTTCCATAACCTTGTTAATGAAACAAATATTCCAGGACATTATTATATTATAGTCATACATAACAATGAAAAATATATAATAAGTGAACATTCATGTGATCAAAGTACAAAAAAGTTGGTTCTCAGGACACCAACCCTTACAAAATCCCACTTGGACTAGAGCCAACTGCCTATGACTTTTAGTCTGCTAGACCTCACATGATGATCATGTTTCTGATGAGTCAAGGCTTTAGTCAAGGGGTCCTCCATGTTGTCTTTCGTGGAAATATTGCTCACTGAAACTTCACCTCTCTGAGAAAAATCCCTCAAGAGATGATACTTCCAAAGTATGTACTTTGTCCGCTGATGTGACCTTGGCTCTTTTGCAAGTGTCACCGCTGCAGTATTATCACAATAGAGTGTGATAGGATCTTTACTGCTCGGTACTACATCCAGCTCTTGGACGAATATTCTCATCCATACTACTTCTTTAGCTTCCTCAGAAGCTGTGATATACTCAGACTCTGCTATAGAATCTACCACCACACTTTGCTTTGAGCTCTTCCAGCTCACTGCACCTCCATTCAAACTGAAGATGTATCCAGTCTGCGACTTCATGTCATCTTGATCAATCTGGAAACTAGCATCTACATGTCCTCTGATGACTAGTTCCTCATCTCCTCTATAAACCAGGAACACATCCTTAGTACACCTTAGATACTTAAGGATAGTCTTGACTCCCATTCAATGGCAGTCTCTTGGATCAGCTTGATATCTACCTACTGCACTTAATTCATAAGCAACATCTAGCCTTATACATAGCATAGCATACATGACTGACTCAATCGCAGATGCATAAGGGATCCTTGCCATTTTTGTTATTTCATCAAGTGTCTAAGGACACATTTTCTTGGAAAGATGAATGCCATGTGACACTGGAAACAATCCCCTCTTGGACTGTTCTATACTGAATCTCTTCAGTATATTGTCAATGTATGTACTTTGACTCATGCCTAGCATTCTCTTGGATCTATCACGATGGGTATTGATCCCTATAATATATGTTGCCTCGCCCAAGTCTTTCATAGAGAATCATTTATGCAACTATGACTTAACTGACTGTAAGACAGGTACTTCGTTTCCAATTAGTAATATGTCATCAACATATACTATTATAAAAATGATTGCACTTACACTAAACCTTTTGTAGACACAAGGCTCACATTCATTCTTAACAAAGCCAAATTCCATTATAGCTTCATCAAAATGAATGTTCCATGACCTTGATGCTTGCTTTAATCCATAAATGGATTTCTGAAACTTGCATACCTTGTTGCCATCCTTTGGAGTCACAAACCCTTCAGGTTGTTTCATGTAGACATCTTCCTAGAGGTTCCCGTTAAGGAAAGTTGTTTTGACATCCATTTTCCAAATTTCATAGCCATGGTAAGCGGAAATGGACAATAAGATTCTGATGGATTTTAGCATCGCAACCGGTGAAAAGGTTTCATCATAGTCAATTTCTTAACACTGTCTAAAACCTTTTGCTACTATTCGTGCCTTATAAGTGTTGACTTGCCCCTCCATGTACAGTTTCTTCTTGAATACCCATTTATTACCTAATAGGATTTATATCAACTGGAGGATCTACCAAAATCCAGACTTGGTTTTGGTACATGGAATCCATTTCAGAATTCATGGCTTCTTGCAACTTGGAAACTTTTGTGCCTTCAACTGCTTCCTTGTAGGTAAGAGAATCATCATTGTCAACCAATAATGAGTCACCATCCTCAGTGACAAGAAAACCAAATCATTCTGGTTCTCTTACCTCTCTCATGATCCTATGAAGTTCTTGTGTCTCTGGAACAGATTGTTCTTCCACGAGGCTTTGTGGAATTTGTTCTTATACCAACTCTTGTGTATCTTGAGCCTCGACTTCATCGAAGTCTATCTCTCTCCCACTATCTCTTTTGAAGATATGCTCCCTCTCAAGGATTATGGAATGTCTTACCACTGTAACTTTTTTGTCTGAGGGGTTGTATAGGTAATATTCCCTTGTTTCCTTGGGATATCCTATAAAGATACACTTTGTGCCTTGGGGTGAAATTTTTTTACCTAAAGAGGCCTTAACAAATGCTTTGCAACCCCACACATGTAAATTCGATAACATGGATTTGCGTCCACTCCATAACTCCTATGGAATACCATTTATCGATTTAGTTGGTACTTGGTTTAGTATGTGTGCTATTGTTTGTAATTCATATCCCCAAAAGGATAATGGAAGACTTGCATGACTCATCATTCATCTCACTATGTCCAACAGGGTGTGTTTCCTCCTTTCGCTTATACCATTCCACTGTGGCGTGTAAGGAGGAGTGAGTTGAGATAGAATCGCAAGCTCCCATAAGAAATCAATAAAGTCCTGATTAAGATATTCTCCTCCTCTATCTGAGCAGATTTTCTTAATCTTCTTACCAAGATGGTTCTCAACTTCATTCTTGTATTATTTGAACCGATCAAAAGAATCTTACTTATACCTCATTAAGTAGATATATCCATATCTACTAAAATCATCAGTAAAAGTTATGAAGTATGAGAACCCACCCCTTACCTCAACTAGAAATGGCCCACACACATCTTTGTGAACTAATTCTAGAATCTCTTTAGCTCTTTCACCTTTCCCACTAAATGGGGCTTTGATCATTTTGCCTTGTAGACACGCATAACATTCACCAAGTGGTTTTAGTTCGAATGAATCTAAATACCCATCTTGATGTAATTTTGTCAAACGTTTCTCATTGACATGACCTATCCGGTGATGCCAAAGTTGGGTGTGGTATGAGTCATGTGAATTAACTTTGTTATCGATTTCCATTACTTGGTTTGTGTAGTCTAACACATAAAGGTCGTTACATAAATGTGCCCTACCAAAAAAATGTTAACTTTATAAAAGTAGCAACATCCACTTCCAAACTTGAAGATGAATCCATCAGTATCTAATATGGATACTAAAATAATGTTTTTGGTTATAGAGGGTACATAATAACATCCTTTCAAAACCAAGACCATCCCAGTAGGCAATGTGAGATGGTAGTCTCCGACAGCTACAGCAGCGAGTCTGGCTCTGTTGGCTACTCATAGATCCACCTCACCTCGGTCAATATTTCTGAATATACTTCGTTCCTGTATTTGGATACAGATGTGAGAACCACAAGCAGTATCTAATACCCAATTAGTAGAAACAGATAGATTGCATTCGATAACAAACACACCTGAAGCTTCCCCTTCCTTCCTTGGATGGGTGCAGTTTTTCTTCCAATGGACCTTCTTGCCACATGTGAAACAAACAACATCATGTTCCTTTGCCTCCCCATTTATCTTCCTTTTCTTGGAAGGCCTTGAAGATGCTTTGGGCTTAAATATCTTTGCCTTTCCTTTCCTTTTATTCACCATAAGGACAGAAAGTTTTTCACGCTTCATGTCATTATCCACTTGGCGAATGAGGATAAAAAGATCAGACAGAGACTTCTCAATGTTGTTCATGTTGAAGTTAACAACAAATTTTGAGAAGCTCTGGAAGAGTGATGCAAGAATGAGATCGGTACCCAGTTCTTCAAGAAGTTTAAACCCTAGAACCTCCAATAGCTCAATGTATCCAATGATATTGACTACATGAGGCCCAAAAGGGGCACCCTCTCCAAGATTTATCTGAAATAGAGCCTTAGAGATCTAAAACCTTTCATGTATTTCTCTCTCCTAGTATAGACCACGGAGGTGCTCGATCATGCTATAGGCATCCATGTCTTCATGAGACTTCGTGAGCTCACTAGACAACAATGATAGCATCAAATATTAAACGTCGAGAGAATCATTCAAATGTTGATCATAGACCAGGAAATCTTCATCACTTGCCCCTGGGGTAGGAGAATTAGGAAGTGAGGACTCCAGCACGTAAACATTTCATTCATGGCGTAGGATAACCCGAAGGCACCTAAACCATTCTTGAAAGTTACTGTCGGTGAGGATATTGTCTTTATCCGGAATTGATCACCGAGAAAATGTGGTTGATGAGTTTGTAATTTCGATTCTACAAATTAAAAGATCAGATTTATTAGTACCTTTTGATTACATTTTTATGAAAAATAATAAATTAATTTATTAATTCTCCCACTATTTTATCAAGTCCCAATGGCCCTCACCATTGAACTCGGAATGTCCAGTTGCTTTGACATTCTAGTGGCAAGGATCCATATTCCCCTTCACATAACCCCAACAAGGGTTGGTCAAGCTATTTGAAGGTATTTAGGTAGGCAGGTCTTTTCCAACTATGAGCTTACAGTTCCTTGATCTTTTGAGTGGACTCCCCAATCCTGAAATCATAACTTGGATTTCCTCAACTCTTGCCTCCAATATTACATCAAGTCTAGCAAGGGCTACTACTCTTGATGTAATATGGTTAAGTCAACCCAAAACCTTTCATAAGGGATTCCTTTATTAAAGTAAGTGTCCCAACAAGGGTTGGTCAAACACATAGTTTTATTGAGTCTTTCCCTTAATCAAGTAACGGAAGGCTTGGTCTGACTTAATATGGTATTTGAGGGATTTTATTCTTTATGCGTAGTTTTTCATTATCACATTATTTTTAATATTAAGTGATGCTTTCTTAAGTGATTAACTATGTTTTGATAATGTTTACGCATAGTCCGGTTTTTTTATTTTATTCCATATTTTCATGTTTGTTCATTTTATTTATGTGATCGTGACAACACATACATAATAAATAAACCATGCAATCAGACATAAATAAAATAAGATGGCATGATCATGAGCTTCTATTGGTTAGCTTATCTAGTAGTTTTGATAAGATAACCCTGACCTAGGTAAAACACCTTGAACCTGATGGTTCGTGTTTTGCAGCTCCCACTTATCCACCTTTGTATCTTCTTGGGTTGGTTTCGCCTCAGATTCGGATTTCAAACCGTCTCCTCTGGCTTGATAGATCCTCCATTAAACGGGGTTTACATTAAAGAAACCATGGGCATGCAGGCCCTACATTTTATTGGAAGAAGGATCGCAGGCCAACGAATTTAAATTAAACAAATTTAAATGAAACCATACACACATACAAAGGGTCTTTGGTCTGGATCATGATCATCTGTAGCATACAACGACATTTACGCATATTTAGAATTCAAATTCTTTTAATCATTCTATCATTTAAGATAAGTCGCACTCGAATTCAATTAATTATGATCTTATAATTAATCAATTATTTATCTTAAATTCCTTTCTGAATTTCCTTGAGATTCTTCTCATCCATATTCCTTATACAGGTCTTTTTACTATTGGAGGAAACCTTGTGAAATTTCTGGAAATTACACGACGTGTAGTTTATTTTTACACGGCGTGTATTTATTTTCACCTTGTATCCAAAGTACAAGCCAGGGGATTTGGCGTGTATTCTGTACTTTGGAAATTTTGGAGTACACAGCATGTAGATAAATCTTACACGGCATGTACTTCCTTGTTACATGGTAACCGGCCTGGAAATCCCATGTACGTGGTATGCGGCTTATCATTGTACACAGTTTCACCTGGGCCAAATCAGACTACACAGCATGTTGCTCCAACATACACACCGTGTAATCCGGTTTCCACGCGCCGTTCAATTCTGGTCAACATGGTGTAATTAATTCTAAGGGATACTCAATTCACACGGCGTGGTTTGACGGACCAGTGCCAGTTCGTTGAACCTAAGTACAGGGCGTGTAGTTTTAATTACACGCCATGTATTCCCGTGATGTACAGACAGAAATAGAGGCTCCTCCAGATGAGTTCCTCGTTTTTATTTTAATCAAAATTAAAATTAAAAGGTCATTTCTATGATATGAATCAAGAAACAAAGGAGGAATAACAGATCTCGTTTATTCATATTTATAGAATTATTTATTTCGAATTGAATCAAATATAAATGTGTAAATTATGAAAAAAAAAATTAAATAACTATAATCAATGTTGTAACCTCGCTATGATGCCATTTGAAGGTTCCGGGTGCAGCGGAAGCGCATGGGTGGATGTGACCACTTGGATGTTTGTCAAAAAAATGATCAATCCGGGATCAATACGACAATAAACGCCAGTCTCCATGGATCAAATCACATAAATGGACAAAGAAAAGGAAAGTCATGGAACCACAAAGTAGGATCGTTACAGGCTAATTATAATTAATTTAATCAATTGAAAAGAAATACCTTTTGGGTGTTCTTTCTTCATTGATGTTCTTGATCATGTTCTGGTGTGATTCGTCGTTGCATCGTAGAAGCCAAGTGTAGACTTCCTCTAGCGGTGATCCACAAGTGTACCTCGTATCTCGGGACGTTTCCAAAGGAGTCTCTGGGTGCTAGCATGGATAAACCCTGGCTTGCATTGTGCGCCTTAGATTGTCTTGATCCGATGGAAGAGGATCTCTCTCGGTCTTGAGAGTGTTCTTGGAGGAAGAGGTTCTTTCGGTCTTGAAATAATTCTCCAGAGTTGTTGTGCACAAAGACTCTCTTAGTTTGGGAAAAGAGTTGGGGTTGTGAGGATATTTATAATTGGGTTTTAGGTTGTATAGTTATGACAATAAATAAACACGTTATGCGTTTTATTTATTTCATTAAATCTTATTGAAAACCCCATGTCGAATAATTAATTCCTTGACATGCGCTTACGCTGATTATAATAAATATCATTTAATAAAATGATATTTCCTCAAAATCCCGACTGGAAAAACTACACATCTTGTATTAATAAATACACGGCGTGTACTTGTTTTTCATTGAAAACTACATGGCATGTACATTCAATGTACACATAGTGTATATCTTATTTTCATTTATTCATTTCCTTTCCAAAATGAAAACTACATGGCATGTACATTTAATAATACACGGCGTGTACTTGTTTTCAAAATAAATCTACACGGAATGTATTCATTGATACACGATGTGTACTTGTTTTATTTTATTCTTCCTCCAACATTAAAAAAATTTAGGCTTCCTTGAATAATTATTAAACCATGTATGAGAATAATATTTATTCTACTTTAGATACTTGAATACACTTAGTGTGTGACCCTCTAGGCATCTTTCTCGTTGTCATTAGGTGGGTTTGCCTAAAGTCCAAGATTACTGTCTAGCAACGGGTCAAGGAACCCAAGAGAAAGAAGTTGACTCCACATTGAAGTATCACCACATACGAATGCTTTCTATGTAATTAAATTCCTTTGTCTCAATATCTCATCAAGTAGGTTTCATGGCAGTGTCATAAACCTATATTCTTGATCTGTCGTTCTTTGACTACCTGAAATAAACTCGTCATTTAAACCATGGGCATGGAATTTAATGAGATAATTCTATTTCAATAAAAGGGTTGAGATATCAACTTCCATAAATGGAAGGGACAAATCCTTCCTCGACTTATCCATTAACAACATGTCACTCGTGACGCACCCAACGTACCCTGCATCCCGCCAACTGTCTGCGTGATGGTTTTCGTCAGTAAATCTAAGTGTGTGAGTCATGACATGAGTTAATGATAATCTTCTAGTCGAAGGACCATTACACACACTCGTAGTTAGCAATGTATGTTGACACCAAGACATGAGGAATTTCTATTGGTGGGTCTGTTCTCATAATCTCCCATCTTGGAGATTAGCAAGTATGAACTCCATGAGAGAGAGTCTCGTCTTCTTATGAGTACTCACACATGACAGTCTGTATACTATGTGTCCTATCATAGTATGTCATCCAACTGCAGAACTTTATTTAAGAATATTGTTATATCATTTCAAGGTTCCCATCATAGCGTAGATCTGCCATGACCTTGTTAATGCAACAAATATTCCAGGACATTATTATATTATAGTCATGAAGAACAATGAAAAATATATAATAAGTGAACATTCATGTAATCAAAGTAAAAAACAGTTGGTTCTCAGAACACCAACCCTTACAGTTAAAACATACTCAAATTTTATTGTTCTCAAGGTGACTAAAGTTTTATTATTAGAGTTCCAAGAAATTCATATACCATTGATAAGTAATACACCTATATAATTTGACTCTCAATCAGTAGTTTCAACTACCTAGTACCACTTTTAAAAACAATGAATATAAAATATATATCTTTATCATACCACAATCCTGAATCAAGAGTCTGCTTTCTATAACATAATATCAGTTTTTATAATGTTAAGGACAACTACATAAGATTTATTTGGAATCCTGTCCAGAAGATGATGCCCCGCGGATGTCGCTGGACTGGTCCAACACGTCGGGGTCACGTCGCGGTCACACCGCTTTAATGTCGTGATTTGGCTCTACTCTAGGACAACACCCCAGGGTGGTTCGCAGTTTTTTCGGAATTCGATGTATGATACCTAGATAGAGTTTTAGATACATTACCCACCCATAGTTAATGGGGAGGGAGGTGACGACTGGAATGTTTCCCAAATTCCTCCCACTACCTTCGCTTCTAGCCGGAAGATGTTTCCCCACGGATGTCGTTGGACCGGGCCAACACGTTGTGGTCACGCCACGGTCATGCCGTAGTAATGTCGTGAATTGGCCCTGCTCTAGGAAGACACCCCGCAGCGGTTCGCAGTCCTGTCAGAATTAAATCTATGATACCTAGATAGATTTTTAGATACATTACCCACCCATAGTTAATGGGGAGGGAGGCGACATCTGAAATGTTTCCCCGCCTCCTCCCACTCCCTTCGCTCCTGGCCGGAAGATGCTGCCTCGCGGATGTCACTGGACCGGGCCAACACGCCGTAGTCACACCGCAGTCACGCCGTGGTAATGTCGTGATTTGTCCCTACTTCAGGACGACACCCTGTGGCGGTTCACAGTCCTATCGGAATTCGATGTATGATACCTAGATATATTTTTAGATATATTACCCACCCATAGTTAATGGGGAGGGAGGCGACAGCCGGAATGTTGCCCCGCCTCCTCATACTCCCTTTTCTCTTGGCCGAAAGATGCTACCTTGCGGATGTCACTGGATCGGGCCAACACGTTGCGTTCATGCCGAGGTCACGACGTGGTCACGCTACGGTCACGCCGTGGTCACGCCGCGGTCACGCCACATTAATGTCGTGATTTGGCCCTACTGAAGGATGACACCCCGTAGAGGTTTGCAGTCCTGTCAGAATTCGATGTATGATACCCAGATAGAGTTTTAGATACATTACCCACCCATAGTTAATGGTGAGGGAGGTGATAGCCGAAATGTTGCCCCGCCTCCTACCGCTCCCTTAGTTTCTGGCTGGAAGATATTGCCCCACCTATGTCACTAGACCGGGACAACACGCCGCGGTCATGTCGCGGTCACGCTGTGGTCACGTCGTGGTCACGTCGTGGTATTGTCGTGATTTGGCCCTAATCTAGGAAGACACCCCATGGTAGTTCTCAGTCCTGTTGTAATTCTATATATGATACCTAGATATAGTTTTAGATACATTACCTACCCTCCTTCCTGGACCCCGGACAGCCCCCCCACCCTCCTCCATGGACCCTGGACAGCCCCACGGAGAGCCCCCCGCCCTCCTCTCTAGACCCCGGACAGCCCCCCGGACATCCCCCGGATATCCCCCCCAACCCTCCTCCCGGTACCCCAGATCCCAATCTAATATCTCTTCAAGATTCATCCTAAATCCCAACAGAAAAGAGGGTTTTAGAGCTTCGGAAGAAGATGAGAGAAGAGTGCAAACCCTAATCCAAAAGAGGAATCAAGGAGAGGATTAGTCTCACCCGGATCTTCAATCCACATTTTATGGAACTCAAAACACCCAAGTGAAGGGTATGAGTCAACCCCACCTCAAACTGAGGCACGGTGTGGCCGGTACCACTCAAAGTGTCTTACTTTTATTTGAAATGGACAACATTTTAAATGAAAACAACAACTGACATATGGAAAACCATTCAAACGGATTCAGATTGTGTTGATACTTTAGCACAACAATCCATGAGTCATTTTTGACATGTACGAGTCAACCCCGCCTCAATCCGAGGCACGGTGTGGCCGATACCACTCAAAGTGTTTCACTTTTATTTGAAATGGACAACATTTTAAGTGAAAACAAAAATTGGCATACGGAAAACCGACCAAAGGCATTCGGATTCTTTCGATAATTTAGGACAATGATCCATGGATCATTTGCGACGTGTACGAGTCAACCCCACCTCAATACGAGTCATGTTGTGGCTGGTATCACTCGAAGTGTCTCACTTTTATTTGAAATGGACAACATTTTAAGTGAAAACAACAACTGGCATACGAAAAACTGACCAAACGGATTTGTATTGGGTTGATACTTTAGGAAAATGATCCATGGGTCATTTTTTATGTGTACGAGTCAACCCCACCTCAATATGAGGTGCGGTGTGGCTGACACCACTCAAAATGTATCTCTTTTGTTTAAAATGGACAACATTTTAAGTGAAAACAACAACTGACATATGAAAAACAGACCAAACACATTCATATTATATTTATACTTTAGTAAAATGATCCATGGTTCATTTTTGACATGTACGAGTCAACCTCACCTCAATCTGAGGTGCGTTGTGGCCAGCAACACTCAAAGTGTCTCACTTTTCTTTGAAATGAACAACATTTTAAGTGAAAACAACAACTGACATACAGAAAACTGACCAAACACATTAGGATTTTGTTTATACTTTATGAAAAGTACACATGGGTAATTTGTGATGAGTACGAGTCAACCCTGCCTCAATCTCAGGCACGGTATGACCGGTACCACTCAAAGTGTCTTTCTTTTGTTTAAAATGGATACTCTTTTAAGTAAAAAAAATGGCATACGTAAAACCAACAAAACACATTCAGATTGTGTTGATACTTTAATAAAACGATCCATGGGTCATTTGTGATGTGTAAGAGTCAATACTGCCTCAATCTGAGGTGTGGTGTGGCTGGAACCACTCAAAGTGTCTCTATTTTTTTTCAAAAGGACATCATTTTAAGTGAATACAACAATTGACATACGGAAAACTGACCAATGGCATTCATAATATGTTAAAACTTTAGTAAAACCATCCATGGGTCATATGTGACGTGTAAAAGTCAACCCCTCCTCAATCCAAGGGCTGGTGTGGCCGTCACCACTCAAACTGTCCCACTTTTATTTGAAATGGACAGAATGTAAGTGAAAACAACAACGGGAATATGGAAAACTGACCAAACGCATTCGGATTGTGTTGATACTTTAGGAAAATGATTTATGGGTCATTTTTGATGTGTACGAGTCAACCCTACCTCAATACGAGGTGCAGGGTGGCTGACACCACTCAAAATGTCTCTCTTTTGTTTAAAATGGACATCATTTCAAGTGAAAACAACAACTGACATACGGAAAACCATCCAAACGCATTTGGATTCTATTGATACTTTAGGAAAACGATCCATGGGTCATATTTAAAGTTTAAAAGTCATCACTGCCAAAATCCGAGGGCTGTTGTGTCCGACACAACTCAAACTATCTCACTTTTATTTGAAATGGACAGGATTTTAAGTGAAAACAACAACTGGCATACGGAAAACCGACCAGATGCATTCGGATTGTGTTGATACTTTAGGAAAACGATCCATGGTTCATTTGTGATGTGTACAAGTCAACCCCACCTCAATCTGAGGCGCGGTGTGGCCGACACCACTCAAAGTTTCTCTCTTTTGTTTAAAATGGACATCATTTTAAGTCAAAACAACAAATGACATACGGAAAACTAACCAAAAACATTCATATTCTGTTTAAACTTTAGGAAAACAATATATGGGTCATATGTGACGTGTACGAGTCAACCATGACTCAATCAAAAGCGCAGTGTGGCCCGCACCACTCAAAGTGTCTCTCTTTTTTTTTAAAATGAACATCATTTTAAGTGAAAACAAAAATTGACATACAGAAAACTGACCAAATGCATTATAATTCGGCTGACACCACTCAAAGTCTATCTCTTTTGTTTAAAATGGACAACATTTTAAGTGAAAACAATAACTAATATATGAAAAACTGACCAAACACATTTTTATTGTGTTCATACTTTAGGAAAAAGATACATGGGTCATTTTTGACATGTACGAGTCAACCCCGTCTCAATCTGAGGGGTGGTGTGGCCGACACCACTCAAAGTGTCTCACTTTTCTTTGAAATGGACAACATTTTAAATGAAAACAACAACAGTCATATGGAAAACCGACCAAACGCATTAGTATTATGTTGATACTTTAGGAAAAGTATCCATGGGTCATTTTTGACGTGTAAGAGTCAAATACGCCTCAATCCGAGGCACGGTGTGGCTGACACCACTCAAAGTGTCTCTCTTTTTTTAAATGGACAACATTTTAAGAGAAAACAACAACTGATATATGGAAAACAAACCAAACGCATTAGGAATGTGTTAATAGTTTAGTAAAATGATCCATGGGTCATTTATGACGTGTACGAGTCAACCCCACCTCAATCCGAGGCGCGGTGTGGCTGACACCACTCAAAGTGTCTCTCTTTTTTTTAAAATGGACATCATTTTAAGTGAAAACAAAAAATAACATACGGAAAACCAACCAAACACATTTTAATTGTGTTGATACTTTAGTAAAACTATCCATGGGTCATTTTTGATGTGTACGAGTCAACCCCGCCTTAATCTAAGGCGCGGTGTGGCCGGCACCACTCAAAGTGTCTCACTTTTCTTTGAAATGGACAACATTTTAAGTGAAAACAACAACTGGCATATGGAAAACTGATCAAACACATTCAGATTCTATTGATACTTTAAGAAAAGGATCCATTGGTCATTTTTTAATGTGTATGAGTCAACCCTTGCCTCAATCCAAGGCACAGTGTGGCCGGTACCACTCAAAGTGTCTTTCTTTTGTTTAAAATGGATACTCTTTTAAGTAAAAACAACTGGCATGAGGAAAACCAACCAAACACATTCATATTGTGTTTATACTTTATTAAAACAATCCATTGGTAATTTTTTATGTTTATGAGTCAATACCGCCTCAATCAGAGGCGCGGTGTGGCCATCACCACTCAAAGTGTCTCTCTTTTGTTTCGAAAGGACATCATTTTAAGTGAATACAACAACTGACATATGGAAAACTGACCAAAGGCATTTGGATTCTATTGAAACTTTAGGAAAAGAATCCATGGGTCATATGTGACATGTACGAGTCAACCCCTCCTCAATATGAGGGTCGGTGTGGCCAGCACCACTCAAACTGTCTCACTTTTATTTGAAATGGACAGAATTTAAGCGAAAACAACAACTAGCATACGAAAAACCAACCAAACGCATTCGTATTTTGTTGATACTTTAGGAAAACTATCTATGGGTCACTTGGGACATGTAAGAGTCAACCCCTCCTTAATCTGAGGTGCATTGTGGCTGACATTACTCAAAATGTCTCTCTTTTGTTTAAAATGGACATCATTTTAAGTGAAAACAACAACTGACATACAGAATACCGACCAAACGCATTCGGATTATATTGATACTTTAGAACAATTATCCATGGGTCATATTTGATGTGTAAGAGTCAACCTTTCCTCAATATGAGGGTTGGTGTGGTTGTCACCACTCAAACTGTCTCACTTTTATTTGAAATGGACATAATTTTAAGTGAAAACAACAACTTGCATATGGAAAACCGACCAAACACATTCAGAATATGTTTATACTTTAGTAAAATGATAAACTGGTCATTTTTGATGTGTATGAGTCAACCTTGCCTCAATATGAGGTGCGTTGTGGCCGACACCACTCAAAGTGTCTCTCTTTTGTTTAAAATGGACATCATTTTAAGTGAAAACAACAACTGACATAGGAAAAACCAACCAAACGCATTCAGATTCTATTGAAACTTTAGGAAAACTATCCATGGGTCATTTGTGACGTGTAAAAGTATACCCCACCTCAATCCAAAGTGCAGTGTGTCCGACACCACTCAAAGTGTCTGTCTTTTGTTTAAAATTAACATCATTTTAATTGAAAACAACAATTGATATACGGAAAACAAACCAAATGCATTCGGATTTTATTGAAAATTTAGGACAATGATCCATGGGTCATATCTGACGTGTAAGAGTCAACCCTGCATCAATATGAGTCACAGTGTGGCTGACACCACTCAAAGTGTCTATCTTTTGTTTAAAATGGACATCATTTTAAGTGAAAACAACAACTGAAATAAGGAAAACCGACCAAACGCATTAGGATTCTGTTGAAACTTTAGGAAAACAATACATGGGTAATATTTGATGTGTAAGAGTCAACCCTACCTCAATCCAAGGAACGGTGTGGTCGATATCACTCTAATTGTCTCTCTTTTGTTTAAAATGGACATCATTTTAAGTAAAAACAACCGGCATACAGAAAACCGACCAAACATATTCAGATTGTATTGATACTTTAGCACAACGATCCATGGGTTGTATGTGATGTGTACGATTCAACCCCGCCTCAATCCGAGGCTCGGTGTGGCTGACACCACTAAACGTTTCTCACCTTTATTTTAAATGGAAAACATTTTAAGTGAAAACAACAACTGGCATACGAAAAACCAACCAAACGCATTCAGATTCTGTTGATACTTTATGAAAATGATTCATGCGTCATATGTGATGGGTAAGAGTCAACCCCATCTTAATCTAGGGCATGGTGTGGCCGGTATCACTCCAAGTTTATGTCTTTTGTTTAAAGTGGACATCATTTTAAGTAAAAACAACTAGTATACAGAATACTGACCAAACATATTCGGATTCTATTGATACTTTATTTTGGGATTATTAGCTTCTAATTTCTGAATTCAATCGTGTATGTGTTATAGAAAATGCAATTTTGTATGTATTCTTAATTTTGTTTAACCCACCCCCTAGACACCCCCACCCCTGTGGATATCCCCTCACCCCTGGACACCCCCACCCCCCGGGACACCCCCAACACCTTGTATGCCATATTATATATGTGTTATATATAATTCAGAATTTTTTATGCAACATAATTCATTTTGTATGTGTTATTGATTTATAATTCAGAATTCATTACATAATTCATTCTTCATGTATTCAATTGAGAATTAAATTATGAATTCTGTATTGCATAGGGTAATTGGGTTCATATACATGATTATAATTGTGGTACATTCCATGGTTATAAGAGTATCCTATTTTTATGTGCTTTTTTTGTGCTATAGCAGGTGTTTGTTGCTATTAAGAGTGTATGTTGGTGTATGTAGTTGAGTGTGCAGTGGTTTTGTTGCTGTTAATAGTGT
Source organism: Viscum album (assembly GCA_963277665.1). Lineage (NCBI taxonomy): Eukaryota > Viridiplantae > Streptophyta > Magnoliopsida > Santalales > Viscaceae > Viscum > Viscum album. Next base: position 1,726,858,255 of record OY728123.1, read on the forward strand.
GTGCAGTGGTTTTGTTGCTGTTAAGAGTGTATGAAGGTGTATGTGCAGTGGAAGAGATGAGATTTTAGGTGGTTGGTCTGCCAAATTCTGGTAATACACTATACCAACGGTTTACTAAAACTGTTGGTATACTACTGTACATATTTTTACCAACGATTTTAGTAAACCGTTGGTAAAACATAAAAATGATAGTATTGCCAACGGTTTTAGAAACCATTGGGAATACTCCTATACACTACCAGTATTGCCAATGGTTTTACAAACTGTTGGGAATAATCCTATATACCAATGGTTATTTAAACCGTTGGGAACCTCTAGGATTACACATCCTTTCCCAACAGTTATACTAAAACCGTTGGTAATGAGCTATCCCTATTCCTTACATGCCAATAGTTTTCCAAACCGTTGGTATATAGTATACCAATGGTTTGGCAGCCTTCACCAACGATTTCAAACCATTGGTAAAGCCTTAGTTTCCAGTAGTGAGTTATATTAATTAACAAAGTAGTTATATTAATTAATGAAGTAGTTCTATTAATTAGAGAAGTAGTTATAGATTGCTTCTAGAATATACCATTGCATTACATTCAAGGTAGGAAAATGAATTTATTTTTCCATCTACCTTGACCTCAATTTGTAATTGAAGTTAGGAACTTGAATTTAATAGTTAGATATATTTTTTGCATATGAAGGGTTAGATTTTTCATGAAATGAATGCTCTCTTGAGTAAAGTATCCCCGGGTAGAGGGCCTTTGGGTCAGACCACATAATTTCCTGGAGGCTTGCCTTGTCTAGGAAAGTGAATGGGGTTGGCTATCTGTCGCTCTGAGATTACTCATGTGGAGTTTTTCAATTTCATATAACTCTATGATTTTACATGACTTGTTTGTGTACCTCATGCATATATTGCATTTGGATATGTATGAATATGTTTAAATTATATTTTTGGGTAAGTAACACAAACTTGTGGGTTGTATAAAGAGTTACACATCAATATGGTTTGAACATATTGATTTGGTGGAGGGATTAGGATTCCAACCTAAATTACTAGAAGCATGCATACATAATTTGATTCTTTAATTAGATTTAATTTATAATGATGGTTTATTTTAGATAAAAAATATTGATGCCTAAATTTATTAACTATGGAAAAAAGGCATTTAGTGGCGGTTTGGTTTTACGTTTCATGGCGGTTTAAACCGTCAATAAATAGATTGGCAGTGGTTTTGAAAAACCGCCGCGAAATCGTGTGTCACAAAACTATTCACGGCGGTTTTCAAAACCGTCGTAGAATGTTTCGCGGCAGTTTTTTAGCGGCGATTTAAACTACCTCTAAATGATTTGGCGGCGGTTTTTTGATTTTTTTTACTTTTTTTATTTTTTTTAATTATTTTAATTATTTTAATTATGATAATTATTTATTTATTTATTTATTTATTTATTTATTTATTTATTTATTTATTTATTTATTTATTTATTTTCTTTTATTCTCTTTTATTTTATTTTATTTTATTTATTTTATTTCGTATTTATTTTATTTAGTTATTTATTTATTTTATTTTATTTATTTTATTTATTTTATTTATTTTATTTATTTATTTTATTTATTTGGTATTTATTTTATTTTATTTTATTTATTTTATTTATTTTATTTATTTTATTTATTTTATTTATTTTATTTTATTTATTTTATTTATTTTATTTATTTTATTTATTTCGTATTTTATTTATTTATTTCATATTTTATTTATTTATTTCGTATTACTTTATTTACTTTATTTATCCATGCATGCACGTCCCATGCACATGCTCATGCAATATAAAGAAATACTATGTTTGGTGAGATTTGAACCTCTAACCTCTTGCATATTTTCCAAAGACTTTACCACTCCAGCAAGCTCGTCATGTGGTTAATAAACAAAATTTAATATACCAGAACATTGGAATCATGGTGGTGAGTCCATGATCTAGAAAATTATTATTAAAAAAATAGTCAAACATACAAGGATAAATATATGGGTACAGGTGGTAATCACCAAAATAATACAAACGTAATCAGCCTCTAGTCCTGCCTCCTCTATCGCCTCTTCCACGACGACCACCACATCCTCTTGGATTTCTGCATCTTTTCCACTGATTCAGAATCTGCAAATCAGCATCATGCTCATCCGCACCTCCATCATCAAAGCCACCATGTTGAGTACCAACTGCTGTAGCGTCAGCATCATCATTGCCTTTCTCCCCATCCTCCATGCGTTCCTCAGAACTGGGCTGCCCAATCTGCTCAGCAGTGGCCTGTGCAACCAAAGAAGGTGCATTAGAAACGGGGCCTTTCATGGTAACATGTTGTTTCCTCTTACGACTCTCTATATTGAGCAGATCAAACTCAGGGGAGTTCATTGTGTCTAGCATTGAGAAAACAATTGAAGCAGCAGTGGCAATATTCAAAGCCGCAACACCATGTTTAGGTGTCACTGCCATTTTGGTAGCTGGTTCACCCACAGAAATTGAAAGAGCTCCTTCATCCGAGGTAGAATTTAATATACTTATATATATTAATTGAAAAAACAAATAATACATAAATAATAGATATAAATAATAAATAATAAATAATATATAATATATAATATATAATATATAATATATAATATATAATATATAATATATAATAATAATAATAAATAACACATAATTAATAATTATAAATAAATAATAAATATTAATAAATAATAATTAATAAATAATAAATAATAATAAATAATAATAATAAATAATAATAATATATAATAAATAATATATAATAAATAATAATAAATAAAACATAATTAATAATTATAAAGAAATAATAAATAATAATAAATAAAAACAAATAAAAATTATAAATAATAAATAATAAATAATAAATAATAAATAATAAATAATAAATAATAAATAATAAATAATAAATAATAAATAATAAATAATAAACAATAAATAATAAATAATATACAATAAATAATAAAAAATAAATAATAAATAATAAATAATAAAAAATAAATAATAAACAATAAGCAATAAATAATAAATAATAAATAATAAATAATAAATAATAAATAATAAATAATAAATAATAAATAATAAATAATAAAGAATAAATAAATAACAATAAATAGTAAACAATAAATAATAAATAATAAATAATAATAAATAATAATAAATAATAATAAACAAATAATAAATATTAAATAATAAATAATAGATAATAGATAATAATAAATAATAAATAATAAACAATAAATAATAATAAATAATAAATAATAAATAATAAATAATAATAAATAATAAATAATAATAAATAATAAATACTAAATATTAATAAATATTAAATAATAATAAAAAATAAATAATAATAAACAATAAATAATAATAAACAAATAATAATTAATAATTAATAATTAATAATTAATAATTAATAATTAATAAATAATAAATAATAAATACTAAATACTAAATAATAAATAATAAATAATAAACAATAAACTATAAATAATAAGTAATTAATAATAAATAATATATAATATATAATATATAATAAATAATAATAAATAATAATAAATAATAAATACAAAATAAAAAAATATTTAATAATAAATATTAAATAATAAATAACACATAATAAATAAAATATTATTATTAATAAATAATAAATATTAAATATTAAATATTAAATATTAAATATTAAATATTAAATATTAAATATTAAATAAATATAAATAATAAATAATAAATAATAAATAATAAATAAATATAAATAATAAATAATAAATAACCAGTAACAAATATTATTATTTATAACAATATTTTATTATTAGTAATAATAAATAATAAATAAATACAAATAATAAATAATAAATAATAAATAAATATAAATAATAAATAATAAATAAATATAAATAATTAATAATAAATAACCAGTAACAAATAATAGATAATAAATTAATTAAAGTATATTATAAATAATAAAAAATAAATAATAAATGAAACACATGAAAAAGTATGAAAAGACGTGATAAGGGATGAAAAATCATGAAAATGCATGAAAACGGATGGAGAAGCATGAAGAATAAGATATTCGAAAGAATGAGAACGCATGAAAACTCATGAAAACTCTAGAAAACCCCTTAAGAATTCAAAATAATCATCATAATAACCCACAAAAAATCATTGATAAAGATAACAAGTCATGGAAACCCAAATAAACAGTACTAAATGGAGCAACCGTTAAAACCCGTCAAAACGGTCATAAAGTGACAAAAACATTGCACTCACATTAACAGAGATAACTTATGATCCGAGAGTCCGTTTTAGATCCTCGACTTGTCAAATCAAAGATCCTGAAACGATCTTCGACCTGATAGGTGAAAGAGTCTGAATGGACTGGCGGATCGGAAGTTACGACCATTTAAAAAAAGCTGACGGGGAACGGGTGCTAGAAATGAGGCATCGAAAAACATAACAAACCTGATACCCACTAAAAAGGCCATAACTTATGATCCAGGAGTGCATGTGCGTGCTGTGACCGGTCAAACTGAAGCTCATGGAACGAGCTACGATCTAGCAGGTGGAGGAGTCCGAATTGACACATAGATCGAAAGTTAGGTCCGTTTGAAGACAAGTTCGATGGAACACTGGTGACAGAAATGGGGTTTAAGAGGCCTTCGGAGGAGTTTTTGGGGTCGAAAAACATGATAGAAGCTCTCTTCTATTGAACTTATGCGTATCTCTCTTCGCTGGCATCGATTTGATATGTGGTAGAGCCCAAACGGACACCCGGATCGAATGTTATGGTCATTTGAAGTTGGATAACTTTTTTCAACTTTCTTATAACTCTCATATCTTACACACCTTAGATCTCACGGTTTTGATTATATGTGCCTCTAGATCTTTTCATGAGTTTCGATTTGACTGGTCGTGGTGCTCCAATGGATGCCCAGATCAAAAGTTATGGTCGTTTTAGTGATTTTCGGGGTTTCTCGTGTTTTTTTATTTTTTCCTTTCATTTCGCGGCGGTTTTACCCAAACCAATGCTATTTCGTGGTGGTTTTTTTAATAAACCGCCGCTAATCCTCAAAAAAATTTAAAAAAAAATTAAAAAAAAAAAAAAAAAAAAAATTAAGGCATTTCGCGGCGGTATTTAAAACTGCCGCTAAACGGCCGTTTTCCTGTAGTGAACGGTAAAATAGTGGAGTCATAACAAGGATGTACTTATAGTATATATCCAGAAGCTATTGTGATGCTTGGAGGATGTAATACATTGGAAGCTGTGAAAAGGGAAATTCATCGAAAGTTAAAACTGGCAAGGAATCAACCGATATAGTCCATCACATTCAGACATCTTCAATATATAGATTGGTTTTGGCATGTGGCCTATCCAGTAAATGATGATTATGATTGGGAATATGTACTTTCATTGGTTAAGTATCTACCTGAGAATCAAATGATGGAGTTGTATGTCTCTATAGCCACAATGGAGGTTTCATCAACATTGGATGTTGGACCATCTCAATATCCTGAGACAGTGTAATATGATCCTACAAATCAAGAAGTTCCATCAGCATTGGTAGTTGTTCCATCATTTCCCTCATCCATAGTTTCAATGGATAGTTCTCCACATACCTTAGATGCATTGGTCGATGATTTTGAGGATGATGACAATTTTGAAGAAGAAGATGAAGATGAATTTGAAGAAGAAGAAGAGAATCCAGAAGAACTGTATGTTCCCACACATGTGAGGTTCAACCGACCATTGAACCATCCTCCACTATTGGTTTCATGGTCGACTGAAGGCATGAATTGCTTTCCAGAATTTGATTGGTTAGTTATTACTCCCAGTTCAGAATTTCTAGGAATCATTGTCGGCATAAATCGAGTGTCAAATGACAGTGTTCTGTATATTGGTAGAGAGTTTGATAGCAAAAAAGCAATGAAAATGTGATAAAACAATATCACATCGAAATACATTACTCTTATGTTGTAGAAGATTCAAAGAGGTTTTACTATTTGATTCGTTGTGACAAATATGAATCGAACTGTCAAATGCGTCTGGGAGCTAGAATTGATAAGTATTTTTAATTATTTATACTTAATAAGTATAATTAATAAGTATAAATAATTTATAAGTATAAATAATTAATAGGTTTTAATTGTAAATATATAAGTATTTATTTATTAATAATTTATAAATAAATATATAATTATAATTATTTATTTATTAATAAATATATAAGTATTTATAATTATCTCTAATTATAAATATATTTTTTATTTAAATATATTTATATAAATATATATTTGTAATTATATATATGCATAATTATATTTATTAATTATAAATGTTTATACTATTATATTTATAATTGTAAATATATATTTATATAAATAGATCCTTATTTATAATTATATATTAAAAATTATATTTATAAACACATAATCACTATTCATTAGATTTATTTATATTTAAATATATTTATATTATATATAGTTATTTATTATTGTAAATAAATATTTATGTATTTATAAATATAATCATAAAGACATATTTATAAATTAAAATTTATTTATTATTTATATGTAAATATATTTATATTTATAATCATATTATGAATATATATTTATTATAAATATAAATAATGGGCAATCGGGTAGAAAAAAACCATAAATAAATTCAACCTAAACCCATTTAAAAAAACCCTATCTCTAAATCGGCCTATTTATTTCCATGAATGATAATTTAAAAAACATTATAAAATGAATTATCCTATCTTCGGGTTTAGCCTCCTCAACCAAACCGAGTGAAGAATCACATAGATCACATCAAATGGTTTCGTCGGCCGGTTAAGCTCAAAATGTCGTCGAACGATTCCTACCTTCCTATTTAATTTCTGGAAATCGGCATGTGGCACCGTCTTCAAGATGTTCTTGATATCGGGGATCTTCTCCACTAAGATCTGGATTGAAAACTTGCTCAAGTCCAAAACTTCACTGAAGGTCATGGAGTAGTGATCGGAGATGACCACCGGAACACTCCTGCCATAGATGGCCTCCACCACTCTCGGGCTTTCCACCTCAAACCCGCTGGGGCACAAATAGAATCTGCTCCGCCCCATCAACTCAGTGTTGTTCTAGCCCTCAGGGAGGTACTCCTATTGCCGCCACCACCACTCTCGGGCTTTCCACCTCATGAACTGGTCGACGCCACGGGGGTGAATTTGTAGTGAGCAGAGTGTCCACGGAAGAGAACGTGGCAGACCCCATGACTAAAGGCCTATCTCAGTAGAAGCATGAATATCATGTGAGAGCTAGTGGGTTAAAGGTTGTTAGCAGTTGGCTCTAGTCCAAGTGGGAGTCTGTTGGAGTTGGTGGTCTAGAACCAACTACTTTGTACTTTATTCATTAATAAAAGCCTTATCAGATCTTGATTGTTCTTCGGCATGACAATGCATGTGATAATGTACTAAGGATAGATGTTTCATTAAAGGGTCATAGCGGATTCCTAGTAGTTGGTGGTCTAGAACCAACTACTTTGTACTTTATTATATAATTATTTTTCACCAAAATCATCATCAAATCCATGACCTAGATGTTTGCTTCAATCCATAAATGGATTTCTGGAACTTGAAAACCTGTTTGGCTTCACCTGGTGTCACAAAACCTTCTGGTTGTGTCATATAGACATCTTCCTGATGGTTCCCGTTAAGGAAATCCGTTTTGACATCCATCTGCTAAATCTTGTATTCATGGTAAGCTTCTATGGAAAGTATAATTCTTATGGATTTACACATGGAAACTGGTGAAAAGGTTTCATCATAGTCAATTCCTTGACGCTGTCTGAATCCTTTAGCCACTACCCTTGCTTTATAGGTGCTAACTTGACCTTCCATGTACATTTTTCTCTTGAATACCCATTTGCATCCAATGGGCTTTACATCAACTAGCTCATCGAACGGAACCCAAACTTGGTTCTGATACATGGAATCCATCTCAGAATTCATAGCCTCTAGCCATCTTGTAGATTCTGAGCTTTCTACTGCTTCCTTGTAGGATATAGGTCCATCATTGTACAACAATAATGATTCACCATCCTCGGTGACTAGGAAACCAAATATCTCTAGTTCCCTTACCTCTCTTGAACTCCTACGCAGTACTTGTGTTTCTGGAACCTCTTCCACAGGGACCTGTGGAAGTTGTTCCTGTACCAACTCGTGTGTATCTTGAGCATCAACTTCATCTAAGTCAATCTTTCACCCACTATCCTTCTTGAAGATGTGCTCCCTCTCAAGAAATACGGCTTGTCTGGCGACATTCACTTTCTTGTCTTGAGGGTTATATAGGTAACATCCTTTTGTTTCCTTAAGATATCCTATAAAGATACACTTCGTGCCCCAGGGTGCTAGTTTGTTTCTTGATAAAGCCTTAACAAATGCCTCGCATCCCCATACACGTGTATGCGACAAAATGGGTTTCTTTCCATTCCATAACACGGAGGGAATTCTATTTTCCGCCTTAGTTGGTACTCGGTTTAATGTGTATGATACAGTTTGTAATGCATATCCCCAAAAGGATAACGGAAGATCCGCATGACTCATCATAGACCTTACCATGTCCAACAAGGCACGGTTCCTCCTTTAAATAACACCATTCCACTGTGGTGTATAAGGAGGAGTGAGCTGAGATAGAATCCCAGACTCCCGTAGAAGATCGATGAACTCTTGGTTCAGATATTCTCCACCTCGATCTGATCAAAGCTTCTTTATCTTCTTACCAAGCTGATTCTCTACTTCATTCATGAATTCCTTAAATTTCTCTAAGGCTTCTGACTTATACCTCATTAAGTAGAAAAATCCATATCTACTCAAATCATCAGTAAAAGTAATGAAGTAAGAATATCCACCTCTATCTTCTACTGGAAATGGCCCACATACATCCGTGTGTACCAATCCTAGAAGCTCTGTGACCCTTTCACCCTATCCACCAAAAGGCGGCATGGTCATTTTACCTTGTAAACAAGTGTGACATCTATCAAGTGTTTTTATCTCATTAGAGTCTAAATAGCCATCTTGACAGAGCTTTTTCAATCACTTCTCGTTTACATGAACAAGGCGGTGATGCCACAACTGGGTGATGTATGAGTCATGTGAGTTTGTTTCGTTATCGATTGCCAACACTTGGTTTTCGTAATTTAATACATACAAACCATTATTCAAATGTGTCATACCATAGCATACGTTGTTCTTATAAAAGATAAAACCCTTATTTCCAAACTTGAAAACAAATCCATCCATATCCAAACAAGATACATAAATTATGTTCTTGGTAACACTAGGCACAAAATAACAGTTTTGTAAAACCAAAATCATGCTAGTCAGCAATGAGAAATGGGAGTCGCCAATAGCCAATGCAGTCAGCCTTGAGCCATTAGCAACTCAAAGATCCACCTCTCCTTTGGCGATCTTTCTATATCTACTTGGTTCTGGCATTTGAATACAGATGTGAGTCCCACAAGCTATATCTAATACCCAATGTGTAGAAATAGAAAGATTGCACTCGATAACAAACGTACCTTTAGCATCCCCACGCTTCTGGGTGTAGTTCCTCTTCCAGTGGCCCTACTTGACACATGAAAAACACACCGCCTCCCGTTCCTTGCCCTGCCTCTGGATCTTCCCCTTCTTGGAGGGACGGTGCTCGGGGGCTTCAGACCATTTATAAGTCTTTGTCCCATTTACCTTGTCCTTCCTTTTCTTGTTCACCATAAGGACTGCAGGTTTGTCATGCCCCGTGTCCTTGTCAACCTGGTGAATCAAGGTCAGAAGCTCCGACAGACTCTCCTCATTGCCGCTCATGTTATAGTTGACAATGAAGCTAGATAAGGTCTTGGGCAGTGATGATAGGATAAGATCTGTACGCAAATCATCTGGTAATTTAATCCCTAAGATGTCCAAGCATTCAATGTAGCCAATAAGCTTGACTACATGAGGCCCAGCTGGCACAGACTCTCCAAGATTTGTGGTAAACAAAGCATTGTAGATCTCATACCTCTCCTATCTCTCCTTCTCTTGGTAGACATATTTAAGGTGAGACATCATTCTATACCCGTCCATGTTTTCATGTTGCTTCAGGATCTCATTATACATGTCTGATAGCATGAAACATTGTACATCTATAGAATCATCCTTGTGTTTCATGTAGAGAGATAATTCCTCAGCACTATCCTCTTTCACAGGCGCAACTGGAATAGGCTCTTCCCGCACATACAATTTCCTTTCGTGGTGAAGGACGACACGTAAACGCCTCTGCCACTCTTGGAAATTGGTGCCGGTGAGAAGGTTTTCCTTCTCGAGTATGGTGCGCAATGATATGTTTGAAGTCATTTTCTTGTTGTTTCTACAAATTAAGATGAGCAAAGGTTTAGTACTTTATTACAAAAATTGAGACGAATAAATAAATTAATACTTATTAGTCTCCAACTATTTTATCGAAATCCAATAGCCCTCACCGTTGATTTCAGAATATTCTGTTTCCAGAATATTCTAGTGTCAAGGATCCATATTTCCCTTCACATTACCCCAACTAGGGTTGGTCAAGCAACTTGAAGGGTTTTAGGTAGGCATTCCAAATGCCAACTACATTAACTCACAGCTCCTTGATCCACTGAGTGGACTCCCCAATCCTAAAATCCTTTTATTTTGGATTTCCTCAACCTTTGCCTCTTGGTCACACCAAGTCCTATTGTGGCAGTCAACCCTTGATGTGAACCAAGTTAAGTTAACCCAAAACCTTGAATTAGAATTCCCCTATAATTGAAAGCACCCCAACTAGGGTTGGTCAAGCACTTTGAACTATGGTTTGATTCTAGCCAAGATTCTGGAAGGCTATACCGACTTAATATTTATTTTGAGGGATTTTATCCTTATACGTAAATTTCCGTTTTATTATCTTTGATTACATGATTTTTAATGTTAAGTGGGATATACTTAAGTGATTAACCATGTCTAAGATAATATTTACATATAAACCGGTCTTATTTTAGTTATATCTTGCATACTTGTTATATTCATTAATTGTGTGATCGTGACAACGCACCCATAATAAATAAACCATGAAACTGATAGAAATAAAATAAATGGTATGATAATGAGCTTGTTCTATTGGTTAGTTTACCTAGAGGTTGATAAACTAACCCAAGACCTCAGGGAGAAACACCTTGAACCTTGTGGGTTCGTGTTTACAGCTTTCCACCTGTCCACCTTTGTATCTCCTTGGATTAGTTTCACCTCGGATCCTAACTTGAGCCACCTCCACTAGCTTGGGAGGTCCATCCATTACATATGAATTTATCTCACACGCAGGTGAGGGGTAAAAAGGGGTTTTTACATAAAAAATCCTTGGGCGCGCAGGCCCTACATATTAATGAGGAGATGGCTCGCATGCCAACAAATTTAATTTAAATAAATAAATTAAAAGGAAACCATTCACATACAAAGGTCTCGGTCTAGCTCATAATCATCCATACATGCAACGATATTTACGCATAAATAAAACTAGCATTCAATTCTTTAATCGTTCTTGTTTAAGATAAATCATGCTCGAATCAATTAATTATCTTTAATTAATCAATCCTTTTATCTTAAACCATTTTTGAATTTCCTTGAGATTCTCATCCATCATAATTTTAAACAAATAAATTCATTTAAAATTATCCTTGTACATAACTTGTACCTTGGAGGCAACCAGGTGAATTTCCTTTCATTACGCAGATGTTACATTAAACACATATATATATAACACCTATCATGTGTTGTGCCTCAGCTTTACGCCTGCACTATGGTACATGTCTCAAGGGTTTGTATAATATAATAATTAAATTTTAATAAATCTGCGTAATTTGGTTGAGTACACGGTGTGTAGTTCCGACTGCATGGTGTGTACTTTTCTTCACCATCCATCCGAATAACACACCCAGGGACATGGCGTGTTAATGTACTTCGGAAATTTTTGGATTACACAACGTGTTCAGTGGACACACGCCGTGTAGTTTCCGCGTTACACGGTTTCTATCCAGGTAAGCCGTGTATGGGGTGCACGGCCCAACCCGAACCCGAAGGGACTACACGCCGTGTTCAGTTGGACCACACGGTGTGTAATTTGGAAACTGTGTGCCACCTATTTCCGGTCAACACACGGTGTCATAAATGACGTCAATACACGACCTGATTTGGTGGATCGGTCAATTCATTGAACCTAGACTTCACGGCGTGTACTTCCGAATACACGCCATGCATTCTGGTGTTATATGGACAAAAACGTTTGGCTCCTCCAGATGAGTTCCTCTATTTTATTTTAATCAAAATTAAAAGAAAAATTCATTTCTGTGAGGTGAACGAGAAACGAGGGAGGAGGAATGGATCTCGATATTCAGATTTCCAGAACGATTAAACTTTAATTGAAACAACTAAATTATTAAATGCGTAAATCACCAATGAAAAACTAAACAATTATAATCAACGATATGACCCCTATGATACCACTTGTAGGTTCTGGGCGTAGGGGAAGCGCATTGGTGGGTTTGCCCTTTAATTTTAACGTTAAACAACGTTCAATCCGAGATTTGTCACGATATAAAACGCCGAATCTTCGGAATAGAAAAAATAACAAAATGAAAAGAAGATTCCCAAAACCCTTGAGGAGGATAATTATATATTGATTATAATTAATTTAATTAATTCATAATAATTACCTTGATTGAATTATTTCTTCATTGATGCCTCCAGTCATGATCCCGTGATCTGTCATTGTGTCGTAGAATCCAAGTGCAAGATTCCTCTAGCGGTGATCCACACATGCTCCACGTATCTCTGGACGTCGCTGAAGGGATCTTCGGGTGCTAGCATGGAAGATCCTTCGCTTGCGATGTCCGTCTTCGATCGCCTTGATCCGGTGGAGGATCTTGCTTTCGTAACTTGAAAGCGTTATTGGTGGAAATGGAATTCTCTCTTGGCTTGAGAGTATTTCAAATCCGTTGTGCATAACCAAAATGGCTAACCCTCTTGAAAATAATTTAATTTGGATTTATAATACTTAGAATAATAAAATGAATTAATTTCCCAAAAGCATTTAATTATTTCATTTAATTCTTAGTAATACCCCATGTATTAATAATGACAGTTGACCATCATTATTACTTGACATGCATCCAATGTATCACATTTAATATAATTTAATTAAATAAACATTATTTTCTCACGAATCATGAAAAAACAAATGACATGGCGTGTATGTATAAACATACACAGCATGTACTTTTATTTTTCCAGTTTTATTTATTTTTCTCCACCTCATTTATTAGACCTTGAGTAATGGCTATTTATTTTTTAAATAAATGTAACTGCATTACTCGCTAATAAATACATATTATTTCACCCACAATATATTCTCTCGAATAACTAGTGTTGAAATAAACGCGATCAGACATCCTTGAATAATTATTAAACCACAATCAGGAATAATCTTTATTCAACTTGTTAAATTAATATTAACTGAGATACATAGACACACTTAGTGTGTGACCCTCTAGGCCTCTTTCTCAGTGGCATTAGGCTGAGCTTGCCTAAAGTCCATGGTTAACGTCTAGCAACACGCCAAGGCACCCATAGAGAAAGAATTTAACGCCACAATGACGTGTCACCTCCTACGAACACTTACCGTGTAATATAATCCCTTTGTCTCGATATCTCTAATCAAGTGGGTTGTATGCTAGTGCCATCAACCCATGTGCTCGATTATTCTTTCTTTGACTTCCCGGAATTGAACTTGCCCATACCTTACCATGGACATGGATTTATGTAGGCTATATCAATTCCATCAAAGGGCTAGAGATATCTACTTCCGTTATGGAAGATAAGTGAAAAATCCTTTCTCGCATTATCTATTAATGCAGTACTACTCGTGATGCACCCAACGTATCCTACCTCTCTACGAACAGTGTGTTGTCACATTTTTCATCAATACATATAAGTGCACGAGTTGTAATACCTATTAATAATAATCCTAAAGTCTAAGGACCAATACACACGCCTGTAGATAGGAACATCCAATGACACTATGAAATGTGGATTTCCTACCGGCGGGTCTCGTTCTCATAATATCCTCCTAGATATTCCCAAGGGCGCGCAACATGAGAAGGTGCCTCAAAGTTTTATGAGTCCTCACCCCTAATGACCTGTATTATTTGTGCCCCTCAAATAATATCATACAGCCATAGAACATACTTTCAAGAATAGTGTTATGGAACTTCCTGGTTCTTATCATAGTAGGGATCCGATATGACCCTTTAATGCAACAACTATTCTTAGGACATTATCACATGTATTGTCACACAAAAGAATAATCAAAATGTGATAAGGCTTTTATTAGTGAATAAAGTACAAAGTAGTTGGTTCTAGACCACTAACTACAACACTCCAATAGTTTCTAACTTTTAAATCCAAAGGCCAAGGCCTCTTTTTATAGAAAAATAAAGTACACGACGTGTATAGAAAGTACACGTCGTGTACTTATGTCAACGCACTTTGGCGCCATTTTTCTCCACTGGTAGGCGGCCTAACAAGTCGTCTTTGACTTTGGCATGGCGCCACCTGGTAGTTGAGGGTACACTACATGTAGCCCCTCCATACATGGCATGTAGTATCAAAATTTGGCCACCAATACCCTTCTAGAATAGTAGGCATGGTGTGTAGAAATGGAACACGCCGTGTCTTCTTCAACGGCCACATGGGCTTGTAGACTTTTCTCAGCAACAAACGCTTCTAGAATGTAGTACAGGGCTTGCAATGCCACCTCACATGGCATGTAGCTTTTGCCTGGAGACATGGGCGTGTACTTCCTCCTTTGATATGCGTCCCTGTCTGGATGTACACGGTGTGTATATAACGCACATGATATGTAGTTTGAAAATTTCCACAGACTTCCCTTGATTTGTTTATTTTATCCAGAAAGTTCCTGAAAGTAAACAGAATCACCAAAATCAAAGAATATGTTCTTGAAACAATAGATATTTGGTGAAAACATGTTTTTATTTTCAATAATATATATGGAAATGTATACACAAATCAGGTGCATCAAACTCCCCCTCACTTAGTCGTTTGCTTGTCCTCAAGCAAAATATCAACATCTAATTAGAAGAGCCTATACTTTTAAACAGAAGGTATTCAATTAATCAAAAGTATACATGATAAAGTTCTGAGGAAAATTCTAAAAGGCATAAAGAAACTCAATTCATAAGATATTAAAATCAATCCTCATATATACTTCAATTAACTACTCTTATCCTCTTTTAACACATTTTCAACCTTTCAAAAATAAGCATGTCACTTGATGATTTACCTTACCAGTTAAAATCACACTCCACACTTAAGATGTTTTTATTCAGAGTTATGCTCAATCTAAGTTATATACTCTCTATCCATAGGTTTGCAAGATATCTTATTCTCTACTTCAGAAAAATTTAATTACAAAAATCATGAGTGATTTATCAATAAGATTCAGATGTCTCTATGGCTAAGGGTTGGTAGGGTCAGATGTGAAACACAAATTCCGAGGCTTGAAAAAGGAAGGATAATTCCTTTAAACAATATTGCATGATATTCAAAGTAACGCTCACTGAAAAATGCTTCCTTCACAAGCTTAGTCAAATGATTTTGTAATCGTCACCATGTTCTCCCTTAGGCAAGTAGGGTTCATGAGCAAATAAGCATAAGGTCCCTTTGTTCTTTTTAATAAGGGAAACACTTATGAATACAATGAATAAATGTTTGGAACCCTTTCTGCCCCAAAAATCAAGAGGTACTCCCCCACACTTCATTTCATGAATGTGTACAAAAATATTCCATGTATTGACAACTCCCTCTTTAAAGCTCAAATGAATAATCATGCAAAGTTTAACAAGAAATAGGGTAGGAAGGGATATAGGCTTGTAATGGATTCCTATAAAGGCTGGTCATGGCTTCTATGGGCTTAGATAAGATTAAATATAGGTTAGGTCTCAAGATAAAGGCATTGAAACAATCTAATGCCTCAATCATGTTAAAGTAATTCAAAAATTTCTTCATGTTTTGAAAAGAAAAACTTGCAAATTCTGGTAGTGATGCATATCCTAAGAATCTCTCAAGAAAGAGGGTATTAGAAAAGAAATACGAAAAAGGGTTTAGAATACCTCTCAAGAGTGGAAAAATAATAAAGGGACAATCAGGTCATGACATGAATATAAATGATTAGCATAATCAATGTAATTTAATCAAGGATGAAAAGTTTCCATTGAAACTATACCAGCAATCATTTTAAAATACTTAAAAACTAAAATAAGCATGAAACCTATCCAAAAGTTCCTACTGATAACTCTATCATTTATAAGAATGATTAACCAAAATTGATTTACATTTTTAAATATAGAATCTAATAATGATGTCTCTTAGATTAGTTTAAGGTCAAAGACTAAGGTGAAAGAGATAGATGCTCCCCCACACTGAATACGACACATGTTTTACCAAGTGAAATACTAAGGGAAAGGGTGGTAAAGAGTGGATATGGGGGAAAATGAGGGAAAGCAGTGGAAGAAGTAAATCCAAAAAGAAACAAAATAGAAAAGTAAAAATACTCCCCTCGTGAAAAGTGATGCCCAAGGCGCTCCATGATACCTGTGACTGTCGAGAAAAAAGAAAACTGCAAACAAGAATAACATCACAGCACAGAAAATGACAAAAGAGATATACAAGAGAAAGAAAAATGTCACTATCATGGGGTCTCCTTAGAGGACGACACATCCAGTACAGAATCAGCCGGTAAATATGGCGCCAGAGGCATGGATGTGGGATGCTCAAACGCTACATCGGGAAGGGAATCTAAAGAAGTAGGAGCTGCAGGTGTAGGACTTGGGAAAAGGAAGATCATAAATAGGCTCCAGACTAGTAGTGGTGGTGGCGGCAATAGGAGTAGCAGAAGGGCCCACCGTAGACAGTAGAATATAATCTGTGGCATGTGCAGGGAAGGGTGGTGGAGCAGCAGCAGAAGGGCCGGGAACGGAGGCAGAGGCTGGTGGCAGAGGCAGTAGAATACCAAGATGCTGAGCAATATGCGCCAACAGATGCTCCATGCGGTCCTGGAGGCCGTCCAG
Source organism: Viscum album (assembly GCA_963277665.1). Lineage (NCBI taxonomy): Eukaryota > Viridiplantae > Streptophyta > Magnoliopsida > Santalales > Viscaceae > Viscum > Viscum album. Next base: position 1,726,875,461 of record OY728123.1, read on the forward strand.
ACGAATCAAATGGTGTGCAATGGTGTCCTAGCGGCCGATGATACGAACTAACTTCTGCTCCATCGTGGCTAGGTAGAGGGAAAGGGTCGGATCGACTGAGAGTGCGAGGGTAGGAGGAATGGGGGATGGGATAGAAGAAGGAAGGTCAGAAGAAGTGGGGTCAGTATGAGATGGGTGAGGTGGAGAAGCTAGAGGGGGTGGGGAAGGAGGATCGGGTCCATCAGCTGGGGCAGGGGGGTCAGCGGGTGGCTGGGCTCAAGCCTGGGCAAGGATGTAGGCACCCCCTTCTTCAGGACCAATCCCATGCAAATGAGCACGAGAAAGTCCATCCGCTGGGGTAAACCTAACAAGTCATGAGGTAAAGAGGGCTTGAATACCCCTAAGTGGTGGGCAATACGGTTGGTGTAAAACCCGTCGTTCAGGTTTCCCTGACGGCTGGTAAACATGGAGTGGAAATAGGAGGTGACAAGATAGGGGGGTCCGGGTAGTCATGCCGGATGACACAGGTAAGAAGCTCCATGTCACGGACAGTCACGACCCCCATATCTTCATGGAGGGGGAAAAGGATGGCGCTGAAGCACCGGTGGGTGAAGCGAAGGATGGGGTCAGCTATAAGAGTGCTCTTCTGTGAAGTGGGGGAGTACCGGTGGTCAGGCCCATCGATCTCCCACCACATGGAAACGAGGTAAGCACGCTCGGGCTGGGTCAAGGTAGAAACGGGGGGTGGGGTGATAGGATGGGGGTATAATTCGCACCCTTGGCCAAACTCTATCATGGTAAGAGAGAAACGCCGGCCTCCTAGACGAAATCGAATGATGGGTACCGCATCACCAGGTGTCTCCCGGTACTCCACTCAATCAAACTCAAACGAGGACTCAAACTCCAAAAATAAATCATGGAACACAGGAGTGCTGACCTGGAAAATATCGAGGAGTGAGGTGTGCTCGAGAAGCACCTCTAACTCCTCCCAAATACCGAGCTACTGCGGAACGCTACTATGGAGGTACCAGCCACTCAATGGGATCGGTCGACGAGAGAAGCGTCGGAACCTGTCGTATGTGAGGTCGGTGATCAGGAATACTGTGCAAGGATAAGGAGCACCTGTAGGTCCTGACCCAGGTGCAGGTGCAGTAGTAGCAGCTGGATCTGTGGGTGGATCCGCCGAAGTAGAGGGTGTCTCGGTGAATGGTGTGCTAGAAGAGGGACCAGCTGCTGATGAAGATAGTGCAGGGAAAGTGGTAGTTGGTGCAGTAGAAATGGTGGTTCTCGGAAGTTCGGTGCTGGAAGGTGTAGGTGCAGCAAAAGTAGGCCCAGCCTCTGCTGAGGGAGTGAGTGGCAGTAGAATGGCCAATGGAGGGAGCTCAAAGACCGGAGCGTCAGGGTCTGGCTGCATAGGTGGTCAGAGTCAGATCCGACGATAGCTGGGCCTCTCACCCTCGGTGGCAGAGGCCGACCACTTCCCTCGGGAAGGATCGTGATCGGCCATATCCTGAAATAGAAAGAAAAAGAAAACCAAACAAAAGAAAAAGAAAAAGGAAAGAAAATAAAACAAATAAAATGTGAGAAAACTGGAAAATAAAAGTACACGACGTGTACTCCATAGTACATGGAGTGTAGTATAAAATGTAGAGTATCCCGTGTTCTCTGGATAGACACGCCGAGGGTGAAAAATAGACCATGTAAAAGTACACGGCGTGTACCGAACATACACGCCATGGTCACTCAAATTATAGGTGGTCGTGTGTTACAAATGACACGGTCATGTCTTTATCAGTTCAATAGAAAACAATACACACCGTGTAGGTGAAGGGCATGACGTGTACTGCATACAAAGAACATGGCCGTGTAGAGGGTGAGACACGGTCCGACTAAAGATATACAAGACACGGCATGGACCGAACAGACACGTCGTGTGCTGGAACATGGGGTGACAGGCCATGTTATGTGCTACACACGGAGGGGCAAAGGGAATGATATACACGACGTGTACCAAACACACACGCCATGTACATGAAAATGGTGTGTGAGGCCGTGTGCAAAGGAGTACTCAGGCACGACGAGGAAAAGGACACGGTGTGTACCGAACATACGCACTGTGTATATTAAAATTTTGAAATATTTTGTGTGTGGCCATGTACGGAAGTACACGGCGTGTGTTCTTCATTTCGTGGCCGTGTACTGGCAGAAGTCGAACAGTCAGCCAATTCGGAAAACACCCTAAACGGATTTAAAAACATGAAATAGGGGGTGTAGAACGGCGTACCTTGACCGAGGATCACAATGTAAGAAGAATCAGAGCTTGAAACGCTTGAAAATGACGGATCTGGAAAATGGGGGCTCAGGTGGCGTTCGGGAGAAGAAAACGGGAAGAGGGGAGGAAATGGGGAGGCCGCGTGACACGGGCTGAAGCCGGGTGGCTCGCGGCCTATATAGGCAAGGTACACGGCGTTTATGTTTGGACTACACACCGTGTAGTTCCAATTTTTTTAACTATATATATAAATATATAATTATTATAGTAAACTATATAATAATTATTATTAATAATTAAAAATAAAATAGATATATCTACCAATTCTATTATAAATAAATCTATACACGACTTATATTGGGAAATACACGTTGTGCATTTTAAAATTAGAAAAAGAGTAGTACAACCTTTGGTCTGGTGCTTGGGGCGGGATTCGAACCGGCGATCGGCCATTCCGAACGGAAGCCCTCACCCACTGGAGCGAAGGTTGTATTGTTTCCCATATTTAGTTTATATATATAGTTATTCTATACGGCCTATACACATGGTAAGAAAGAAATGTACGGTGTGTGGTTTTTATTTAGGAAAGGATGGGGATGAAGTGGGGAGATTAGCGCGATTCGAACCTGGGCCCTTTGAACCTGGTTCTGAGACGTTTCCAATCCGCCAACTTCACCTGCATGATATTTCTTATTTTAAAAACGTTTTTTACTTTATATTGAAAAATTATGGCGCACGCGGCGTATATCGAAATGCACATCGTGTGGTTTTATTAAAAGAACAAATGATGGAAATGGTACGGTTGTCTGGATTCGAACCCGAGTCTTTTGGTATCGATTTATGATTCTAGCCAACCAGCCCATCCCCATCATGGGTTTTATTATATTCAAACAAATTTATATAAATATATATAAAAAAATACCACACACGTTGTGTAAATAAAGGGAGGAACCCTGTGCTGAAAGGAGGTCAGGATGATTCGAACCAGGGACAGCTTGAATAAACTCCAGTGACTTTACCATCGGCACCGGCATGATCCCTGGTTATTTATTTGTTATTCTATAGATTTATACTCTTAAGATTATAAATTAAAAAGATGAGTACACACCATGTATATAAGTTGGAAATGGAGTGTAACCTATGGGTTGCCTCCTAGGAAGTGCATTTGTTTTAGGTCATTGGCTCGACCTTCTTACCTTTCTTACCTGATATTTATGATGGATAATGGTCCCAATAGTGGCTGCCCTGGCCATCTAGAAGTTGCAAGTTCTCGGGCTCTTCTTCAAGAGGAATTTTTGGAATGTTAAAGTTATCAGAAATATAGGAACATACCAGATCATCCACCAGGAGATCATCCATAGTAGTAATTGCATAACAATCCTCATGATCGGACAATGATGCCTGCTTGATGGCTTTGAGAACATTATAGGAGACTCTCTCGTCTCCTACACGAAAAATAAGCTCTCCTTGGTGCACATCAATGAGCGCCTTCCCAGTGGCGAGGAAATGTCTTCCCAATATAAGTGGTGCCTCTGGATACTCCCCCATGTCGAGGATGATGAAATCAGATGGGAGGATCAGCCTACCCACCTTGACTAGTACGTCCTCCAGTAGCCCCTTCGGATGTTTGATGGATCGATAATCAAGTTGAAGGGCTACACAGGTAGGCTTGAGTTCGTTGAGTCACAACTTCTTGAAAACTCTGAGGGGAATAAGGTTCACGCTGGCCCCTAAGTCACAGAGGGCCTCCCCAGACTCACAGGATCCAATAGTACAAGGAATGGTGAAACTACCTGGATCTTGGAGTTTGGGAAGAATTGAATGTTGAACCAACGCGGAGCATTTCTTTGATAGTGAAATAACTCCCAAATATTCCATCTTCCTCTTATTCGAGAGGATTTCCTTCATGAATTTTTCATAGGTGGGCATCTGAGTCAGGGCCTCTACAAATGGGATGTTGATATGTAGCTTCCTGAACACATCCATGAATTTTCTGAACTGGTGGTCTGGCTTCCTCTGCCTCAATCTTTCCAGAAATGGTAATGTAGGCTTGAATGATTGGACTACCTCCTTTTATTTATTTTGTAAAGCCTCCTTCTGCGGGCCTTTTGATGAGGAGGGGTTGGTACTGGTACGTTCTTCATCATCAGGGGGTGTTGGTACACCTGGCTGTGCTGTTTGGGTCCGTTGGATCTCTTTTCCACTTTGGATCAGACAGCACGAGCCTCCTCCCTTGGATTCTTCTCTGTGTTTCCCGGTAGTGTAGCGTGATGCCTTCCTGAGAGTTGATTTTCCAACTGGCCAATCTGATTCTCCAAGCCTCGAATCAAAGATTCATGATTTTGGAACTGAGTCTCAGTAGTAGATATTAATTTAGTCATTATATCCTCTAACCTTGAAGTGTTCTCCTACTGCGGTGGTTGTTGAACCGGTGGAGGAGGTGGCTGTCGTGGCTACTGTGGGCGAGGGTTTTGATACCTTTGTTGCTGATAAGGACACTGCTGGGGTTTCTGAGGCCTTTGGTATTAATTCTGATATGGAGGTTGGTTGTAACTGGGTGGTCGCTGGGGCGGAGGATTCTCCTGTTGTTGGCCCTAGCCTGTGTTCTGTTGATCTCGCCATGCCGGGTTTTGGTACTGCTGGTACTGGTTGGGCCCTCGATTCTGGGAAACATAACTCACCTCGCTCATCGAAGGTCCTCCAGTCAAACCTGTGCATTCTCCCATGATGTGGTTATCACCACAGTCGCCGCATGCTGGATGGTTCGCCGCATGAACTTGAGGTGCTCCTTTGAGGTTCAATGCATCGATTTTCTTGGAAACAGCATCCAAATGAGCAGCTAACATAGTGGTAGCGTCAATATTATTCGTACCTCGCTTTTGAGTCCCCCTCTCGGAGTGCCTTTGGAAGCTATTGGCTAAGATGTCTTCCAGTAGTTCAAAAAGTTCTTCGGGAGACTTCCGCATCACAGTACCTCCAGCAGCAGAGTCCACCATGGACTTGGTATTTATTGTAAGTCCTCCGTAGAAGGTCTAGACTTGCATCTAGAGTGGGATTCCGTGGTGGGGGAATTTTTGTAACATTTCTTTGAAGTGTTCCCAGGACTCGTACAAAGACTCAGAGTCGTGTTACTAGAAATTATGGATCTCATTCCGGAGTGTTACTGTCTTTGATGGTGGAAAGTACTTGGACAGGAATGCCTGGGCTAGCTCCTCCCAGGTGAGGATAGATCATTGTGGCAGCCCCTTGATCCAGTCTTTTGCCTTTTCTCGTAAAGAAAAGGGAAATAGGCGAAGACGGATGGAGTCCTCAGACACGCCATGGTAACGAAATGTGTCTCAGATCTCCAGAAAGTTGGAGAGATGGGCGTTCGGGTCTTCACTGGGCAGGCCTTCGAATTGGACAGTGTTCTAGATCAGTTACATGATAGCAGGATTGATCTCAAAGTGTTGGGCCTGGACTGGAGGACGGACGATGCTCGTATCATCTCCTTGTATTGAAGGAAGACCATACTCTATAAGGGTACATCTTAGAGGTTGTTGTTGAGGGGGTGGAGCTTGCATGAACTACTCCTGAGGGGGGGATTATGGCCATGGGAAAAAATTTTGCGGTTGTTGGAGTTGGACGTACGCCGGAGGAGGTTGCTGCGGTGGTCGTTGGTAATCCCTTGGAAGTAATTCCATGAAGCCTACAGGAGCCTACTCCGGTAGACCAGCAGCGGGAGGCTGATGATCATGGTACTGATTCTCAGCCGCAGCATCCACGGCTGGTGCTCCCTCTTCCATGTTCGCCATGGTAGAGGGTTGCTGGTTGTGAGTTTCTTTTAGTGCACGCTGACGACGAAGCAGGGTCTGTTCGATTTCTGGGTCAAGCGGAAGTAGTTCCGATGACTCGACGTCATGGACCGTGTAGGACGTCTGATCATACACTTTAGATTCTGCACAACACAAAAACGAAAACTAGGCATAAAAGGGGAAAACAAAAGAGAAAATATGAAAGGGGATTAGAAAAGATAATTTTGATAATTTTTTATTTTTTTTACTTTAATCAATTATTAACACAATTTAAATCTTAGCACTAAAACCAAAGATCCCCGACAACGACGCCAAAATTTTTTCACACTTGACATTATGGCTGAAGTTATATGCGTCCCAAATTAATTACCCGTTATTAGAAATTTAGTATAGCATAAGTTCGAGGTCGATCCACAGGAAACTATGGCATGAATGAATTCAATTGAGTTAATACTTAATTAGGTGAAGTATTCAGAATTTTGAGTTGATTGGTTTGGTTTTGGTTTTGGATTAAAACTATATTGTTTTACTTTGAAGAAAAGATTATCAGTTTTAAATAAAATAACGAGTGAATTTAAAGAGTTTTAAAACGGGAAGGAAAGACGTGTCGAGGCTGTGGTGATTAAGGAGTTCTTATGAAGATTTTTTAAATGGTTGTGTTGTTCATAATAATTAAATCATTCTGGATTTTATTTTATTACAAGATTTTGTTGGTTCGGTTCCTCTTGTTTGGAATTAGAGCAGTTGACTCCTTGGTCCGGTAGTCAGTGTTTTTAATTCTTTATTAAGTTCAGTACATTATTTGAATTGGTAAAACCTTTCTAATGGTCATGGATGTTTTCACCGTTACTTCTCTTTTTTATCGCTGAGAATTCTTCCCTTGGTCCGACTCAGAATTCTCAGTTATATTTGACAGTGAATTAAGAAGAGTAAGAATAATTACAACAAGCAAACACAACTATATAAAACAACACACATATTATGATCCTTTCATCCACGGCCCCAACACGAGGGGTTTAGTTACACATAGAAAGAAGAAGAGAGACGACACACGCGATACATGACGGATTCATCATGTAAGCATTGAGGTAAGGTGTCGGAAGGCGGAATAGTGGAACTATGGCACCACGGTGGCTCGGGAATGGTAGAATCATAGCTTCTTCTCTCCTCCAATGGTTTCGAACTTTTAAATCCGAAGGCCAAGGCCTCTTTTTATAGAAAAATAAAGTACATGGCGTGTATAGAAAGTACACGTCGTTTACTTCCGTCAACACGCTTTGGCGCCATTTTTCTCCACTGGTAGGCGGCCTAACACGTCGTCTTTGACTTTGGCATGTCGCCGCATGGTAGTTGAGGGTACACGGCGTGTAGCGCCGCCATAAACGGCGTGTAGTATCAAAATTTGGCCACCAATCCCCTTCTAGAATAGTAGTCACGACGTGTAGAAATGGAACACGCCGTGTCTTCTTCAACGGCCGCATGGGCGTGTAGACTTTTCTTAGCAAAAACTACTTCTAGAATGTAGTACACGGCGTGTAACGCAGCCTCACACGGCGTGTAGCTTTTTCCTGGAGACATGGGCGTGTACTTTCTCCTTCGATCTGTGTCCCTGCCTGGATGTACACGCCGTGTATATAATGTACACGCCATGTAGTTTGAAAATTTCCACAGACTTCCCTTGATTTGTGTATTTTATCCAGAAAGAACCTGAAAGTAAACAGAATCACCAAAATCAAAGAATATATTCTTGAAACAACAGATATTTTGTGAAAACATGTTTTTATTTTCAATAATATATATGGAAATGTATACACAAATCAGGTGCATCAAATTGGAATTCGATGGCGTATATGTTCTTCATGGGGTCGTTGTGGAAGAGCGGTGGGTCCCCCTCTCTGTAACTCCAAACCTTGAACCTCTTCACCATTTCCACAAGACTCTTGATTTTTTAGTATATAGTTTTACATATTTGATAAATATGATGAAGATTATTTTTATTTTCATTTCCTATATACATTAAAGAACGAAGCTTTCAGCGTGCCCAACTATTTGAAATTAACGTGGGTGGAAAAAAGTCAAAACTCAACTAATAAAACACACAAGCGTTTCGGTAAACAGCGCCTCTGGGAATGAAACTCCCCTTCACCTCCACCATCATATTTTTCAGAATAATTGCTCACCGTATCGCCGCCCTCGCCCTCGCAAGACCCGCCTCGATGGCCGGGTTTGGAAGTGGAGTGGCTCGGGAGAGGGGTTTATCGGTTTGGGCAGTGATTATGTGGGTGCCGTTAATGGAGGATAAGTAGAAGAGACTGGTATGGTTGTGGTTTGTGGGTCGCCAGAGAAAGAAGAAGAGCAGGGTAAGAGGAATTGTGATCATCCAGGGTGCCAAGGCCAAGCATCTAGCTTCCTCTTCATTCCATTCCCTGTCATCGTTCATCTTCTGTGATTCTTTCCATGGGTGTGAGGGGAGGGCCAACCATATATGTTTCTAAATCCCGTTGGGAATAAGTCACATGCATTCGTATTACACGCAGAAAATTATCCTATAATTGAAGCCATATTGATGGAAATTTAAGAAATTTATGCTGACAAATAATACCCTTTAATTAATTAAATTATGAAAATATGTCTCAACCTTCATCTTTATGTACTCTCCAATTAGTTCATTTTTTCTTAAATTAAAGGTCCCGCTTTTTCCCATTTCTCGATGTTGATTAAAAAATGTCTCCCTTTCTCAATGGGTTTGGTTAGTCTTGACAAGTGTGTGTGTGTTTTTTATAACCTAATGTGACTTTATTCTCCCTCATTTCCTTCATTATTCTTCATCAAAATCATCATCAAATCACAGGTACAAGAATTTTCCATTATCAATCTTCAGTTTTCTATAATAAAATTTGAATTTTTTTAGTATATGTAAATCTTATAGGTTTTATATGTATATATATGTAAATATATATTATTTATAGTATGCATATGGATATATATTTAATATATACAAATTTTATATGCATCTATAAAAAATTCAAACACATCTATTTTATATTATATATATGCGTTTGTTGAATGTATGTGTGCATCTGAAGGATAAACTCCTTCCAAGTTCGCACGACAAAGGCCAATCCGTTATAGTAGTTGACATAATGAATAAATTATTTGAGTCAATTATTTATGATATAAATGGTCATACAACTAAATGATATATGATCATTTGTCAATCAATCAGGATATGAATTGAACAAGTAATCGTAATATTAATTAAAAATCAATTAATTTTTCAAAACATTAAATGAAAATTATTACATCTTTTGTAGAAATATTTATATTTATTTTTGAAAAAATGCACAATTGGTGACTTTGAAATCCATAGATAAAAGACCACCGCTCCTACAGATCGGCGCAAGGGCAGCGTCAACTTTTATCACTAAGAAAAACGTGATTATAAAAGGGGGAATTTTTATCACCGTTGATAAAAGTTTTTAATAAAAAATATTATTAATTTATATAAAATTATTATATTTATATTCAAAAATAATATTTATTTATATACATTAAATAAAAAATGCATGTTTGTAATTAATATTTCTTTAATAATTCAAATATATATATATAATCTTTTAAAAAAAGTATTTATAAGATTATATCTAAATAAATATATATTTAAATAATTATAAGATTATAATAAATTCTATTAAATAATAAATATATTTTTTATATTTATAATTGTATATTTATAATCATATATTTATAATTATATATAAACACTTTTTAATATATATATATATATATATATATATATTTATAATTATAAATAAATATATATATCTTTCCAATGAATTTGGTCAATAAATATATTGATTTGTGAGTATAATTGACGTTTATATGTTATGTATTCATCATGAATGTTCATTTATACATTACACTATTATTATTATTCATGTTGTCCATATATGTGATGACTCGTTTGTTATGATCTATACTTTACTGGTTATATGATTCATTCATTTTATACCCATGAATCTATTATGTCCTCATAAATACTTACAAAATTATAATAAATATATTTAAATAATAATTATATTTATTATATTTATAATTATAAATTTTTAATTATATATAAATACTTTTTAAAAACATTTATTTATAATTATAATTATAACTAAATATATATATATATTTAAATAAATATAAAATTACAATATATACATATATTATTATTTTATAAAAATATATAAAAATATATTTATAATTATATACAAATATGTGTGTGTGTGTGTGTGTGTGTTTAAAGGTTGGGGCCGAAGCCTCATTTTTATTATTAAAGCAAAGCAAAGACCTCTTTTAACTGGGTAGAGGGAGACCCATTATAATAAATATATTTATTATATTTATGAAGTTATAAATAGATATATTTAAATAAATATATTTAAAAATATATAAAATATTTATAAATAAATACAAAAAAATTATAATTATAATTCTAAATAAATATATATATATTTAAATAATTATAAAATTATAGTAAATACATTAATTATATATAATTATAAAATTATAAATATAATAGATATATTTTTTTATAATTTTATAATTATATATTTCTATTTATAATTTTAACTAAAAATAAATATATATTTATTATAATTTTTTAATTGAAAATTAAAATATAATTATTTATATTTAAAATTATAAATAAATTTACATTTATCAAAATAAATATAAAATTATAAAAAATATATTTAAAATAATTATAATGTTAAAAATATATATAATTAAATAAATATAAATATATATATATATATATTATAATTATAATTATAAATAAATATAGATCTATTTAAATAATTGTAAAATTATAATAAATATATATTAATAAAATTATAAATATAATAAACATATTTCTTATAATTTTATAATTATATATACTTATAACTATATATATTTAAATTATAATTTTTTAATTATAATTAAATATTAAAAAATATATATTTACTATGATAAGTAATTATTTCTTAAGACAAATCACAAGAAAATCAAAATTATAATAAATAAAAAATAATTTAAATTAATTATTAATAATTTATATATTTTCAATGTCTCATAATTGTAACATTATTATGCTTCATGTATGTGACTTTATAAGCGTATAAATTATACAGTACAATTAGAATCTAAATAAAAAATTTCACAGAGACTAAACATATTATTTATTGAAAAATGAAAAGAAAAATAAACTTATAGTAAATAGAAAATATTTTATGTGACTACTAAAATATTTAAAAATAATATATTTATAATTATATATTTGTAAAAATATTTATAAATGTAAAATACTAATTAGTAATTAAACAATTAATAATTAACCATTAATAATTATTAATTATAATGATGAATAATAATTAATAATTACATTACTAATTAACTAATTAAATATTGTATAATTAATAATTATATTAATAATTAACATATTAATTATTAGAAAATTAAAAATTTTATAATTAATAAATATATTTCTAATTAACTAATTAATTATTAAATATTTTGTATATGTTTAATCCATATTTTAAATTTCATTTATATTTAGTTATTATGTTAGTCTTTCAAAGCCACGTTCTTGAAACATTTTTATCTTTCAAGTTGGTGGATTTGAAATCTTATAAATTTTTTTTAGCAACATTGTTTATGTTTTTTTTATTTTCAACTATTTGTTATATGTTCAATCCATATTTTAAGTTTCATTTATATTCGTATGACATTTTATATTTTATATTCTTTCAAAGTCACGTACTTGAAACATTTTTAAGTTTCAAATAGGTATATTTGAAAGTTTATAAATTATTTTTCATGAACATTATTTACGAAATTATTTTTATTTTCAACTATTTATTGTATGTTTAATCCATGTTTTAAGTTTCATTTATATTAATCATATAGTTAATATTTTATAGGCTTTCAAAGTCACATACTTGAAACATTTTTAAGTTACAAGTAGGTGGATTTGAAATCCTATAAATTTTTTTATCAACATTGTTTACGAAAATCATTTAATTTTCAACTATTTCTTATATGTTTAATCCATGTTTTAAGTTTCATTTATATTTCTCTTATATTTTATATTTTATAATCTTTCAAAAACACCTATTTGAAACATTTTTAAGTTTCAAGTAGGTGGATTTGAAAGGTTATAAATTATTTTTATTTAATATTGTTTATGAAATTCTTTTTATTTTCAACTATTTATTATATGTTTAACAATATTTCAAATTTATAAGCTTTCAAATAATATAGTTGTCATTAATAATTTATTATATATTTAACAATATTTAAAATTTATTTATAAATAAATACTTATAGCTATACAAATATAGATTAGTAATTATAGATTTAAAATTATATATATATATATATGTAAAAATATATAATTATAAATATATAATTATAAATATATAAGTATAAATATAATTACAATATAATTATACATATATATATATATATATATATATTTACTTTTTGATATTAAATAAATTTATAAATAAATTTTAAATATATATGTAACAATATTTTTCAAAATTATATATTTGTAAATATATTTCTATTTATATAATTATAAATATTTATATATAAAGATATGTTTATAATTATATAATTACAAATAAATTTTTTATTTAAATATATAAATAAAACATACAAAAAATTGGCAAAAAAACACAAACACAAAGCGCCACTTGAAGAGGTGCTTTGTTATTTTATACTTATTAATTATTTATACTTGTTAATATGTATAATTAATAAGTATTTTTAATTAATAAGTATAATTAATAAGTATTTATACTTAATAAGTATAATTAATAAGTATAAATAATTAATAAGTGTTAATTATAAATATATAAGTATTTATTTATTAGTAATTTATAAACAAATATATAATTATAAGTATTTATTTATTAATAAATATAAAAGTATTTATAATTATTTATAATTATAAATATAATTTTTATTTAAATATATTTATATAAATATATTTATATTTATAAATATATATTTGTAAATATATATATATATATAATTAAATTTATTAATTATAAATGTTTATACTATAATATTTATAATTGTAAATATATATTTATATCAATATATCCTTATTTATAATTATATATTTAAAATTATAATTATAAATACATAATCACAATTCCTTAGATTTATTTATATTTAAATATATTTATATTATATATAGTTATTGATTATTGTAAATATATATTTATGTATTTATAAGTATAATCTTAAATACATATTTATAAATTAAAATTTATTTATTATTTATATATAAATATATTTATATTTATAATCATTTTATATATATAGATTTATTATAAATATATATAATGGGTAATCGGGTGGAAAAAACCCTAAATAAATTCAACCTAAACCCATTAAAAAACCCTATCTCTAAATCGACCGATTTATTTCCACGAGTGATAGTTTAAAAAAAACATTATAAAATCAATTATCCAATCTTCACGTTTAGCCTCCTCAGCCAAACCGAGTGCAGAATCATGTAAATCACATCAAACGGTTTCGCCGGCCGGTTAAGCTCAAAATGCCGCCGGACGATCCCTACCCTCCTCTGTAATTTTCGGAAATCGGCATGCGGCACCGCCTTTAAGATGTTCTTGATATTGGGGATCTTCTCCACTGGGATCTGGATCGAAAACTTGCTCCAGTCCAGGACGTCGTTGAAGGGCAGGGAGTAGTGATCAGAGACGACCACCGGAACACACCCGGCGTAGATGGCCTCCACCACTCTCGGGCTCGCCACCTCGAACCCGCTGGGGCACAAACAGAATCTGCTCCGCCCCATCAGCTCGGTGTAGTTCCAGCCCTCGGGGAGGTACTCGTGGACTAGGACCTCCGGGTCCTTCCCCCTCCATCGCGCCAGCAGCATCTTACGGATATCCCCATGAGCCCCGCCGGCAAAGAAGGCTAATATGGGACGCTTTCCCGGGGGCAGACCCAGCCGCGGCGGGCCCAGCTTCCCCGGCGGTAGGTAGATCTCCGGCATCGATGAGTCCCTCCCGGGCTGGAACTCCTCGGAGGTGTTGGCATTGCACATCACTCGAACAAAGTTTTTGAACAGTTTCGTCTTCCCACGTGAAACCTCTGGCGCCTGCAAGCCAACCATTAAAGTGAAGAACAGGGGGCCTTGGTTTGAAGGAAAGAATCCAAACATACCCAGTCGTGGCAGGAGAGCATGAAGTGGTCAGCGCCATGGGTGCGGTTCCAGTAGGGGTATTTCCGGGACACGACATCAATGTAGTCGGTGACGATGAGCTGGAGGCGGTGGCGGGAGTAGTCGGTGACGGGCTTGTAGACGTACTCGACGATGAAGGCGACACTGAAGGGGAGGAAGAAGGCGTGGGCCTCGTCTGGGTGGCGTGCCAGGAAGGGGCTGTCGCCGCTCTCCAACTCTGCCATGAATTGGCCTTCGATGGCGTATATGTTCTTCATGGGGCCATCGTGGAAGAGTGGTGGCTCCCCCTCTCTGTAACTCCACACCTTGAATCTCTTCACCATTTCCGCGTGACTCCTGATTTTTTAGTATATAATTTTACATCTTTGATAAATATGATGAAGATTATTGTTATTTTCATTTCCCATATACATTAAAGAACAAAGCTTTCGGCATGTCCAACCGTTTGAAATTAATGTGGGTGGAAAAAAGTGAGAAACTCAACTGATAAAATGCATGAGGATTTCGATAAACGGCGCCTCTGGGAACGAAACTCCCCTTCACCTCCGCCCCCGTATTTTTCAGACGAATCGCTCGCCGTATCGCCGCCCTCGCCCTCGCAAGACCCTCCTCGATGGCCAGGGTTGGCAGTGGAGCGGCTCGGGAGAGGGGTTTATCGGTTTGGGTGGTGACTCTATGGGTGGCGTTAATGGAGGATAAATAGAAATGACTAATATGGTTGTGGTTTGTGGGTCGCCAGATAAAGAAGAAGAGCAGGGTAAGAGGAATTGTGATCATCCATGGCGTCAAGGCCAAGCCTCCGGCTTTATCTTCATTCCTTTCTCTGTCGTCGCTCATCTTCTGCGATTCTTGTCGTGGGTGTGAGGGGAGGGCCGACCATATATGTTTTCGAATCCCGCTGGGAATAATTCACATAAATTCTTATTACACATGGAAAATTATCCTATAATTAAAGCCATATTGATGGAAATTTGAGAAATTTATGGCGAGAAAGAATACCCTTTATTTAATTAAATTATGAAAATATGTCTCAACCTTCCTCTTTATGTCCTCTCCAATTACTTCATTTTTCTTTAATTAAAGGTCCCGCTTTTTCTCATTTCTCGATGTTGATTTAAAAATGTCTCCCTTTCTCAATGAGTTTGGTTAGTCTTGACAAGTGTGTGTGTGTGATTTTTTTATAACCTCACGTGACTTTATTCTCCCTCCTTTCCTTCATTATTCTTCACCAAAATCATCATCAAATCACAGGTACATTAATTGTCTGTTATATGTAAATCTCATAGGTTTTATATGTATATATATGTAAATATATATTATTTATAGTATGCATATGGATATATATTTAATATACACAAATTTTATATGCATCTATAAAAAATTCAAACACATCTATTTTATATTATATATATGCGTTTTTTGTATGTATGTGTACATCTGAAGGATAAGCTCCTTCCAAGTTCGCACGACAAAGGTCAATCCGTTATAGTAGTTGACATAATGAATCAATTAATTGAGTCAATTATTTATGATATAAATGGTCATATAACTAAATGATATATGATTATTAGTCAATCAATCGGGATATGAATTGGTAGTCAATTAATTGTAATATTAATTGTCAAACAATTAATTGTAATATTAATTATCAATCAATAAATTTTTCAAAACATTAAATGACAATTATTACATTTTTTGTAAAAATATTTATCTTTATTTATGAAAAAATGCACAATTGGTGACTTTGAAATCCATAGATAAAATACCACCACTCCTACAGATCGGCGCAAGGGCAGCGTCAACTTTTATCACTAAGAAAAACGTGATAATAAAAGGGGGAATTTTTTTCACTGCTGATAAAAGTTTTTAATAAAAAATATTATTAATTTATATAAAATTATTTTATTTATATTCAAAAATAATATTTATTTATATAAATTAAATAAAAAATGCATGTTTATAATTAATATTTTTTTAATAATTCAAATATATATATAATCTTTAAAAAAAGTATTTATAAGATTATATCTAAATAAATATATATTTAAATAATTATAAGATTATAATAAATTTTATTAAATAATAAATATATTTATTATATTTATAATTATATATTTATAATCATATATTTATAATTATATATAATGACTTTTTAATATATATATATTTAATTATAAATATATATATATATATATCTTTCCAATAAATTTGGTTAATAAATATATTGATGTGTGAGTATAATTGACGTTTATATGTTATGTATTCATCATGAATGTTTATTTATACATTACACTCTTATTATTATTCATGTTGTCCATATATGTGATGAATCGTTTGTTATGATCTATACTTTACTAGTTATATGATTCATTCATGTTATACCCATGAATCTATTATGTCCTCATAAATACTTACAAAATTACAATACATATATACAAATAATAAATATATTTATTATATTTATAATTATAAATTATAAATTATATATAAATACTTTTTAAAAAAATTTATTTATAATTATAATTATAACTATATATATATTTAAATAAATATAAAATTACAATAGATACATCTATTATAATTATATATATATATATATTTATAATTATATACAAATATATATAAATATATTTAGTTGTACTTATAATTATAAATATATATATATATGTCAATAATTATAAAATTATAATAAATATATTTATTACAATTATAAAGTTATAAATAGATATAGTTAAATAAATATATTTAAAAATATATAAAATATTTATAAATAAATACACATAATTTATAATTATAATTCTAAATAAATATAGATATATTTAAATAATTATAAACTTATAGTAAATACATTAATTATATATATTTATAAAATTATAAATATAATAAATATTTTTTTTATAATTTTATAATTATATATATATCTATTTATAATTTTAAATACAAATAATTATATATTTATTATAATTTTTTAATTACAAATTAATATATATTTATTTATATTTATAATTATAAATATATATATATTTATCAAAATGATTAAAAAAAGTATTTACTATACTTATAATGTTAAAAATATATATAATTAAACAAATATATTTATAAATATATAAAAATTTATAATTATAATTATAAATAAATATAAATATATTTAAATAATTATAAAATAATAATAAATATATTAATTAAATATATTAATAAAATTATAAATATAATAAATATATTACTTATAATTTTGTAATTATATGTAATTTTAACTATATATATATGTTATAATTTTTTAATTATAATTAAATATTAAAAAATCATATTTACTATGATAAGTAATTATTGTTTAAGACAAATCATAAGAAAATCAAAAATATAGTAAATACAAACTAATTTAAATTAACTATTAATAATTTATATATTTGCAAACTCTCATAATTGTAATATTATTATGCTTCATGTATGTGACTTTAGAAGCGTATAAATTATACAGTAAATAATCTAAATAAAAATTTTCATAGAGTAAACATATTATTTATTGAAAAATGAAAAGAAAAATAAACTTATAGTAAACAAAAAATATTTTACGTGACAACTTAAATATTTAAAAATATTATATTTATAATTATATATTTTTAAAAATATTTATAAATGTAAATTAGTAATTAGTAATTAAATAATTAATAACTAACCATTTATAATTAGTAATTATAATGATGAATAATAATTAATAATTATATTACTAATTAACTAATTAAATATTGTATAATTAATAATTATATTAATAATTGACATATTAATTATTAGAAAATTAAAATTTATATAATTAATAAATATATTACTAATTAACTAATTAATTATTAAATATTTTGTATATGTTTAATCCATATTTTAAGTTTCCTTTATATTTAGTTAATATTTTAGTCTTTCAAAGCCACGTTCTTGAAACATTTTTATCTTTCAAGTAGTTGGATTTTAAATCTTATAAATTATTTTTGAGCAACATTATTTTTGATTTTTTTTTATTTTCAGCTATTTATTATATGTTTAATCCATATTTTAAGTTTCATTTATATTCGTCTTATAGTTTATATTTTATATTCTTTCAAAGTCACGCACTTGTAACATTTTTAAGTTTCAAATAGGTGGATTTAAAATTTTATAAATTATTTTTGAGGAACATTGTTTACAAAATTATTTTTATTTTCAACTATTTATTGTATGTTTAATACATATTTTAAGTTTCATTTATATTGGTCATATAGTTTATATTTTATAGTCTTTCAAAGTCACATACTTGAAACATTTTTATGTTACAAGTAGGTGGCTTTGAAAGCTTATAATTTTTTTATCAACATTGTTTTCGAAATTCTTTTTATTTTCAACTATTTCTTATATATTTAATCCATGTTTTAAGTTTCATTTATATTTCTCTTATAGTTTATATTTTATAATCATTCAAAAACACTTATTTGAAACATTTGTATGTTTCAAGTAGGTAGATTTCAATGCTTATAAATTATTTTTAGTCAATATTTTTTATGAAATTATTTTTATTTTCAACTATTTATTATATGTTTAACAATATTTCAAATTTATAAGCTTTCAAATAATATTGTTGTTATTAACAATTTATTATATGTTTAATAATATTTCAAATTTATTTATCAATAAATACTTATAACTATATAAATATAGATTAGTAATTATAGATTTAAAATTATATATTTATGTAAAAATATATAATTATAAATATATAAGTATAAATATAATTTCAATATAATTATACATATATATATATACATATGAATATTAAATATATTTATAAATAAATTTTAAATATATATGTAACAATATTTTTCAAAATTATATACTTGTAAATATATTTATATTTATATAATTATAAATATTTATATATAAATATAGGTTTATAATTATATAATTACAAAAATATTTTTTATTTAAATATATAAAAAAACATACACAAAATTGGCAAAAAAAACACAGACACAACGCTTTGTTATTTTATACTTATTAATTATTTATACTTATTAATAATTATAATTAATAAGTACTTTTAATTAATAAGTATCTATACTTAATAAGTATAATTAATAAGTATAAATAATTAATAAGTATAAATAATTAATAAGTATAAATAATTAATAAGTATAAATAATTAATAAGTGTTAATTATAAATATATAAGTATTTATTTATTAATAATTTATAAATAAATATATAATTATAAGTATTTATTTATTAATAAATATAAAAGTATTTATAATTATTTATAATTATAAATATATTTTTTATTTAAATTTATTTATATAAATATATTTATATTTATAAATAAATATTTATAATTATATATATACATAATTATATTTATTAATTATAAAAATTTATACTATTATATTTATAATTATAAATATATATTTATATAAATAGATTCTTATTTATAATTATATATTTTAAATTATATTTATAAATACATAATCACAATTCCTTAGATTTATTTATATTTAAATATATTTATATTATATATAGTTATTTATTATTGTAAATATATATTTATGTATTTATAAATATAATCTTAAATACATATTTATAAATTAAAATTTATTTATTATTTATATGTAAATATATTTATATTTATAGTCATATTATAAAAATAGATTTATTATAAATATATATAATGGGTAATCGGATGGAAAAAACCATAAATAAATTCAACCTAAACCCATTTAAAAAAACCCTATCTCTGAACCGGCCTATTTATTTCCATGAGTGACAATTTACAAAATGAATTATCCTATCTTCACGTTTAGCCTCCTCAGCCAAACCAAGTGAAGAATCATGTAGATGACATCAAATGGTTTCACCAGCCGGTTAAGCTCAAAATGTCACTGGACGATCCCTACCCTCCTCTGTAATTTCTTGAAATCGGCCTATGGATCCGCCTTCAAGACGTTCTTGATATCGGGGATCATCTCCACTGGGATTTGGATCGAAAACTTACTACAGTCGAGGATGTTGCATAAGGGTATGGAGTAGTGATCATAGACGACCACCGGAACACACCCGGTATAGATGGCTTCCACCACTCATGGGCTCGCCACCTCGAACCCGCTAGGGCACAAACAGAATCTGCTCCGCCCCATCAGCTCAGTGTAGTTCCAGCCCTCAGGGAGGTACTCGTGGACCAGGACCTCTGGGTCCTTCCCCCTCCACCGCACCAGCAGCATCTTCCAGATATCCCCATGAGCCCCGCCGGCGAAGAAGGCCAGTATGGGCTGCTTTACCTGGGGAAGACCCAGCTACGGTAGGCCCAGCTTCCCCAGTGGCAGGTATATCTCTAGCATCGACGCGTCCCTCCCGAGCTGGAACTCCTCGGAGGTGTTGGCATTTCACATCACTCGAACGAAGTTTTTGAACAGTTCTGTTTTCCCAGGCGAACCCTCTGGCGCCTGCAAGCCACCCATTAAAGTGAAGAACAGGGGGCCCTGGTTTAAAGGAAAGAATCCAGACAGACCCAGTTGTGGCAAGAGAGCACGAAGTGGTCGACTCTATGGGTGTGGTTCTAGTAGGGGTATTTTTGGGACACGATGTCAATGTAGTCGGTGACGATGAGCTGGAGGCAATGGCGGGAGTAGTCGGTGATGGGCTTGTAGACGTACTCGACGATGAAGGCGATGATGAAGGGGAGGAAGAAGGTGTGGGCCTCATCTGGGCGGTGTGCCAGGAAGGGGCTGCCGCTGCTCTCCAACCCTGCCATGAATTGTCCTTCTATGGCCTATATTTTTATCATGGGGCCATCATGGAAGAGCGGCGACTCCCCCTCTCTGTAACTCCACACCTTGAACCTCTTCAGCATTTCCGCATGACTCCTGGTTTTTTAGTATATAGTTTTACATCTTTGATTAATATGATGAAGATTATTGTTATTTTCATTTATCATATACATTAAAGAACAAAGATTTCAAATTTTCCAACCTTTTGAAATTAATGTGGTGGAAAAAATTTGAAACTCAACTGATAAAACACATGAGCGTTTCGGTAAATGGTGCCTCTGGGAACAAAACTCCCATTCACCTCCACCCTCGTATTTTCCAGACGAATTGCTCGCCATATCGCCGCCCTCACCCTCACAAGTCCCGCCTCAATGGTCGAGGTTGGTAGTGGAGCGGCTCGGGACAGCGGTTTGTCAACTTGGGTGGTGATTCTATGGGTGGTGTTAATGGAGAATAATTAGAAGAGACTGGTATGGTTGTGGTTTGTGGGTCGCCAGAGAAATGAGAAGGGTAGGGTAAGAGGAATTGTGATCATCCAGGGCGTCAAGGCAAAGCATCCAGATTCCTCTTCATTCCTTTCTCTATCGTCACTCATCTTCTACGATTCTTGTCGTGGTTGTGAGGGGAGGTCCAGCCATATATGTTTCCAAATCCCGCTGGGAATAAGTCACATGCATTCGTATTACACACGGAAAATTATCCTATAATTGAATCCATATTAATGGAAATTTCAGAAATTTATGGTGAGAAAGAATACCCTTTAATTAATTAAATTATGTAAATATGTCTTAACCTTCCTCTTTATGTCCTTTCCAATTACTTTGTTTTTTCTTAAATTAAAGGTCTCGCTTTTTCCCATTTCTCGATGTTGATTTAAAAATGTCGCCCTTTCTCAATGGGTTTGGTTAGTCTTGACAAGTGTGGGTGTGTGTGTTTTTATAACCTAAAACGAATTTATTCTCCCTCATTTCCTTCATTATTCTCCACCAAAATCATCATCAAATCACAGGTACATGAATTGTCCATTATTAATCTTCATTTTTCTACAATAAAATTGGAATTTTTTCTGTATATGTAAATCTTTTAGGTTTTATATGTATATATATGTAAATATATATTATTTATAGTATGCATATGGATATATCTTTAATATATACAAATTTTATATGCATCTATAAAATATTCAAACACATCTATTTTATATTATATATATGTGTTTTCTATATGTATGTGTGCATCTGAAGGATAAGCTCTTTCCAAGTTCCCACGACAAATTCCAATCCGTTATAGTAGTTGACATAATGAATCGATTAATTGAGTCAATTATTTATGATATAAATGGTCATACAACTAAATGATATATGATTATTATTCAATCAATCGGGATATGAATTGGTAGTCAATTAATTGCAATATTAATTGTCAAACAAGTAATTGTAATATTAATTATCAATTAATTAATTTTTCAAAACATTAAATGACAATTATTACATTTTTTTAGAAATATTTATCTTTATTTATGAAAAAATGCACAATTGGTGACTTTGAAATCCATAGATAAAAGACCACCGCTCCTATAGATCGGTGCAAGGGCAGTGTCAACTTTTATCACTAAGAAAAACGTGATGATAAAAGGGGAAATTTTTATCACCGCTGATAAAAGTTTTTAATAAAAAATATTATTAATTTATATAAAATTATTATATTTATATTCAAAAATAATATTTATTTATATACATTAAATTAAAAACACATGTTTATAATTAATATTTTCTTTAATAATTCAAATATATATATAATCTTTTAAAAAAGTATTTATAAGATTATATCTAAATAATTATATATTTAAATAATTATAAGATTATAATAAATTTTATTAAATAATAAATATATTTATTATATTTATAATTATATATTTATAATAATATATTTATAATTATATATAAATACTTTTTAATATATATACATATATATATAATTATAAATAAATAAATATATATTTCCGATGAATTTGGTCAATAAATATATTGATGCGTGAGTATAATTGACGTTTATATGTTATGTATTCATCATGAATGTTCATTTATACATTACAATCTTATTATTATTCATGTTGTCCATATATGTGATGACTCGTTTGTTATGATCTATACTTTTCTAGTTATATGATTCATTCATGTTATACCCATGAATCTATTATGTCCTCATAAATACTTACAAAATTAAAATAAATTTATTTAAATAATAAATATATTTATTATATTTATAATTATAAAATTTTAATTATTTATAAATACTTTTTAAAAACATTTATTTATAATTATAATTATAAATAAATAAATAAATATATATATATTTAAATAAATATAAAATTAAAATAGATACATCTATTATAATTTTATAAAAATATATATAAATATATTTATAAATATATAAAAATATATAAAAATATATTTATTTATACTTATAATTATAAATAAATATATATATGTAAATAATTATAAAATTATAATAAATATATTTATTACATTTATAAAGTTATAAATAAATATAGTTAAATAAATATATTTAAAAATATATATAATATTTATAAATAAATACAAAAAAT
Organism: Viscum album; assembly: GCA_963277665.1. Lineage (NCBI taxonomy): Eukaryota > Viridiplantae > Streptophyta > Magnoliopsida > Santalales > Viscaceae > Viscum > Viscum album. The sequence continues at coordinate 1,726,899,140 of OY728123.1, forward strand.
TTATAATTATAATTCTAAATAAATATAGATATATTTAAATAATTATAAAATTATAGTAAATACATTAATTATATATATTTAAAATATTATAAATATAATATATTTTTATTTTATAATTATATATATCTATTTATAATTTTAACTACAAATAAATATATATTTATTATAATTTCTTAATTACAAATTAATATATATTTATTATAATTTTTTAATTAGAAATTAATATATATTTATTTATATTTATAATTATAAATAAATATATATTTATCCAAATAATTATAAAATTATAAAAAATATATTTACTATACTTATAATGTTAAAAATATATATAATTAAATAAATATATTTATAAATATATAAAAAAATTATAATTATAATTATAAATAAATATAGATATATTTAAATAACTATAAAATAATAATAAATTTATTAATTATATATATTAATAAAATTATAAATATAATAATTATATTTCTTAAAATTTTATAATTATAAATATATATTATAATTTTTTAATTATAATTAAATATTTATTTTTTTATACTTACAATTATAAATATAATAAATATATTTTTTATAATTTTATAATTATATATATATATATAATAACTTTAAATAAATATATATTTCCTATAAATTTTTAATTACAAATAAATAAAGGTCATAAATGGCACTAGATGGTCCACCCCCAGTGTCCAACTCTTTAGCCACATCATTGATTGAATCAAGCACACCAAAATTGTTTGTAGTAGTTACATGATCCATCTGACCAAAATTGTTAATCTCAGAAAGAGAAGCAACTTTCCTGGTTGCAATCATCTGAAAACCTTTATTATCCACAGAAACAGTGTTTTGACTTTTCCTTTTCTCATTAGAATTAATAAAAGAATTGAGTCTCACTTCCTGCTTACCTTTACTACCTTTTGAGGCAACCATTTGCTCAAGCATAATGTGTTCATCAGCCACAACCTGCATGCTAATTTCTCTGATGTCTTGCTCATCAAGGGGTTCCATTCCGTCCGACATTATATTTTTTCCATCCACATCATCTGGGGTAGATCATACATTGACTACATGTTCTTCCAGGAGAGTCTTCTTTGATCTGTTCTCCATGACAATTTTCCCATCAGTATTATGAGGTGAAATTTCATTTGCAACAATATCTGACCATCATTTCATCTTACCAAATCTTTGTACAAGAGGGTTAGCAAGTTTCTAAAAGTCTTCTATACGTGAAACTCTTACATTCACACACCTAATTGAATCATCAAGCTGCTCTCCAGATTGATTAACACCCCTGACCATCATTTTCCTCATGAGAAGAAGTCTCTAACTGCCCAGCATCGCAGCATTGATGACAGGAATTGTTCTAATAAAGATAAGCCTTTATCAGTGCTAAAAAAACAATGATAAACCATGTCTTTATCATTAATAAAAAATCACTGATAAAGGTAGGTTTTATCAGCGCTTTCTATTTTAATGATGATAAAACATACCATTATTCGCGCTTTTTTTAAGTAGTACTGATAAAAGTGTTACCTGATTTTATAAATGAACCCTAACAACCGGCTTTTTCTCTCACACACCTTCAAGATCTTGTGGATGTTGATGGCTTCCGCACCACCGCTCTTGTCGAACCTCACTATTGTCGTTCCTCCTCTCTTGCTCAACCACACTACCACATCCCCACCACATCGTTGCTCTTATAGAAACCCACTACTGCCGCACACCGCTCTCCCCCATCCGCACTGCCTCCACACCACCGCTCCGCCACACTGGCAGCCCACTGCCACACCGCCTCAAAGAACTCAACTACCGCCACATGTCCGACAAAACAAGACCCTCAAAACTAAAGGTATGATATTCAAATCTTGATTTTATGTATTTCCTTATGATTTCTCCTCCTAGTAAGTTTTTTTAGATACAAATGAATTTAGGGTTATGTTATTTATTATTTTCATTTCCTTTGAAGGGTATACAAATTAGTAAATTTGGGAAGGCATCATAGGAGATATATACTTATTCAATCATCTGTTAGGACTATCCTTCCTTCTTTCTGTAGATTGTATCATTAACAATTGATGATAGTTGTTCTCATAGGTTATTTATTTTAAATAGACCTCGTATCATGCTCTTATTATTCTATTTTGATTCTTTAATCCCTTATGATGTGAATTTTCATTGGTTACAGGGGACATTAGTGCACATTCATGGTATAGGAGAAAATTTATGTGAATTTGGAATCATACTATTGAAGTAGGAAGTAATTACCATTTAAGGGCCTTTATGTAAATTTATAAGCCTTTATGTGATTTACATGTTTGTTCATGTGTATTAGATAAGAAAATTTCATGACATTATCCAACTTTGGGTTCATGTATAGACATGAGACACTTTTTGATATAATTCACATGTTTGTGTTTGTGTGTCCATGAGACCATTACATGAGAATACATGCATATTACTTGCTATGTTATGGAATTTATCTGGATGAATGTATGGTTTCTCTATGTCTTGTTTCCACAAACTAATTTGGTAACCCAGACAGATGCAACGACCACTACGGATTACGCTCTAGAAAGGGATAATGTCCTGGTTAGACTGAGTGTGTTAAAAGGATTGATTAGTACACTAATGATACAGATGATCTCCCTCATATGGAATACTTGTTTAATATATTCCATCTAGTGTTCCTAGTGACAGTCTTAGTATCCTTAGACTCAGAGGTTTTATCATATGATGCATGATTAATGACTACATGTGATGTGGTATCTTTATTTGCCTCTTTATTAATGAATCTTGATTTTTCCAATGTCATCCAACCATGGTTTTAATTTATTCGATCATTTTCATATTTTCTATTATGGAAATATGTTTTTAAATAATTAATGATTTTTATGTAATTTTTTTAAACTAGAACTAATGGTTTACATGGTAAAAAACATTAGTTATATTCAATGTGTTATCTTATTGGGATTTGCTTCACACCCTAAATATTCCAAAGGGGTGTATATAGACTTGGTTTTATAGGATACATGAAAAATAAAGGGTTCTATTACATTTGGTTACTCTTATTGACCTATTTGGTTTATCGGATAAGACAATTATGGAAATGTTTTAATCAATCAAGTTATTTTATTAAGGTGGACTAATTTATAATTTGATTTAAAGGGTGTTTTAATTGTAATGTTTTAAGAAATGTATTATAAATGATTTCAAATTATTATATAGATAAATTTCCACTTGGTTTGTTTTCCATGTGGTTTTATCCTTTGTTATGGAATGATATTCGATGACAAGTGTTTGGGAAAATGACTAAATAGATTTTTTAAAGAATTATTTTGGTTTTAAAATTAGTGTTAATCACCAACTTGATGTTTTAAAAATTATTCTTATGTTAATTGGATTCCAAACCAAGAGTTTGGGTGATTTTAATGTTTAAAAAATGTTGGAAAATGTTGTTTTATTTTTAAAATGGTGATTTAACCATTGTGATCTATATTTTAAACCCCCTTTTTAGCCATGGTTAATTTTTATATCAACATTTTGGGGTGTTTAAAGATTTTAAGTTTTCCAAATGAGATGGATTATTTCAAAAGGTTGTGTTTTCCCATGTGGATTAGTTTTTTAAACTTATTGTGTCTTTGAGTGTTTTTCAATGACCGTTTAAAGAGAAATGTGAATTCCCATTTGAGTTTTAAATGTGTTTTGATAAAATTTGTTCGAAGAGTAGATTGGGATGAATTTTATAAATGATAAAATGACTTGGTATTCTAAGCATGTTTTGAAAATAGAATGCCCATTTGAAATTTTATAAAAACTGATTTTTCATAAAAGGTGTGATACCCTCTTAATCCCCTTTGAAAAGTGTTCTCAAATGAGAAAAGTTATAATGGTTTTCATTTGAAATGATAAGAATGTGTGAGTTTTAAAAATAGTGTTTTAGGCCACCATACCTAGTTTTGTGGAAATGGTTGGTTTTTAAACATGTTTTATAAAACTGTATGATAGTTGGAAACCTATTTTAGTTTTTAAATGTGTATATAAAAAATAGTTTTTATGAAAAAGTTTAAAGTCATATTTTAAAAAGGTGATTTGACCAAGAGGTATTGGATGGGGAAATATGTTTTCAAAGTGATTGGTTTCATTTAATTAAAATCTTAGAAAAATGGTTTTAATACACTTTTATGTGTTACTACTTATTTGGTAAAACTTTATAGAAAATGTTTAGTTTTATAAAGTATTTCAAAATAGATTTTTTAATATGTAATATGAAAGTGATATCTTAGATTTGGTAGGTTTTGGTCACTTACTAGACTTTTAGATCATGCCTATATTTTATAGGTTCAGGTTTTCTCTGCTTGTTTCGCATCCTTTGGAACTTCTGAGAGGGATATATGGTTGGATAGTTACCCCAGTTGAAAATATTTTGTGCATTTTTTTTGTTAAATATTAATATCACTGAATCAAATTGGATGGATATGAATAAAGAATGGATGGATTCCAATCATATGACAAAAGAGAATGGTGTCGGAGTAAAAGAGTTCATCAAGTTTGAAAAAGATCATGCATATGACCCTTCTCAAATCCTTTTTCCATGCTTACGCTATTGTTAGTCAAGTCTAATTAGTCCAAAGCAGTTGGAAGAACACTTGATCTGTCACAAAATAGATCGAAGTTATAAATGTTGTAATAAACATAGGGAAAAAGAGAATGCAACTAGTGGTTGGGATAACATTGCATTTTATGAATCATTTGATATTATTACAAGTGTGGAAAATTAAGAAGAAAATATTGAGGATGTGATTATAGATATGAATGATTATGAAGATCATATTGAGTAAATGATAAGGATAATTGAATATAAACTTCATGATTACCTAAAATTGTTTGAGAAGTTAAAGAGTTGTGCAAAGACACCATTCTATGATGGATTCACTAAATATACAGCATTGTGATCCATACTAAAGCTGAATAATTTGAAAGCAAGCAATAGATAAAGTGATTCTAGTTTTATAGAACTACTTTTTTTCTTTAATTACATGATCCTAGAATATAGTCATCTCCTGAGCTGAACATATGGTGCCAAATGAATACCATGCTTAATTTATATGATCTCTCAAAGAATACACGCTTCCCTGAATGACTGTACACTATTTATAAAGGATCTTAAATCACATAAAGAATGCCCAAAGTATAGTGCTTCTCGATACAAGAAATATGAATCCGGTCCTAAGAAAGTTGTATGTTAATTTCCAATCATTCCAAGGTTTAGGTACCTATATGGAAGTGAGGAAACTACATGAAAATTGACATGGAATGCAGATACAATAAATAAAGATAGGAAAATACATCACCTAAAATACTCTCCTCAGTGGAAGATAATTGATAATGAGTATCCTGTATCTGGAAACAAGCTAAGAAACATTCATCTTGCGTTATCTACAGATGGAGTGAATCCTTTTTGTTTTCAAAGAAACACTCACAGTACATGGCCAGTTATGTTGGTAGATTATAACTTTCCCCGTGGTTATGCATGAAATGAAAATACATCATGTTATCTATGATTATATTAGGACCAAAACAACTAGGTAATGATATTTATGTTAATTTGGCTCCATTGATCAAGGATTTAAAATTATTGTGGGATTCAGGTTTTATGTTGTATGATGCATACAGAAATGAAGATTTCACAATGAGATCCATGTTGTATGGGATGATAAATGACTTTTACTTTTAGGGAAAATTTTCAGGATATAACATTAAAAGAACTCAAGGGTGCCTCATTTTTAAACAAGGTAAATATTTAACCAGGTTAAAACCTTCATTGAAAACTATGTTTCTAGGATATTGTAGATTTATACGCCGATGACATAAGTACTGATCTTGGATGACACCATTTAATGAAATTTTAGAATGTAAAACACCGTCTCCACTAACATGTGATTAACTATTTGAGAAAGTAAAATATATAGACACTAATTTTGGTAAACCATTTTTGAAAAACCTTATAAAAATATGGTGGAAAAAGAGATCAGTTTTTTTGAATTACCATACTGAAATTATCTTGATGTTATGCATGTTGAAAAAAAATATATGTGATATTGTCATCGACACATTGCTAAACATACTTGAAAAAACAAAGGATGGAATTAAGTCTAGGTTGGACATGGTTGACATTGGAATACAAGAATAGTTGGCTCTAGTGAAGGGTAAAAAACAAAATTTTCTTCCTCTATCTGCTTACACTCTTTCCAGACAGGAGAGATATCATTTTTCAACTTCGTGAATGAAGTAAAGGTTATAGAGGGGTATTCATCAAATACCAAGAACATTGTGTCAATGATTTATTTAAAGTTAAATGGTATGAAATCACATCACTGCTATGTTTTTATGAAAGATATAATTCCTATAGATTTATATTTCATTTTCCCAAGAATTCCCATCATACATTAACCAAGCTTCGTTTCTTCTTCAAATATATATGCAACAAATTTATAGACCCGACAAAATTACGGAATACGGAAATAGAAATTTCCACCATATTAGGTGAATTAGAAATATTCTTCTCACCAAAATTATTTTATATAATGATTCTTTTTATGGTTCACTCGGTGAGATAGATTCAACTATGTGGTCATGTACAATATAGATGGATGTACCCCATTGAACGGTATATGAAGATTTCGAAAGTGTATGTCAAAAATCAAAGTCGGCCAGAGGGTTGTATTGGAGAGCGATATATTTTTGAGAAATTCGTTGAATTCTATATAGAATATATATCTCGTGTGGAAAGAATTGGTCTACCAAAATATTGTCACACTGGGTGGATTGTGAGTGAAAGAATTTCTGGAAGAGATGTTGTCACAATCAATATTATAGATCAAGAGCAGACCCAACTTTATGTTTTTTATAATAGTTTTGAGGTTTCAACATATGTTGAAACCCAAAAAAAAATTAGTGGGAATTTGAATCCATCAAGTTCTGAAAGATTAATATCAAATACACATAATCAATAGTTTATAGGATGGTTTTGGTACCATATTTTTAATGAGTTAGATGAAAGTACAGATTCAATTTCAGAACAACTTCGATGGATAGTCATAAAAACAATTGTGTACATATTATCTTACAATGGTTATGTAATTAATGGTTATAAGTTATATAAAAATGAACATTACAAAGATAGTACCTTTCAAAATAGTGGAGTTACACTTTTGGCTGAAGCGATGCATGTTTCTGGTACTAAAGAAATAAATCCAATTTGTGTGAATATGTCATACTTTGGTATCATCAAACAAATATGGAAGTGGGATTATACAACATTCCAAGTACCAATTTTTCAATGAAAGTGAGTTGATTACAAGAGTTCTATTAAAAAAGATGAACTATGATTCATGAAAGTTGATTTAAGTAAACAAGGGTACAAAGACAAACCATTTATAATGGTAGTACATGCAGTACAAGTATTTTATATTATAGATACCACAAACCAAAAGTGGTAATTTTTTATATTATTGACCAAAACCACTAAAGGGTCAGATGAAAATTCAACTGAGGAAGATTCTTTCATTGGGATGTCACAATCATTTCGCAGTGGTCCCAATGTAGATGAAATTTTGTATGTCAGAGGATATCACAATGAAGGGATTTGGATTATTAATATAGGGGTAAAATTCCTTTAGCCTTTAAAATAAGAGAGAGTTAAATAATCATGTTATATATTTTTTTGTAATATACATCTTATTACCTCATGTTATTATCTATTCAATGGTGCATATATATATACTAAATTAAATGTTAACCCAATTCTATATATAATGACTTCTGCACGTGATGGTGCTCTATATCCCAAGGAACAATAGGTATCTCAACCTACTACTACTTGCAGTGTAGAGGAACAATGACCTTCTTCACGTGCTGGTGATCCCAATCCCAATGAACAATAGGTCTCTCAACCTACTACTGCTCGCAGTTTAGAGGAACAATGACTTTCTGCATGTGTTGGTGCTCCTAATCCTAAGGAATAACAAGTTTCTCAACCTATTGCTACTCCCATTATAGAGGTACAATGACCATATGCACATTCTGATACTATCGGTCTAGAGGAACAACATATTGATGATCTTGAATATGAGGAAATGGTAGGCGATGAAGGACCAAAGAAGCATAAAAAATAGGAGCATCATAGTTTGATGGTGTTAGTAAAAATAATTAAGGTGAAAATAAAAGGCATAAAAAATGAGGTTGGATGGAATGTGCAGGGCTAGCATGTTAACCCCAATAAGTTCATGTTTTGTAGTTACATTGGAATAGTTGATCAATAATGTGTGCTGATTGATGTAGATTCATGGCACCATGTCGTGCCTGTACTTATGACACTAATGTGGGAAGAGATTACGATAAAATTATGATATCATTTCTTTATTTTTCTAAAAAATAACATAATGAAACATTGACTTACTCTTCATCATCCCTTATAGAATGAATTTATAGTAGATGACTCCCACAATAAATATGTATTAATGCTTGCTGGAAGGATTCACAAAGGCTTTCACACAATTCTAATGAGACATCGTCCTAAATATACTGAATGGAAAATAGACTCACACCCACCAATTATATATGCACACCTAATAACCCATGAATTGTTTGATGCATTTACTAGAGGTCGTGAAAAATTTTCATTTCAGGTACATTGTGGATAGTAATATGTGGTTTGATGATATGTGTATTTATCACTTTCATTGAATTTTTTTTATTTATGAACCAAAAACAAAGTGTTTAAAATAAGGAATGGGAAACAAAACCACATACCCCTACCATAAATCGAGGATAGGGTATGCTTCACTTGAAAAAAAATTGGTACGTATTTTAAATCTACCACAATACTTTTATGTGACATGAAACAACAACATAATTATGTTCCTCTACTTATATGCAGATTGATGACTCCAAATCCAAAACCACTTCCATCCCATGCCATGTACTATGGAAGGATGCATGTGTAATTAAATATGGGATACTAATAAATGAAAATAAACAAAAAGTGTGGGAATCATGTGTAATTATGACATAATAGAAATTTGTTTTTCTTTAAATCGCTATTACATAGCAATGATTAATTGTTTTACTATATTTTCTATCCGACATAGTCACAGAAATCAGCAATACCTATACCAGATGAACACCCACTATCGATGGACTCAAAGTGTCTAGAATAGTATGGCCATGTTAGAGGTGTGAGTTTTGAGGTGACACCCTGAACATATTTTAAGAAAATAATAATAGAAGGATCAAGATAAAAAAAGGGAAGAGATGAAAGCATGAATAGATGCCCTTGAATAAAAAATTATTTGGTAGTCTGAGTTGCTAGAAAATGTTATGGGGGGAGCAAAGAGGAGAAGCAACTCAAGAACAACCATTGTGTGAAGATCCCCCACCCCACCAGCTTTAAGGCAATCCATTCCCCTTAAATAACTATCTTAGTTGAGGTAATCAACATTTTAATAATTGTTTTTATGAAATGTGAATCAGACAGACATTAATACCTTTCTTGTACTGGTATTATATAGGGTGAAAATGACTCTGATTTATATCTATCAACACCCACCCATCATGTTATAGAGAGGGATATGGTGTTCAATATCCAAGACAATAAACTACACGACATATCACTTCTAATAGATCATGTGAGAGTGGAAATTAGCATAGCTCATGATCCGAGTGTCGAACTACCTATTCCACTTGATAGTAAAGATATTCATATGGTCAACCAAGCTATTGTAACATTAATTTAATGGACATAATATCTTTTAAAAAGACATTTCAATAAGGAGGTATTCATTTCCAAATTTTTTTCATGCTAAACCTTTAACAATTAATGAAAAAATGTATGAATTGATGAATGTTATTATAAAAGGGAAGGGGGTGAAATGAAAGGTCAACTCAAAACCATCTAAATGATCAACTAAATAATAAAAAATATATTCCAAAGTCACCTTTACCCCACCCATTGAATATCCACATTTACTAACATTGATGGTTCATGCAGATACAAAGTTTCAAAGTGGTTGTAGTCACGTAGTTGATTTTGAAGAAAAAATGCATAGAAATGAAGGTACTGACTACATTGATTTGGATAATTTAAATTAAATCCTCAATTATTAATGGCTAATAGCCTTAGTTATAAATGTATACATGGGGTATGTTTTCATGATTTAATTTTTCAAAAGCTAATATACTATGTTAATTATGACTAAATACATTTCATATTTTTTGCAGGCGTATATATCAATACCAAATGAAGGGATTACCCCATGAAATTTTTTTGGACTCATTAGTCATCACACTACATCTATAGAACAATAAATAAATAGAATAAAAATGGATGAAATAGTGGAAAACCTTTCCAAATCATTTGAAATAAAACCTAGGGATGACATACTCTTCTTAATACCAATGTTGCAGGGGTAAAACAATACAATTTAATCATATAAAATATATTTTCATTTCTTTCATTACTTATTCTTTTTTGTATTTTTAGGAAACATTAGATACTTATTGAAGCTAATTTGAATACTCCAATGATTTATTTCTTGGATTCAATGCATGAATTACCAATAAATCAACCACACATGATGGTGTTTTTCAATTTTTAATACACTACATCCAACATTTTAGAACTAAACTTAATGTTATATAATTTATATTATGTTTTAATGAGGATTATATTATTATGGGGTGGTGTGTGAATATCTTCTAAATCATGGCATGAGGACAAGCATTGCATACAAGGACCCTGAAAAGTTCTATAACTGTAAGTATCAGGGTTTATATAATAATATTTCACTATCCAAACATATATAAAAACTAATTAATTATTTTCCTCAATGTTTCTATAGTGTCTGAAATAAAAAAATGGAAAAGATTTTGGTTATTATACCTGTAAATTTATGTAAGAGATAATATTCCATCAAAAAACACACATCCTTGAAGAGGTATTTTAAAAGTTAATTACTATTTCATCTAAAATATTTGTTAATGTTTTTTTTATTTATAAATTTCTATTACTACCATCACTGGTGGAAACTTAGGCTATACCAATGTCCTTATCCCAATGGTTTTAGTTTCATAGAAACATTGGGATATGACTGTTTAGAGAGGGTTTTCCCAAAGGTTTTATAAAACTATTGGGATAGGGTCCATTGGATACAGGTTATCCCAACAGTTTTAAAAAATAATTGGGTTAGAAAACCCAAAAATACCCATCCATTAGCCTCCTTCTTCTAGAAGTGATTTGTCCACATTTTTCCCTAAATGAGAGCCTTCTTTTCTTCCCATCTTGTGAATGGTTCTTCCCAACCAACAATCCATCCTTGATTCAAGTCATTTTTTTTCTTCCACTTCAAATCAGTAAGTTGTAACCAAGTTATATTTTATGCCTCAATTTTTTTTGGATTTTTTATTCAGTTTCACTCCAATATTTTTTGTTTTACCCACTGTGTATTATGATCCCCTTATGAATACAATACGTATATCATTTTAGGATATGGTTTTGTTGTGGTTTTTATTCTCTATGGAATAATTTTGATTGATATTGAAGACGTCATGAGTTATTTTTTCCTTGGTTTATTTTAAATTTGATGTTTATTTACATGATTTTGTTGGTTAATTTTATTATTTAACTATTTTGGGTTTTATTTCATATGTTATATCCCTTGTGGTAGCTTTTTTTTGAAATTTTAACTTGTTAAAAATGAATTATGGGTTTTTAAAATTATTGTTTCCCTTTACATGAATGTTTTATAATGTAAAAAAATTAATGGGGGATTTAAATGGAAAAATTATAATTCTGGAAGTATTGAAATTTAAAATGGTTTGGTGGTATGTTTTTGGTCATTAAATAGTTATAATTTGTGTAAATTGTTTTCTCAAAGACAAAAAATATATTTATATGTTAATGTTCACTTTGATAATGTTTTTTGACATGAAAACATTATAACATAATATATATTTCTTTTTTTTTGGGTTTGTGAACTTGAATTATATGTTTTTTGTAGGGATTAAAAATAAGGAGAGGGAATTGAATCAATATAATTGTTAATAAATATGTTACATAACTTATACTAAATGAATTATTTTAGTTGTAAATTTTTTTTAATTTTGTTACCATTTTATTTTATGGACTAGTATGTTTTAAATCATTGTATTTTATGATCTCTATATTTAATCTATTTTATATGATTAGTTTCAATATATTTACTTCTAGTTTCATTAAAAAAATAGGAATACAAATATCTTTAATTATGAAATTCAACTTTTTAGATGTTTTATTTTAAATAAAATTATTTTGGCTATATTGATATAAACAAACACAAAAATAAAGACATTTTCTTATATTTTCCTTTTTAAATAAAACGAATCATTACTTTTTTTAACGGGTTTCAACTTATTCTCATTAGGAACATCGATTTTGGTATTATAAGGTATATAATAAATGTTGTGGTTTCGATGAGTGTTTTTTTTGGTTAGGTCATGCTTGGTTTCAAAATGATCAATCTCTTTCATTTTAATGGATATGATTTATATTTTATGGAATTATAGTTTCCATATATATATAAAATTATCAATATATTAAGGATGGTTTATTATTTCCAGAGTATAATTCCATTACGATGTATTAGGCATGGTTACCACTTTATTGATGATTAGATTTATGGTAAGGGAATGTATTTTTTTATAGTTGGTAAAACCCCACCAATATATGAATTTTTTATGAATGACTTTATGATTTTTTTAGCATGACTCACTAAATAAACTAAATTGAAATGAATTGATCAGAACCTAAGAAAATAAATTATACCAAACCAACCTAACTAGTATTGAAAATAAATGAACTGTATCTATCAACCCTTTACACACTGAAACTTAACCAAACTAAAAATACTATCTATATCATAACCGAACTGACTTGACCAAACCAACTGAATTGAATTGAAATGACTTGATTTGACCAAAGTGGACTTGAGTAGACCTGAAAAACACTAAAACACATCAAACTAAACTAAAATAAAAATAATTGAACTAAATTGAACCTAACTAAAATAAATTATATAGTAATGATAAAAAATGAACTAAGTTGAAAAATATTTAATAAAACCCTAATAGGCATGCATTAACCCAATCCAAATAAAAAAACCAAACCCAACCAATATCATGGTATTATATTTATAAATGAATTCAATATCTTGGTTTTATATTTATATTATTTTATTATCTATATAGTATCTTATTGTATTTTTATATTATGATTCTCATATAGAGTAGTGTTTCAGTTATGGTTTCTTATAAAGTGAACAAATCTTGTTTACTTAAATATATTTTTGATTAAACCTCAATCTTATTGAATTGATTTTACAAAATAACCTATAAATTTTTTTTTACAGAGTTGATATAAGTTATATGTATGAAACCGATTAGATTTCAAGAAATTTGAAAAAAAAAGTTGGAGAGATTTTTAGAATTTTCATTTGATAATGCTTCAGATATTGGTCACATACCCTGCCCATATTACAATTGTGTTGGAATACCTTGGTTGAATCATGAAGAGTAATCCACCAAATAACAAAATATGGTTTTCAAAAAAACTACTATGTGTGGTATCACAATGGGGAGAAAATGGAATATCAAAATGATGATGATCTAAATAAGAGGAATGGGTTGAAGAATTTTTTATATAATCAGTTTCTGTTTATTCGTCATCATGATAAGGAATGGATGCCGAACCAAGAAGACTTTGATATGAGAAAACATGAAGCGTCTAATGAAAATGATAATGTTTACAGGGTGAAAAAATTGAATGATGCTTCCATGACTCTAGTATATCATAAATTCAGTAAATTGAAAACGATATAATTTTTAATTCGATTATTTCATGGGAAAACCATGTATGATATTTCTAATACTTCTATCGATTACATTCTTGCCTTCTTAAAGGAGTCACTTATAGATGATACATATATTCCCTCAAACTACTATATGGCATGGGAGTTAGTTGAGGTACTTGGATTTTCAAAAAATGAAATTTGTTCTTTCTCGATAGATTATAGATTATTCAGGGAGGAAACTTCTAAATGAAATGATTTTATAAAATTTGTTACATCCCGATGAAATATAAAAGCTAATGAAACACCAACCCGTGTGCCACAGAAAGTAATGTTTCACTTTCCATTGATCCCTATAATCTAGAATCTTTTCATGTATGATGAAATATCAATAAAAATGTGATGGCATGATGCTGATAAAAAGAAGAATAATGATGAGTTGGTTCACCCTATATATGGATTTTAATGGAAGATATTTGATTCTCGATATCCATATTTTTCAGTTGATGTGTGTAATGTGTGGTCGGGTCTTTTATGTGATGGTTTTAATATTTTTGGGAAGATTCTTACTTACCATAGTACATGGCCGGTTTTCATTAACATTTATAACCTTCTCCCATGGTTGTGTATGAAAAAAACTTTCAATTTCATTAGTATACTCATATATGGCCCTTCTAATACTGACAATGATATAAAAATATACTTGAAACCTTTAATCAAAGAGTTGAAACTTATTTGGGATTTGGGTGTGTTCATATAAGATGCATGTTCGAAATACATATTTCAGCAGCGTTCTGTGATTATGTAGACGATCAATGATTTTACTGCTTATGAAATGATGTCTGGATGGAGTATGTAGGGAAAACTATAATGTCTTGTTTTTATGAATAATTCACAATCCAAAATAATGAATATCATCATAGTTTTATTTTTATGGGATATTGACTATTCTTACCAATGGTCCATCCATGTAGAAAAAATCATTGAAGATTTAAAAATACCATGGAGACTGATGATCCACCTCAGTATATGTCTGGAACTGATGTTCTTAATGAATTGAAAAATTTCAATTTTTCATTTGGGAAGGGTCAAATGAAATCTAGAAATAGGAATAATGTTTCCACTAAAACCTATTACAATTGGAATAAGAGGATTATCTTCTTTGAGTTTCCTTATTGGTCAAACAATTACTTATTTCATTGCTTAGACATAATGCACATTGAAAATAATATATGTGAAATGTTGATTTTTATTATTCTAAATGTCAAAGGAAAGACAAAAGATGATTTAAAATCTTAATGTGACTTGGTGGATTGGGGAATCAAACAGGAATTTCATATTTTGTGTATCAATGAAAATAAATGGCAAGTTTCATGTGATTCTTATATGATGACACCTGCATTAAAAAATCAATTTCTGGAAGTACTAGAGACTATCAAAGTTCCTGATGGATATTCAAGAAACATATTAAAATGGATCAATATAATAGATTTGAAGCTAAAATCATTGAAGAATCATGATTATCACATCCTTCTACATGATTTTATTCCAATATAAATACATCATATTTTTTCTAATAATTAAAGGGTGGTAGTTTTTCGGATGTTCCATTTTTTTAGATATCTTTGTGCTAAGAAGTTTTCCAAGTCTTTCTTGATTTTTTTTGGTAGAGGCACCATTATTATTTTGTGAATTTAAAAAAATATTTCCTCCCTTTTTTACATGCATGATGAATATGACTATCCATATTCCAAATGAAATACTTCTTGGAGGGCCTCTTGGTTTTAATTAGATGTATCCAACTAAATGAAATATGTACACATTGAAGTCTTATTTCCAGAAGAAGAATCATACCGAAGGTTCTATTATGAATGGTTATTTGGCTCAAGAATGTATGGATTTCTATTCAATGTATTTGTATGATCTTACTATGAGAATGAACAGACCAATTATAAATAAAGAAGAACAGTATGATAAAATTGAACCCATTTTCCATCAATTTCTAAAATAGGAGGAATTCCCAGATCATATACATTGATGAAATTAAGCCTTGAAGAGAGGGAGATGGCACGTCACACAATTTTTTTCAACTGTGATTTGTTCTATGACTACGTCAAGTAAGTAAATTGAACATGTATATCTTATCTCATATTATGTAATTTTACATATCTGTTAAAATATTTCTATTTTTATCTATAGGGAAAATAAATAAATGATAAATAGAAATCATCATTCTTTGTATTTAAGAAGGAGAGATACTTTTCATAGAAAATAGTTTTATGCTTGGTTGAAATTTAAGGTAGAAATATTAATACAATAAATTAATAAAATAAATATTTAATTAAGTATAATATTCATTTATATTTAAGGTATTGAGTTTTCTTGCTAACTCTGTCTCTTAGGAAATAAGAGATTTATATTTTGGTCATAATACCATGGTTCGTGATTGTAAATCAATTGTGATCAATGGGTATTGATTTATTATCACTGAACAACCAAAAAACATGAGAATACAACTTGATGGTTTTATGTAAGACTATTATTCCAGTGCATCAGATAATAGACCTTTATTTGAAAATGTAGGTTATTATGGATTCATTGAAAAAACAAATATTGGATTATTACTCTTGTGGTCAAGTCACTATGATGAAATTTCAGTGGTTTGATTCGATGAAGAGACAGGGCACATTTATTGATAATTGTGGATTTTGAGTTATTGAAATGACTCAAAATCTTATTAATGATGAACCATGTGTATTGGAATAAATGGAGAAACAAGTTTTTTATGTAAAATATCATATTCAACATTAATTTGGTGTCATTATTGAAGTAATCCAAGACATATTTTTTATTATGGTGACGATGGTATTGACACCATCCCTGCTCCCATTGGCCCTGATGCATTTATTAATTTTGATGACTCCAATAGCTCAATTTTCAGAGTTAATTATGATCTTGAATTTTTAGTGGGAAATATATAGAATCATCCATCCGTATTCTCAGTTCTTTTGGTTTAGATCAACTTGGGTGGTTAAGATTGATACTATTAAAATTGATTTACTATTGATTACAAATATTTTATATTTGACTTGAAATTCATGTGAATTTTCAATATTTATTGGTTGTAGTTTTATTTGAGTTGAATTTTCAAATATTTAATTGAACTATATTCAAAACTACGAAACCAAACACAACTGAAACAATTAAATTTGAACAAAAAACAAGAGGAATTGAATTGGACATATTAAACTTATTGATATGAAAATCAAAACAACTAAAAATAACGACCTAACAAAAAAATTAAAAAATTACCTAACCCAAAATATGAACCAAAGGCCCAAGAAAAATAAAAATGAAAAAATAACCCAATCAATTAAAAAAGTTGAACCAATTGACCAAAGCGAAATAAAAATGAAAAAATGACCTAATCAATTGAAAAAAATGAACCAACTGACATAAAAATAAAAATGGACCAATAAGATAACCTAAATTAAATTGGATCAAATTGAAAATAGACGAAAACTATATCATACCTATGCTAAACATGTGATTCTGAATGTATTATTTATTTTATGACTTGTCTTCTGTTTTGATATTCTTCCCACTAAATTGAAAATCGTTCTTTATTATATCACTACATATCCTATGTTTGATTTGAAAAGTGGTATTCTTTAATTAAGTCATGTATAATTTTTTTGGGTTACACATTAGTTATCAATTTATAATTAATTCCATATTTTTTTCAAATGTAAGAAATGAAACCTATTGAGGAGATGCGAAGAAAATGGATAATAGACAACAATTTCCAAATGAACGAGATTGGTGTTCCAATATTAGTTCGTGTTGTGAGTATTTTATTTCATATATATATATATATATCAATAACATATAATGTCATGTGATTAATTTATTTTTAAAATTTTATGTAGGATCCACCACTTAGGCATCAGTTATTTGACAAGCAGCCTAATGGTCCCGGTACTCAGGCTGACCATATGAGGAGGGGGGTACTGGAGCTAGGTTCTCGAGTCAACTTACTCAATTAGAACCTATCCTTCCCAGTGATGTACCATATACAACACATTCGGATCCCATAGTATCATTAGGGACACATGTAATATTTAGGTCACCCATGTTTTCACTAACATTTACATCTAAGACTCCTCACCCATCTTTCCCGTATCCGATGATGATTTTTACTCCCCATCCATATCATGAATTTGGAAAGCTATTCATGCCTTATTATTTTCCTTATACATCATTATATCCGACCTTCTACATTACTTCTCTTCAACTCCCACTCCATCTGTAGAGAGTGATGTTCCTCCACTGCCTATGGATCCAGCGACGCCCATTGATCAGACTACCACATGTATATTTATAGAGCGCTAAATGTTTTACCATAAATTATTTTCATTATAAGATGTATTGATATAATATATTTTTTCTTCTATAATAGATATATATACTAGTAGGCGACATGATATTACATGCATGCGTGTGGTGTGGAACCATCGCACACAGTTGATGGTGGAATATAACGAAGACAACCTTATGGTTAGAAAAATATGGTAGGAATGTCGAAGTTTTTTTTTGTATTTTTTGTCAAATACTCTGAAATTTTTCCTATCAATCCACTCTCCTAGCGAAACATTCCAATTGAAGTAAAAGAAGACACTTGGGCATAAATATGGGTAAAAACTATTGTGGATTTAATGTTATATTACTATTGTATTTATATGAATTAATATTTTGGTGCTAGCTTTATTTTGATTTTCCCGATGGTGAGGGTGTGAGGCTAGAATGAATCATGGAATTAGGTGAGATATTGAGAGGCTACAAGAATGAGTTGTATAATGGCTGGTGTGCTAGATTTGGAATGGATTTAGAGGCCACACCTGTCATGGAGGATTTTTTGATAGAACATTATTGACAAATGATTACTCATTGGATGAGTACTGTGTTCAAGGTATTGATAAAATTTGAGGTTTTTAAATGAAAATATTCATGTTTTTCATTCATTTTTTATTTTTTATTTTTTATTTTTTAGGAATATTTTGGAAAAAATAATAGAAACATTGATTCTAAGAAATACCTCCACACTTTGGGATGGACTACGATGTCAGACCATGAGATGAAGTAGGTACGAAAATCATTTATAATTTTTATTTAGGACTTGAAATTTATATTATTTAATCCATAATTCATTATATTTATAAAGTTTTGGTAGATAATTTGAGATTTAATATTAACCCAAACCACACTAAACTTAAATAAACCAAACTAAACAGAATCGAATCAAACCACATGTTTTTATTTTTAGCTTCATTTAAAATTAATATCTATTTGATTTTAGTTTTGAAATTCATTATTAGTAACATATTTTCAATTATTTTTTCCTAAATTAAATTTCATTGTAGAGGAAGGTATTGAATATTAAAGGGAATGTGCCTTGAGAAAAACTGTTTTTCTCAAGAAGAAGAAAAAAGATGGAAGTGTGGTTAACGAACCAACCCAAAAACAAATTGTAAGCTTTACTTTGATGATTTTTAATTTTAATATCTATTTTGTAAATTAATAATCTATTTTTATTTATAATAGGATACTTTGGAGGCCCCTGATGCCCATGAACCTGACAATTTTGGGCCAAATGTTCACTTACATTAGGTTTTGGGAGATGAGCACCATGGCAGAGTATGCTACCGACCTGAGAAGTGTATAGTGCTGACGAGGTATTGACCCACTTCAGGTACCAGTTGTTGTACCACCAAGTTGGAAAAGGTTAAGGTATGGGAATAATAGGCCAAAAAAGGAAACATAGGTGTAATAATGTGTTGAAAGGGAAAACACTAAATTTATGGATCTGGTGAAAGTTTTATGTCCATCACTTCCACAAAAGACCACGATGACTTGTAATGAATATATGTCATCGATGCGTTCATTATATAGTAAACCAGGTAGTAGTTCTAGTGGTGGTATAGATGATGTTGTTCCTGGAAATGGTGATGGAGAGGATGATGGCAAGGAAGAGGTTGAGGATGAGGCTGAGGATGAGCCAGAGGATAAGGGAAAAAATAAGGCTGAGGACAAGGATTGGGATGAGGAAGAGGACATGGATAGAAATGGGGATGTGGACGTAGAACAGGCTAATGATGACAGTGATGATATTGATGGTGATGAGAGATGGATTGATCTGTTACATTTTTTACTGATATTAATGAAATTTCATATTTTATGATTTGATGTGACTTAATATATGTGCGATATTTTATATATTTGTTATCATTTGTTAAAATAATCAATTGATTTTTTTTGTTATCATTATTTCTGTATTTTTTTGTTGGTATTTGAGGATGCTCTATTGGTTTCATTGCATGTTCTATTTTCTGAGGATGTTTTGTTGGTTTCATTGCAAGTTAAGGGTATTTTGTTGGTGTTTTTATTATAGTGGTTAGTTAGTTTCATTATTTATTGTGTTCTACTTTGATTTCTAGTAGTTCTGATTTTAGGTGAATTATATTTTTGATGTTTTGATTGCAGATGAATTATGTTTTGATCCAGTGGCACCCATTTATTAGACTGTTGTAGGTATATTTATAGAACCATAATAATTTTTTTACCATAATTTATTTTCATTCCCCTATGAAAGTTGAAGTAGTAACTCAAATTCTATACATAATTTCTCTCCTTTGGTTAGCATCATTGAGAAGAAAGTTCATGAAGAATACCTGATAGGTAATTTTCAATATGCTATGCAACTATTTACCACACCCAATTACTTTTTCATCCATATGGTTTGTTCTTAATTTAATTATTTAGAACTAGTAATTTTGTTTACTACCAACTCAATTTATTCAATACCTTATTGATTATTATATATTAATATGGTTGTTTATATATCGATACTCAAAACTTTTACAAAATTTACTCTAGAAAATGTTTCTCTTCAACATATTTATTTTATTGATGATGATTTCTTGGATTATTATGCAGTATGATTGATGTAATCTATTATTTCATGTTTCTAATTATATGATTTACCATAATGAAATCTTAGATTTCATTATATTTTTACAAATCTATAAAAACACTTACATCACTTCATAATCATAATACGAAATAATAATATATCATGCACTATGATTTTTATAAAATAAATATAATAGAGTAAAATTATTCTTGGGTTATGATAGTTTATGTATATGTATAAATTCATAACCACCTCATTGAGTTATTACTGAATATTTTTTAGTAACTTCAATGGAAAATAAGGGAATAAGAAGTTTTAAAGGAAGACTCGTAAACACTACCAAGGAAAATATCCACATTGGAAAGTAGAGTTTTCTACTTTCCCTTAATTTTAAGTCTTTTTTTTGTTTTCTGGTTGGTAGGTGAATGTGGTATAGAAATCCTCTAGATGCTTTATCTGATTCATCTATTATGGCACCCGGGAGACCTTTTCCCCTGCCACCCAATTTATTGCAATCATTCTATTATTTCTTCACATAATAATGTATTTTAGACTTTTATTTAATTACATATTCGGTTTCCTTAATCTAATTTGTTTTCAATGGTTTTATAGCTTACACATTACATTAAAATATCCTCTACTTTCACACACACAAACTTTAAATTTGAAAACACAAAAAAATTGTATTCTTATATGCTAAAACATATAGAACATCTCACATTCATTGTTGTTTATAATTCACCACACCAAAGTAAAATAGTGAACCTATTTAAACCTATCCCTTTTGAGAGGATCCAATAAAAATTAATATTTATCCCACATTTTACTGAACCAAAAAACCAGAATTTTTGACATAGATAGAGGTGATTGTTTCACTGATTTTCATTCCATTTTTTGAGAAAAATTATTGACATACAAAAATATATAATTCTGGAATTTATTGAATATTCATATAGATTTTTTTACCTTGATTTTTCACTACTGAATTTTTTTTTTCAAGGTTGTTTGATCCATAAAAAATATCCCTCTAATAACTTTGGAGCCCCTTATTTATGCAATTGAAGTGTATAGTCAAAGGTGCATTTCCAACACACATGGAAGGGGATTTATTGATAATTACAATTTTTTTCTAAATAGTGAGAAGCTAGTTTAGGAGCTCGTACATTGTGGTATGCATTCCAACAAGGATTTCTATTAATTCAATAATTGTTGTATTATAGATGAGTGGAAACAGGTTATTCCCTTTTAGAAGGTCTGGATCCAGCCCTCTCATTTTAGGTTGATGTGGATAATTTCTTATAACAGGGTCCCTACAGACTGTTGTCTACATTCATTTGGTGTCTCACTCTATTCGGTTTTTGCTTTATGCCACTCCAAAAAGAAATTCAACAAATGATTTTTCTGTGAATGGTTTCCTAACAGGTTGTGAAATCATATAAAGATTTTATTGGTTCAACAATTCGCATTGCATTTTTTATAGGATGAACCAGTTGAAACTTAAAATAAAAAATTGTGAAAAATTATAGAATCTTTAGTTTTTACTTTGAAACTAAATTATTTTCATCTACTCTGTCCTGTTAAATTTCTAGCATTTTGATTCATGATAGGTAATAGCTGAGTTCAATTGATCCAACTTCAACCAGTGCTGATCCATTTCTTTCTTGAAGATGAAATGTAAATAATGAATGAAATGGTTTAAGGTCTTATATATGGATCCACTATTTCTATTTTTTTATTTTTTTATTGTTAAGAGTATCAATATTTAGTTGAAGAATCCTAAAATTTTACTTCTAAACTTGTCCCTATTTTTATCCATTTGTAGTCATGGATATTGATTATGTTGGTAGATTTACAATGTGACATGAAGCTTTAAAGTATCTTATGAAAGGGAAATAAGGAAGGGAATCTTATAATGGTGGATTTATTTTGAATATCAGTGAAACTTTGAATTATATTGTATCTTTTTATCAAATACCAGAAAAATCGGTTCTGGTGAAACTATCCGCATAAAATATTAATAAAAAGGTAAAGGTACAAAATCAGGCAGAGCAAGGGGTTTTACATAGTCGATAATAAGTCACTCCCCTCATATCTGCCTCCACCAAAGATGCAAAAAAATTAGGAGTTCTAAAGGACCAAATGTTAGTCATTTCTATGACCACCTTCTTTGATAAGGCATCATCAACTTGATTGGATTTCCTATAGGCATGACTGATCATTAAGTTGAGATGCTTTACCTGATTAATACACCCAATCTACTGAGGAATAATTCTCTATGGTACATCCCGGGTCCTCAACTTGAGTGCATGTACTGTAAGTTCAGAGTCTGATTCAATACATAAGAGATTCCAACTATTAATGACAAAATGCTTAACAACGTAAATATTGGCCCACATTTCTGCTTCATAAGCAATTATCATCCCAATAAAGCAGTGAAAGTAGCCTTTCACAAAGCCACAATGCTTGCAAAAGACACTTCCACAACCCAATCTTCCCAATGTTCCAGATGCACCTCTATCAACATTAACCTTAACACAAGAAAAACTAGGTGGAATCCGACATATAAAATTAACAACCAATAGCCTTTTCGGTTTACCTGAAATTCCCTGCATCAGTAATGCATTTAAATATGTACAAGTATTATCCATGTAGCCATTCTGTATGGAATTGGAAGCATATATGTTATGGTGGACTAGAATTTCACTTGCATGAAAAGAAGGATACTTTCTATCAAATAAGAGGCTATTTAGAGATGCCTAGATAGCATGACAGACTACTGCTGCAGCGACCAACATCATGTTCTGGACCTGTGAACTCATACCAGATTTGGAGATGTACAACATCAAGTTGTCCATCAGCCTCTGTGAACACAATTCCATGCTGAAGATGTCACCGATGTATTTCCATAGCTTCTTAGAAAAAGGAAAACAAATGAAGAGGTTATGAACAGTTTCTGATTCATTCAGGCATAGATAGCAAGTAGACACAATTCATTGACTGGCCTTTCTTAGTTGATCATCTATGGGAAATTGGTTCTTCCACATTATCCAAATAATAAGAATCCTAGAGGGTTGGAAAAATGAAACTTTGAATTTAAGTAACCAGGAAGGTGTTTGGGTGGATCTAGTAAGTTGCATATTATAGAACTCTTTGAGATTAAAGTGTCCATTTCTGTTGGGCTTCTATACCAGGATATCATTATCCATGAAAGAGTAATTCTGAATTTCAAGGTTAGCCTGAGGAGAAACCATAATATCAAGTCCATCGCAATGATCCAAGAAGTCTTCTATAGACATGTCAAGTAGGTTCGAGGGGATATCTCCAGTATACAAGGGGTTTTCCAGCTAAGGATTGTGCCAACAGTTGTGTCTTGATTGTCTACACACAAGACATTTAGAGTTCTGAATTATATCATTGAAGGATTGAAGAAGATAATTCCATACATATTAGAATAAATATTGGTGGAAACCATTAATAAGATTCATTTTGAACCTGCATGATAGAAAACCTTGGGAGAAATCATTAGAGGTTAAAAGGTTCCGTGTGAACTTATTAATAAGTACCTCATTTAAGATCTTGAGGTCTTTTATTCCAAGACCACCCAACTCAATGGGTTTAATGAAGTCCTTACAAGAAACAACGATTAACTTTTATTCATTAATAGATCCTGTCCATATGAAATTCCTCATCATGCCCTGAAGTTCATTGAGAAGATTTTTTGGCCATTTATATAGTGAGAATAAGTAAACAAACTTTGAGGTGATCACTGAGTTAATGAGGCACACCCTACCAACATGAAACATGGATTTACCCTTCCATCTAGCCATCTGATTAATGATACCTACGTATATTCCATCAAGGTACTACCTACGTATCTTACCACAAATAATTGGAAATCCAAGATAAATAAATGGAGGAGACCCTTTTCTGACTCTAAGAGACTTGGGGATCCTGTTTTTTTTACCAAAAATGATCCCATCACCAAAAACAATGAAGTATTTGCTCCAATTTATATTCTTTCCAGCAATAGCCTCATAATGTGAGAAGAATGCTTTGATCACAGAGATTGATTTCCATTAGGATTCCCCAAAAATAAAAATATCATCAGCATATAATAAGTGATATGGGGAAAGATTATCCCTACCAACTTTTATTTGTTTAAAAATACCAATTTGAGATAACTCATTAAAACATCTACTCATATATTCTTCAGTAATGGAAAATATAATCCCAGATAGCAGATCACCTTGTCTAACTCCTCGGGTACATTGAAAATAGCCCCTAAGAGATCCATTAATTAAAATGGAAAAACTTGAAGATCTAAGAATAATTCTGATAAGGTTGATGAATCCATTTGAGAAACCAAAACTCCTGATTACATCTAGTAAGAAACTCCCCTTTAGGGTGTCCAAAGCTTTTGAAATATCAATTTTGAGGGAAATTTTCCATTCTTTTCCTTCCTTTTCATTAGGTTGATGCTTTCCAATGCAGTGAAAAAGACAATTCTGGATGTTCTTACTAGGTATGAAACCATACTAATTAGGAGAGATGTGCTCCTTGATTAAACCCCCCAATCTGTTCATCATAATTTTACTAATGATTCTTGGGGTGGTGGTCACAAACACAACCAGTCTAAAGTCTTTAATATCAATTTCATTCTCCTTATTAAGAATATAGGTAATAAAGTTAGAGTTCAAACCATAAGGTATATAATCTTGAGTGAAAAAGTCCCTTACTGAACTAACCATGTCATCTTGCACAATATCCCAATAAAACATAAAAAAACTTGTTGGTGAATCCATCAAGTCTACCTGTACTGTCCATGTTAAGAGAGAAAAGGGATTCCTTGATTTCCTATCTTGAGGGAACCTTTGTAAGAGAAAGATTTTGATGCTCCTCAATTCAAGGGTAAATATTATCAATCATCTCCTAGGTTTCATCCATTCCATCACCAGAATAAAGACCAGTGAAGTAGTTCACCACTGCATTTGAAATCTCACTTTCAGAGGTGTAAAGACATCTAAAAATTTTAATGTTCTTTAATCCTGCCCTGATTCTTTTTTCCTTTTGCATCAGATGAAAAAAATTAGAGTTACTATCACTATATTTCAGCCAATTTACATTTAAATGACCATGATCTGGTATTTCTTTAATAGTTAAAAGGTCATAAAGCCTTGAAAGAGATTGAATTTATTCACGTGAGAGGCTTCCAATTTTATGATTTCTAATCTGATAACTAGAAAATTTATCTTCACTAGATTTTATCTTGCTATCAAGATTAGATAAATATGCCTTGCTCCACTCTCATAGGATTATTTTATCATTATTAAGTTTTTTAGCAAGAGTATGAAGTGGGATGCCTTGATATTCAATCCTTCAAGACTTAATAATGACTTCCCTACATCCAGGAGTCACAAGCCACCCATTATTAAAAAAAAGGGAAGAGGACCATACCTGACAATTTGGAAGGATATATCAATCACAATAGGTCTGTGATATGAGTGATTCTTTGGTAAAGTGTGACTAGATATTCTAGAGTCATCTCTCTCATTATCCATCTAAAAAAAATCTTTCAAGTTTACTTGATTGTCTTCCATTCATAGTGTACCTTCTCTAGGTGAAAGTATCCCCTAGAATTGGTATTTCAGTAAGATGACATTGATCAATGAAGGAGAATAAATCTGAAGAGACTACCCTATTGAAGTTCAATATGATTTTTTTCATTAGGGTGAATGGGATTACCCCAGTCCCCATTAGTGACACCACTAGCATGAGAAAACTATTGCCTAAAGAGATTTTTAATAAATATGAAGTAGAGATCCCACTCTAAAAATTCGGAGAGAAATGGGATATTACCATGGATACTTTGTACCTTAATCTAATGATTATGATGATTTCAAATTCCATAACTCTATTATAATTCATGGATTTCATATAATCTATAGTGTTTATCATGTAAAAAACCAATTCCATGGATTTTGTATTCCATGATTTCTATGATTTAGTTGTCTAAATTAGTTTTTTTAATTATGTACATTGTATTTTCTATGGTATATTAGTGTTTTATGGTATTATCTATATGGATTTTGTATATGGAATTATATGAATTGTGTTTGTGCTTTGTGTAAAGGAGGTGAGTTTTCTGTATGGAATGTAAACAAACGGAGTCTGTTGTATGGAATGTTGGAAAGGCTGTTGTATGTTTCATTTGTGTAGAACTCTATGCCAATGGTTTATAAACCATTGGTATAGTTTTAAGGGTCATTTATACCATTGGTTATTAATAAACCATTGGTATAACTCTATACCAATTGTTTAAAAACCTTTGGTATAGTTATAATGCTCATGGTCTATACAATGGTTGGAAAACCATTGGAACATATCTATACCAACAGTTATCAAAAAACGGTTGGTATAGTGCAATTTCCAGTGGCCTATATCAACAGTTGATGAAAAAATGTTGGTATAGTGCTATTTACAATAGCCTATACCAACAGTTTATGAAAAATCGTTGGTATAGGCCTATACCTATTCCCTAACACCTAATGGTTTGGAAAACAGTTGGTATAACCTATGTTTTCAGCAGTGTATGACTACAAAAAAATTATTCAAAAGAAGATATACATTTTCTTATAAATGAACGATAATCATACCTGATCACATAATGTAAACAAATAACATGAAGATGTGACTTCCATATAAGTAATGAATTATTTCATATTTATGTTGAATTTATTTCTTTTTATTATTACTAACATAATAATTTTTTCTTATATAGGTGGATTCCTCTATTTGAGTTGGGTTTGTTTCTTTGAATATGATCATGCTTGTGAGAGATTGGACTTCGAGGCTATAACTTAGAATTCAATGAGAAGGTAAAGTTTTTTTAATATACTATGTTTTCCTCATAATATTATCTATTATCTACTACATTAGTATGATATAAATTAAATGTTTAACTACTCATGAATACAATGTATTCCATATACTTATTCTCCCTCAATACCCTGTCACCCTTACAGTGTTTACATTTATCACTTTCCTTCAAAGTCAGTGGAAGGAACTTGAAGGAAAGTGATAAATGTAGACACTACAGTGTTTCCAGTTTGATAAAGAAATAAAATGAAAATCATGGTAACATTTTTAGCTGGGGTTGTTTTGAGATTTTGGGATGTTTATTAATTAGAATCACCTCAATCTGACACATGATGTGTCCATTATGACTCAAAGTGCTTCTTTTTATTTAAAATTGACATTAATTTTAGTAAAAAAGACAACCAACATACTCAAAACAGAGAAAAAACATTTGGATTGTTTTGATACTTTAGTAAAATGATCTATAAGTATTTTTTTATGTGTAGGAATCATCCACACCTCTATGTGATACAAAATATGTCGAATATGATTCAACGTGTCCATTATTAGTTTAAAATTGATATTTTAATTTAAAATGTTCCACTCAGTTAAAATTGATAAAATGCACTTGGATTGTCTTGATAATTTTGGAAAATAATTCATAAGTAATTTTTGATTTTTAGGAATTATTCTCATTTCAAACCAATAAACGATGTAACTGGTATGACTCAAAGTGCGTGTTTCCATTTTAAACTGACATTTTAGTAAGAAAGATATTTCTTATACTCAAAAC
The DNA here is from genome assembly GCA_963277665.1 of Viscum album. Classification (NCBI taxonomy): domain Eukaryota; kingdom Viridiplantae; phylum Streptophyta; class Magnoliopsida; order Santalales; family Viscaceae; genus Viscum; species Viscum album. The sequence goes on from OY728123.1 coordinate 1,726,927,644, forward strand.
CAAGATAATTTTTTTTAATTATTTTGATACTTTAGGATAACTATCCATAAGTCATTTGGAATGTTTAGGAATTAGCTGCACCTCAATATGACACACAATGTGATCAGTATGACTCTAAGTGCATCTTTTTATTTAAAATTCACATTAATTTTACTAAAAAACACAACTAGAATACTAAAAACCAAGAAAATGCATTCATATTGTTTTAATACTTTAGTAAAACGATCTATAAGTCATTTTTGATGTGTAAGAATCAACCTAACCTTAATATGATGCACTGTGTGTCTGATATAACTCAAAGTGACTCTTTTTATTTAAAATTGATAGTAATTTTAGTAAAAAGACCAAGTGACATACTGAAAACCGAGCAAATGAATTTGTATTGTTTTGATAATTTATTAAAACTACCCATGAGTCAGTTTTGATATGTAGGAGTCAAACTCAACTCAATAAAACACACAGTGTGACCGGTATGACTCCATGTGTGTCTTTTTATTTAAAATTGGAATCAATTTAAGTAAAAAGAACATGTGGAATACTAAAAACCAAGAAAAAAAAATTCTGATTATTTTAATACTTTAGGAAAACCATCCATGAGTCATTTTTGATGTGTAGGAATAAACCATGCCTCAGCCCGATTCATGTTGTGACCAGTATAACTAAAAGTGTCAATTATCAGTTTAAAATTGTCACTTAAGTTCAAAATATGTCACTCACTGAAAACTAAGAAAACATGCTCCTATTGTCTTGATAATGTAGGAAAATTATTAATAAGTCATTTTTTATGTTTATGAAGAATTATCTTTTCAAACTGATGCACGTGGTGACCGGTATGACTTAAAATGCATGTTTCCACTATGAAATGACATTTTAGTAAAAAAACACAATAGGCATACTGAAAAATGAGAAAATGTATTTTTATTGTTTTGATACTTTAGTAAAACAATCTATAAGTCATTTTTGACATGTCGGAATCAACTGAATCTCAATATGATTCATGGTGTGCCCGATATAACTCAAAGTGTCTCTTTTTATTTAAAATGAACAATAATTTTAGTAAATAGAAGAGTGACATACTGAAAACTGAGAAAAAATATTCTTATTCTTTTTATAATTTATAAAAAGGATCCATGAGTAATTTTTGGCTTGTAGGATTCAACCTCACCTCAATACGATTCATGGTGTGATCGGTAGGACTCAAAGTATAACTTTTTTTATAATTGATATTAATTTAAGTAAAAAGAACAAGTGACATAATGAAAACTAATAAAACACATTATAATTGTTTTTATACTTTAGGAAAATGACCCATGAGTCATTTTTGACATGAAGGAATCAACCACAACTCAATTATATACCTGGTGTGACCGGTATGACTAAAAGTGTCTGTTATTAGTTTGAAATTTATATTTTAGTTCAAAATGTGTCACTCACTAAAAACCAATAAAATGAACTCAGATTGTATTAATAATTTATAATAGTTATTCATAAGTCATTTCTGATGTGTATGATGTATTCTCACATCAAACCAAATCACTCTGTGACCGATACGAGTCAAAATGTGTGTTTTCAGTTAGAAATGACATTTTAGTAAAAAAACACATCTGACATATTGAAAACCAATAAAACACATTCGTATTTTTTTTTATAATTTATGAAAATTATCTATAATTCATTTGTGACATATAGGAATCAACCTCACCTCAATATTATGCATGGTGTGGCTAGTATAACTCAAAGTTTCTCTTTTTATTTAATATTGACACAAATTTTAGTAAAAATAACAAGTGACATACTAGAAACCGAGTGAAGGCATTCAGCTTGTTTTGATAATTTAGGAAAATGATACATGAGTCATTTTTTATGTGTATTATTCAACCACATCTAAATAAGATGTACAGTGTGACCGATATTACTCCAAGTGTGCTTTTTTATTTAAAATTGACATCAATTTAAGTAAAAATAACAAGTGACAAACAGAAAACTAAGAAAACACATTCATATTGTTTTGATACTTTAAAAAAAAGATCCATGAGTCATTTTTGACATATAAATCAACCACACCTCAATCCAATACACTTTATGACCGATATGACTAAACCTGTCTGTTATCAGTTTAAAATTAATATTTTAGTTCAAAACATGCCACTCATTGAAAACCAAGAAAACATGCTTTGATTGTCTAGATAATTTAGGAAAAAAATTTATAATTCATTTCTGACGTGCATTAAGCATTATCACATCAAAATGATGCATGATGCAATTGATATGACTCAAAATTCATGTTTTCAATTTAAAATAGCATTTGAGTAAAAAAACACAACTAACATACTGAAACTGAGTAAACGTGTTTGGATTGTTTTGATACTTTAGGAAAATGATCTATAAGTCATTTGTAATATATAGGAATCAAATTTACCTCAATATAATGCATGGTGTGGCTGATATAACTCTAAATATGTCATTATAAGACATTCGTATTGTTTTGATATTTTAGGAAAACGATCCATTTTTGACGTGTATGAATCAACCCCACCTCAATACGGCACATGGTGTGATTGGTATAACTCCAAATGCATATTTTTTATTAAAAATAGACATTTTTTAATGTATTGTTTCATATTAATGTTTAATTAATTAATTTATAATATTAATAACATAATATTTATTTTCTTATATAGGTGAAATCTTTTCATGGGTTGAGATGATTTGTTCAACAACTGATACCATGAGAAGACATTTTTGAGAGGAGATCACTGGCGTCAAAAGATGAAACATTAATGTTTTTAAATGATTATTGGATAACTGTAAATGTAATTATATAAATCATTGTTTGAAATGTATATAAAAGTTTGTTTGTAAATATCATGGGAAGATATTTTTGTTTTAATGAGGCCAATTAAATGTATATAGAATTGTTTGAAATTACAGGTTTTTGCTGAATGTTCTGTTATATTAACAACACACTACAGCTATCTAGGCGTTTATGAGTGCTACAAATAGCACTGATAAAGGGTGTACTTTATCAGTGTTAAAATAGCACTGATAAAGGGCCCCCTTTTATCAGTGCTATGATTAATAATTCTTTTTTAGCACTGTTAAAAGCCTTTTTGCGTGCTGTAAAAGGGAATATGTGTAGTAGTGTATTACTACATATAGCACTTTTAAAAGTGCTAGAAATCTCTTTTATCATCACTAAAAAAGTATTCTAAATCTAAACACCATTAAAAGTGGGTCCCTTTTATCAGTGATGATAAAGACCCCTTCTATCAGCATTTTCTTTAGCATTGATAAAATGTGACTTTTATCTGCGATTTTTTAGTGCTGATAAAAGTAAAAAAATTATTTTTTTTATCTGTAAATTTAGAGGTGGAGACCACCCTTTTTTCATCACTTGATTGCCATTTCCCTACCATTTTATCACCATTAGAGGATGATCCTACTCTTTTAACAGTGCTAGAGCACTTGATACACTACCACACGCATCCCTGACTTCATCTAGATTCAAACCTGAGCCCCCCCCCCCCACCACGTCTGCACCTTTACCACTAAATATCTTATATATTAAGTGCGATTACATATTTCATATTATATAAATCATATTTTATAAAATATATTATATTTATATCAATATAAATATATTTATATATTAATATAATATTTTTAATGATTTATAATTTTTTTAATAGTCCTTTTATCAGCATTAAAAAAACATTGATAAAGTAATTACTTTTATCAATGCTAAAAAAACTGCAGATAAAGGGATTACTTTTATCGGTGTTTTTTTAGCACTGATAAAGGGTGGTGCAGATAAAGCCAAATCTATGGCAGTGGACCATGATTTTAACTTTTAATGTCATTATTAAATTATTATAATGATTTGTAATTATTGAATAAATGGAAGTATTATGCCTCCCATTAATTTCCATAATGGAAAATTAAATCATATTACTTGATGTAATGGACAATTGGATTAATTAAATTTTAGAAAAAAAATTAAAGATGTAAATTGTTGGGGCTTGTGAAATTTGGTATGTTTATTTTAAAAATAAATTGCTCGTTTCTATTTAGTTGATGTCATGCTTTGTGCTTCACGTTGCATGCTTCTATTTTTATACCCATACAATGTTGATATGTTTTTCTCCATTTTGTTTTTTTATGTATTTTATGTGGAATTATTGTTCAAGATGGTTTTATTTTCTCGTGTGGTCCAGTTTACTTTGGATTCTATTTGTTGGGCTTGCGCTATAGAAAAAAGTATTTAGACGGGATTTTCAAAACCATCTAAATGTTTCATTTTATTTTTTTTAGCGACTGTTTTAGAAATCCATAACTAAATAATGATGCTTTTTAATAAACTATTTCCGAATTATCATATGGTTTTTAGCGGCGTTTTTTTTTATTTCATGATTCTTTTTTAGTGGAGGATCAATTAGTGGTTTTAATTTATTTTTTATAAATTTTTTTTTGTTACCTAGACTGCTCGATGAACTCAATGAGCCAAATTTATTATAATTATTAATAAAAAACAATAAATAATTTATATATAGAAATTTAATGTCTTTAAGGTTACAAGAATAAAAATAACACACATTCGTGGGCTATTCAAAAAAGATCACACCCCCTCCATGGATTGACTCACTCCACAGTCAGTAAATTACTATTTTAAAGCCAAAAGATCAACCATTTGATGGCATGGAGGTGCTTTCATAATTACATATGGTTAAAAATAATTACTAATTAATAATATAGTAATTAAAATTTAACAATTACTATTAATAATATGTAATATGTAATATGTAATTAGTATATATATATAAATACCTAAAAATATAGAATTATATATATATTATTAAAGAAATACCTAAATGAGTATATACATAAATAAATTTAAATATAAAGATATATATAAATATATATAGCGAAATAAAATTTTATAATTATATAATTATTTAATTACATAATTGTACAAATTATTTATATATAATTATATTTATATATAACCATATATATATGTGTAAATATGTGTAAATAGAATTAAATATATATATATAATAATATATAAGTAAATATATGTTTTTATATTTATATTTTTTTATATAATTAAATTATATATATATATATATTTATGTATTTATATGTAATTATATATATTTTTTATATATTTTATACAAATTTATATGTATTTATAATTATATAATTTTTTTTATATATTTTTATATGGTAAAAAATATTTATATATTTATGTATATATTTATATGATATATATATATGTGTGTGTATTTATAAAAATATATAAACATATACATCTAAAAATACATACATGCAAGTATACATACATATATACATCTCTCTCTCTCTATACACTAACACAAAACAAGATTTTATTAGTGCTAAAAAATCTTTTATCAATGCTAAAAAATCATTGATAATAGAGCCTCTATTAAAGTGGGGGTTCCCTTTATCAGTTCTATTCGAAGTCCTGATAAAGGACCCCCTTTATCATTTCTATTCGAAGTCCTGATAAAGGCATCCCTATCTGGGTGTGCTGTTTATATAACAGCACACCCAGCAACCTGCAAAAAATAAATAGCACCCAAACAGCAGACCGAAATAACCAAACCACTAAAAATAACCTACACAAACCAACAAAAACCTACTAAAAAATAACCACTTATAGTATATACAAAATAACCACACACACGATGCAAATGATGAAAAAATAATCAGCGCGCACAAAGGTTTGGAAAACAATCCTATATACATTTAATTGACATCATTAATACAAAAATATTCACTCATGGTATATACCAAAAAATCACTTCTATATACATTTTGAACAATGTTTTATAAAATTACATTTACAATTATCCAACAAACAGTTAAAAACATTAATGTTTTCTCTTTTGATGTATGTGGTCCCCTCTAAAAAATGTCCTTCGATGGTAATAGTCGCCGAAAAAATCATCCCAACTCGAGAAAAAGGTTCCACCTATATAAGAAACCAAATATTACATTAGTAATACTATAAATAAATAAATTAAACATTAATATTAAGAATAAATTAAAAAATGTTAATTTTTAATAAAAATGATACATTTGGAGTTATACTGATCACACCGTGCGTCGTATTGAGGTGGTGTTGATTCCTACATGTCAAAAATAAATAATGGATCATTTTCCTAAATTATCAAAGCAATCTGAATGTGTTCTCTTAGTTTTCAGTATACCAGTTGTGTTTTTTTATACTAAAATATCATTTCAAACCGAAAACACATAATTTGAGTCATACAGGTTACATCGTGTGTCAGTTTGATAGGAGACTACTTCATACATGTCACAAAGGACTTATGAATTGTTGTCCTTAATTTTGAATATAGTCATAGTGTGTTTGCTTGGTTTTCAGTGAGTGACACGTTTTGAGCTAAAATGTCAATTTTAAACTGATAGCGGACACTTTTAGTCGTACCGATCACACCGTTCAGCAGATTGGGGTGGGGTTGATTCGTACACCTCACAACTGACTCGTGGATCATTGTACCAAAGTATAAAAATAATACGAATGTGTTTTATTATTTTTTAGAATTTCGGTTGTGTTTTTTTACTTGAATTAATGTCAATTTTAAATAACAAGACACATTTGGAGTCATACCGGTGACACCATGCATCAGATTGAGGTTTGGTAGATTCCTACGCATAAAAAATGACTGATAGATCTTTCTCCTAAAGTATCAAAATAATCAGAATTCATTTCCTTGGTAATAGACATGAGACTAATTGATACACATGACAAAGGACTTACGAATCACTATCCTTAATTTGGAAGACAATCGGAGCGCGTTTTCTTTGTTTTCAGTGAGTGACATGTTTTGAAATAAATATCAATTTTAAACTCGTAGTGGAAACTTTTAGTCATACTGATCACACGATCTGTCGAATTGAGGTGGGGTTCATTTCTACACATCACAACGAACACATAGATTGTTTTCTTAAAGTATAAAAACAATCCGAATGCATTTTCTCAGTTTTCAATGTGTTAGTTGTGCTTTTTTACTTGAATTAATGTCAGTTTTAAATAAAAAGATACATTTGTAGTTATACTGGTCACACCATGCATCGTATTGAGGTGGGTTGATTCCAACACATCAAAAATGACTGATGTATTGTTGTCCTAAAGTATCAAAACAATCGAAATGCATTTCCTCGGTTTTCAGTATGTTAGTTGTGTTTTTTTTACTAAAATGTCATTTCAAATTGAAAACATGAAATTTGAGTCATACCAGTCACATCATGCATCGTTTTGATGTGATACTACTTCATACATGTCACAAAGGACTTACTAATTGTTTTCCTTAATTTGGAAGACAATCGGAGCACGTTTTCTTAGTTTTCAGTGAGTGACATGTTTTGTGTTAAAATGTCAATTTTAAACTGATAGCGGACACTTTTAGTCATACCGGTCACACCGTTCATCGGATTGAGGTGCGGTTGATTCCTACATGTCACAACTAAATCATGGACCATTTTCTTAAAATATCAAAATAATACGAATGTGTTTTCTCGGTTTTCAGTATGACAGTTGTGTTTTTTACTTGAATTAATGTTAATTTTAAATAACAAGACACATTTGGAGTCATACCAGTGACACCGTGTGTCGGATTGAGGTACGGTTGATTATCACACTTCACAAATGACTGGTGGATCATTTTCCTAAAATTTCAAAACAATCAGAATGAATTTCCTTAGTTTTCAGTAGGTCATTTGTGTTTTTTTACTAAAATGTCATTTCAAATCGAAAACACACAATTTGAGTCATACCGGTCATATCGTGCATCAGTTTGATGTGAGACTAATTTATACACATCACAATGGACTTAAGAATTATTGTACTTAATTTTGAATACAATTAGAGTGTGTTTTCTATGTTTTTAGTGAGTGACATGTTTTGAGCTAAAATGTAAATTTTAGACTGACAACAGACCCTTTTAGTCATACCAGTCACACCTTTTGTCGGATTGAGGTGGGGTTGATTCCTACAACTCAAAACTAACTCATGGATATTTTTCCTAAAGTATCAAAATGATATGAATGCATTTGATTGGTTTTTAGTATGTTAGTTGTGTTTTTTTACATGAATTAATGTCAATTTTAAATAAGAAGACACATTTGGAATCATACTGGTGACACCGTGTGTTAGATTGAGGTGTGGTTGTTTCCTACACGTCAAAAATCACTGATATATAGTTTTCCTAAAGTATCAAAAAAATTATAATGCATTTCCTTGGTTTTCAGTATGTCAGTTGTGTTTTTTTACAAAAATGTCATTTCAAACCAAAAACATGAAATTTGATTCATACCAGTCACATCATGTGTCAGTTTGACACGAGACTACTTCATACATGTTAAAAAGTACTTACGAACTTCTTTCCTTAATTTGGAGATAATCGGAGTGTGTTTTATTGGTTTTCAATGAGTGACATGTTTTGAGTTAAAATGTCAATTTTAAACTGATAGCAGGAACTTTTTAGTCATACCAGTCACATCTTTCATCGGATTATGGTGGGTTTGATTCCTACACATCAAAATTGACTCATGGATCATTTTTCTAAAATATTAAAACAATTTGAATGTGTTTTTCTGGTTTTCAGTATGTCAGTTGTGGTTTTTACTTGAATTAATGTAAATTTTAAATAACAAGACACATTTTGAGTCATACTGGTGACACGGTGCGTCATATTGAGGTGTAGTTGATTTCTACACATCAAAAATGACGTATGGACCCTTTTCTTAAAGTATCAAAACAATCATAATGCATTTCTTTTATTTTCAGTATGTGAGTTGTATTTTTTTACTAAAATGTCATTTCAAACTGAAAACACACAATTTGAGTCATATCGGTCACATCATGCATTAGTTTGATGTGAGACTACTTCATACACATCAAAAATGACTTATGAATTGTTGTCCTTAATTTTTAAGACAATCAGAGTGTGTTTTCTTTGTTTTCAGTGAGTGATACGTTTTGATCTAAAATGTCAATTTTAAACTGATAGCGGACACTTTTCATCATACCAATCACATTGTTCATTGGATTGAGGTGGGGTTGATTCCTAAATCTCAAAGCTAACTCATGGATCATTTTCCTAAGGAATAAAAATAATCCAAATGTGTTTGCTCAATTTTCAGTATGTCAGTTGTGTTTTTTACTTGAATTAATATCAATTTTAAATAACAAGACACATTTGGAGTCATACCGGTGACACCATGCATCATATTGAGTTGAATTTGTTTCCTACATGTCAAAAATGACTGATAGATCATTTTACTAAAGTATTAAAATAATCGGAATGCATTTTCTCAGTTTTCAGTATGTCAGTTGTGTTTTTTTACTAAAATATCATTTCAAACCGAAAACATGCAATTTGAGTCATACTGGTCGCATCGTGCATTGGTTTGATGTGATTATACTTCATACACCTCAAAAAGGACTTCTGAATAGTTTTCCTTAATTTAGAATAAAATCATAGTGCATTTGATTTGTTTTCAGTGAGTGACACGTTTTGAGTTAAAATGACAATTTTAAACTCATAGTAGACAATTTTAGTCATACCGGTCACACCATTCGTCGGATTGAGGTGGGGTTGATTCCTAAATATCACAAATAACTCATGGATAATTTTATTAAAATATCAAAACAATACGAATGTGTTTTCTTAGTTTTTAGTATGTCAGCTATGTTTTTATACTTGAATTAATTTCAATTTTAAATAATAAGACACATTTGGAGTTATACCGGTTACACCATGTGTCAGATTGAGGTGCAGTTGATTCATACATGTCAAAAATGACTAATGGATCATTTTACTAAAGTATCAAAACAATCGGAATGAATTTACTCATTTTTCAGTATGGCAGTTGTGTTTTTTTACTAAAATGTCATTACAAACCGAAAACACACAATTTGAGTCATACCGGGCGCATCGTGCATTATTTTAATGTGATAAATTTTCATAAACATCAAAAAAGACTTATGAATTATTTTCCTCAATTTTGAAGACAATCACAGTGCGTTTTCTTTGTTTTCAGTGAGTGACACGTTTTGAGCTAAAATTTCAATTATAAACTGATAACGGACACTTTTAGTCATACCGGTCACACCATTCATCAGATTGAGGTGGGGTTGATTCCTACACCTCACAACTGACTCATGGATCATTTTCCTAAAGTATTAAAATAATATAAACGAGTTTGCTTAGTTTTCAGTATTTCAGTTGTGTTTTTTTACTTTAATTATTGTTAATTTTAGATAACAAGATACATTTGGAGTCATACGGTGACATTGTGCATCGGATTGAGGTGCAGTTGATTCCTACACATCAAAAATTACTAATATATCATTTTCCTAAAGTATTAAAATAATCCGAATTCATTTACTTGATTTTTAGTATGTCAATTGTGTTTTTTTACTAAAATTTCATTTCAAACCAAAAACATTCAATTTGAGTCATATAGGTCACATTGTGCATCAGTTTGATGTAAAAATGCTCGATACACATCAGAAAGGACTTAAGAATCACTGTCTTTAATGTGGAAGGCAATCAAAGTGTGTTTGATTTGTTTTTAGTAAGTGACATGTTTTGAACTAAAATTTCAATTTTAAACTCGTAACAAACACTTTTAGTCATACTGATCACACATTTCATAACATTGATGTGGGGTTGATTCCTATATGTCAAAAAATGACTCATGGATTGTTTTCCAAAAGTATCAAAATAATCTGAATGTGTTTTCTCAGTTTTCAGTATGTCAATTGTGTTTTTTACTTGAATTAACGTATATTTTAAATAATAAGACATATTTTGAGTTACACCGGTCATACCATGTGTCATATTGATGTGGGGTTGATTCCTACACGTCAAAAATGACTGATGGATCCTTTTACTAAAGTATCAAAATAATCGGAATGCATTTCCTCAGTTTTCAGTATGTGAGTTGTGTTTTTTTACTAAAATGTCATCTCAAACTAATAACATGAAATTTTATTCATACTGGTCGCATTGTGTGTCGGTTTGACATAAGACTGCTTCATACATATCACAAAGGACTTATCAATTGTTACCCTTAAATTTTAAGACAATTAGAATGTGTTTTCTTTGTTTTTAGTGAGTGACATGTTTTGAGCTAAAATGTCAATTTTAAACTGATAGAGGACACTTTTAGTCATACCATTCACACCATTCATCAGATTGAGGTGGGGTTGATTCCTACACCTCACAACTAACTCATGGATCATTGTTTGGAAAATCAATGCACCCTTGCCTTTGAAACATAGAAAAGATGCATGGCCTGCTCAATATGCTCAATCTACCCGTTTAGAAGGATTATGGGAAAACCTTTGATCTATGTATGGTAGACACGAATAACATCTTCCTTCTATAGCATAGATTTAGTTGGCCTAGTAAAGAACCAACTATCATATATTTAGGACCTCCAAATGAATATATGAGAGTTGTTTCTTCACCAGGTCGACTAAAGAGGGGAACTGCCAATTTTTCAAATTAAATCGATGTTTTTTGGAGAAAAACACTTCTCATTGTTGAAAATGAGAAGAGTAGAGTAATATGCTATGCCCATTATGTCTCAAGACATCACAAAAAACTCAAGGGATGGGGAAACCCCTTCTAGAAACTTGTGATCTTTTGTGGTCTATCAACAACATACATACCATGTAAATGAGGGCCACAAATTTCTTTTCAAAAATCAACCAACATGCAATTCATTTAGTGCATAAACAAGGACCTCCAATGACCATGCTTTCCAGCAGGGCATTTAGTCAATAAAAATCAGAACATTACCATCAAATAAAGAGAAAGATAAAGTATAAAATATTATTAAAGTTGAAGTTATTTGAGAAGTTTTCCATCTTCAATCTATTTTTTACATTCTTCCATCAGGTATGCTGTCGATTTGTTTCTAAGAATATATATATCATCTTATGAATATGATTGTTTTCATCAGTCATGGTAGTAATGAAAAAATATAAATACACAAAGGATTAATAATCATTTTAAATGAAATAGTAATTATCTTAAAAAATACCTCTTTAAGGATGCTGGTTTGTTCATGGAATATAATATCTTTCATAGATTTACAATCATAATAACCACAGTCTTTATCATTTGATTGTTTCAGGAACTACAGAAACATTGGAAAAAATAAGTAAATTTTTTATATGTATTTAGATAGTGAAATATTATTATATATAACATAATTTTTATCCAGTCGTAGTACTTGTCATGTTTCTTGTCCTTTTCCCCTGGCCTCATTCCACGATGTAGATGATAGTCATGCACCACCATATCATAACATAATCCTCATTAAAAGATAATATAAATTATATAACTAGATTTTTAGTTCTAAAATGTTGGATGTAGTGTATTACAAATTGACAAACTCCATCATTTGTGGTTGGTTTGTTGGATATCCATGCATTGAATCCAAGAAATAAATCTTTGGAGTATCCAAATTGACTATAATGATCATCCAATGCTGCCTAACAACACAAAAAGGAATAAGTAATAAAAGAAATTAAAATATATTTGATATGAGTAAATTGTATAGTTTTACCCCTGCATCGTTGGTATTTAGAAGAGTATATCATCTATAATTTTTCTATTAAACGATTTCAGAAGGCCTGCCACTATTTCACCCTCTTTCTTGAAATTTTTATCTATTACTATTGTAGAGGTGACATGGGGACTAATGAGTCCAGATTTTTTTTCATGGTGAAATCCCTTCAATTTTTTTCATATATATGATGGAAAAAAATATGAAATGTATTTAGTCATAATTATCATAGTATATCATCTTTTGGAAAATAAAATCATGAAAACACACCTCATATAAACATTTATAACTGAGCCTCCTAATCATTCATAGTTGAGGATTTTAGTTGCACTCTCAACACCAATGAAGTTTGAATATTCCCCTCCATACATATTTGATTAAAAATTAATTATGTGAGTACCACCATATTTCAACTTCGTATCAGCATGAGCCTTCAATGATAATAAATGAGGATATAGAACGAGGGTGGGGGGGGGGTTAAGGTGATTTGGGTAGATCATTTTGATCAGTTGGTTGATCATTGAGATGGTTTTGAACTAGTATTTAATTTCACCCCCTTACCTTTGTCCATCTGTAATAAGATGCGTTGGTTCAGAACCATTTTCATTAAATGTTTAAGGTTTAGCTTGAAAATTAAATTGGAAATTAATACCTCATTACTGGAATGTTTTTTACAAGATGTGACAACCATGCGATGAATGTTCCAAGAGATTGTTCGACCGTATGAATATTTGCACCATCAATTGGAATAGGCAGCTCAACACTCATCTCTAGGGATACAGTAATTGGCACTCTGACATGACCTTTCAGAAGTGGTCTGTTGTGTAGCATGTCATTCTCGATATTGAACAATGTAGCCCTCGCTACAAGGAGATGGGTGGGTATCGATAGATATAAATCATAGTCATTTTCACCCAGTATAATATCAATACAGGAAAGGTATCTGTGTATAATGTCTATCTGATTCAAATTTCCTAAAAACAATTATTATAAAATTGACTACCTCAGTTAAGAATTGTTTTTTAGGGGAATGGATCACCTCAAAAATGGTGGGGGTGGGGCGAGATCTACACACGTGGGTTGTTCTTGAGTTGTTTCTTCTCTTTGCCTCCCACCATAAAACTTACTATCATCTCTCTCTGGTATTGTAATTATTCTTGAAACATAGCTAATTCTTCTCTCATCTTTTTCATTTCCTCAGTTTGATCATCTGCTTGTTTTTTTCTCAAAATATGTTTGGGGCGTCACCCAAAAATATGCACCTCTAATGCGGCCTTTCTTTTCTGGCTGCTTCAAGGCCACTAAAAGTATGTCTGCATCTGGTGAGGGTGTCATTGATTCTTGTGACTATGTCAGATAGAAAATATAGTAAAATAAGTAATCATTGTTATATAATAGATATTTAAAGCAATTTTTTTATTATGTCTTACTTACACATGTTTCCTACACTTTTTATGTGTTTTTATCTATTAGTTTTCCATATTTAGTTGCACGCACCTCCTTGCATAGAACATGGTGTGGGATGGAAATGGATTTGGATTTGGACTCTTTAAGCTGCATATAAACAAAAAAATACAGTTATTGTGTTGTTTTATTTTATATAAAAGTATTATGGTATATTTAAAATACGCACCAATTTTTTTTAAGTGATGCATACCCCATCTTTGCTTTACATTAGGGGTACACTGGTTTTGATGCCTGTTGTTTATTTTCAGCACTCAATTGTTGTTTCATAAATAAAACACTATTAATCAAAGTGATTAATACACATACCATCAAACAAAATATTACCAGACACAATGTACCTAAAAAGACTTCTTTTATATGATAGCTAATAAACTCATCCCACGATGCTTGGGTTATCAGGTGTGCATAAATAAGAGGTGGGTTCCATTTTATTTTCCCTTCAGCATCTTTCAGATGATATTTTGTTAAAAGTGTGTGAAAACACCTATGAATCCTTCTCGAAAAGCTTAAGACGTAGTCTTTGTGCGAGTCATCTACTATTAATGAACTCTTCAAGAGATAATGAAGTGTAAGTCAATGTTTCATTATTTAATTTTTAATAAATTAAAAAAATGATATCATAATGTTACCGTAATATCTCCCCACATCAGTGTCTTAATCTCAGCCACAACATAGTTCCATGAAGTTACAAAAATCTCTACGCATTTCCTAGTGAATATTTTAATATAACTACTGAACATGGCCTTGTTGGGGTTAACATGTTGGCCTTGCTTATTCCATCCAATCTCACATTTGATGCCTTTCTCTTTAGCCTTAATGATTTTTCTAATACCGTAAAACTACAGTGCTTATTTTTTTTTCTGCGTCACCGGTGTTTCATCACCTTTCATTTCCTCAGATCCACCACCATAAATATGTTCCTCTAGATCCGGATGGCTAGCATCAACATGTGAAAGTGGTGGTTGTACCTCTGCACTAGGAGCAATAATAGTTTGAGAAACCTATTGTTCATCTACACTGTGAGCAGTGGAAGGTTTAGAAACCTATTGTGCCTGAAGATTAGGACCATCATCACATGCAGAAGTCATTATCTGCAAAAGTGGTTTAACATTTAATTTAGATAACATAAAATCATCATCCAATAGATATTAACACAAGGCAACAAGTTGAGAAACGTGTTGTTCATCTGAACTGCGATAAACAACACGTTGAGAAACCTATTGTTCCTGGTGATTGGGAGCATCATCACATACAGAACTCATTATCTGTAAAAGTGGTTTAACATTTAATTTAGATAACATAAAAGCAGTAGTGAAAAAATATTAACATAAATTAACATGATGTATATTAGAAAAAAATATAACCTGATTATTGAACACTCTTTTTAATGGTTAAAGGGATTTGACTCCTCTATCGACTATAAAAATCTCTTCATTATGGTCTCCTCTAACATACAAAATGTCATCTACACTGGGACTGCTGTGAAATTATTTCGAAATCCCAATGAAGGGTTTATTCTCCATTGAATTTTTATTTGGATCTTCAGTTGTTTTGATCAATAATAGAACAATTGACAAGTTTTGGTTTTCAGGATCTAGAATATAAAATACTTGGTATCTTATGATGCCATTATAAATGGTTTGTATTTGTACCCTTCCTTATTTAAATCAACTTTCACAAATCCCAACTCATCTATTTTAATATCACTTTTGTTATCAACCCACTTGAATTGAAAAATAGCACTCAAAATGTTGTATAATCTAACTCCCATATTTTTTGATGATGCCAAAGTATGACATATTCATGTAAATTGTATTTATATCCTTAGCACTAGAAACATGCATTGCATCAGCCACAAGTGTAACTCCACTATTCTCCTGGTACTCTCTTCATCATGTTCATTAGTATAGAATGAAAAACCATTAATTTCATAATCATTTTAAGATAATGCATACACACTTGGTCCTCCAGCTAGCCATCGAAGTCGATCTGAAATTGTGTCTAAATTTTTATTTGACTCCTTAAAAATATGGTCCTGAAACCATCCTATAAGCTATTGATTATATTTATTTGATATCCATTTTCAGCCCTTGATGGTTTTTAATGACTGATAATTTCTTTATGGGTTTCAACATATGGGTCAATGTTTAAATTGTTATGAAAAACATAAAGGTGGGCCAACTCCCGATCTATAATATTGATTGTGACAACCTCCTTTCTAGAAATTCCTTTACCCGCATGTTTCCCAGTGTGATGAGATTTTGTTAGACCAATTCTTTACACACCAGACAGGTATTCGGTATATAATTCAATGGATTCCTCAACAATATATCACTCTATAATACAACCCTCTGGCCAACTTTGATTTTTGACATACACTTCCAAAATCTTCATATATCGTTCAATGGGGTACATCCATCTATAGTGAACAAGACCACATAGCCAAATCTTTCTCACCAAGTGAACCATCAAATGAACCATTATATCAAATAATGTCGGTGGGGAAAACATTTCCAATTCACATAATATAACGACAATTTCTCTTTCCATAGTCTGCAATTTCTCTGGGTCTATAACTTTTCTACATATAGCTTTAAAGAAGATACAGAGATTCATTAATATATGAGGGATATTCTTAGGAAAAATGCGATGTAAATCTATGGGAATTAGATCTTACAACAAAACATGGTAGTCATGTTATTTATGACCTTTTAACTTTAAATTGTGCATTGAAATGATGTTCTTGATATTAGATGAATAACCCTCTATAACCTTTACGTTATTCAGGAAGTTACAAAACTGATATATCTCCTACCTGGAAAGAGTGTAAGCAATAGGAGGAAGAAATGTTCATTTTTAAACCTTCACTGGTGCCAAATATTCTCATATTCCCATGTTAACCATGTCCAACCTAGCCTTAATTATATAATTTTTTTTCAAGATGCATTTAGCAACGTGTCAATGAAACTATCACATACATTTTTTTCAACATGAATAACATCAATAAAATGTCTGATGTACAAACAATTTCAGTATGGTAATTAAAAAAATTAATTTCTTTTTTCAACCGGTTTTTGTAAGGTTTTTTGAAAACAGTTTACCAAATTCAGTTTCCACATATTAAACTTTCTCAAATAGTTGATCACCTATTAGTGGAGATGGTGGTGTTCATTCTTCTAAACTTCCATCGAATGATGTCATCCATGATCGGTACTTATGTCAGGGTAGAAATCTCTGATGTCCTAGAAACAGAGTTTTCGATGAATGTGTCAACCTAATTGATTGTGTACCTTGTTTGATGATGAGAAACCCAAGAGTTCCTTTAATGCTATATCCTAACAAATTTCCATAAGCAGGAAAGTCATTTATCATCTCGTACACCATGTCTCTCAATGTGAAATCTTCATTTCTGTAAGCATCATACATTATAACACCTGAATCCCACAATAATTTCGAATTCCCGATCAATGAAGCCAAATAAACATCAATATCCTTATCCAGTTGTTTTGGTCCTAATATAAGGATAGATAACATAATGTGTTTTCATTTCATGCATAACTATGGTGGCAAGTTATAATTTACCAACATAACCAACCATGTACTGTGAGTGCTCCTTTGAAAACCAAAAGGATTCACTCCATCTATAGATATTGCAAGACAAAGGCTTCTCAACTCGTTTCCAATATCTGGATACTCATGATCAATTCTCTTCCACTGAGGAGAGTCTTTTAGTTTCCATAGTTTTCCATATTTATTTCTTCTGTCTGCGTTCCATGTCAATTTCTATATAGTCTCCTCATTTCTATATAGACGCCTAAACCTTGGAATGATTATAAAGTACCATGAAAATTTCATAGGACCGGATTCATCTTTGTTGTATCAAGAAGCACCACACATTGGTAATTCTCAAAGTGATTTTTGGTCCTTGAGAAATAATATACAGTCATTCAGGTAGGTGTGTATTCTTTCAGAGATCATACCCATTGAGCATATCATTCGTTTGGTGTTGTATGTTCGGATCAAGAGATCATTATATTTTGATATAATTTCATTCAATAGAGAAAGTAATTCCATAAAACTAGAATCACTCCCTACATTGCCTTCGTTCAAATTATAATACTAAAGTACGACTGACAATGTTTTATATTTAGAGAAAAAAATCATACAATGACATATTTTCACAACTCTTTTACTACTCAAAAAAATTGGGCAATCAAGAAGTTCACCTTAAACCATACTTGTCATTTCTTTAATACAATATTTATCATCGTGCGCATATGTAATCACATCCTCGATATGGTCTTCTTCATTACCTACACTTGTAATCATATCAAATGATCCATAAAACGCAGTGTTATCCCAGTCACTAGCTACATTCTCTTTTTCCGCATGTTTATTCCAACATTTATAACTTTTATCTATTCTGTGATAGATGAAGTGTTCTTCCAACTCCTCTGGACTAACCTGTATTGAATAACAATAATATAAACACATACAAAAGATTTGAGAAGGATCATATATATGATCTTTTTCAAACTTGATGAACTCTTTCACTCCATCTTCATACTTGTTTATTAGACGATAGACATCCACTCATTATTTATTCATATCCATCCTATTTGATTCAGCGATATTAATATTTAACAAAATAAATACACAAAATGATGATATAAAAATTAACCATTGATAAAATAACACACTCTTTTGAAAAATATTTATAAAATAACAAAGATCTAATTTAGACAAACCATTTACACAGTTAAAACCCCATTAATTTTTTTTATAAAAAATCACTCTTTGAAAATAATATTTAAAATCCTATTAAAAATCACAGTTGAGATCCCATTAAAAAACCAACCATTTACACATATTTCTCTTTAAAATAGCATTCTTTTAAAAATAAACCCATTAGTTTCAAACATCCTTTCTCAAAAACACCAATTCCTTTTTTTAACTATTTAAATCTATTTAAAACTAAAAAAGGGTATGTTGAACACAAATAATTTTTTAAGAAACATTTCAAAAAACTTGAATCATTTTAAAATATACACTTAGAAATTTTCACAAATACATAAATTCCAAGAGAGACACTTTATACATTATGTTAAACTATACAAATGTCAGTCCTAACTTCACAACCATACTTGATACATTATGTTAGATCCCCCTTTATTGGGTTCCCTACCCATTCTTAACACTCTCACAGTGATCCTCTATAAAGGTTTAACCCTAAATTATACTAACATGCCAGATGATTTTCCCAATTCACAGTGGCATAATTTTTCCACTCTCCTTTATTCTACTAGAATTAAAATGCCCTTGGACTTACCCACCCAAGTAACTATACATATCAGTAAATCAAGTCATTCTTGTAGGGTATTTCCCTAACCAACCTCACAATTTTTTTGGGATTCCTCTATTGAACAATATTTTATTTCAACCCCAATACATTTTATCCTTTTGTGTGCTCTTGTATTTCATAGGTAATGTTCATATACTACCTATTTTCCACACCAAGCATGGATAATGTGGGCTTAAATTTCATTAGTGGATTATTTACCTATATAATTGAGGCATTCCATATTTATGAGAGGGTTTCTTCTATACCTCCTTCTAATCTATACGTAGAACCTATAGAATATTCACAACCTCTATAAACAAACCCTTATTTAAGAGGAACTAAAAAATAAGGAATACATAAAATAAAATTTACCTCAAAGCCTCAAGACATTACAACTCAACAAGCACTGATTCCAAAATGAACAACCACCTAAGACGACTTTGGGTAATTCAAATCTAGGGATTATAGAAAATAACCTAACCACTTCACAACCTTAGAAGGACCTTAACTTCATGCTGAATTTTTTGGGTTTGTTCAGTCCAAAACAATATCGGTGTGTTGACCATGGTCAAGAGGGTCAGTGTTCCTTTATCTACAGAAACATAAAAATGATATAAATATCATTATTATATATTCAACATATTTTCAAACCATACATTTGAGGAAGTGATGATAAATGAAATACAAAATTTCATGGTGTTGGTAGTCCACATGCACATGTGGGCGATGTTTTCAATTCCCATGGAGGAAGTAGTCCACTCATATGCATGTGTGGAATTTCTGTATTCCAACGGATTATAGAGTAAGAAGGTAGATAATATATTATCTCTATATAATCATAATTATTTCACAAATATCATATATATTAATTAAATAAATCTTTATAATATTCCATGTGATGCGGTGATGAAAACTAAATTCATCACTTTATGGAGGAGGTAGTCCATATGCATGCACGGGGGACATTTTCAATTAACATGGGATGAAAATGGGATAAAAAAGGTTGTATGATCAACATAATAATATTTTAGTATAACAGTGATACATATGTCATTATATTAGTATGTTTATAATTGAGTACTAGGAGGTAGAAGAAGAAAGAAACTTGAAAGAATTCAGTTATAACTTTACCTCTTCATTAGATTTACCCCTTTGGATTGGACTTAAGGTACTTATAAGAGAGGTTTATGGTCACGCTAAGGGTTTAGGATTCTGGTTTGAGATATTTGGAGATAGATTTGGGAATAATTTTGAGAAAAAACTAAAATCATATATACCTATATAAAGGTTATATTAAGTCCCCATTTATAGGAAAAAATCAATTGATTTTTCATAAATATTAAGTCCTTAAGGGTATTTGATGTGTCATTTATTTAATACATTTTTTCACATCTATTTTTATTGAGGTTTAGATTATTGAAAGGTTTTGATTATGATAAATTCTATATTTTTTTAATTTGATATTGAATATGTTATTCATTGAATATTATTTCAAATATAGTGTTTAATGTGTTTAAGTGATGAATTTTCCTTGAGTTTAAGTTTTATTACATTTAAAAGAGCATCATTTTCTTACTTTTAATTAATTATTCAAATTATTAAAATTAATTCTAGAATAAATTATACCATAATTGTATGTTTTTATACAATTTGTTTTTCATTTTTTTCATTATTTAATTTAATTATTTTATCCAATTCTTGAAATTTAAAATGTATGTTTAATGGATTGTTTTAATATGTTAGTAATTTTGTGATGATAATCATGGAAATAGTCATGCGGTCAATGCACTAACTGTGCCCAAATTTTTTGAAAAGGCATCAAACTACATCACATTGAGTTTGAGATACTGTTCTAAGTATAGTATAGAAATTTATCACTCCTTAAGCTCCCACAAGAACAAAAATTCAAAGATTAATTTGAAAATATGGTACCCTCAGTCGACCATACCTCTAGAAAATCGACTACAAGCTCAAAATTCAAATTTTTTGCATAAATAAAATAGATGTGTCACACATGTGAAAATTAGTAAAGGTAATATACCACAAGAAGTAAATACCATGAGGATGCATGTGTAAAAATAGAAAAGGAATCAATTCACTGCATGAAGTAGCTGGAGTGATCGAAAGTCCAAAAGGCAAGCTACTACATAATGAGGCTAGAGTAACTCTAAGTGAAACAATAAAGATACTACATGAAAGAATACATTGATTGTAAATAGTAAATTATTAATATGTGCATACCAAAAAATTAAAAAAAATTATTGCTTACATGTCTCTTGGTTCTGTGAAAAAATATACCTACCATGCATATAATTTTGATCAATTATGAATGTTCCTAGACCTACTATATTGATTATTCCATGTCAACATACCTAAAAACTATTGTCCATTTAAATATCACTTGTCTATTAGAATATATGGTTAATGAAGGTTACTAGAAGCATTAGTGGAGGAAGAGGCAGCAAAGTCAGCGGTGGTGGCAGCGGCGAAGAAAAAGGAGGAGGTGGCAGTGGCAGTAAAGGAGGAGCAGGAGGTGGCAACGGTGGTGGAGGATCTAGAGGATGCATTCGCAATAGCGGTAATAGAGGAGGAGAAGGAGGAGGATTCCGTAAAGGATGAGGAGGAGGAGGAGGAAAAGTCGACAGTCGAGGTATCATAGGAGGAGGAGGATCAGGTGGCACAACATTAGGGTTCCGCGAGAGCTTGAGGGGTGCGGAAGGAAGGGGACGTAGATAGGGTTTATTTATAAAATCAGGGGTAACATTTATTAGCGCTAGTAAAAAAGCGCTGATAAATGTATGTTTTATCAGCGCTAAATTGAAAAGAATTGATAAAACATACCATTTATTCATAATTATAAAATTATAACTAATATATTTATTTCATTTATAATTTTATAAATATATATAATTAATATATTTATTATAATTTAATAAATTAAATTATAATTAAATATATATATATATGTCTGTGTCTGTGTATAAATTATAATTAAATATATATAAATATATATATAAATTGATATATTAATTTTAAGTTTAATTTATTAAGTATTTAAATATATATATATATATATATATATGTCTGTGTCTGTGTATATATTCATTAAAGACATACATTTATAAATAAATATATTCAAAAGGTATTCATAAATATATATTTATCATTTAAAAAAATATTTTGTAATTTTATAATTATTTAAACATATTTATATTTAATTAGTTATATATAATTATAATTATATATAATATATTTAAAAAGTATATAATTATATATAACTAAATATTTATATTTTTAAATATAATTAATACATCTATTATTTATTTAAATATATTTATTGTGATTTTAAGTATTTATGAGAACATAAACCTTCGTATATATTGGAAATGAATGAATGGTCAACATTAGGGTAAACAATGAGCATATTCATGAGATAAATATGAATGTCCATTTACGTATCAATTGACACATTCATTTGGAAATATAAATTTATTTAAATATATATATATATATATATTTATTTATTTATTTAATAATTATTTATATATATATAAATATTAAAAATTATTTATATATTATATTATAAACATACAGTATAATAAATATATAATAAAGATATAACTAAAACTAATAAACATAATAAACATAAATAAAACATAAACATAATAAATATTATAAACATAATAAAAATTCATTTTTTATTTAATGTATACATATAAACATTATTTTTGAATATAATTAATTTTTTTAATATAAATTAATAATATTTTCTATTAAAAACTTTTATTAGTGCTATATATTTCTATAATTATAAGTGTATATATATATATATAAATTTGTATAAATATAAATAAATTTATATATATTTAAGTATTTAATTTTTATAATTAAATGTATTTATATATATTTATGTGTGTGTATATATATTTATATATAGTTATATATATTTATATATAGTTATATATATTTATATATAATTATATATATTTATATATAAATATAATTATATGGATTTATATATATTAATAGTTATATATATTATTTATTTACATTTTTTTGTATATAATTATAATTATATGTAAGAATATATATTTATTTACATGTATTTAACTACATATATATATATATCTATAATAAAATAAAAGTTTATTTAATTAATTGTTGAAGGATTTGGTGGAGTAGTAATGACTTTACAAAATAACCAAGAGTTAAGATGTTCAAATATTTACCTCAATCATATTTATAATGCATTTTTCACAGTGGGAGGGAGGGCCAGGCAAGTTGGTATCTAGGTAATAAAAAATATATTTATATAAGAAGCATTGATAATTGATTAACAATGGTTTAAACCACTAATAAAAATAGTGTCATAAAATAAAAAACCATTGTGTAAAAAAAACTGTGAAATGATTCTCGACATAGCTAATCATGATGGTTTCCCAAAACCGTCCTGAATCATTTAGTGTTCGTTTAAACCAACACTAAATGGTGTTTTTGGTGTAGTCTTTGTGAATTGGTCCTTTGGATGGCATATTTCTCTTGTTCCTTGATCCATTGTTTCCTGGGACGATCCGTGGTCAATGATTAAGATGATCAAACGACTGTGGAGGTGACCTTTTTTGTTTCTTCTATGTGCTTCTTCATTGTTTGGATATGGCATGATCCAAATGATTTTATAGACACAATATCTACCTCTAGGTTTTCTTGTTTATTACACCATCAGCACTTCGATTTTGCGTCATGCCCGCTCCACCGTACGAGTGTCCAACATTGTTCTCGATGCTGGTGATTTCTCTAATGCACCGTCATTCCTCCTATGTCATCCCAAGGTGCACCCCTTTGTTTTTTCACATGATACATTCTAGGATCCTTATAATTTTGGTATTCCGTTCTCAGAGAGAAAACACGTGAGTGAGTTTGAGAGATTTTTGGATCTATACCTGTCTTCGATGACCTTTACCATGCTTATTTTCAGGGTTTCTTTTTAATGGAGAGATCGATGCTTGCAATCTCTAAGGTAGACCGTGACAACGAAAAGAGGTTTTCTATAAATTCGTTAGGGTTAGCTGCATAACCCTATAATCTATGAGAGAATATTCAATGTGTTCTTTGTTGGAAAATTGGAATCGAGCAACGAATGATGATCAGATCATAGTGGATCGTCAGGCAGCGAACACAGTGGTATCACACATCACTGGAGAACACATTATCTACCAATGATTGATCTATAACCGAGGTATGACTTATCAGTGGTGGTTCCATCCCTTGATTAAAATGTTTGAGCATAGATTTTATCTGTTATTATTTAATATGTGATCTTTTGATATTCGCATGAGTATATTCCATAAATTTAAATTGTTTAAATAAATTTATATTTGATATGTCATGTTATAACCCCTGTACATCCCCATTATGCAATCATTGTACAAGAACTCTTATCCAACGAATTATTACTTCATTATTGAGAATTTATCTATATCATTATTTACATTTTTCACCATTGGCCTATGGGGTCGCGGTTCAATATTGCTGGGGAAGGTTCAAGTGTGATAAAACCCCCAAATTCATGATGGATTAATGAATGATGAATGGGAGAGTGATTTTCTAAAGAATCAAAAAAAATTAGGATACAAGTGAGACCTACGTGGATTCGGTATTTGTAGCGGTGATGGAAGGAGATTGGAGATGCATGGTAGATGCTACGGACAGAGTGTAGGTGATCAAATTCTAATTTACGGACACCAGAGGCTGGGAAATCGATGGCTAGCATCGTTACCTTTGAATTCATTGGATTTTGAGTGGCCAATGGTTTTAAATCACAACAGAAGTAGTGGATTTGGGATTTGTGTGAAAAACCAAGCTTTCTGTGAAAAACATGACCACATAGTGTGTACTGTGAAGAACACACACTATGTAGTTTCCCTTGGTTGCAAAACTAGAGTTTTGGAAGAGTTAAGAATCACACGTTGTGTGGATGAGCCCACACATCATGTGACACTCCCTGGGTGGCCAGTCCATGTGAAAACTGGTACATGCCTAGGACCCCATACAAGATGACACATCGTGTACTCTGAGAGTACACGAGCAAGTCTAGGTTCACAACATGGCCTGATGAACACATACATAACCAGGAGTACATGGGTGGATTAGGCACACAGTGTGGGGGTCTTACACACAATGTATAGTGACATGGAATCTGAGCCTTTTTCAGAGGATAACACAGCCAGGCAACAGAGTGGGTGCACATGCCATGTGGACCCTATATACGATATGTACCCCATTTTGAGAAATTTTCATCTTTAGTATCTCCTTCATCTGGACTCATATTTTGGTCTACGAGTATTTATATTGATCATTTTTCTACATAGAATTTTATGGTATACTTAATAGTGTATTTTGATATATGACATGACTTTTTTTGAGCATGATACTTCTTTAGGTGATGCTTGATGATGGCAGTGATCAGGCGATATCATTCGAGAGTGGCTGGGGTTGGATATCACTATTAGTTTCAGGTGCAGTGTAAACTTGCGGTGGTGGGTGATATATTAAAATTTATTTTAATAACCATTTTAAAAACTAAGAGTGAGGATATTCATGTCAGATTTATAATTTATTTATTTAATATTTGAAGAAATAAATACCCAGGATTAGGAACTTTCTTCGTTGGTGAATGTTGATCATCCAAAAAGACCCTTTTGGATTACCTTTATTTTCCTCTGAGGATTCAAGGATAGAATCCATCTAGAAGTGATCCACACATGATCCTATGATCTCTGAGCAACTTCAATAAATCTTCAGGTGATAGAGAGGTGAGTTGAATGTCTTGCATTGTTCATTCTTGATCACTTGTTCTTTAGTTTTGAAGAAATCTATCAATTTTTGGATGCTCTACACAATATACAAAACTGTCTATTTATTGAGTAAGGATTTATGTTATAATTTTATTTAATTTCATTCCAGGCATTAAATAACATTTATTACATTTAATAAACCCCATGACATATATTATTATTATTATTATTATTATTATTATTTTGTGGCGTGCGTCAACTTGAAAAATTAAAAATATTATTTAATTGGACTGTTAATAAATATTTGTCAAAGAACATGATATTTTTCTATTCAAAATCCTCTTGTATTTATTGAACACCCTAATAAAAATTTTATTCATAAATAAATATTTCATTCACATATCGGTGAATAAATATTTATTAAATATTAAATAAAATAAATATATATATTTTTATTCACATGCAGATAAATAGATATTTATTTAATATATGAGATCAATATAACTTGAATAAAATTATTCTTCGTAATTGAAAATAACATTTATTCCATTAATTAAACTTAAATAGAATTTAATCAAGATCAATGAAAACTCTTAGCTTGTGACCCTATAAGATTATTTCTCATTATCATTAGGTGAGCTTGCCTAAATTCCAAGATTACTATCTAGAAACTGGTCAAGATACCCAAGAGAAAAAACTTAATGTCACAACATCGACAACCACATATAAATGATCACTATATAATATAATCCATTTCTCACAATATCTCATCAAGCAGGCTGCATGACGGTGTCATCAAACTATTTACTTGATAAATATTTCTTTAACCATCTGAAATATACACGTCTCTATACCATGACCATGAAATTTAATACTATGGTTATATTCCAATCAAAGGAAAAAGATATCAACTTCCATAAATATGGAAGGGACAAATCCTTACTCAACTTATCCGTTAATGACATGTCAATTGTGATACACCCAACATACCCAACTTCCTGCCAATATATGTCATGATGATTTGTTCAGTAAATCTAAGTGCGTAAGTCATGACATACATTAATGATAATATTAAATTCTAAGGACCATTACACATTATCATATATAGGAATATATGATGACACCAAAACATGCAGAATTTCTACTGGCAGGTCTATTCGCATAATCTCCCATCTTGGGGATTGCTAAGTGAAAACTTCATGCGAAGAAGCCTCATCTGCTTACAAGAACTCAAACCTGATGGTCTAAATGCTATGTATCCCATCATAGTATGTTATACAACCACATAACTATATTAATAATATTTTCATAACACTTCAAGTTTCTCATAATAACAGAGAATGTCTATGACCTTATCAATGCAATAAATACTCTTGGACATTATTACATTAAATCCATGCAGAAAAAATGAACAATATGCAATAATATGTTAAATTAATATTCAATACATAGAATATACATGTAATTAAAGTATAATAATTTAGTCCTAGGACACCAACATTAACAAACCCCCACATATACTAGAGCCAATTGCCTATGACTTTCAATCCGCTAGACCTCACATAATAATCATGTTTTTGCCGATCCAAGGCTTTAGTCAAGGGGTCCTCCACATTTTCTTCCATGTAAATACTACTCACTGAAATATCACCTCTATAAGAAAAATACCTCAAGATATGATACTTATGAAGTATGTGCTTCATCCTTTGATGTGACCTTGGCTATTTTACAAGATCCACCACTGTAGTTTTATCACAATAGAGTGTGACATGATCTTTACTACTAGGTACCAAATCAAGATCTTGGATGAATTTGTGCATCCATATTTCTTCCTTAGCTGCCTCAAAAGATAAAATATACTCAGACTCTATTATAGAATCAATGAACACAATCTTCTTTGAGCTCTTCCAGCTCACAAAACATCCATTCAAAGTGAATATGTATCCCGTTTCTGACTTCAAGTAATCTTGATCAGTTTGGAAACTAGTATCTATATATCACATGATGACTAATTACTCATCTCCTCCATAGACTAGGAACATATCCTTATCATGCCTCAGATACTTAAGGATAATCTTGACTGCCATCCAATGGTGGTCATCTGAATCAACTTCATATCTACCTACCACACTCAATGCAAAGGAAAAATCTAGCCTAGTACGTAGCATAACATATATGACTAGAACAAACATTGATTCTTATGGAATACTTCCTCTATTTTTTTATTTCCTCATGTGTTTAAAGAGATCCGAGCATTCATTTTTTCCCTTTTCTAACCCTAATTTTTTGCCTCCTTTACCGAAAGCCTCTTTATGCCCAAAAGTCCTAAATCTGGTTAATGGATTCCCGAATCTTCAGATGTCAACATCAAAGTTCACAGAAACCTCATCTCTTCTTAACCTCACCTTGGTGGCTCAGTTTAATTAGAAGCAACCTTTGGTAGATTTGTTCGACCGGTTCATCTTCGACTCATGGAACTTGCAGGAGAGGGTGATAGTGAGCTTGCTGTATAGACACCACATTATGATTCAGTTCTCTTCGGATGAGGATATCATCTTCGCCTGGTCGAGTCCCCCCCAAAACTTCAATGGATATTGGTTCTTCTTATTTTTTGGTCCTTTGAATTCCTTATGAAGTGCGATTCTCCTACTGCTGCGGTCTGGGTGAATTTTCGGAATTTATCTTTGTCGTTTCAAAATAATTATGTCATTAATATGATTGGAAATATCGTGGGTAGATTTCTATGTTCTGATAGTCAAACTAAATTGATATGTCATCTCGTAAACCTATGGGTTTGTGTGGAAATGGAAATTTCAAGGATTCAATTCGAGTATATTTGGGTTACAGTTAGCGAGGAATACAGGTTCAAACAACTGGTTGTCTATGAGTCTTGGGTGGACTTCTGTTCTACCTACAATCGGCTAGTCTATTCTACAAATAACTATTTACAGGGAGATCTTGTTCCTGTTAAGAAGGTGGGTAGAGGTAGTGGTATTGCTTCAGAGGCCCGTGATGTGATTGGCTTGCCGAAACATATGGCTAGGGATTCAGAAGTTAGTAGGTGGGGTGTCAACACTTGAGCGAGGTGGATGTTCCTCATTCATCACTACCTGTGGAGGTGAAGTGGTCCAAATGACACCTGGTGATACCCAATGGGTCTTTTGAGGCTATTCATGGTGAGACTTTGGGGAAGAAGTAATTGGAAATGGTGGTTAATCTGAACGTCTCAGAGGCATTTAACAGGCTGAAGTAGGATCTTACAGGTCCTTATGGTGGTAAGGAGTTGATTTATTTTGAGGGTGTAAGAGTAGGGGATGGTTTGGTTCAGTATGAGGCTGTTCGTGAGGCAAGGCCTTTAGGTGGGGTCTCACTTGGTATGGACCAGAAGTCAAGTGGAGAGGTGTAGGTGCCAGTTGATTTTTATACAGAGGTGTTGAGGTCGGGTAAGGGTGTCTCAGGTAAGGGAAGGAAAGATCTGGACAGCCACGTTAGAGTTGGGCAGCCATGGGGTGCTACTTCAAGGACCCTTAATCCAATTAAGTTGATCAATAGTTTTGAAGGTCTTGGAAAGGCTAGTTCATGTTCTGAGATCAGTTTTCTAATCGATGCAGATGGGGAACACATATTAGAAAACAATGGAACTAGTCCTACTCTCTTTGTTGGTGAAGATTAAAGTCCAAGGAGTAAAAGAAGCAATAGGAAGAGTAAAAGTAGGAAATATTACTCCTAGTTACCTCCTCCTTTGGAGACTCAATCCGCAAAAAATCTAAATTCCATGAAAACAGAATTAGAGGTTGTGGATAATCAGACTATTTAATTATTGCTAAACTTTGAAGAAGAGGTGGTCAACCAGGTGTTGTTGTTGAATGCATCTAGATAGGAGGCAATTAATATGATGGGGAGGTCTTTAAAGGTGTCACTCAACTAGGAACAACACTCTTGGGTTGATAAACAAGACCTAATTCTTGTGAGGCAATTCAATAAAGGAATGATCAGCCTTGAGGAGTATATCCAAACCTGGGATCAGTTAGCTTCTGAACTAGAAAATCTGAGGTCAACTATCCCAAGCATCTAGGTATCCTCTATCTCTTGGAAATTATTTAGGTAATTGGTTTCTAGTAATATAAAATTATCTTTAAATGATTCTGATTAAATGGGTGGAATTGGTTGAGTGATTGAGAATCATGTTGGGTCGGGTTGTGTGGCATTTTGGAGAAGATTTTGTTTGTTTTTTAATGTAGATTAGTGGTGTTCAACCATCATTCTAGTGGGGCCTACTCTAGATGGGTACTAGAGAATAAACCTTCACCAGTGCATGCCATTTGGAATTTATTGATTGAGAGGGTATGGCTATGCCATCAGTTTTGTGCCCATGCATTCTTGCACGGCACATCTTGCTGAGTGGTTAGGCAATGGTGAGGGTTTTAATCTTTGTGTATTTGTTGGGGATGGGTGAACCCTTTAGTTTAGTTTTGGTTTTATGGTTTCAAGAGTTTGTAATTTGGATATGAGGTTTCTCACTTTTCCTTAAAAGTGTTTTGATTATAATAAAAAATTAATTTTTAGTCAGCCATGTGACACTTGAAACAATCCCTTCTTGGAATATTCCATACTAAATATCTTCAGTATCTTGTCAATGTATGTAATTTGACTTAGACCGAGTAGTTTCTTGGATCAATACCGGTGGATCTTGATCCCAAGAATATATAAAACTTTTCCCAAGTTCTTCATGAATAATCATTTATTCAACCATGTCTTAACATACTATAAGATTTTTATTTTGTTTCCTATGAGTAATATGTCATCAATATTTAATATTAATAAAACAACCGCACTCACACTAATCTGTTTGTAAACAAAAGGCTCAAACTCATTTTTTATAAAGCCAAATTTCATTATGGATTCACCAAAATGAATGCTCTATGACCAAGATGCTTAATTTAATACATAAATGGTTTTTGTAATTTTTATATCTTATTAGCAACCTATAGGGTCACAAAACCTTTAGGTTGTGTCATATAGACATCTTCATGAAGGTTCCCATTAAGGAATTATTTTTTGACATCCATTTTCCAAAACTCATAGTCATGGTAAACTGTAATGGAAAGTAGAGTTTTGATGGATTTCAATATTTCAACAGGTAAAAAGGTTTCATTGTAGTTAATACCTTGACGCTATTTAAACCCTTTTGCAACCAGTCATGCCTTATAGGTACTGACTTGTCCTTTCATGTATAGTTTCTAATTGAATACCCAATTATAACCAATGGGATTTACATCCACTATAGGATCTACCAAAATTCAAATTTGGTTTTTGTATATGGAATCCATTTCATAATTCAAGTCTTATTGACACTTGGAAACATCTATTCCACTTATTACTTTCTTGTAGGTTAGAATATCATTATTTCAAATTAATAACGAGTCACCATCCATAGTGACAAGAAAACCATAACATTCTAGTTCTCTAAACTCTCTTATACTCTTACACAATACTTGTGTCTCAAAAACATTTTTATCTTCCACAGGGCTTTGTGTAATCGGTTCTTATACCAACTCTTGTGTATATTGAGCCTAGAATTCATCAAATTATATCTCTCTCCCACTATATCATTTATATATTTTCTCCCTCTCAAGGAATATGGTGCTCTTTTCCACTATAATACTTTTGTTTGATGGGACATATAGGTAATATCCACTTATTTCCTTAGGGTATCCTATAAAGTTACACTTTTTCCCTTGGGGTGATTTTTTTTACCTAGAGAGGCCTTAATAAACACTTCACTTCAGAACACATGTAAATTCAATAACATCATTATTCTTACACAATAAAATTCATATGAAATAAAATTTATTAATTTAGTTTCTACTTGATTTAGTATATGTGCTTCTGTTTGTAATGTGTATCCCTAAAAGGATAATGGAATACTCTCATGAATCATCATTGATCTCACCATGACCAAAATGGTATGGTTCCTTCTTTCACTTATGTCATTCCACTGAGGGGTATAAGGAGGTGTGATTTTGGATAGGATCCCAAAACCCCATTAGTAATCAATGGTGTCTTGGTTAAGATATTCTCCACCATATTCTAAGCAAAGTTTCTTAATCTTCTTGACAAGATGATTCTAAACTTAATTCATGTATTCCTTGAATTTATAAAAAGAATCTGACTTATACCTCATCATGTATAAATATCCATATCTAATAAGATCATCAGAAAAAGTTATGAAGTATGAGTACTCAGCCCTTTATTCAACAGATAATGGTCCAAAAACATAGATATAAACTAAATCCAGAATCTATTTATCCATTTCACCTTTCCCACTGAATAGGGATTTGGTTATTTTTTTTATAAAAATGAATGACATACACTAAGTGGTTTTAGTTCAAAATAATCTAAATATCCATCTTGATGTAATTTATTTAATCACTTTTTGTTTACACGAACTAGCTGGTGATGCCCGAGATGGGGTGTAGTATGAGTCATGTGAATTAACTTTTCTATCGATTACCGTTACTTGATTCATGTAATATAACACATAAATACC
This sequence comes from Viscum album, assembly GCA_963277665.1. NCBI lineage: Eukaryota > Viridiplantae > Streptophyta > Magnoliopsida > Santalales > Viscaceae > Viscum > Viscum album. Next base: position 1,726,960,423 of record OY728123.1, read on the forward strand.
ATCACTTAAATGTTCCTTACCATAAAAAATTCTATCTTGATAAAAAAAGCAACATTTATTTCTAAATTTTAAAAATAATCCATCCGTATAAAGTCTGGATACAAATATAATGCTTTTGGTTTCTGATGGAACATAATAAAAACCTTTTAAAACCAAAATTATTTTGGTCGGTAATGTGAGGTGGTAATCCCTAAAAGCTAGAATAGTGAGTTTAGATCCATTATATTCTCATAGATCTACCTCCCCTCGGTCAATATTTTTGAATCTACTTGGTTCATGTATTTGAATACATATGCGAGCACCAAAAGCTATATCTAATACACAACTTATAGAAACAAAATAAATTTCACTCAAAAAAACACATTAGAAGATTCTTCTTGCTTCTTTTTCTAGGTTTAATTTTTCTTCTAGTGGCCCTTCTTACCACATGAAAAATATATATAATCATATTCCCTTTCTTATCCCTTTATCTTCCTCTTCTTTGAAGGGATTGAAGAAGCTTTGGTCTTATAGCTATTTGCTTTCCATTTCCATTTTTTCACTATAAGGATAGAATAATTTTCATGCTTCTTATCCTTATCTACTTGGAGAAGAAGAGTGATAAGATCTGATAGATACTTCTCAATGTTGTTCAAATTAAAATTCACAACAAATTTGGAGAATATCTAATTGAGTGATGTCTGAATGAGATCGATGCCTAGTTCTTTGGGGAGTCTAAAACCTAGAACCTCTAGGCACACAATGTAGCCATTTATCTTGAATACATGAGGACCAACTGGGGTACCCTCTCCATGATTTCTCTAAATAAGTTCATTTTAAATCTCAAACCATTCCTATAAAGTTCTCCAAGGTAAAGACCATAGAGGTTTCCAAGCATGCTATATGCATCCATGTTTTCATGAGAATTCACAAATTCACTAGAAATTGATGAAAGTATCAAACATTAATTATTTACATCATCAATAAAATGTTTTTTCATATATAAGGAACACTTCATCACTTTACTCATTAGCAGGTTGATCAGGAATTGAGGATTCTAGCACGTAATATTTTCGTTCATGGTGTAGAACAACCTGAAGGCATCTAAACCACTCCTAAAAGATACTAACAATTAAGAGGGTTTCTTTATCCAATATTTATCTTGGGATAATGTGGATGAATATCTTTTAATTTTATTCTAAAATTAAAAGAGAATATTATTAGTACTTTTTCTTGATTATAGTTTATGTGAGAAATAATAAATTAATTTATTTTATTAAATTTCCCATAATTTTATCAAGTCTCAATAGACATAACCATGAAATCAGAATGTATATATTTTTTAACATTCTAGTGGAAATGGTCCATATTACCATTCATATAACCCCAACAAGGGATGTTCAAGATACTTGAAGGTATTTAGGTAGGTAGGTCTTACCAACTATGAGCTTGCAGCTCCTTGATCCGTTGAGTAGACTCTCATATCCTAAAATATTGACTTGGATTTCCTCAAAACTGGCCTCCAAATTACAAAAAATTTCGAAAGGGATAATCCTCTTGATATAAAATTGTTAATTCAACCCAAAACCTTCATAATAACTCCACTTATAAAAGTAAGTGTCCCAACAAGGGTTGGTCAAACACTTAGTTTTATTGAGTTTCATTCTCAATCAAGCAATGTAATTCCAAGGCTGACTTAATATTTAATTTAGGGATTTTAATTTATTGTGTATAAATTTTATCTTTTCTTATCCTTTACATGTCCTATTAATATTAATTGGATGTTACTTAATTAATTAATCATGTTGGATAAAACATTTATGCATAATCCATTTATTTATTTTTCATCCTTTCACATTAATTCATTTATTTATGTGATCGTAGTCTTTCATCCATAAAATAAATATTATATAGAAAAAAATAAATAATTAATTAAATGACCCATTCATGGGATTTATCTAATGGTTTATTTAATGAGATGACATTAAATAAACATATGAACTAGGGGAAATAACTCCTTTTTACAATCTTTTCATGAGTTACATCATTCCACATGTACACTTATGTATAACTGAGTAGGAATCATCATGGTTTCGTCTTGAACTACCTCCATGCCCCTTGGAATGCTCCATTAATTGCAAATATTTATTACTCACATGCAGGTTATGGGAACCAAAGGATTGGTTAAAGGGGATTACATAAATTTACTCGGACACATAGGTCCTACATAATAACGAATGGAGGTATGAATCGTAAAACATAATTTAAAAAATTTCAAACCAATGAAATAAATTACATTAAAACATCCAATTCATACACATGTCTTGGTCAAGCTCATTTATAGTCATACATTCAATGAATGCACAAAAGTAACTGGCTAACATTTATTTATTTATTCATTCTCTATTATTAATATAAAAATTATTGCATTAATTAATTAATTAATTAATCCCCTTTCATCTTAATGATAATCCTAACTTGATTGTAGATACCCATCATTTATGGAATTCATGAAAAAAAATGAAAGAACAAGTAATGAAATATTTATTACAATAAATTAATTGACCATTTAAAATTCTTTAAAATAATTATTAAATTTTAAAATAAAAAATTGTGTTTTAATCAATAAATTATGGTTCTAATGTTGTAATTTTTAAATTTTAATGTAACTTAAATTTTATCCATTAATGGGAGACTATCCAGCTACAATCTATGTATCTCTGTTTCCATGTATCCAGGGTACACACCTGGGTTTGCATTGTGTACCTTAGATGGGCTATATAACATTTATAGACAAGTTACACACCATGTGTTCCACTTTCCATGTGTCCCTTTTCACACTGAGTGGCTCTTTGTGTTATTTGGATGTGATATTTGATGAACTACACACTATGTACATCACATAAATGCCATGTATATCATAAATGCTCCAGGTTTTCAATCTCACATAGTATCACATGGTTTTGACTGGGTATAGTGACCACACATATTGTGCGATTTATGCTGCTAACCCATGTACACTACACGATGTGCACACCATTTACCCATCGTGTAATCTGACAACCAACATGCCACCCTGTCTAGTCAAAACATAGTGTATACCATGTGTAATTAATACATGATGCGCCATGTATCCCTAATCACATCAAGATATAGTTCACTAGGGTATATGGAATGTAATTTCGAGTATACACTATGTAACCCTGTATTACCAGAAACAAATATGGTAGTTTCTGATGGAATCTATGATCATTCTTCATTTGTTATTATACCTTTAAGAAAATAAATCACTCAAACTAATAGGATTAATACGTTGAATCATGTTAATTCAAATCGAATTAAATAATGAATAACATGAAATTAAAATCTAACCACATTGGGTATAAATCAACAATCAAATAAATAATTATAAATTTAAATGTGACCTATCTAATACCACTTGTTGGTTTTGGAAATATTTGAATCATGTAGTGGTGGTTGATATATTAAAATTTATTTTAATAATCGTTGTCTGAAACCAAGAGTAAGGACCTTTCACATCAAATTTACAATTATGTTATTTAATATTTGAAGAAATAAATACCTGGGCTTTGGAAATTTCTTCATTGGTCAATGTTGATTGTTTGAAATGACCCTTTCATATTACCTTCATTACATTTTAAGGATCCAAGGATATAATCCCTCAAATAGTGATCTACATATGCTTCTATGTTCTCCGAGAAACACCATTCGATCTCCAGGTGCTAGCGCGGTGAGTCAAATGTCTTGCATTGTTCATTCTTGATCACTCAGTCTTCGATCCCAATGAATTCTCTCTTTCACTTATCATTATTGAGAGGGAGAGAGAATAAGTTGAGAGAGAATTTTTTGTGCACAAAAATTCTCTATTATCAATTTTTGTATGATCTATACAATAGATACAAACATCTATTTATAGAGTTTGTATTTAGGTTAAAATATTATTTAATTGCTTGCTGACCATTAAATAACATTTATTGTCTTTAATGAACCCCATGACACATAATAATAATAAAATTATTATTATTATTCATCACGTGCCAAATTGTGCAATAAAAAATATTATTTAACCAGCTTGTTAATTAATATTGGTCACCAGACACAGTCTTGATCTGTTTTAACTCCTTTTTCATTTATTGAGCAACCAAATAAAATTTTTATTTAGGAATAAATATTTTATTCACATACTGGTGGATAAATATTTATTAAATATTTAGTAAAATAAATAAATATATTTTTATTCACATGTCGGTGAATAAATATTTATTTAATTTATGTGATCATTATAACTTGAATAAAATTATTCCTCAAAATTGAGAATAATATTCATTACATTAATTAAACTCAAATAGAATTTAATCAAGATCAACAGAAACACTTAGTGTGCGACCCTCTAGGATTATTTCTTATTAGAATTAGATGATATTTTATAAAGTCCAAGATTATTGTCTAGAAATGGGTCAAAGAATCCAATAGAAATAACTTATTGTTACAACATTGACAACCACATATGAACACTCACTATATAATATAATACCTTTATCATAATATCTCATCAGAAGGTTTCATTATGGTGTCATAAACCCATTTACTCGATACATCTTTCTTTGATTATCTAAAATAAACATGTTGTTACATCATGACCGTGGAATTTAATACGACAATTCTAAATAAAAATTGCCCCATTATAGTATGTTATGAAACTGCAAAACTATATTAATAATATTATCATATCACTTAAAGGTTCTCATCATAGTGGGGAATTTCTACGACCTTATCAATGTGAAAAATACTCAAGGACATTATTACATTAAATCCATGCAGAAACAAAGAACAATATGTAATGCGACATTAAATTAATATTCAATACATAGAATATACTTGTAATAAAAGAATAATTAGTTGGTCTTAGGACACATCCTCAAACAATACCCCTATTGAATTAGGTCATTGTTACCCCGATCTCCTTACACTGGTTTGATCAGAACCCCTATTCACTATGGTGTGGTTCTTTTACCCACTAAGTGCCACCACCTATTACCCTAGGGCACAAGTCCTCTTCATATAGAGTAACATACCCTTACCATGTGAGGTAATGAGTCCTCTATTTATAATTTCTGAGTGGCACACCCTACTTTAATTGGATGAAATTACTCTAACATTGAGTGAAACCCTATGACACATAAGGGCATGGGTCCTCTAATGATAACTATGGAGCAACACCCTCTTGATGCACAAGGGAGAAGGTCCTCGACTAATACCTACTGAGTAGCACAAACCTATCATACCAGGGTGTGAGTCCTATAACCCTCATCTTAGTGGAATCCCCCCATCATACTAGGGTTAAGGTCCTATTTCTATTAAATATTGTTCCCCTCTTGGTCTATGGAGAAGTAGTGAGGTGTGGGTCCCCTTCATGACTTCTTTGGATAGACATGCAAGATGTTGGACATCGACAATGGATCTTTGGAGCTGTAGATAGAATCATCATCCCAGGATGGGATGTGAGATGGATATCCATTTTCTCTCATGTATGGGTTTATTTTATGAGTATATATAAATATATATGTTGTTGGGTTTAATTTTCCCTTTTATTTTGGTTTGAGTTTACTACTTTTATCGTATCTCTATATTGTTCCCCTTCAGTTTTAGGGCATCCTAATGGGTATGTATATACTCAACCCTACATGATATTTTCCCACATGTGTTGTGCCTTATGTAGATTAAGGATAGATTAATGGTGATTTTGGTGGAACATAGGGAAACTCGGGGTCATAGACTGTGTACGGTGAACGGGCTTGGAGATCAGGAGCTGGGTTTTCTCAGCATTCACTTCTTCTAGTTTTTATCAAGTTGGGAATTCATTTTTGGTTAGGTTTGTATTTTTAACCTTTTTTACTCTACATGGAGATGGTTTAGTGCATGCATATAGGTACATTATGAAAATGAATCCCATTTTAGAAATATAAGGGATCAATCTCCCTCTCATCACAACCAATATCATCACTATCATCATCATCATCATCATCATCATCATCATCATCACCACCACCACCACCACCACCATCATCTTCACTATCGCCATCACCATACCATCACAGTTTCCATCACCGTCTCTATCATCACCATCACCATATCCATTTCCAAGAAAGTAATTTTCTCAACCACCACCAGGAACATCATCACCATTTCCCAGTACATCATATAACAAACGCATCTTCAATATACAAGTATAAAAAACTGTAGCAATATCTAGTGTAAGTGATGGACATAATGCTACCATAACTTTTATAAATTGAATGTTGTACTTTTAACCTCATTAAAACTCATACAAGGATATTTTTGGTCTATGTTACCATTGTAAAATCATGTGATACCTCTACATGATATGTTTCCAACTTGTAACTACTATAATTATCACCTAAAGTGGGATAATATTTAGTGAGACCGGTTTTATTCCCTGGTCAACAGTGTACTCTCCCACGATGCTCATCTCTTAATACCTAGTGAAAATGATCGTTTGGACCAAATTTATCATCTTACTTATCATTAAGGGCCTCCAAAGAACATTATATCAATTATAAATGAACAATTTAGTAACAAAATAAATATTACAATTTGAAATTAGCAGAGTAAAACTTACTATATGTTGTTGACTCTACTCATTTACCGTACATCCATATTTCTTATTTTGACTTAAGAAAAACAATTTTCTTAAGGAACATGTCCTTAAATGTTCAATAGCATCCTCTCTAATTACATTGAATATAAAAAAACATTATTTAATAATACTATATTTTTAAACAAAATTTAGTCCTTGCAACCGATATTTAATTGGAAATAACCAAAACCAATTGAATTAAATTTCACAGAAATGTATTTTATTATACCCAAATATGAGAAAATATAATCAATCAAACAAAAAATGGACAAATTAAATTTCACTAAAGTTATGATTTTTTTTAAAACTCCCCAATTTTCTAGAATAGACATGATTCTCTTTTGCAATGATAAATTCATCTATTGATCTAGAAATTTCATGATATTTTCTGGGTTAAAAATAATAGAATTTTATATACATTTCATTCATCTTTGAAAAAGTATAAATTAGATGTTTAGATGACATAAAAATTGATTGAATTTCTGAAATGTTTTCTATCCTATAATATTTTTCTAAATTATATGTGCTTTTATTAGTTAGTGATATCATGTTCCATATAAGACAGATTAATGTGTTTCTTGATCCATTATAAAGTTTATGAAATTAATTATATATAATTCAATAGGTCCAAAAGCTTAATATGATTATTAGAGGTTATAAAAATTCACCAAATCTTAAGATAAAAAATAGTACTTATTTTTCTAAATTTATACCTAATTAAATGCTAGTGTCAAAGAAAAATATATTCTTCCTATCATGTCTTGACATTGTCATTCTCCCAAAAGTGTATAGATACTTTGCAGTATCCTTTTCTTATTTCTTTCTGATGCTTCCTAAAAAAAATAATATTCAATAATACAAATTATATTATTAATAAAAATCACCATAATTTTCAATCAACAACCTAAAATTTTATTAATACCTTAAACTCATTTCTCTTCTAATGAGCAATCATTTCTTGATAATTTATTACTAGAAACTCATTCATGATAGGTATAGCCTCTAAATATGTTCCAAATCTAGAAACCGAACCATTATACAACTCATGATTATATGATCTCTATAGATCACTTAATTCCAATATTCATATAGTCCTTGCAACCTCACCATTGGGAAAATTATAATGAAGATGTTACGAAAAATATCAATTCATATAAATATAATAATAATATAAATATAAATCTAATGAATTTTCTTACCTATATTTGATCCCATGAATTATATTTAACATCATTTTCAAGGTATCTTTAGGAGAGTGATTTGACGAGAAATGATGTCATATTATTGGGTACACATTTCCAATAAAATCATGCATTACCACCCTATTTTACGAATAATTTTATTATCCTCATTGTACTCAACCATAAGATATGTGTGGTGGTTCTACAATTCATGTATGTGTTTATGCCCACACCACCTTATAGTGACATATCCTACTATGAGTGAATAAAAGACAAATATTATATTAATACACCTTAAAATGATAATAAATTATGGTCAATAAAATTTACTAGGGTTTTATACATATACCTGATCCAGTTTGATCAGTGGGTATTGATGGATCCCTAGTATTTGAAGTATTTTTGACCTCTGTAGTAGTGGTGGGGGTCTAATATATGCTCACGAGGTTAATGTGTTAGAGAAAAAGTTGAAGTATCATGATTATAAAATCCTAGAGAGAACAAGTAACATGAAAAGATACTGGTACAAAAGTCTGTGGAAAAGGATAATATAGATGGAGAGTGAGAGCCATAATTTAATAAGGAAAATAAAATATGAGGAGGATTGTACACAAGTTATGGTGATAATATAGGCGATCTAAATATCCCATGTGTCTCTAACAAAATTGTGGGATAAGAAAATGTGATGCATGGTATATCTGATGAAGTGGAATGGTGTGATTGGGTATGATAGGTGGTGTGAGTAGCTCTAGTACAACAACCTAAAATCATCAAGATGATCACCAATGGCACTAGGTTGGTCATAGAGTATTGTTCTCTCAGGCATTGGTTTCTCATTTAAAATTTTAAAAAATATTAATGACATGAAATTATATATTATTTATATATATATTTTAAATATAATAATCATAACAGGAACAAGGAAGAATTCCCATATCTCTCATTCGGTGATTCTTATCATACAATATATTACTTCATATATCTTTAATTTTTTTGATATTTTTTCATTTTTAAATAAATAATCATTTAATTATAAAATTTTAACTAATATGGGAGACAAATAAGAGTTAAGAGGCAACATGACTAGATTAAGGGATATCAACTATCAAGTCAAATAAAGGATACATAGTAACATATAATAATTATATTATATTTAGTGGGAAGAATATCAAAACATAAAATATGTGTCATAGAAAAATCAAAACATTCTAATTATCATGTTAAAGATGGGTATGATAAAACTTTCTTCTTATATTTTCAATTCGTTCCAATTTAGTTTTGGTTACATCATTTGGTTCATTTTGGTCAATTTATTAGTTCGTTTTTCCATTTTTTTGGGTTGGGACATTTAGTTCATACTTTGGGTTAGGTTATTTGGATATTTTTTTGGTTAGGTCATTCATTTCATTTCTTTTGTTTTTTATTCTAATTAGTTTAATATGTTTTAGTACAATTCATATTGTTTTTTGTTCAAATTTGATTTTTTTTTCAATTTTGTTTCCTTTGTTAGGTTCTAATAAAGTTAAATTCAATATTAGAAAATTAAACTAAAAGAAAACTATAACTATAGTTTATATTGAAAATGAACATGAAGGAAAATTTGAATATAAAATATTTTCAACTAACATTAAAGAAATTTGAATAGTACTAACCTGAACAACCCAAGTCATGCTAAACCAAAACAACTAAGAACACATATGGATGATTCTATATTTTACCCACCATCACTTTAGTTTCACAATCAACTCTAACAATTAGAATATTTGATCAATCATAATTAATAAATTTATTGAGGCTAATGGGGGTAGTGATGGTGTCAATTTCATCACTACCATAATAAAAAATATATCTTGGGATTACTTCTAAAATGACACCACATTAAGGTATCATTTAATCTTTCACATAATTTTTTTATCCAATGATTCCAATATATATGGTTCATTAATTGTAAGAATGCGAGTCATGTAAATTACTCGAAATCCACAGTCATTAATAAATATGTCATGTCTCATCAATGAATCAAGCCCCTTTTATTTCATTATAGTGACTTGAACAAGAGAGTAATAATCCAATATTAGTATTTTCTCATCAACTACATAATAAGATGAATTTTTAAATCAAGGCATACTATTTGATATACTATCATAATAGTCGATTATTGTAGTTACCATAAAACCATCATGTTGCGTTCTCATATTCATTTCTCATTTAGTGATAATAAATTTGTACCCTTTGATCAAAACTGATTTAAATTCACAAACCATAGAATTAGGACCAAAATCCAAATCTATTAATTCATTAGAGATATTGTTAGTAGGTAAACTCAATCCCTGAAATATAAATGAGTATTAAAATTAAATGATTATTATTATTATTTATTTTATTATAGTAATACTTCTACCTATAATTTCAACCAAGTAGAAAACTCTTTTCCTTGAAAAGTAAATCTTATAATCAAATGCAATGAAAGATTATTTATATTTATAATTTTTTATGTTCCCTAAATAAAAATATAGAAACAATTTAACACATATGTATAATAACATGGGATGATATAACATATACATGTTCAATTTACTTACTTGATATAGTCCTTGAACAAATCAAGGATAAACAAGACTGTATGATGTTCCATCTATCACTCTTGAACACTTAATATAGTCAATGTATATGATATAGAAATTCCCCCTGTTTTGGGAAGTGATAGAAAAATGGTTTCAATGTGATCATATTTTTATTCTTTATTTATCATTGTTTGGTTATGTCTTGCAGTCACATCATAAAAATACATTGAACCAAAATACATACATTCTTGATCCAAGTAACCTTTCAAAATGGAACCTTTAGTATAATTACTATTATAGATGTAATAATTCAATGTGTACTTATTTCTTTTATTTTGATACATCCAATGAAAATAAACAGGTCCTCTGGGAATTATTTTAGTTATAATATAGAAATATAGATGTAGCATGCATGTGAAAAATAATGGAGGAATTTTTTTATCTAACTCACAAAAAATTAATGGTTCCTCTTATTACATTTTTTTCAAGAAATAATTGGAATTTTTTTATAAAAAATATCTCTATAAAAATGAAATAATTTAATAACTACCACTGTTACATTATTAGATAGTAGATTTCAGATTTCTATTTGAATAAACTGACGAATAAGGATGTGATAATCACGAGTCTTAAAATATTTCAGATTCAACTCTCCTCTATTGAATTTTTTTGATATATTTATTAAATATCCCTCAAGAACCATTAGTATCTAGTAATTACTGATTTTTTTTTAAGGTCTCATCACATAAGAATCACACAAAACTTTCCATTTATATTCACTAATACACACAGGATGTAATTCTGGTGTAATAACCCAATCCACCAAGTCATGTAAAGATCATAAATCATCTTTTATCTTCCCCTTGATATTTAAAATAATTTAAAGAAAAATTATGTATATTTTTTGTTCAATGTTCATTACATCTAAAAAATGAGGCAAAAAATTGGCTTTCCAATAAGGAAACTCAAAGAAGATACTTTTCTTATTCCAATTTTAATTGGATTCAGTGTAAAGATTATTCTACTTTCTAGATTTCATATTACTTTTCTAAAATGAAAAACTTACATCTTAAATTTCATTGATAACACCAGTTATATAAATACATTGAGGTGGATTTTCAATCACCATGGTATATTCAAACCTTCGATGATTATTCCTATATGGATGAACCATTTGAAAGAATCATCAATATTATGTAAAACTAAAACCATAGAGATATTTAAGGCTTTTAGATCATCTATTATTCATAAAAATAGGACATGAATGTTTTATCTTCATGCTCCATCCATACATCATTGTATAAACTAGAAAATCATTTATCATCCACTTAAGCACAGTACGCATCTAAAATATGTATTACGAGTAAGCATCATATGCGCACACACTCACATTCCAAAGATTCTTCAACTATTTTGTTAAAGGTTTCAAGTATACATGTATATAATTTCTAGGATAATATGATCTTGATATGTGTATAATAAATAAATTGAATGGTTTTTTCATACTCATCCATCGATGAAGGTTATAAATGCGTATCAAAACTGGCTATGTGTCGCATAAAGTAAGCATCTAACCAAACAGATTAAAACCATCACATGATATGCCCAACCTCATATTACGAACATTAGCTGCAAAATTAGGACATCAAGAATCAAATGAATTCTATGCTAATCCATCTATAGGATTAATTAACTCATCATTATCCTTATTTATCTTAGTATCATTATATTGAATATTTCTTGATATTTCATCAGACATAAAAAGATTTTGGAGTATATAAATCAGTGGAATGTTACACATTACTTTATATGTCACATGAGATGGTGTTCCATTAGAATTTATCTTCCATTGAGATCTTACACAATTTATAAAATCATTTAGGTCAATAATTTCCTCCCAGAATAAGTTGTATTTGTTTAAGCAAGCACGAATCTTGTTTTTAGAAAATCCATGAATGTCAATTAGCTTCCAAGGCATATAATGTTTCTAGAGAATATCTACATCATATAGAAGTAAATCTATAAAAAAAGGTAAGAATATAATCAATGAAAGTATTATAAACTCTATACATGGTCTTCCCATAAAACAATAATATTAAAAATTCCAACAATTTCATTTTATCACATTGCCGATATAATGGATTCATGGAACCATCCTTCAAAATTTTCACCCAGTCAACATCATCATTTTCATTACATGCATCATGTGTTCTCATGTAATTTTCTTATTGCATTTTAATTCTTTCTTTCCCATGATTATGAATAAATGTAAACTGGTCATATAATAAATTCTTTAATCCTGTGCTCTCATTCTAATCAAGAACATTTTGAGATTATATTTCTCCCCAATGTGATAACAGACATAATAGTTTATTTGAAAATATTTTTTTTATATGGTAGCTAACTTCATCATAAATTAACCAAGATATTCCAACATAATTATAACATAGTAAGTGTATAATAACTCTATTTGAATCATTGGAAAACAAAAAATCTAAGAAAGTATCCAACTTTTTTTGAAAATTGATTGAGATTTGATCAGTTTAATACAAACAAATTCTATCTATTTTTTCAAAAAATGTTACATTTAATGTCATAAAATAAATGGAATAATATTGAAGTTAAATCCAAAATATATGTGAGGAAATAAGACTCTTTCATTTTATTTCAATAACTTTGAAATTTAACTAAGATTGAAATCAAATTCATTTTAAATAACTATTAATATTTGTGAATAAATACCAAATTTAACATAAATGAATACATAATTATAAAATAAAACATAGTTTATCATTAAAATGAAAATTTCATGAGGGAAAATATCATTTGGAAATAATTAAAACTATGAATTTATCACCCATATCCTTAATTTCATAACTCAATCCCATGAGATAACAAAATACTATATATAAAAAACCACATTTTTTAATACCATTATATCAATGAGTAATAAATATACATAATACCACACAATAAAGTATATGTAAGGCATAAATGAAAAACTAGTCTATATAACAATTATAATATAAAATATAGTAATGTATATCAAACATGAACCATGGTATATATTGTGGTCTAGAGCTCATATGTTACAAACCAAACATGGATGTAGTTGAGGTTTGTTAATAACTTGATTATATAAGTAGCTAACTAAGTAAGTATTTAGTATGTAATAGTTCATAATAAACTCTTACTTAAAATAACTCACACAAGGAATAAGGCATAATAAAAAAAATATCAAAAGGATGGTAATTTTCCCTTTTTAAATATGTTTTCCACATAATTAACATAATTTAAAAAACATGTTCATGTAAAAAAAATTGATTCATATTCAAACTTTTATTAAAATAAGGAAAATCTTTATATTTAAAACATATATTACATTTTAAATCCAAACATGTTTAATACCTGAAATGAATAATTCCAATTATTAAAATATATCATTGAAATGAATAATTTCATTATCCCCTGATATGTTCACAAAAAAACAAAGTCTATAATATATAATTATAGATTTAATTTATATACCACAAGAAATAATAGGTTCACATTGTATTTACATATAAGTAGTTAGGATCTTAAATAAAAAAACACATAACCTATAATCAGATTTATTATGCAATATAATAACAAATATAATCAAAACTAACCCTCTTCAATGAATCAGGAAGAATCATAACATAAAATAAACTAGGTTAGTTTTTTATACTTAAAAAATAAAAAAATGATGGTTTACAGAAGATATGAAGGATTTGAAACTCACTAATTGGATGTTTACAAAGAATGGAATTAAAATAGTAAGTGAGGAGAGATTGTTGCAGATGGGGTAGAAAACCAAAGGCACACTCGTAGGGTTCAATATAGATGGGAGTGACATGGGAGGAGGCGTGTCCACATGGCTAGGTTATTTGGGTAAGGATATACCAACATTTTTTAAAAACCATTGGTATAGACTTACTTTATACTAATGAATTTTAAAAAACATTTTTATAGTATGATCTATACCAATGGTTTTAGTAAACTATTGGTATAGCCTTCCCATAAATAAGATAAACTAATGATTTTCAAAAACTATTGGTATAGGGGGAATTATACCAATGGTTTTTGAAAACCATTGGTATAGGTTTTTTGGTATACATCTCCCCTCCAGTAGTGGTTCCAGAAACTAACGTGGTACCAGTTTTCCCATATGAGGTATTGATCAATGGGAAAAAAAATTATTCAAAAAATATGCACATGTGTGATTAAATATATATTATTACTTTTAATATATTAATTTATGGGTATTGAGACACACAAACACAACACCAACTCTGAGAAAAAATCTAGAGATATATATTGAAATATTCATAGGATCAAACTGGAGAAACCAGAGTCCTTAAAACCTCCCTTCCTTCAAGGTTTTCACCCTGAAAAGAATAATATACACAAAAAGGTGGGGGGTAATAAGTCCGTATATGACTCTCACATTCCCAGGATCTCTCCTGTATATTCCCATGCTACCAAATCATTCAAAATGGAGGAATGGTCCATCCATGTAGGATCTTCTCCTATCCATCCTTGATCTCCACTGGGTTCTTCGTGAAGGTGGATCTGTCTTCAATGTCTAGCTCTCCCCAATCAATGAAGTGTGTTGGGTCATTCATGTATCACCTCAACTGAAAAAAAGGGAAGACTTTATGAAATCTATACAACATTAAGGGTAAGTGAATGTGGTAAAAAACCTTTTCAACCCTCTACAGAATTTGGAATGATATGATGAACCTTGGGGACAACTTGCATTCCCAATCAAATATATATAGTCCTCATTATGGGGAGACTCTCAATAAAACACAGTCTCCCTTTTCAAAATCCTAAGTAATATGATGTAAACCCACATAATATTTATTTCAACACTGGTATGTCCTCATACACTGATGGATCACCTAAAACTTCTCCATCGTTTCCTACATCAGATCTATCCCAACAAGATATGTCTTTCCAATATTAGTCTATCATATGGGTGGAATATAGGGTCTCTTGTACACGACATTGAAAGGTTAATTTCCAATAATAGAGTGATAAATTTTATTATAATAAAAATAAACCAATGGAATGTAATTGTGCTCCCTACTTCCAAAGTCTAAAAAACAATCTCTTAGCATATTCTCCAGCACCGGGATGGTCCACTTGGTCTGTCCATCCATCTGGGGGTGAAACTATGTGCTCATCCATAACTGGGTTCCAAAATCCCTATACAAGTCTCTCAACAACCACAATATGAACTGATAATTATGGTTATATATGATCATCATGGGTACCCCATGAATCGGGATGATCTCACCCACATACAACTTTCCCAAAATCTCCACCAAACTCTACTCCTAGATGGAAAGAAATCCTACCAACTTAAAAATGCAGTCAATAATCACCCAAATAGCATTTCGGTTTCTCACTATCTATGTAATATTCATAAAAAAATACATCTATATTCTATCTCACTTACATTATGGGATCTCAATAGGTTGATTCAAACCTCTCAGAACATAATATTCTGACTTTAATTACAAACATATGAGAGAATGATAAATAAACTCATCCATATTCCTTATCATTATATCCCAAAAAAACTACTTATAAAGGTCCATATAAATCTTCTCCACACCTGTATATACTTCCAAATGGGAAGTATGAAAATCCCTCAACACCTCCTCATGCAAAATGGATGGAAAACCCATATGTCCCTAGAAAAGGTTGACATGATTCCCTTCTTAAAAAATATAAATATGGTGCATCTCTTGAGGATATATAAACACATATAACCTCACAGTCAATGTCTCACAACAAGGCCTCCCTCACACATTGAATAAGCAGTGGATTCACCACCTCAACTTAAGATAAGCTGCACCTCACTCCTCCACCAAGGCCAGCTGAAATGAAACCAACTACTCTGATGCCACTTCTACCAAGAGATAACAAGGTTTTTTTCTAATTGAATTTTATATAACATTACTCTTCCATGGATTATAGACTATCTTGAAGTTTTAGTCCTTTAGAAACTCCAACCAACACCTTTATCTCAGGTTTTTATCTCTTTGAGTGAAGATGTACATGATACTTTGGTAGTATGAGTAAATAAAAAAATGATCACCCTAAATATAATATCGCCACACATTTAGGGTGAACACTACCACTACTAGCTCTAAGTCATGTGTCACATAATTCTACTCATGGAATATCAACTGCCCTGACCCATAGGTGATCACTTACTTTCTCTACATCAATATGAAACCAAGACCATCACTAGAGGCATATCAAAACACTATATACTTGACACCATCCTCTGGTAGCCTCAACATAAAAGCAATGTTCAAAATAAAACTTAGCTCCTTGAAGGATCTCTAACACTACTGAGTCCAGGTAAATGAATTCCATTTCCACATCAATGAAGGAAAAGGGTATTCTATCCTAGAACAAAATTATATAAACCCTCTATATCATCTCAACAAACCAAGAAAATTCCACACCTATGGAATGATCTTGGGGGGTTCCCAAGAAATAATTGAATCAACATTCACCAGATACCTAACTAAATCATACTCAGAGATGAAATTACCCAAAATGTGAACCTCATGGATCCAAAGACAACACTTTGAGATTATACCATAATTTTGATGATCCTAGAGTAATTTTAGGACCATCCTCACTACATAATCCTCCTCAAATGAAGAGTATAAAATAATCTCATCAAAAAATAAAAATATGAATAAGTTGAAGTATGGTTGGAAGATCTGGTTCATGAGAGCCATGAACAGAGTCGAGGAATTACTCACACTAAAAGGCATCACCAGGAACTCATAGTGTCTGTAGTGACATCAAAATTCCATCTTTGGAATATCATCCTTGTAAACCCTCAAATGTTGGTATCTAGACCCGAGTTAATTTTTTGATAATCAAGTCACACATTTTAACTAGTTGAAAATGTCATAAATCTTCCATAATGGGTAATTTTTCTTGACCATTGTCTGATTCAGGTTATGATAGCCAAAAAAAACCTCAAGAGAATTTCCAACTTTTTCATGAATATAACTGAAGTCACCAAAGGGACACATTGGTCTGGATAAAACCATTATCTTTAAGGTCTTCAAACTTCACCCTCATCTCCTAGAGCTTATTAGGGTCCATATGATATTCTGAAGAAGATATCAGTGTGGTTAAGGGGTTTAATTTGATGTGTAAGTCAATCTATCACCTTGGAGGTAGTACCAGAACATATTTAGGAATTATTTCCTTATAATACTGTACTACCACTGGAAAACATATTCCTGAAGGGACCCCCCATACCAAGGAATAAGCATACCAACTAATGGGTGATAGGATGTAGGTTCCTTTTCAAGATCCCCACTTGCTCAACCATAATATCCCTCTCACGCTTGAAGGATAATATAATACTATCTATACATATGCATCTAAATCTCCTGTGATAATAATTAATTTGGGTGCACATTATGGAAAAAATCCAATGTATAGTATGACATCATAAGGTTCCATCATGACACCTAAGAGGCCCCATAAGAAACTATATCTAATGAGAACTAACTTGAAATACCGTAATATGTGTGATATAGAATAATCTCTCCATGTAGGAACCTCTATCCATGAATATAAGTCTATAAAAATAATTGGAATCTATATATAACCCAAAAGGGATATGAAGATAAAGGATTGAATTGTGCTCATGTATACAAGTAATAGAGTTAGAGTAGAAAAGAAACATATACTATGAATCATCTCATGATAAACCTAATATATACCTCCATATCTGGTAACTACCTGAACCCTCTGTTGTTATCCCTCTGAGCCTATCCTGGGCCACCTGGTGGTGGTGGTGGTGGGAGTATATTATAGTGTCTTCCTCCACCTACATCTCCTTACTCTGGATATCTACCTACCCCTATATCATCACTACCTCACCAGGGTCACCTTAACCATGCTTAGGAGATCCCTAATCACGAAACTGAATCTACCATAGTGGTCCATCCAATGAATATCTACCTTCATCAACAGACCATGTTAAGAAATCTCAAGCCATGTGACTTCACCCATCACAAGAATGGTATCACACCTCTCTTGGATGACTAGATATTTTATACAAAACCTATGCTATAGATCCACACGTCTGAGTCTAGGTATGAGTATTCTCCTGGCACTGATACCCTGATGAATGACACTTGCTAGCTATTGTAGACAACTCAACACCATCATGACCACTGCCGACTCTAGCTTCCCGACAACCCTTGGACATGTTGTTCTCTGTAACCAAGGATCACTCCACCACTCTAGCAGAAGTGGGAATTCATAAGGGGTTCATGATAGCATAGATGTCTCTATGAAGGACCTTATCAAATTTCTATGCCTAAAATAATTTATCTCGTACCATATAGAGAGATTATCATGTGAGGTCATTGAACCAAACCACATACTTAGCAATAAACATATCACCATACTATAGCTGGAGAATATCCTAAACCCCCATAGATCATAAACTATAAGGGTAATACTCATCACAGAACAATTTCTGAAATTATAACCATGAGAAAATTTCCTTATCATGAGTTTGGGTGATTAGAATCCACCAATTTCCTACCACTCCATGAATATGAAAATTTACAAGCCTAAATATCTAATTGGTTAGGGTCTGAACATGGCTAAAAACTCGAACCACCATCTCGATCCAATCATCCACTACTTGAGGGTTTGGCTCACCATGAAACCTCAATGGTATCTATTACTAGAACTCACATAATTCACTAAGCCTATAAACAAAATTTATATGAATTTATAGGATTATTAGCTTCCCAATAGGCGGTGGAACTTATCTATGACCATCTTGAAGAAAAACATCATGAGTGGGTCCCTGAACTGAGGCCTCATTGATCAAATGGCCATCATCATGATCCTATATCAGAATCATAGTAGGTAGTCATCCTATTGACATCTTGAAATTTAAAAGATTTATTGTGGTTATATAAGAATATATGGAGAGATTACTGAATAAGGACATAAAATTAAAAGGACCCAATCCTATATGGTGTATACACCATTGGTTTCCTAGAAACTATTGTCTCGATATGCTGAGTTGACATATATGTATTGAAATACCTAGTGAATAGATACATCGGATTCCACACCAACATTTCATTCCCTAGCTAGAGATTCAAACTTTGGATACTCTAATACTATTTCCCTAAGTTCCCAAAAAAATACTCACAACTAGTCTAACTCCAAACACCAACTCAAAGAAAAACCACCACTGATACCACTATGTCATAAACTGACCCACCAAGGCCTTCATGGACAACAATAAGATGAGTTTGACAACCCAATACTACCTCCAATAGGTCAGGGGAAAGAGACAAGCACCGAGTATACATAACACAAAAATGAGAGGCTTTAGCCTAAAGTACATGTATACATGAACACAATCAGTTCCATGTAACAATGTAGAGATATAATAAAATAATGTAACATATAAAGTGTAAAATATGCATGAAACAACCTCTAGGATATATATAAAAGTAAAGTAGTAAAATAAAAATGACATAAAGGGTAAAAATACAGGACCAACCATAAATCATGGCCCAAACTGACAAAAAATGGAAGAAGGGAAAGAATAAAGAGATCTCATCTCACAATCTCCAAGGTCGACCACCAAACACGGTCAGTGCTAAGAACTGCTATGCACCACTGAAACTAGTCCCACCAAGGTCACCACTGATCTACCTATTATCTTCATAATATATAATATATGTTGGAAAATCCCATGTGGGGTGAGTATATACATACCCAGTAGAACACCCTAAAATCCAAAAGGGAGCAACAAACATAGAAATAGATAGATCAACCCTCAAAGAAATAGGGTAAAGAACCCAACATCTAATATGATAAAATAAACCCAAGAGAAGAGATAAATGGGGTCTCCATCTCCACATATAGATAATAATGATGAGTCATCTTATAATTCCCAAAGGATCATCTCTGATTCCATGCACTACATACAACCTCACAAGAATAAAAGTGGAGGGCCTACTCCTCTCTATTGCTCTCCACATCCAAGGGAGAACTAGATCCAGTCACCCAAATAGATATCAATGAAAATGGAGTACCAATTTGTAGATAGAAGATCTATAACTTTTGAATTATAGGGAAGTATCAAATCTACCTGTGTAAAGAGTATGTGGGACTCAAACCCTAGGGAGATAGGGGAGTACCGACCCAACATATCTTTAATGATCAAATTTGATCACTGCCATCAACCAAGAATTTTTTAAGGAATATTCATGCCCATAAAACCTCATGTCGTATCTTTAAATCCAAAATGAATGACACCTTAACCTTTTATGTAAAAATACTCTTAGTATAGGCTACTCACAAGCCCAAATACGGAGTCCCAAAAAAAGAGATAAATAAAGTCGAAGTATATGGAGAAAATTATGTGGTGTGAATAGGGTATACATAGCATTTATTAGATAACCTAGGTGTGATAGTATGCTATGGTCCATTCACAAGTACTCTAGCCCATTCCTATGTACTATGGCCATTCCCATGTACTCTGGTCATGCCTAGGTGCTTTGGCAATGTCTGGGTACTCTGACTGTATTTTTGCCTGCATACCCTACTTGTGACCATGTACTTGGTCATTTACATTCCCATTTAATCCAAGGGTACATTTAATTCCACCAGTAATGAATCACACTGTGTTTGGTCTAGAAATAGTACATGTGATGTTTTATTTTCCATTAAAACCTAACCTTCAGAGAAAGGGTCCACATGATGTGTGTTCATCCAAACAACACATCGTGTACTTCATAAAATTATAGAAACCCACGGTCTTCATGTGAGAGATCAAATCCTCCCTATATGGTTCTTCCACCATCATTCAACCACCCAAAATCCACCAAAATAGAATTGGGAAGCCCCCGATCATCGATTCTCGACATTTAGTGGCTAGAAATCGAAACTCTGATTACCCATGGGTAAGCCATCACACCTACCATCTTCATAAGGTTCCCCATTCCCAAATTCCATCACCCAAATCCCTCAAAAAATATTAATCTATCTATAAAAAAATGATCCAAATTCATTCATATGGGATTTGGTGTCCTATGACCACATGTTTGTAAATTTATTAAATGTATATTCAATGATTTGAATATTTATAACATCTTATTATATATTGTTCATTTTATGCATGAATTTAATGTAATAATGTTCTAGAGTATCAATCACATTGATAGGTTATATTAGTTCCCCATTATGATGAGAACCTTGAAGTTATATGATGATATTCATAAATATAGTTCTATATTCAGATAACATTTTATGATGGGACACATAAAACATGAATTCTAGGTGTGAGTACTCGTAATTATATGTGGATTATTCTCATGAAGTTCACACTTGTTAATATTTAATATGGTAGATTCTAATAACAGAACTGCCAATACAAATTCTGTGTATTTTGGTTTCATTAGATATTTCTATGTGTGAGTGTGTGTAATGGTCCATAGACTTTAATATTATTATTAACGCATTTCATGATTCACAAAATTATATTTACTGATGAAAAATTTCATTCCATACAATGTCGGTAAGTAGGGTATGTTGGGTGCATCATGAATGATATGTTATTAATGGATAATTCAAAGAAATATTTATCCCTTAAATATTCATAGAAGCTTATATCTCAACCCTTTAATTGGAACCGAACTGTCACATTAAATTCCATGGGCAAGGTGCAATGACATGTTTATTTTAGATATTAAATAAAAGATGTATCAAGCATATAAGTTGGTGACATAGATGTGAAACCATCTTTATGAGATATTGATACAAATGGATTATATTACACAATGATCTTTTGTATGTGGTTATCATCATTGAAACATTAAATTCTTTCTATTAGGTTAATTAAGACATTAATAGAGAGTAATCTTGGACTTTTGGTGATCTCACTGAATGCCAATGAGAAAGAATTATAGAGGGTCAGACACTAAGTTTTTCCTCTGATCTTGATTAAATTCTATTTGAATTTAATTAGTGGAATAAATATTATTATCAATATTTGGGGATAATTATATTCACATTTTATCAATCAAAAATATTTATTAATGAATTAAATATTTAAATTAAATATTTATTCTGGTATACAATAAATTCTGAGGAGGATGAACGAAATAAGATCGATTTTGTTGATTAATATTTATCTACAAGTTGGTAAATATAATTTATTACTGTGCACGTAGATTCAAACCACAAAATAATAATAATAATAATAATAATATCATGTGGAATGGGTATTATTAATGATTAATATTTTATTTAAGGTTTGACATGTAATTAAATAACATTTGAACCTAAAAACTACCCCTATAAATAGATGGTTATGTGTATTGTGTAGGGAGTGAGTTTCTTAATTGAAAATTGAGAATAGATAATCATTGCACACAATAGAACTCTCTCCCCCTCTCTTTAATTCATTCTCTCTTCCTCTCAAGAACAAGAAGAACTCCTCTAATCCTGAATAATCTGTGATCAATCAAGAAGAACAATGAAAGACAATCGATTTTCCATGATAGCACCCAGAAATAAATTGGAATTGCTCAGAGTTCAAAGGAGAACGTGTGGATCACTGCTAGAGGGATTATAAACTTGAATCCTTATAGTGAAACAAAGGTAATACAAAAGGGGTTTTCATAAGATCAATATCATCAACAAAGAAAGGATCATAAGGTGATGTAATCATTTATTCTAGATCTAAATAATTCAATTATAAATTTAACATGAAGGATCCTCTATTGGGGTTTCGAGAAACTCTAAATTATACAAAATTAATTTAACACCCACCAAAGGTGATTCTGCTGTGATCTAAACCTTCAAGTGGTATCAAAGTGGTCACATTTAAAATTTATAATTATTTATTTGATTTCTGATCTATGTGAAATATTGGTTATATTTTCATATCATATTATTAAATATTTAATTTAATTTTAATTAACATGTTATCAACATATTAATCATGTTAGTTCAGTGTTTCATTTTCTTAAAGGTATAAGAATAGATGAATAATGACTAGAGATTCCATCAAGAAGTTCTAAGGAATCTGGTCGGATGGAATGGGATTACACAGCATGTAGCTAGAGTAAATGTCGTGTACCCAAGTGCGCTACACTTGGTCGTGTCATGGGATACATGAAACACTAAGTAGTTAATTACACATGATGCATAAAATGAAAAATTCATGTAGATTGGTCCAACCTTGCACATGACATGTAAAATTACTTAGTGTGTAGTTGGAATGCATGTTGTGTAGTCCATATGGGTTAGTAGTGAAATTAAAACATTCATTGTGGTCATTATAAACCATCAAACCATGTGAGACTGACAGGTTGGAGAATTTATGATATAAACAGTGTGTATGTGGTGTAGATGGTCTATAGTTCATCATTTCTCACATCCTAAATACACACCGATCCACTTGGAAATAAATTTGGACACTCAGTATAAGAGATACATGACTTATAACAAAATTATACATGTCTTGTAGTCTCTTGTCTAAGAACATGCCAATTCTTTTGAAGGATAGCATAGACACATGACATTCAGACCACATGGATTGTTTCTATTCTAAACACACTTTGTAATTTTCTGAGATGCACAATGAAGACCCATTTATGTATCCCAAACACAAAGAAAGTGGAACACATGGAATGTAGAAGGTTTCTGCACACTGTGTATTCCTTCCAAAGTACACACAGAATCCCCAGGCATGTACAAAGGATACATGATAACTAAGATACATAGAGTGTAGTTGTATAGTACACTCTATATAGTATCCCAATTAATGGAAGAATTAAATTACATTAAATTTAAAATTACAGTACTAAAACCTTATTCCATTGATTTTCAACTGATGTGTTTTACAATTTAATAATGGTTTTAATAAATTTTAAATAATTAATTAATTTATTGTAATAAATATGTAATTATTGTTTCAACCATTTATTTTCCATGAATTCCATTAATGGTGGGTATCTCTAAATGAATTTATATATCATTAAGATGAAAGATAATTAATTAGTTAATTAAATCATGTTTATCTTAATAAAAAAAATAAGAAATGAATGTTACATAGTTACTTTTTCATATTTGTTGCATGTTTGACCAATCACGAGCTTGACCAATGCCTATGTATGTATTGTAATTTATTTAATTTAATTTATTGTATGGGTTTAGAATTATTAATTATTAAATTAAATTGATGTCATGTAATTCATCTCTCCCTCCTTTATTATACAGGACCTTTATGCCCAAGGTTATTTATGTAATCCCCCTTAACCTATCCTTTGTTTACCCCCACATGTATGTGAGTAATAAATACTTGTAATTAATGGAGTATTCCAAGATGCATGGAGGCAGTTAAAGACTAAACCATAATGATGCCAACTCAGGTGATACATAGGTAGACATGTTGAATGCTGCAACTCATGCTAAGATCATAAAAATGAATTATTACCCTAGGTAAAAGTTTGATTTATTATCCACCCAATAAATAAACCGTTAGATAATATTAGGATAAATTCATTTATTTATTTATGTCTTATGCATTATTTATTGAATGGATGCAAGATCTCTAAAATATAAATAAATTATTTAATATGTACATATGGAATTTAAATAAATGTATTGTGCATAAATGTTTTATCCAACATAGTTAATTAATTAAGTACAATCCACTTAATATTAACTAGTTATCACTACTAGAAAAGGGGGCAGTGGAGCCCCCCGGACTCGGGCGACCGCCATTGGCGGTCGCTATAGCCCACCATTAGCGACCGCCAATGGCGGTCGCTAACCTGCCTAAAAATATTCGGGGGGTTTTTGCGCCCCCCCCCCCCCCCCCCCCCCCGCGCCCTCGATCTCGCCCTAACCCCCTCCCTCCCTCGCCGCCCTCCCTCGCGCCGCCCTCCCCTCCCCCGCCGCCCGGCCTCCCCCGCCGCCCGGCCTCCCCCGCCGCCCGGCCTCCCCCGCCGCCCGGCCTCCCCCGCCGCCCGGCCTCCCCCTCCGCCCGGCCTCCCCCGCCGCCCGGCCTCCCCCGCCGCCCGGCCTCCCCCGCCCCCTGCCCTCCCCCGCCGCCCGGCCTCCCCCGCCGCCTGCCTTCCGGCCTCCGGCCGCCGCCCTCCGCCTTCGGGTCTCCGGCCGCCGCCCTCCGGCCTCTCGGCCCTCCCCCCCCACCCCGGACGGCACCCGCACCCCGGACAGCCCCCGGCGCGCACTCCGGACCGCCCCCCGCACCCCGGACGCCTCCCCGCACCCCGGACAGCACCCCACCGCGCACTCCATACCGCCCCCCGCACCCCGGACGCCTCCCCGCACCCCGGACAGCACCCCCCCCCCCCCCCCCCCGCGCACTCCGGACCTCCCCCCGCACCCCGGACGCCTCCCCGCACCCCGGACAGCCCCCCCTGCACTCGGACACCCCCCTCCGAACCCGGACAGCCCCCCCGCACCCCGGATAGCCCCCCCCCCCCCCCCCACACTCGGACACCCCCCCTCCGAACCCGGACAGCCCCCCCGCACCCCGGACAGGCCCCCCGCACCCCGGACACCCCACCCCGCACCCCCGACAGCCCCCCTGCACCCCAGACAGCCCCCCCTCCCCCGCACCCCGGACACCCCCGCACCCCGAACACCCCTGCCCGCACCCCTGCAGGCCCCCGACACCCCGGACACCCCTCCCCGCACCTCGGACAGCCCCCCCCCCCCCCCCCCCCCCGACCCCGGACACCCCCCCCCCGCGCTGCCCATCCCCCGTCCCCTCACCGCCTCCTCTCCTCCAGCTCCCCGCCACCGCCGCCGCCCGTCCCCTCCCTTGTCGCACCGCCTTTGGCTCCGGCTCCCCTTCGCTGCCTCCTCTCCCTCGCAGCACAGCCTTCGGCTCCCCTCCCTTTCAGGTTTGTAGCTCAATCAGGTAACATGAGCTTTCAGTTACATTATTATTTTATCAATGGTTCATAAACAAATGGTTAATATTTATTTTGAATATAGTTGATTTGAAAAATGTAAATGTAATAAGTATTGTGTAAATGTTTGTTATACAGATATTATTATGGATAAGAGTTGGATTGATCTTCCAAATCGAGCGTCTAGAGAATATTTCAATGGCATTATGCAGTTTATTGAGTTCACGAGAGGATTTGAAAGTGACTATATTAGTTGTCCATGTAGAAAATGTGCTAACAGATATCAATTCACACGAGATACTGTGAGGGAGCACCTTTTCTTTAATGGATTTCTGAAAAATTATAAGAGTTGGACTCGTCATGGAGAAGAATATGTTCGTTGTCAAAATACAGATGCAGCTCAGATGGATGTTGATGCAAGGATGACTGATCCAATGCATGAAATGCTTACTGAAATGGTACGTGGGTTTGATCCTGAAGGCATTGACATCCAGAATCTTGATACCGGTGAGATAAATCTTCGCTCTGGTGCAGATCGTGATTCGAGGAGGTTTTATGAAGTACTTGATGATGCGAAAACAGAATTATATCCTGGATGTACTTCTTACAATAAACTGTCGTTTATCGTGGAGTTGTTGCATTTGAAGACTTTGAATAATTGGTCAGACACATCATTCGACATGCTTTTGGTTTTATTGAAAAAAGTTCTTCCTGTCGACGCTAAGATTCTTGAGTCGTATTACTATGCTCGTAAGTTGACAGAGAACTTAGGTTTTACATATGAGACTATAGATGCATGTGCAAACAACTGTATGTTGTTTAGAAATGAAACTTCTCATTTGGATATTTGTACGGTTTGTGGCGCTTCTAGGTGGAAAGAGAACAGGGGAAATAAGACTCATCAAAGTCAGATTGCGATACAGGGGAAACCGATTGCCGTAAAGAAAATGCGTTACTTTCCCCTTAAACCGAGGTTGAAAAGATTTTTTATGTCATCTAAAGTTTCTAATTTAATGAGATGGCATGCAGAAAGAGTTCATGAAAGTGACATGTTAACCCACCCGGCAGACTCTCATGCATGGAAGGATTTTGATAAGAGACATCCCGACTTTGCTAAAGATGTTCGTAATGTCCGATTGGGATTGGCAGCAGATGGTTTCAATCCATTCAAGTCTATGGTTGGTGCAACTCATAGCACATGGCCCGTGGTGTTGGTTCCATATAATCTTCCTCCGTGGCTTTGTATGAAGCAACAATTTATATTACTTTCCACTCTTATTGATGGACCTAAAAGTCCGGGGGATAAGATTGATGTTTACCTTCAGCCATTGATTGATGAGTTGAATGAATTTTGGGGCGATGGTGTGATGACTTATGACTGCGAAATGAATGAAATGTTCAAACTGCATGCAGCTTTATTGTGGACAATCAATGACTTCCCAGCTTATGCAAATTTATCAGGCTGGAGTACGAAAGGGGAATTTGCTTTCCCTTGTTGCAATAAAAGTAAAAAATCTGTATGGCTTAAACATTCCAAAAAATGGGCATACATGGGTCACAGGCGTTTTCTCCCTCCCCAGCACAGGTTCAGAAAGGACAGAGTGGCATTTGATGGTTCTAGAGAGTTCAGCCCAGCACCAAAGATCATGACAGGAGTCGAAATGTTATCGCAAATTGAGGAAGAAAACATTCTCACGGTATATGAAATTCAGGATTTGGTGGCTCCTCCAGTACGTAATATTCGTGCTGCGGGTAGGCAGCGCAGTCACAATTGGAAAAAGAAAAGTATTTTTTATAGTCTTCCGTATTGGAAAACTAACATGTTGAGGCATAATTTGGATGTCATGCACATTGAAAAAAATGTTTGTGATAACATATTGTGGACCATTTTAGGTGTCAGTGGAAAGTCAAAGGACCATGTTAATGCACGCCGTGATTTGGAAGAAATGGGTTTAAGGAAACAGTTGCATTTACAGTTAGCTGAGGGAAACAAGGCATATATGCCTGCTGCATAGTATTTGATGACTACAGAGGAGAAAAAGACATTTCTTTCCATTTTGAAGATGGTCAAGGTGCCTGATGGTTACTCTTCTAATATTTCAAAGTGTGTGAATCTGACGAGCAAGACATTGCAAGGGTTGAAAAGTCATGACAATCACATATTACTTCAGCAGTTGATTTCAATCGCAATTTGTGATTGTTTATCCCCCAATGTTGTTCAGCCCTTGATTGAGATGAGTAATTTTTTTAGACAGCTTTGTTTAAGAAATCAACGAATGAGTGATTTAAAAAGTTTGCAGGACCGAATTGTACTTACGCTTTGTCACTTTGAGAAACTTTTCCCCCCCTCATTTTTCGATGTTATGGTCCACTTGACAGTGCACCTAACTGATGAAGTAATGGCTGCTGGTCCAGTGCAATTCAGGTGGATGTATCCTATTGAACGGTATTTGAGTACATTGAAAAGATTTGTACGCAACAGAGCTCGTCCAGAGGCATCAATAGCCAATGGTTATTTGATGGATGAGTGTACTACCTTTTGTGCAGAATATCTTACGGATGTTGAAACAAAATTAGATAAGCCCTCTCGGATTCATGATGGTCCAGTTGGAGAAGGAACCACATTTGATATGGACAACATCGAGTGGATACAAGCACATCGATATATCTTGTTCAATACTCCATCAGTTGCACCATTAATGCAGTAAGTATCTTATCAATGTGCTTGTATAACTTTTACATGTTTTCTTTGCATAAGTTGATCTTTTAAACATCGCGTAATCATTTGCAGGAAACACATTAATGAGATAAAAGAAGAGATGCATCGTGCGACTGAGTTGCAAATTCAACAATCTCATTATGCGACATTTCATGATTGGTTCAAGGATTATGTATGTATAAATTGATTTTCATTATGAGTGAAGTATTAAACTAATTCTTTCTGCATATATCAGTATTGATTTTTATAAATTATGTAGGTTCGTAAGCTGAGGGAGTTAGGGGACCCCACGCTACCTGAAGTATTTATCCAACTGGCTGAGGGTCCATCTATAACGGCTCGTCGTTATAAAGCTATTGAGGCTAATGGTTTTCGATTTCGCATTAAAGATGTTGACGACAAACGAGCAACACAAAACAGTGGCATCGGTTGTCCCTTTGTCGATTCTGGTTATTACTATGGTCAATTGATAGACATCATTGAAGTTGTATATACACACGGTTTGAAGTACATATTGTTAAAGTGTAATTGGGTTGATCCAGTGCGTGGATGTAAAGTCGATCAATATCAGTTTTCATTGGTGAATTTTAACTATATGTTATACAGAAATAATGAACGAGTTGAGAATGAACCTTTCATTTTGACATCACAAGTGGAACAAGTATTCTTCGTTACTTTGCCTTCGGATCCAAGTTGGCAAGTTGTTGTCAAAATGTCTCGGCGAGGAGTGTTTTTATTTGAAGAAGATGAACCCGAGACTGTTCTGTTTGTTTACCAACAACTTGATCAACATACTGTAGTTCAACGTGAAGAAGATATTTATTGGGTCAGAGCGGCTGTTGAAGGAGAAACGGTCGATTTGCATGCTTAATGAAAGGTATAATTGTTTTCCCGCTATTCAGTAGAATGTCCTAGGATATCATAAATTATCTAATCATTTTATAAATCCTTATAAGTTTTAATCCTCACTTTTGTAAGTTAATTCAGTCATAAATATTTAGGTTGATTAACTTTCTGATTTTTTAAAATTCATTCACAACTAATTATTCAATCCATTTTTTGTTTGATTAACAGTTGTACAAGTTTGATTTATTAAGAACAATCCAATTTATCTTTTAAACACTTTGGACTCATTACTGATATTTTGTATGACTGCAGACATGTCAGGGGAAGAGGCAGAAAATCCACATCATCCATCTGAGGCATCTACGTCTCAGGGTCGAGGTATGTTTGAATGTCATTGTCTATATTTTTTATGTAATTGACATATATATATATATATATATATATAACATTTGTCAATTTATATATAAAATTGTTTTCAACAGGATCAGACTCGGCTGCTTCTTCCTCTCGCAGGAGAGGCCCTGGTCGTGGCATATTATCATGGAATTCCGACACGACGATAGATGTTTCATTTGATGAGGTATTTCATCCCGTGGGACCGAATGCCCCGGCATTTATTCGTCAGCTGGGTCATATCATACGTGACCCACATCGATTTCCATTGACCACGAGTGATTGGGCTTCTATCCCTCAGGACACATTAGATTGTCTATGGAGGGAGGTTCAGGTAAGAAAATAATTTTACTTTATTTTCTATTTATAAATAATACTAATATGTTTGATTATTTTCATTATAGCAAAATTTGAAAGTATGCCCTGAAGAGTTTCGGCCGGTGTGTATGAGCAAATGCCGTAAGCTGTGGAAAGATTATAAAGGCAAAGTGAAGAGGGACCACTGGATACCAAATGTGGGTGCCCTTGACATTTTGGAAAAGGTCCCGAGAGGTGTCCTCCCAGCTCAGTGGCGTGACTTGGTTGCATATTGGTCTACTGAGGGTGTTTCGGTTAGTATATTAATTATTTTTCTGTATATATATTTTCAAGAATATGTGATTTGTTTGAAATTTGAATGAATTGAATGTAGGAGGTGTCAACACGCCATTCGGAGAATCGAGCGTTGCAGGGACCAGCTCACAGGCTCGGGACTCGTCACGTGTCTCAGATCCGACATGAGGTATATATTATTCATTTTTTAATTTATTAATTAATATGGTTTTGTGTTTATATTCTTTTAATATACAGTTGCGAGGGCAAGGTGCAGCAACTGATAAAATGTCGGTGTGGATAAGGACTCGTGATCGCAATGATCCAGAGGTTGCAGCATTGATAGTAAGTGTCTGTACTTACCAATAATTACATAAATCTATATATTAACATATATATATTTATATATATTTAAATATTTCACAGGATCAATTTGAAGCTGAGTTAGAACATCTGCCAGAGGACAGCGACAGCTTCCCATGCGACGGGATGAGATCTTTCATCGCATTATTGGTCGGGACGGGCATGGCTATAGTTTGACCTATGGAGCAGGGATTCCTCGTTCTGTAGTGTCACGCGTTGCGGTTGTCGGTCCTGCTGTTGCTCATATGACACAGCAGATGTCAGATTTTGAGGCACGGCTGCGCGCTTCTGAGGAGACAAATGCGCAATTGACAGCTGAGGTTAGAGCACTGCGGGAATATGTGCGTCGAGCTGATGGTACAGGGGATCATACGACGCAGGTATATACTGTATTTATTTATTTAATTTAAATTATTTTTGTTATTAAAATATTTATAATGTTTATTTGTTGTAGGCACCTGGCCCACCAGAAGGAGGTAGCAGTGATGGCAACGCGTGACGCACCATATATTCACGAGATATGTTTTTTGTTTTTACTGGTAGGGTTGACATTGATGTACTGTATTTATTCATTTAAGTAATGCATTATTACCATCCATATTGGTCTTTTAAATATTTTATACACATTGAGTTTTTGATCAGATAATCTTGAATGATTCTACATTTGAAAAAGTCGAACTAATTCCAACAGATCAATAAATCTGATATTATAGATTATGTATTATTAATATATTTTTTATAAATTTCTATATGGTATCGATAAAAGAAATATGTATTAATTAGATGTTATCACTTTTATTTTTCACTTTTGTAATCAATGGGATGGCCTTTGCACCCCCGGAGAACCCCCCGCACCCCCGTACTGCCCCCCGCCACCCCCGTACAGCCCCCCGCCACCCCCGTACAGCCCCCCGCACCCCCGTACAGCCCCCCCCCCCCCCCCCCCGCACCCCCGTACAGCCCCCCGCCACCCCCGTACAGCCCCCCGCCACCCCCGTACAGCCCCCCGCACCCCCGTACAGCCCCCCGCCACCCCCGTACAGCCCCCCGCCACACCCGTACAGCCCCCCGACACCCCCGTACAACCCCCCGCACCCCCGTACAGCCCCTCGCCACCTCCGTACAGCCCCCCGCCACCCCCGTACAGCCCCCCGTCACCCCCGTACAGCCCCCCGATTGTGCCGTTTTCAGCAGCGCGGCGCGCGCTGAAATGGCGCGTTGGGGGGTCAAAACCACCCGAACGACCTCCGAATGCCACGAAACCGTACGACAACATCCGGGGCGTGAATTGTGAAATGGTCGGCCAGACGGCACCTCATTCGGAGGTGCCGTGTGACCGCGGCGGCCGGAAACGCGTTTCCGGCGCCATAAAACACCAAAACGGCGTGCGACGGTCTCATTCGGAGCAAACGTGCTCCGAACGACCTGAAACCGCACGGGAACGATAGAAATATTTTTCCTGAGATGCAGGAGGAGGCCGCACGTCCATCGGACGTGCGGTGCGCGCGGCACGTCCGATTGTGCCGTTTTCAGCAGCGCGGCGCGCGCTGAAATGGCGCGTTGGGGGGGTCAAAACCACCCGAACGACCTCCGAATGCCACGAAACCGTACGAAAACATCCGGGGCGTGAATTGTGAAATGGTCGGCCAGACGGCACCTTATTCGGAGGTGCCGTGTGACCGCGGCGGCCGGAAACGCGTTTCCGGCGCCATTAAACACCAAAACGGCGTGCGGCAGTCCAATTCGGAGCAACCGTGCTCCGAACGACCTGAAACCGCACGGGAACAATAGAAATATTATTCCTGAGATGCAAGAGGAGACCGCACGTTCATCGGACGTGCGGTTCGCGCGGCACGTCTGATTGTGGCGTTTTCAGCAGCGCGGCGCGCGCTGAAATGGCGCGTTGGGGGGTCAAAACCACCCGAACGACCTCCGAATGCCACGAAACCGTACGACAACATCCGTAGCGTGAATTGTGAAATGGTCGGCCAGACGGCACCTCATTCGGATGTGCCATGTGACCGCGGCGGCCGGAAACGCGTTTCCGGCGCCACAAAACACCAAAACGGCGTGCGGCGGTCCAATTCGGAGAAAACGTGCTCCGAACGACCTGAAACCGCACGGGAACGATAGAAATATTATTCCTGAGATGCAGGAGGAGACCGCACGTCCATCGGACGTGCGGTTCGCGCGGCACGTCCGATTGTGCCGTTTTCAGCAGCGCGGCGCGCGCTGAAATGGCGCGTTGGGGGGTCAAAACCACCCGAACGACCTCCGAATGCCACGAAACCGTACGACAACATCCGGGGCGTGAATTGTAAAATGGTCGGCCAGACGGCACATCATTCGGATGTGCCGTGTGACCGCGGCGGCCGGAAACGCGTTTCCGGTGCCATTAAACACCAAAACGGCGTGCGGCGGTCCAATTCGGAGCAAACGTGCTCCGAACGACCTGAAATCGCACGGGAACGATAGAAATATTATTCCTGAGATGCAGGAGGAGACCGCACGTTCATCGGACATGCGGTTCGCGCGGCACGTCTGATTGTGGCGTTTTCAGCAGCGCGGCGCGCGCTGAAATGGCGCGTTGGGGGGTCAAAACCACCCGAACGACCTCCGAATGCCACGAAACCGTACGACAACATCCGGGGCGTGAATTGTGAAATGGTCGGCCAGACGGCACCTCATTCGGATGTGCCGTGTGACCGCGGCGGCCGGAAACGCGTTTCCGGCGCCATAAAACACCAAAACGGCGTGCGGCGGTCCAATTCGGAGCAAACGTGCTCCGAACGACCTGAAACCGCACGGGAACGATAGAAATATTATTCCTGAGATGCAGAAGGAGACCGTACGTCCATCGGACGTGCGGTTCGCGCGGCACGTCCGATTGTGCCGTTTTCAGCAGCGCGGCGCGCGCTGAAATGGCGCGTTGGGGGGTCAAAACCACCCGAACGACCTCCGAATGCCACGAAACCGTACGACAACATCCGGGGCGTGAATTGTGAAATGGTCGGCCAGACGGAACCTCATTCGGATGTGCCGTGTGACCGCGGCGGCCGGAAACGGGTTTCCGGCGCCATTAAACACCAAAACGGCGTGCGGCGGTCCAATTCGGAGCAAACGTGCTCCGAACGACCTGAAACCGCACGGGAACGATAGAAATATTATTCCTGAGATGCAGGAGGAGACCGCACGTTTCATCGGACGTGCGGTTCGCGCGGCACGTCTGATTGTGCCGTTTTCAGCAGCGCGGCGCGCGCTGAAATGGCGCGTTGGGGGGTCAAAACCATTCGAACAACCTCCGAATGCCACGAAACCGTACGACAACATCCGGGGCGTGAATTGTGAAATGGTCGGCCAGACGGCACCTCATTCGGATGTGCCGTGTGACCGCGGCGGCCGGAAACGCGTTTCCGGCGCCATAAAACACCAAAACGGCGTGCGGCGGTCCAATTCGGATCAAACGTGCTCCGAACGACCTGAAACCGCACGGGAACGATAGAAATATTATTCCTGAGATGCAGGAGGAGACCGCACATCCATCGGACGTGCGGTTCGCGCGGCACGTCCGATTGTGCCGTTTTCAGCAGCGCGGTGCGCGCTGAAATGGCGCGTTGGGGGGTCAAAACCACCCGAACGACCTCCGAATGCCACGAAACCGTACGAAAACATCCGGGGCGTGAATTGTGAAATGGTCGGCCAGACGGCACCTCATTCGGATGTGCCGTGTGACCGCGGCGGCCGGAAACGCGTTTCCGGCGCCATTAAACACCAAAACGGCGTGCGACGGTCCAATTCGGAGCAAACGTGCTCCGAACGACCTGAAACCGCACGAGAACGATAGAAATATTATTCCTGAGATGCAGGAGGATGCCGCACGTCCATCGGACGTGCGGTGCGCGCGGCACGTCCGATTGTACCGTTTTCAGCAGCGCGGCGTGCGCTGAAATGGCGCGTTGGGGGTCAAAACCACCCGAACGACCTCCGAATGCCACGAAACCGTACGACAACATCCGGGGCGTGAATTGTGAAATGGTCGGCCAGACGGCACCTCATTCGGATGTGCCGTGTGACCGCGGCGGCCAGAAACGCGTTTCCGGCGCCATTAAACACCAAAACGGCGTGCGGCGGTCCAATTCGGAGCAAACGTGCTCCGAAAGACCTGAAACCGCCCGGGAACGATAGAAATATTATTCCTGAGATGCAGGAGGAGACCGCACGTTTCATCGGACGTGCGGTTCGCGCGGCACGTCCGATTGTGCCGTTTTCAGCAGCGCGGCGCGCGCTGAAATGGCGCGTTGGGGGGTCAAAACCACCTGAACGACCTCCGAATGCCACGAAACCGTACGACAACATCCGGGGCGTGAATTGTGAAATGGTCGGCCAGACGGTACCTCATTCGGATGTGCCGTGTGACCGCGGCGGCCGGAAACGCGTTTCGGGCGCCATAAAACACCAAAACGGCGTGCGGCGGTCCAATTCGGAGCAAACGTGCTCCGAACGACCTGAAACCGCACGGGAACGATAGAAATATTATTCCTGAGATGCAGGAGGAGACCGCACGTCCATCGGACGTGCTGTTCGCGCGGCACGTCCGATTGTGCCGTTTTCAGCAGCGCGGCGCGTGCTGAAATGACGCGTTGGGGGGTCAAAACCACCCGAACGACCTCCGAATGCCACGAAACCGTACGACAACATCCGGGGCGTGAATTGTGAAATGTTCGGCCAGACGGCACCTCATTCGGATGTGCCGTGTGACCGCGGCGGCCGGAAACGCGTTTCCGGCGCCATTAAACACCAAAACGGCGTGCGGCGGTCCAATTCGGAGCAAACGTGCTCCGAACGACCTGAAACCGCACGGGAACGATAGAAATATTATTCCTGAGATGCAGGAGGAGGCCGTACGTCCATCGGACGTGCGGCACGTCCGATTGTGCCGTTTTCAGCAGCGCGGCGCGCGCTGAAATGGCGCGTTGGGGGGTCAAAACCACCCGAACGACCTCCGAATGCCACGAAACCGTACGACAACATCCGGGGCGTGAATTGTGAAATGGTCGGCCAGACGGAACCTCATTCGGATGTGCCGTGTGACCGCGGCGGCCGGAAACGCGTTTCCGGCGCCATTAAACACCAAAACGTCGTGCGGCGGTCCAATTCGGAGCAAACGTGCTCCGAACGACCTGAAACCGCATGAGAACGATAGAAATATTATTCCTGAGATGCAGGAGGAGGCCGCACATCCATCGGACGTGCGGTGCGCGCGGCACGTCCGATTGTGCCGTTTTCAGCAGCGCGGCGCGCGCTGAAATGGCGCGTTGGGGGGTCAAAACCACCCGAACGACTTCCGAATGCCACGAAACCGTACGACAACATCCGGGGCGTGAATTGTGAAATGGTCGGCCAGACGGCACCTCATTCGGATGTGGCGTGTGACCGCGGCGGCCGGAAACGCGTTTCCGGCGCCATTAAACACCAAAACGTCGTGCGGCGGTCCAATTCGGAGCAAACGTGCTCCGAACGACCTGAAACCGCACGGGAACGATAGAAATATTATTCCTGAGATGCAGGAGGAGTCCGCACGTCCATCGGACGTGCGGTGCGCGCGGCACGTTCGATTGTGTCGTTTTCAGCAGCGCGGCGCGCGCTGAAATGGCGCGTTGGGGGGTCAAAACCACCCGAACGACCTCCGAATGCCACGAAACCGTACGACAACATCCGGGGCGTGAATTGTGAAATGGTCGGCCAGACGGAACCTCATTCGGATGTGCCGTGTGACCGCGGCGGCCGGAAATGCGTTTCCGGCGCCATTAAACACCAAAACGGCGTGCGGCGGTCCAATTCGGAGCAAACGTGCTCCGAACGACCTGAAACCGCACGGGAACGATATAAATATTATTCCTGAGATGTAGGAGGAGGCCGCACGTCCATCGGACGTGCGGTGCGCGCGGCACGTCCGATTGTGCCGTTTTCAGCAGCGCGGCGCGCGCTGAAATGGCGCGTTGGGGGTTCAAAACCACACGAACGACCTCAGAATGCCACGAAACCGTACGACAACATCCGGGGCGTGAATTGTGAAATGTTCGGCCAGACGGCACCTCATTCGGAGGTGCCGTGTGACCGCGGCGGCCGGAAACGCGTTTCCGGCGCCATAAAACACCAAAACGGCGTGCGGCGGTCCCATTCGGAGAAAACGTGCTCCGAACGGCCTGAAACCGCACAGGAACGATAGAAATATTATTCCTGAGATGCAGGAGGAGGCCGCACGTCCATCGGACGTGCGGTGCGCGCGGCACGTCCGATTGTGCCGTTTTCAGCAGCGCGGCGCGCGCTGAAATGGCGCGTTGGGGGGTCAAAATCACCCGAACGACCTCCGAATGCCACGAAACCGTACAACAACATCCGGGGCGTGAATTGTGAAATGGTCGGCCAGACGGCACCTCATTCGGAGGTGCCGTGTGACCGCGGCGGCCGGAAACGCGTTTCTGGCGCCATAAAACACCAAAACGGCGTGCGGCGGTCCCATTCGGAGCAAACGTGCTCCGAACGACCTGAAACCGCACGAGAACGATAGAAATATTATTCTTGAGATGCAGAAGGAGGCCGCACGTCCATCGGACGTGCGGTGCGCGCGGCACGTCCGATTGTGTCGTTTTCAGCAGCGCGGCGCGCGCTGAAATGGCGCGTTGGGGGGTCAAAACCACCCGAACGACCTCCGAATGCCACGAAACCGTACGACAACATCCGGGGCGTGAATTGTGAAATGGTCGGCCAGACGGCACCTCATTCGGATGTGCCGAGTGACTGCGGTGGCCGGAAACGCGTTTCCGGCGCCATTAAACACCAAAACGGCGTGCGGCGGTCCAATTCGGAGCAAACGTGCTCCGAACGACCTGAAACCGCACGGGAACGATAGAAATATTATTCTTGAGATGCAGGAGGAGGCCGCACGTCCATCGGACGTGCGGTGCGCGCGACACGTCCGATTGTGCCGTTTTCAGCAGCGCGGCGCGCGCTGAAATGGCGCGTTGGGGGGTCAAATCCACACGAACGACCTCCGAATGCCACGAAACCGTACGACAACATCCAGGGCGTGAATTGTGAAATGGTCGGCCAGAAGGCACCTCATTCGGAGGTGCCGTGTGACCGCGGCGGCCGGAAACGCGTTTCCGGCGCCATAAAACACCAAAACGGCGTGCGGCGGTCCAATTCGGAGCAAACGTGCTCCGAACGACCTGAAACCGCATGGGAACGATAGAAATATTATTCCTGAGATGCAGGAGGAGGCCGCACGTCCATCGGACGTGCGGTGCGCGCGGCACGTCCGATTGTGGCGTTTTCAGCAGCGCGACGCGCGCTGAAATGGCGCGTTGGGGGGTCAAAACCACACGAACGACCTCCGAATGCCACGAAACCGTACGACAACATCTGGGGCGTGAATTGTGAAATTGTCGGCCAGACGGCACCTCATTCGGAGGTGCCGTGTGACCGCGGCGGCCGGAAACGCGTTTCCGGCGCCATAAAACACCAAAACGGCGTGCGGCGGTCCCATTCGGAGCAAACGTGCTCCGAACGACCTGAAATGAGATTATTTCTTGAATCGAAGTTTTTAAATTATTATAACACAATGATTTGATATTATATATGTATTAAATATATATTAAAACATTTAAAATATATTATATATATATATATATATATTTAAAATATTGTATTTAATAGTATATATATGAATATTTTTACATAAATATATATATATATTTATATTGAATTCAATAAAAAAAAATTTAAAATTTTTTTTTTTTTGAATAGCGACCGCCAGAGGCGGTCGCTATAGGGTGCCCGGCAGGGGGCCTTCAGCGACCGCCAGGCGGTCGCTCAAGGCCTCTAGCGACGAGGCAACAGCGACCGCCAATGGCGGTCGCTGCGCGGCCGCTAAAGACCTTTAGCGACCGCCAATGGCGGTCGCTAATAGTCTTATTTATAGTAGTGTATGTAAATGATAAAATAATATAAAATTTATTCATGATAAAATAAAATCCCCCAAACTAAATATTAAGCTAGACTTGGCCTTACATTACTTGATTAGGAATGTGTAGGACCCCAGGACACCCTGAGAGGGGAGGGGTGAATCAGGGTGTCAACTTTTTCTTTTAAAGTGATGGATCTTGTTCCCACGTTGGTTGGAACTTGTTAAACCTGTATGATGGATATGAACAGAAACTAAACATTCATATGCAGAGATACGACACGTCAATTTTTACTTGGTTCACCACTATGGGCTGCGTCTAAGGAGCCTACGCCGACAGGTTGTCGGTCGTACCAAATTCCACTAATCTTCACTAGTTGTGGATTACAATGGTTTGGGAACAGTCACTCTGTCCCAGGCTCACTACCTTTACAAAGGTTTAGGGATAGCTCACTGCTTCCATCGGATCACTCCTGTTGACTCCAACTGGCTCACTGCCCTTGGTGAAGTCACACTCAGTTTATAGACATGAAGGTCTCTTCAATAGATTTGAATTGAAGTCTTTGTCTCTTTTTAGCACGAGTCTCTACTTGCATCCAAGTC
Organism: Viscum album; assembly: GCA_963277665.1. Lineage (NCBI taxonomy): Eukaryota > Viridiplantae > Streptophyta > Magnoliopsida > Santalales > Viscaceae > Viscum > Viscum album. The sequence goes on from OY728123.1 coordinate 1,727,000,308, forward strand.
TGAAATTGATGCACTAGAACTCATAGAACCACTGAAGCAGATAACCAGAACGAGCAGACAAGCTTCACTGACAATTGCATGCAACACCAACCCTTTGTGTGCAAAACCTTCCTATTGCGTGCCCAATTTACTTTTTCGCGCGAAAAAATATTTCGCACAAGAACACCCTTTTTCGCGCACCTGAATATTTTACGCGCTACCTCAATTTTTACGCACAAATCTTCCTTTTTCGTGAATCCCAGAATTTTTCACACAATCTTGAATATTTTGCGCAAACCCCTTTACGCAACCCTTTTACGTGCATCAGACCTCAGATCTTCTCTATGTCTTCCAACAACCGGAATGAAGGGGGTCACCTCATATTTTCAGGCATCTAAGACCCTCGCGCGCAAAATCCTCTATGGATCATAAAACCTCTCATCTGGCGCGTAATACTTCACACCGATATCGTTTTTTCGCGCACATCATCAGATATTTCGCGCAACCCATGCCTTTTCCATTTTTCGACGTTCTGATTCTGAAACATTCTTTGCACGAAAAACCTCAATCCTCTATTTTGCGCATCCCACTCTTTTTTGCGCCCAACCCTCTCATATGTATGATCACTTTTCTGGTTCACATTCTGAACTTCCACTAAGGATTGACAATAAACACAAACCATACTCCAATTCATGCATAGAAGACCATGGTTCCAACAGAATGTAACTCAATAGAACTAAGTGTTTGACCAACCCTTGTTGGGACACTAAATTGTATAAGGGGGTTTATTATAAAGGTTTTTGGGTTGAATTAAACATTTTATTTCAAAAGGATCATCCCTTCTAGAATTTGTGTAATTTGGAGGCAAATGTTGAGGAAATCCATGTCAGGATTTCTGGATTAGGTAATCCACTGAACGGATCAAGGAGCTATAAGTCTATACTTGGAAAAGACCTACCTACCTAAATACCTACAAGTAGATTGAATAACCTATTTCGGGGTAATATAAAGGGGAATATGGATCCTTTCCACTAAAATTTCCTAGAAATTAGACATTATGAGTTCAATGGTGGGAGCTATTGAGACTTGATAAAATAATGGGATATTTAATAATAATTAATTATTATTATTTCTCATATAATTTTTAATCAATGAAAGTGATAATAATATGACCTTTTATAATTTTAGAAAATGTTAAGTTCTTCATACAAACTATCCCTATGATATATATTATAGAAATACCAACTCCTAAATGGTAGTAACTTATAGGAGGGTTCATACACCTTTGGTTTGTGCTAGGCCATGAATGAGAATCTTACGTGCTAAAATCCACAATGTCTGGTCAGCCTGATAATAAAGTGAGTGATGACCAGTTCCTTGTCTATGAAAAACATTTGAATGGTGTGGTAGATGTTAAATTTTTGATGCTATAATCTGTGTCTAGTGAACTCATGAAGTCTCATGAAAACAAGGATACTTATAGCTTTCTTGATCATCTCCATGACCTATATTAGGAGAGATCTAGATAGTAACAGTTTGAGATATCCAAGTAGATTTTTTATATAAATCATGGATATGATTCCCCAACTAGACCCAACATAGTCAAGATCATTAGAAGTAATGATCCTATAGATTTTACATGCTTTAAAATTCATGAATAATTGGACACCAATCTCATTCTTACATCACCCACTTAGAGATTATCTAGATTTGTTGTAAATTATAATATAAAAAACATTGATTAGTATCTTATGGATCCCCTCACTCTTCTTCTCTAAGTAGATATGAAGGTTAAGAATGAAAATCCTTGGGTTCTTATGGCGAGAAAATATAATGGTCAAGAAAAAAGATACAAAGCCAAGGCTTCTTCATAAGTCCCTTCTAAGAAGAAAAATATCAAGGGACATGCAAGGGAAAGAGATGATTTTTGTTTCACTTATGGAATGAAGGGACACTAGAATAAAAAGTGAACTCATCATAATATGTAATGGGAAGCTTTAGGTGTGTTTTGTATCAAGTCAAATTTATCTTTTTTTATAAATTGGGTATTAGATATAGCTTTTGGTGCTCACATATGCATTGAAATATATGAACCAAGTATATTTAGAAATATTGATCAGGGGGAGGTAGATCTAAATGAATCCAACATAGCTAAACCTTATATTATGGACATAGGTGACTACCACCTTACGTTTTCAATGAGAATGATCTTGGTTTTGAAAGGTTATTATTATGTTCTATTCATCACCAAAAATTTATTTCTATATCCTGAATAGATACATGTGAATTTATTATCAAATTTGGAAATAAATTTTTCTTCTTTTATAAATATATAATTTTTTATGGTATGACTCATTTAAATAATTAAATTTATGTGTTAGAATACAAAAAAGTAATGGAAATTGATAGTGAAACTTTTTCATATGAATGATACCACACCTAACTATGGAATCACCAGCCAGGTCATGTAAATGAAAAGTGTTAGACTAAATTAAAAAAATATGGATATTTAGATTCTTTTGATATAAAACTACTTGGTGTATTTCATGCATGTTTATAGGGAAAAATGACCAAATCCCCATTTAGTGTAAAAGGTGAAAGGGACAAGAATATTCATAAATTAGTTCATACCGATGTGTGTGGACTATTTTCTATTGAAGAGAGGGCTGGGTACTAATAATTAATAACTTTTTATAATGATTTTAGTAGATATGAATATATTTACTTACTGAAGAATAAGTCATATCATCTTGATAAATTCAAGGAATACAAGAATCAAGTTGAGAACTAGCATGGTAAGAAGATTGAGAAACTCTAATCATACCATGGTAAAGAATATCTTAATCAAGACTTCATTGATTATTTATGATCGTTTGATATTTTATCTTAATTCACTCATCGTTATACACCTCAATGGAATGGTGTAAGTGAAAGGAGTAACCACACCTTGTTAAAAACTTTAAGATCAATGATGAGTCATGTGAATATTTTATTATCTGTTTGAGGATACACGTTATAGACAACAACACACATACAAAACTAAGTACTAAATAAATAAATTAATATTATTACATATGAACTTCGGATAGGAAGAAAAAAACATGTTTCTAAGTTTACATGTGTGGGGGTAGTGAAGAATTTATTAATGCCTCTTTAGGTAAAAAAATTTCACCCTCAGGCACAAAAGTGTACCATTATAGGTTACCCCAAGGAAACATGGGGTTATTACCGATATCAACCCTTAGAAAAATGTAAGAGTGGAAATAAACATCAAATTAATTGAGAGATAAAATATCCATAAAATAGATATCGAGAGTGAAATAAACTTTGATAAATTCAAGGATAAAGGTACATACGAGTTGTTAGAGGAAATAATTCCACAAATCCTCAAGGAAGAAAAGGCTATTACAAATTAAAAAGTACTATACAAGAGTACAAGAGAGGTTAGAGAACCAGAACAATATGGTTTTCTAGTCACCAAGGATTGTGACTCGTTATTAGTTGATAATGATGATCCTCTAACCTATAAGGAAGCACTTAATGGCACAGATGTTTCCAAGGGGCAAGAAGAAAATAATTATGAAATAGATTCCATGTACCAAAACCAAGTATGGATTTTGGTAGATCCCCTAGTTGATGTAAATACCATTGGTTGTAAATGGGTATTCAAGAAAAAACTAAACATGGATGGGTAAGTAAATACCTATAAATCATGAATGGTTAAAAAAGGGTTTGAGAAATGTCAAAGTATTGACTATGGTAAAACCTTTTCATAAGTCGCTATGCTAAAATCCATATGAATTATACTTTCCATTATAGCCTTCCATGATTATGAGATTTGGAAAATGGATTTCAAAATAGCCTTAGTTAATAGGAACCTTCAGGAAGATGTTTATATCGAACAACCCATAGGTTTTGTGGCTCCAAATAATTCCAACAAAATATGAAAGTTAAAAGGACCCATTTATGGATTAAAGAAAGAATCTAGGTCATAGAACATTCATTTTTTATGATGATATAATATAATTTGGTTTCATAAAGAATTAATGTGAGCCATTTTTATATAAATGATTTATTGGGAGTGAGGTAATTTTCTTAATAGTATGTTTTGATTACATATTAATTATTGGAAATGAAATATTGGCCTTACAGTCTGTTGAATCCCATTTTAATAAATGATTCTTCGTGAAGGGATTAGGAAATGAGATATAAATTATTAGGATCAAGATCTATATTGATAGATTGAAGATACTAATCAACCTAAGTCAAGGTACATATATTGAAAAGATACTAAAGAGATTTAGTGTGGAACAATCCAAGAGGGGATTGTTTCCAGTGTCACATGAAATTCATCTTTCCAGGAAAATGTGTCCTCAAACATAAGAGGAATGAAATATAATGGAAATGATTCCACACAAGTCATAAATTGGGTCAGTTATGTATGTTATTTTATGTACTACGATAGATTTAATCTACACATTAAGTGTGGTAAGAATATATTAGGCTAACCTAGGTCACCTCTATTAGATGATAGTCAAGACTATCCTTAAGTACCGGAAGCATACTAAGGATATTTTCATAGAATTTGGAGGATATGAGGAAAAATTCATTATAGGATATGCATATTCTAGTTTCCAAATAGATCAAAATGATATGAAGTCACAAATGGAATATATCTTCACTTTGGATGGAGGTTTTGTGAGCAGTAAGTTCACAAAGAAGGACATGGTCGTAGATTCTACAGCAGAGTCTGAGTAAATTACAAATTCTAAGGTAGTTAAAGAATAAATTTGGATATTCAACTTAATTCTAGAGCTTGATGTGTAACCTAGAAGTAAAGATCTTATCACACCCTATTGTGATAATACTGTAGTGGTGGATCTCACAAAGGATCAAATTTCACATCAGTGGATGAAGAACATACTTAAAAAGTATCATAGATTGAGGGATTTTTATTAAAGAAGTGAGGTTTTAGTGAGAATTATTTCCATGGAATATTACATAGAGGACCCCTTGACTAAATCCATGAATTATTAGATTATTATCATGCAAGGTATAGCAGAATAAAAGTTATAGTTAGTTTTCTCTAGTCTAAGTGGGAGTTGGTTAGAGTTGGTGTCCTAGGACCAACTGTTTGTACTTTGATTACATAAATATTTGATTATTTGAATATTAATAAAATATTTTAACATATTTTTCATTGTTCAGTATGAATTTAATATTATAATGTCCTAGTGTATCTATCAAATTGATAAGGTCATAGTAGTTCCTCAATATGAAAAGAACCTTGAAGTGATATGATGATACTCTCAAATATAGTTCTACAGTCGGATAACATTTTATGATGGGAAACGTAGAATGTGACTGTTAGATATGAGTACGTGTAAGTTGATGAGGCTTATTCTCCTGAATTTCACACTCAGTAATCCCTAATAAGGGATATTATTATAACAGAACCGCCAGTATGAATTCTATTTATTTTGGTGTCATTAGATATTCCTATCTGCAAGCATGTGTAATGGTCCTTAGACATTAATATTATCATTAATTAATGTTATGAATCAAACACATATATTTACTGATGAAAATCATCACATCATATATTAGTAGGGAGAAGGGTACATTGGGTGAAACATGAATAACATGTTATTACTAGATAAGTCAAGGAAGGATTTGTACCATCCATCTTTATGGAAGCTTATATCTTTGCCCTTTTATTGGAATAAAACAGTCGCATTTAATTCCATGGACATGGTTTAATGATTTATTTATTTTAAATAGTCAAAGAATGGCATATTAAAAATATAGGTTGGTGATATAGATGTGCAACCTGCTTGATGAGATATTGAGACAAAGAGATTATGTTACAAATTGATCATTCATATGTGGTTGTCATCATTGTGATAATAAATTATTTCTCTTGGGTTCCATGACCTATTTATTGATAGTAATCTTAGAATTTAGGTGATCCTACTTAATTACAATGAGAAATAATCCTAGACGGTCACACATTAAGTCTTTCCATTGATCTTGATTAAATTATATTTAAATTTAATTAATGGAATAAAAATTATTCTCAAGACCAAGGTATAATTTTATTCATGTTTTATTGATCATATATATTTATTGATGAATAAAATATCTAAATTAAATATTTATTAAGGTATTAAATAAATGTTGAGGAGGATGAACGTATAAAGACTGCATCTGTTGATAAATAATTATTTACAAGATGATAAATATTATTTATTATTGCGCATATTGGTAATAATAATAATAATAATAATATGTGGAATGAGGTTTATTAAATATTAATATATTATTTAAGTTCCTACATGTAATGAAATAATATTTTAACCTAAACCCTACCCCTATAAATAGATGGCCATGTCTATTGTGTAGGGTGTGAGTCACTAAATCAAAATTTGAGAATAGAAAATAATTTCACACAACATACTTCTCTCTCTCTATCTCTTGTATTACTCTTCTATTACTCTCAAGAAATAGTATTTAACCCTTTAATCTTAAAGATTCTTGGAGAGATCTAGATGAATAATGCAATACAATTAATTCACTATTCCAGCACCCAAAAATCAATTGGTGTTGCTCGAAGATCAAAGGAGCATGTGTAGATCACTACTAGAGGGATTCTAAACATGAATACTTATAACACAATGAAGTTAATATGAAAGATTTTTTCATAAGATCAACATCATAAATTAATAAAGGATCCTAAGACAAGTTAATCATTTCTTCTAGATATAAATTAATTAATTCTAAATTTAACATGCAAGATCCCCTATTGGGGTTTCGAGAAAATCTAAATTAAAAGAAATTTAAATTTAATTCTCACCAAAGGTACTTTTAATATGATTGGAACCTTCATTTCACACATCCTCCATGAATCTAGGGGTTTTATCATCCTCAAATATAGTCTAAAAAAGTCATATCAGTGACCCCATGGGCTAATGATGAATAACGTGAAAAAATGGTGGGGAAAATCACAAGAACAATGAAATATAATAATTTTATGCTGTGATACCAAAAAATGACTATAAATTATTGGAATACAAGGGTGTAAATAGTGCGCAAAAAATAAATAATTAATTGGTTAAATAAATAAAATTAAATATAGGATCTTGTGAAGAATCTTTTTGAAAATCATTAAGGAAACACCTCAGGGAAAATTCATAAACTTAATAATATTATTAACAAAAATGCTTCTTCAATCACCAAGCACATGTTTTTGACATTAATATCAGATCATCAATCATTATAAGTAAAATCAAAGTATTTAAGTAAGGTTCACCTTTAAATTAGTGAATAATACCGATCTCCACTAAGGCGATAACATCATTTATATTCTTATTAAGATAATAAGACTTGATTAATTTATTTCTTCTTAATTAATTCATCCAAGATACATTAAATTTATGTTGATAGTGGTACCTAGACCCAACTTATGTATGTACTTTTATTACTATTACATATATATAGTTTGATATATACATGTTTTTATCTTACTAGAATAGTGTAGATACTTCTGTGTCCACTATATTTATGGTAATATCCTTATATTACATGTCATATCCAAGGGTTATAGTAGTTCCCATACTATAATTAGAACCTAGAGATACCATGATAATAATATTAAAGTTTTTTCATATGGTCTAGATACATTATATTGAAATGACATAGATGATGTGTGACCATCAGGTGTCAGGGACTCATAAGTAGTGAGACTTATTCTCATGAATTTTCACTTGGTGATCTTGAGTAGATGAGATCATGAGGGTAGGCCCACCAATAGAAACATCACATGTTTAGTGTGTCATTGTTTGTTCCTATCTATGAATATGTTTATTTTTATCCTGACTTAAAATAATTACCAATATGTTCCATTTTACTATATACATTAATGCAAGGAAAAAACCATGACATTGAAGTCGTGGTGGGGTACCTTGTGTTGGGTGCATAATTAGTGGCATGAAATTTATTGAATGATCAAGATAGAATCTATATCTTATAAGTTGAGGAAGTGATATCCTAGGCCCAATATATCATGATATTATTACCTTTACTAAATCCATATCCATGGTAGAAGAAGGTAAGTCTATGTAGTTTGATCAATATATAATAAAGAAAGAATGGATAATGGCACAAGCAGTGCATCCTTATTTTTGATAAATTGTGATATATAGAGATTATATTACATGGTGTGTATTTATAGGATGGTTTTTGTTGCTAAAACTATTCTGTATATTTTTAGGGTCCTTGATGGAATGATATAATTCACTCTTGGTCTAGGAATAGTATTCACTTCTATCAAGATAAGATCCTAGAGGGTTAAACACAATAGCATAATATTATGATGAATATAAATATAGGAAACGATGGGCGCCACCATGAGATCCAAGAGATTTCCAAGTGTTTATGATCACCAAAAAATAAATAAATTCATTATTATTTGTGTATTTAATAATTGGTTTAAATTTTTCTATTAAAATTATTCACAAGGTATTAAGTGAACAGATGAAATAATATTATATAAACAAATATTATTTTAATATTCAAGGTTTGTTTAATATTGTTGGAATTACAAGTAAAATTATTGGCTCAGTTTTATAATGTAATTTATTTATTATATATTAAAAGTATGTGATAAAAATATAAATGATGTAGATGATTTAGTTAGTTCATCATAATGAGTCATTTATAGCTTATTTATTGGAAATTGGATATAAGGGGGTTGGCGAACCCTTTCTATGTATTTCAGCTCCCACTATATAAGATGAGGATAATCTCATTTCTAATTTATATTAATTAATTTGGAATTTATATCTTCTCTCTCCTCCCATATCCTAAATAGATAAAGGATTTGCCTGAGTGATCAATCCAAGAATGGCTTTGTGAATCGAAGGGATGAGATCAAGGTGATCATGATGATATTGAAGGATTCGTCAGAGCTTCACTCTAGAACATGTAATTCGAAGATCAACATATGCATATATTACTGAATTATGTGTGGATTAATTATAGGGGTTTGATCTTGGATCCTTCAAGAAACTTTAATCATAAACAATCTATTGTCGAACGAATTTTGATTCAAATGATATAACTGTTTGATTTACATTTTTGTGATTTGATAATTCAATTGAGATACTCAGATCTATATTAGGGCATAGATCATTGTATATGTTGAATTTATATCTCTTTGATGATGAAAAATCTTAAATCCCCAACCCATTGCCTTCTACTGCGCACCCCAGTTCTAGCACTTTTTTACAAAGATTGGATACTATAATTGAACTTTATAATGTATTCTTCTTAATACATTTTTCAACATATTGACATCAATGAAATATTTATATGATATTAAATATAGAGAACCTCTCTTTTAATACAAAGGCATTATATAACTTTTTCAGAATACTTAAAACATAATATAAATAGATTCCCAAAGACTGTATTAGCCTAGTGCCTTTGGAAACATGGAAACATAAAACTGGCACTGAAATGAGCTAAATTATCTCCAACTAGATTTTTATTTACTAGAAACCTTCTTAGAAACATAAAAAACAATACATATCTTCATAACCTGGGGAAGGAAAAATAAAATAGGTGAGATCAAACGCTCAGTAAGGGTAAATAAGGTAGATATGTAAGCATAATTATGGGCATAAGAGTATGAGAACGTGATCATAAAAATAGAATATTATACCCTACACATAAAAGATTATATACATGAATCATGGAATAAATCATGGAAGTTCACAAGACATGAATCATAAGGAAATAAATAACATAATCCATGAAATAATAAAATAGGAATAAAACATGGAATTGTGGAAAACACATAAGAATATATAATTATTTCAATAGTATTCTAGGCATTTCTACCGATACCATTTTAGTGGACAAAGTCCTTTTCTGAACTGGGTTCTCACCCCATTCTAGCCCTGTATTACTGAACCGAGTTCACTCCTTATTCCAGACCCATATTATTGAACTAAGTTCACTCCTTATTCCAATCCTGTATTACTTAATCGAGTTCATTTCTCATTCCATCCATGTCTATCTCATGAGATATAAATCTTTACCCAATGCATTGGAGGGAGATATAGGTCCCACCAATCTCATAATGAAATCATACATACATGTTCCATAAGATCATAAACAATCATATCATAACCCATGAAATGAAATGGGTATTATAAACATGTAATCATATCATAACTTTTGAAAAAAATATAGGTTTCATAATTATTTCACAATAAACATAACCCATGAGAAGAAGTGGGTTTTAAAATCCTATAACTCATAAAAGAGAAATAGGTTTCATAAAAATCATTCCATTAAAACATAATCCATTCATAGAAATAATATGAATGGAAACATTGAATATTTTCCCCATAAAGGCATGAGTAACCCCAAAAGATGTTATCTTAGATGGGAAATAAATCTGAAATATAATTTTTTTAAAAAATTATCGAGAAAAAATCCTTTCTTCTTTGAAAAATGTTTTTTAAAACATAAAACCTTTTGAAAACCATTTCCTTTGAAAATAATTTGAAAAAATACAAGGAAGGATTGAAAAAAATTTGAAAACATTTTTCCTTAAAAACTTATAAAAGGATCTTGAAATTTTTTTGAAAAAAATTTTCCATGAAAAATTATAAAAGGATATTGAAAAAAATTTGAAAAAAAAATTCCTTGAAAACATATAAAATAATTTTGAAAAACTTTTGAAAACAATTTATTTGACAATATATTTTAAAAACATCTTCTTAAAAATTAACCTTTAAATTTGAAAAGAAATCTTTAAAGGATTGATGATGGTTAAATTCGTATATGTTGTATGAGTTAAAAAACATTCCTTTTGCATGGTAAAAAATGTTAGAAAAATACCTCATTCAGAAAGTGAAAAAAAATATTACTTTGTAAACATTGGTAAAATAAAAAATGGTAAAAATTAATTTTAATGATCATATAATATTAGTATAATATTCTTTTAAACCCTTTTTAGAAAACATGGTTTTGAAATAATGTAGATTTCCAACCAAAAAGAGGGTAACATTTCCCTTCCTTAAAACCACTTTATTAAATATAATATGTAAAAAAGAGTGAAAAAATGCTACCAATACATTAATATATTATGAATAACCATAGTAGATTAAAATTAATTAATGTTATTGAGATTTGGATCATAATATTTCATCGAAGGAATCATAAACATAAACAATCTTGAAAAGCGATGAGATTGTTTCAATAAACTCTTATCACTTGGTAACTTGGGATGTTACTCTTAATGTAAGAAAATGAAATTAAATGAATATTATAATATCATAAAAATAATTATATTCATGATATATCATGTAAAATTTATGTATATAAACCTCAAGATAAATTTATGCGCATAATAAAACATGAGACTCAAAGAAGAAAAATTAAGACAAAACTATTCTACCGATTTGGTAAATTTTGTAACTTAAAAACCATGAAATAAAGATCATATAATGTATATGTAAATACCCATAAATTTAAATATAATAATAATTGAATACATCCATGGTAATTATATACACCACACAAAAGGAATGGGTTGTGAATAAATCATGTATCTCATGGAAATAAAAAGTGGGATGAAATCCACTTGCCTTATGTCTTGAATGTAGTCATATTTGTTCAAAACTCTTGTATAATAAATATATATTTATTATAAATATATTAAAGAACAATATTATTACTTATAATACCATATAGGGTTTGATTATGGCTTTATATTACCCACTTTTTAACAATTCTATGTTAAGGTTTCACTTCGAGTAATATCCTCTTTGTTTTTTGCATGTTTCTTAATTTGTTATAACTTTGGTACTTATAATTATATCAATAATTCTGGAATATAAACCATTATTTAAATACAATTTATATTCAGTATATTTTTTATAATAATCCGTAGAATATATAAGTATGAAATAGAATACATTGTTCATGAAGATGGTAAGTCGTACGTACGCATGAATGATATTTTCGTTTAATTTTCAGGTTGAAATAAATATAGTAAAAGGAATATATGTACATATATTTATATAAATCATTATTAAATTATATTTATTATATCATAAATATATCATATATATTCACTAAACCGATCCTTAATACATTACATGTAGTGTATAAACGAATCGCATCCCTTTGAGGGGGTGGTAGTCAACACTCCCTTAAAAAAAATTATCGTATTTACACCAAATGGAATGTAAAAATGTATGAGTTTTAAAAGGAATAAATAATATTAAATTCATAAAAAATAATATATTATGTATAGAAACATATTTTATATCATAATTTCCACCATTAGAGATGGTAAAGAAAAAATGAATAATCATTGTTTAGTGAGGCAGTAGTTCGTCGTACACGTAAATAGTATGTTTGTTACCCATTAGATGGAGGTGTGTGTAAGTTTAGGTAAAAAACATATAATAAAAACATTATAGTATATTTTAATATTTTTTTTATACAATCATGGAATAAAGAGAGTGGATGGGATGGATAAAGAAAATAAAATAAAGAAGCTTGAGAGAAGATGTTGCCTCTTAATCCGGTAACTCCTTTTGGTTTGTGCCAAATGGATTACTTGGATTTATTTATGAAAAAGGAGAGGCTTCTAAGAGGAAGTTAAAGATTTTGGGAAATTTATTGGTTAGATATTGGCCAAACCTAAGTGGTTTTAGAGGTGTGAAGAAGAGGGATAGGTGGGGGCCTTTTATAGGGAAGGGAAAGGACACACTTGGTATTTTTTTTAAAAAGTTGGGTGTACCCATGTTCTTATCTAAAAAAAGTCAAAAAAAACAACAAAATTAAATAATGGAAGGTTTATGGCATAATAATGGTCATCCAATTGGTTTTTTATAAGTTTAATGGTCTTTTTAGGTATTAAATTTAAGTTTTATTACTTTATTAACCTATTTTTTCTCTTAACTATTGTAATTAATTTTAATCACTTTAACTAATATTTTTGGTCAAAAACAAATTTTACCTTATTATACATTATAAATTATACTAATTAAAAATATGGAATCAATTTTTCCAAATTATAATAATATAAGTGGTAGAAATTAATTTAAAATTAATCCCACTAATGGGATAACATTGTGAGTTTTTAAAGTAAAAATGTTCAAATTTTTGTAAAGTTTTTTATACCCAATTTCAAAGTTAACTTGATTACAATGAATTAAATTAGATTATTTGATAAAAAATTATACAATTAATTCACGTATTCTAATTTGGTGTTGTGTGTTTTGTATTCCAAGTTGGTGAAGTGTGTAACGTACTCCAAGTCGCAATCTAACCTTAGTGTTCTATGTATTCAAGCTAAAATTTATGTTGTGTGCAGTTCATGATTAACTTGATATTGCTTATAACATAAGCCAAACATATAACTTTAATATAAAATAAACTATTTTCATTATTATGTGTAATGTAAAATATCTCAAAGGATAAATTAATTCAAAATAGAAAAAATAATTCAGAAAATCTCAGGGTGTTAAAATTATACCCTCCTTAAAATGATTTTTTCTCTCGAAATTCATCTTGCTTGTCAAAGGTTTAATACTTGAAATTTTCATTCATATAAACCCAAATCATAAAAATTAATACTAAAACTTCCCTTAAAAGGGGAAATTTTAAACCATAACACTTACCCAAAGTAACTCATAATGATATTCCCACATATAAGAACATAGATGGGAAGTGAAAACTTAGACATGGAAGATAAATCTTATCATAATGTTATAATAGAGAGTGATAGAGAACAAGGTCTAGAAAAAGTTAACAATCACAAAGCCATAAATATTTGATGACCTAAGGGACCTTCTGTTTCATCGATAATGAAGGTACTAGGGAAACATTTTTGGCTTCAGGATCCTTTTCCTAACGTTGAATAATTTTCACGAAAATATATACTTTTATGATTTCAGGAAAATGTCATCCTTTGTTTTTTGTTGATCCACTTCACCTCTTTATCTAAAAAGAATATTGACTTTTTCATTCTTTAAGTACTAACTAATCATGATATCCCTGATATGTGATCCCATTTTTCATTAATTATCATCAATACAAAGTAGTTTTAATAGGTTATACAATGTTCGTAAATCCTTATATGGAGAGATAACACTTTAATATTATTGACTTTATCTAAAGTTTAACATAAACGTTCCACAAATGTTTAATTATATAACCCTCGTGAAAGATGAAAATTACAAGATTTAAAAATAATGTCATGAAATCATCTTAACATTTATCCCCCATATATCAAAAAGTACCACTTAGTTGTGATATTCCAAACATGTGAATACCCTCATCGCATATTCCCTTGAAACATGGTAACAACTTTAATTACCATAAATCCTTTCTAAAAACATGCATGATTACTTATTCCAATGATTATTGGATATATTTTTTAAATCCAAGAAGTTTTAGACTCCATCCTTGATGACATAGAACACTTTTTCAATAATCAGCTCTAGGGTAATCCATACTGTCCAATTTACTTATTTATATCCCGCATGTCTTTATCCAAACATCATTATATCAACATCAGGCCTTAATTAAGGGTTAACTTACCCTAATCAAAATATTACCTTTCTTTGAAATCACTTTTCTATGTCTCCATCACCATTAAACATGTCCTTTTTAATCCTTAATGAAAACTTATACTAAAAATACTTATATATTTCAAGATTTATATAACATAATCTTTGAATTACAAAACATAAATACTTCTTTAATCCAACCTTATTCTTAAACCATTACCTAGGATTCATAAAATTATTCATTAAAACCTATTTCCAAGAATATTAAATATGAATCATTCTTAAATTTCCTCAACCTCAATCTAATCAAGCTTCTTGTGTTTAATGTAAACAATACTGGAAAAACATCATATAACTTACACATGTAATTTTTGGTCTCATTATCTTCAAAAGTATATCCAATACTCATACCACCTTACTGATTCTATTTTGGATCTTTCATCTTGGGATATTTAGTTTCATAATGACCATTTATTCCATAATTGAAATACTTAACCTTCGATGATGTCTTAGGGAGGCCAATATTATCATCCATTTATTTAACTGAACTCTTTATTACTCCTCTATGGTCTCCATTACCCGAAATCTCAGTGAAATCCTTACTTCTCTTCCTTTGTGAGTCAAAAAGTTGGTTAAGGTACACATTTTTAATCATGTTCCATAAAAACTGATTAGGAATGATCACAACATCTTTCACTCCAGTGATCATCCCGCTTGAATGCTCATCAAAAAATCATCCATCACATTCAACATTAATCTAGTTCCTTATAGTTCCCTTCATTAACTAAAACCAGAAGCATAGTGTGAGGATTACTTATCATGGCAGAAAACCACATATTCATGAAAATAATTTGTTATAGGATGTCTAAATCATGAAACCTTACTTAATCTATGAAAACATAGGTCTATCCTAGGTTATTCATAACCAAATTATATTTTAATATTTCATAATGGTTCATGAAGAGTTTGTGAATTCCTAAATAATATCCCTTATGAGTGTCAAACCAGATGTGCAACAAGACCCATTGTTGTGAACCAGATTACCCTGAGTTAGGTCCAAAATATCTTGTTGTAGTTGTTACCCCTAGGTACATCTACTCTAGAGTCACATACACTTGTAGTATCCAGTCAAGGATATATTACTAGGAATCCACTCACTCCATCGTTTACCAAAATTCCAAGACATTTTCCTAAACTTTTCCTTATCCTTAGACTTATCCTTAGACATTACCTTAGGGCTCTCACTGAGGTTTTCTCATCCTAACTTATAAAGTTTAACTAAACCTTTGCTCTGATACCAACTATATAAACCCTTGATTTTCATACATAGACATTACATATATTTTTAGGAATAATTAAAACATTATACAAATAGATTCCCAAATACCATATTATTCTAGTGCCTTTGGAAACCAGGAAACATAAACACTAGTACATAAATGAGCTATATTATCTTCCACTAGATTCTTCTTGACTATAAGTCTTCTTAGACACATCAAACATAATAAATATATTCATAACCTAGGGAAAGAAACATAAAATGGGGTTATATAAAAAGATTAGTAAGGGTAAATAAGATATATATATATAAATAAGAATAATTATGAGTATAAGGGTATGAGAACATGATCATGAAAATAAAAGATCATACCCTTAATATCAAAGATCATATACATGATTCATAGCTTAAATCATGGTAGTTCATAAGACATGATTCATAAGTAAATAAATAATATAAGCCATGAAATCATAAAATAATAATAAAACATTGAATTCTGGCAAACAGATAGGCATATATAATGATTTCTATAGTAGTCAAGGAATTACTTCCAAAACCATCTCAGTGGAAAAAGTCCTTCAATGAACTGGTTTTACACCTCATTCTAGCCTTGTATTACTAAACCGAGTTCACTCCTCATTCCAACCCTGTATTTCTGAATGGATTTCACTCCTCATTTCATCCTTGTATTACTGAACCAAGTTCATTTCTCGATTCAACCATTTCTATCTCATGAGATCAAAATCTTTACCCAATGCATTGGAGGGAGATATAGGTCTCACCCATATCATAATGAAATCATACATACATGTGCCACAAGATCATAAATAATCATATCATAACCCATGACATGAAATGGGTACTATAAACATGTAATCATATCATAACTAGTAAAAAACGTCACGTTTCATAATCATTTCATCATAAACATAACCCCTGAAAAAAAGAAGGTTTCAAAAGACTATAACTCATGAAAGAGAAAAGGGTTTCATAAACATCATTCCATCAAAACATAATCCATTAAGAGAAATAATATGAATGAAAACGCTGAATATTTTCCCCATAAAGGCATGAGTAACACCAATAAATGTTATCTTAGATGATAAATAATTTTGAAATATCTTCTTAAGAACATTTCTTGAGGAAAATATCATTTATTATTTGAAAAATGATTTTAAAAACATAAGACCTTCTAAAAAACATTTCCTTTGAAAATAATTTGAAAACTTATAAAGAAGGCTTGAAAAAAAAATTAAATTGTTTTTCTTGAAAACTTATAAAAGGATATTGAAAACGTTTTGAAAACCATTTTCCTTGAAAACTTATAAAAAGAGGTTGAAAACATTTTCAAAACAAATTTCCTTGAAAACTTATAAAATAGTCTTGAAAAACTTTTGAAATCAATTTATCTAAAAATATATTTTATAATGATTTTCTTAAAAAGTAACCATTAAACATGAAAATAAATCCTCAAAGGATTGATAGTGGATAAATCTGTACATATCGTACGAGGTAAAAAGAATATTCCTTTTTCATGGTAAAAATGGTTAGAAAAATGTATCATTTGGAAAAAGACAAGAAGATTACTTTGTATATATTTCTAAAAGAAAAAAAGGGTAAAAAAACTTATTGGTCATATTATATTAGTATAATATTCTTGAATGCCCTTTTTAGAAAACATGTTTTTGAAGTAACACAAATTTCTGACTGAAGAGAGGGTAAAGTCAGGCTTCCTTAAAAACACTTTCTTAAATATCATATGTAACAAAGAGCATAAAAATGGTACCAATACATGAATATATTATGAATAACTATAGGATAGGAAGATTTATGAATTTTATTTAGATATGGATCCTAATATTTCATCGAAGAAAGCATAAACATAAACAATCTTGAAAATCAATGAGATTGTTTCAATAAACTCTTATCACTTGGTAACTTGGGATAATAATATCCATGTAAGATAAAGAAGTTAAATGAAGCTTATAATATCATGAAAATAAGGATATTAATTATATATCATTTAAAATGGAAGTATATAAACCTCAATATGAATTTAGGAGCAAAACAAAACATGAGTCTCAAAGAAAGAAAATTGTGAAAAAACTATTTTACTGATTTGGTAACTTTTTAAACTTAAACCCCATGAAATAAAGGTCATAGAATGGATATTTAAATACCAATAAATTTACCTATAAGAATAATTGAATATATCTATGGGAATTATACACACCACACCAATGTAATGGGTGGTGAATAAAGCATGTATCTCACAAAAATAAAAAGTGAGATGAAATCATCTTACCATGTGTCTTGACTATCATCATACTCATTAAAACCTATTGTATAATAAATATAATATTATTATACATATATCAAATAAAAATATTATTAATTATAATACCATATAAGGTTTGATTATGTCTTTATATTAACACCTTGTTAACAATTCTATGTTAAGGTTTCACTTTGGGTAATATCCACTTTATTTTTCCCATGTGTATTAATTTGTTATATCTTTAGACCTTATACTTATACCATGATTTCTAGAATGTAAACCATGATTTAAATATAATTTATATTAATTATATGTTTATTATAAGAATCCATATAATATATTATTATGAAATGGAATACACCGTTTATGGAGACGGTAAGCTGCACGTATGCATGAATGCTATTTTCGTTTAATTATCACGTTGAAGGAAAAAAGTAAAAGACGTTTATGTGTGAGTGTATATATATATATCATTATTACATTAAATTTAATATATCATATATATATCACATATATTCACTTAACCCATCCTTAATATATTCCATATAGTGTATAAATGAATCACATCACTTTGAGGGGGCTGTAGTACAAACTTCCTCAAAAGAAATTATCATATTCACACCAAATGGAAAGTAAAAAAGGTGTGTGTTGTAAAAAAATAAATAAGATTAAAGACAAAATAAATATAATATATGACATATATAAACATATGTTCCATAATAATTTCCACCATGAGAGGCAGTAATGAAAAAATGAATAATCATTATTTAGTGAGGCAGTAGTTCAACATACACATAAACAATATTTTTTTTACCCATTAGATGGAGGTGTGTGTAAGTGTAGGTTAAAATATTATCATAAAAACATACTAGTATATTTAAGATAATTTTTTTGTTATGAAACACTAGAATAAATAGAGTGTATGAGTGGAGAAAGAAAATAAAAGAATGTAGTTTGAGAGAAGATATTACCTCTTAATCGGGTAACTTCTATTGGTTTGTACCAAAATATTTCCTTGGATTGATTTCTTATAAAGTGGAGGATTGTAGGAGGAATTCAGAGATGTTGTAAAGTGTATTGGTAATATCTTTTCCGAAACTAAGTTTGATAGGTGTGAGGGAGAGGGAGAGGTGGTGGCCTTTTATAGGGAAGGGAAAAGACTCATTTGGTATTTTTGAAAACAAGTTAGGTGTACCCATGTTTTTACCAGAAAGGTTCAGAAAGAGCCCTATTATTAAAAAAAAGAAAAAGAAATTACAGTAATTAAATGTATGGGTTTATATAAGCATCATTCCCTCATTCCAATAGATACTAATGGATATCAAAAATCATAATTTAACTAACATAAATCATCATAATCACCATACAAGTTAGGTGTACCCATGTTTTTACCTAATAAAAGTAATAAAAAACCAAAAAACTCAATAATGTAAGGTTAATGGCCTAATAATGTCCATAAAATGGGTTTTTGAAAAGTTTATAGGTCATTTTGTCTCTACAATTTAAGGTTTGGTACTTTATTAACCTAATTTTCCATTAACCATTGCAATTAATTTTAATCATTTTCACTAATCGTTTTTGTCAAAAAAAGTTGAACTTATTAGAAATTATAAATTATGAAGACTCCAAATATTGAATATATTTTTATTAATTCTAATCAAATAATTGGAAGAAATTAATTTAAAATTAATCTTGTTGATGGGATGACACAATGAGTTTTTAAGGTAAGAGAATCCAAATTTTTGCTAAGTTTTTTACACCCAATTTCAAAGTGAAATTGATTCAAATGACCTACATTGGATTAATTAATAAAAATATTATCCAATTAAACTTTTAAAAAAATTAAAATATAATTCAACCTTATAAATAAATTAGATGAAAAATCAGTTTTAAATTAAAATCCAGTATTTTTCACTATTTTTCCAAAAATAAAGTTTCTTAAAAAAATCTAAAACATTATCCCTAAGATTATTTATAAATTATAAATTAAAAAATGAAGTTTATTTTCTAAAATTAAATTTAAAAATGTTTCTAAAATCAATTTTATTTTTTCCACAGAAGGACATTAAAAATAATTATAATAACATAAAACCATATGAACTTGACCTAAAATAAACATAAAATAGTATTTATATAATAACTTTACCTAAAACATATAATAACTTTACCTAAAATTATATATTTCATCATCAATATATTTTATTTATATAAAACCATTTTTAAAAATGTTTGAAAAGTATTTATCACTATTCATATTACTATGTTTAATGACAAGATTATAATTATATCATTTAAATAATTATAATGATAAAAATATGTTTCGTAGAAACTCAGTGTTTCATGTAAAATATGCCAAGTCGATGTTGTGTGTTGTGTACAACAATTCAGTGTTACCTTTAACATATTCCAAGTTGTAGTCTATCCTCGGTGTTCCATTTATTAAAGCTAAAATTTATGATGTGTTTAGTGCACAATTAACTTGGTGTTGTGTATAATGCAAGCCAAACATAGTTATTTAATATAAAATAAACAATTTTCAGTGTTAGGTGAAATGAAAAATATCGAAAGGGTTAAACTAATTTGAAAAAAAAATAATTCAAAAAATCTCAGGTTGTTACATTAACAACCACTAACAACCAATTACAACCATTTAAAACAATTAAAAATCACACAAAAAGTGGTCTCTTCAATCCCTCATTAGTATTTTTTTTGAAATACATTCAAAGAACTTTTCAAATGAATATGTCAAAATATAAATCTTTCTCTACATTTCTTCTAAAACATTATTTTATTTCACTTTATTTCCCCCATATTGACAAGAAATAAAATTTTAATGGTAAAATGGTATCATTTCATTCTTAAGAAATGTGTCATCTATCATTTGACTCTAAGCCTATGTGATCCATGCTCGGTGTAAAAAACAATATGATTTGATTTAGAAGACAAAGTTTCCCTTTTCTAATTAATCTTGGAACCTCATGGAATGAGAACTCATAAAATCGTCTTCAAGGGTTATACAATTTTATTCTAGGCTGAAGATACTAATGGAGATATGAGACACTTGTAAGGTAGAACAAATTAAAACTCATGCACTCACATCAAAAAATAAATTAAAAACATTCAAGTGTAACAAGAAGGATAAGTAGACTTGGACCAATTTTATAATTTTAATTTTATTATGTCACTTATTAATTAAATTTCTGTCCCTATGTGTTAAGAATATTTTTTTTAAGTAACCAAGGATGAGAGATTTAAGAGACATGTATCTTTTTTAGTGACATTCCTTCAGGTACAACCCAAAATAATTAGATTTATATAAAGTAATGATTTTGGATGAAAATTCATCATACTTTACTTATCTCACCATCAAGGAAACATTCTTTACAGTCTTCATAAATATGAAACTTTTTAATATATATTCTTTAGAAACTTTATGCTGATAAAGAACCAAAAATGGATCTTTATTATGTGGTTGTCCAAACTTTTGATAATTTACTCATATTCACCAATGTTGGTCTCTTTCAATGTGTTCATTTTGAATTAAAAATATAGTATCAAATCAATATGGGATCTTATTTCACTTTTATATCATGTATTGAAAACAACAAATTTAATTTCATCAAGGATTATCCTTTTATTATTTTTTTAGTAAACCAACTTAGAAAACATTCAAGGATGAAAATTTTCTTAATGAATGTTGTATAAGGTTGACATCCATTTCACTATCTTGGGTTCTCTAACTAAGATTATTCCACACCTTCAATTACCTTTTATGAAACTAAAAATATAGTTCAAAAACATTTATATAATAATGTTGATATTTATTTATTCATTAATGTGAATAGAAAGTTTGAGAATTTTTTCTCAACCAAGTTTCTCCATATCCTTCACTATTCATGCCTACATATCTAAACTTTAATTCTAGTTGGGGTAGTGTGTTTCTTATCCCTTCTTCAATTTCTTTGTGTGTGGAATTTATTTTCTCAAGATATTTTAAAGAACTTGTATTTATGGGTGGAACTTTTATCTTCTCCAAGAAATTTTATTATTCTGGAATTATTATAGAATAATTTCTAGGAGTGTGTCCAGCCATGTTTCACCACACACAAAAAAACATTTCTTCTTCATATGAATCATTTTATTTTTATTTTACACTATAATTTTCTTACATTTCTTAATTTTTCCTCATTCTCTCTAAATATTTTCTATATATAACTAACATATCATTAGGATCATTGGTAGTAAGTTTGGGTTGACCACATGGATTCATCGGAGTGTCTTTATTATTATTAATTCTTTTGGATGATGCAATTTTATTTAACTTCTTAGATTTGGAATCCAAGGTATTCTCATCTTTCCTTCTTGAAATTTTCTTAGGGTATTTTTTTACAAAATTATTTTGATTATTTCTCAGGGTTTATTCTTGTTTCTTAAAAAAAAAATATGGTATTATTTTCTTATTAACTTTAAATACCTGTTGAGATAAAAATGTTTCAAACTTGTGACCATGAATATTTTATACATCACATATATTTTCAAGACTTTCAAATCTGTTTAATGTATATATATTTTTCTTAACCTATGGAAGTTTATTTTTTATATCTATATTGATCTAACTTAGCAATTTAATCCTTTATACTTTAGCATTTATAGGATTTCATTGAAAATACAAGACACAATTCTTGAATCTATAGCAGCACCAAAATTGAGCCACAAACCTTGATGTTCTTATTACTTTTGTATGATGTTTTTGGGTTCTTAATAGGGAACCAGATTCAACACTATTTTTCATATTCTCCCTAGTCCTGGTATTAAGATTATTATCACCTTTCATCATCCATAATTGTACAAATTTTGTTTTCCAACCTACACTATATTTAGAAAAAATATTATTAGAAGGTATAAATGGTACATATTTCTCCAAATATTCTTGAGATAGATCATTGAACAAGGTTAGGGTCTCATTATCACATGTTGTATGTCTTTTAACCTTAGCACACTCCAATGATCATTGTGTATTAGCAACAAATTTATCTTTATTTTATGAAGAATCAATATATGTATTCTCAATATTAAAAAACTTCCAATTATAGAAATCTTATATTGAGGGTGTTTTATGATTTTAAATCATAACCACATTCTCTTCACAAAACTTATTCATTATTTAAACTTACTCTTCATGCATCTTAAATTTGTTTTGTAACAAATATTTAAGTTCCTTGATCTTCTTGTATTTTAATTCAAATTGTAAATACTTAACATCAATTATATTTTTTAATTTTCTTTAATTACATATATTTTCTCTTTAAGTTTCTTATTGAATCCATATTTCTATTCAACTTCCTTATGCTATTTAATTTTAAATTTTGAGAAACGCATTTAAAGCACTACTTTTATTATCTAAAAGGAAGCTACCTTCTTAGGGAGATTTATACATTCTAAAACCTTTTATTGAAAATAATTATCCATGATATCTTCTTATTATTCTTCTTCCAACTAGTTGGTCTCTTTCTACATACTTTGAAATACTTTAAAAATAAGAGTGACTATTTCTTTTGGAATGAAATCTAGAATATCATTCAATATACTAACTGAAATATCTTGATAATTTTTAGATAGATCATCATCACTTATTCTATAGTCTTTTTCTTGGGGATAGTCTATACAATAATTTTCACATACCTCATTATCACTTAACATTCTTGATTCACTTGAGGTAGGAATATTTTCCTCATCCTTAGTGGTAAGTTGAACCACTTGTTCTTTAATTTCCAAGATAGATATATCTTCATTATTAGAAAGGTATGGAGAAACCGATACTTCTTATTCTTTATGAAAGAGGGATATAGTCTTCTACTTTATTTTCTCTTTCTTTATCCTGTTCATCATGGTTTTGGAAGAAATAGAATTCTTATCATAGATAACTGAATCTTTATTAGAATTGCAGTTCATTATTAATGTAGGAAAGAAACTCAAATCTTCAAAAGGCTATAACTTCACTGTAGAAAATAAAATATAGGTGAAACAAACCTATGATACCAATTGATAGGACCACTTAAAGATATAATCAACACTAATAGGGGTGAATTAGTGTTGGAAACTTTTTAACCAATTATAAATGTTCGTCCCTGTACCTCTTAGACGTGCTAGGATCATGATTCTCCCATTCAAATTTTCTTATCATATGAAAGTATATGAAAGAATGTAAAATATGGCACGTGATATTTTTACAAGGTTCACCACTCAATAAGATTTGGTAGTTCATATTGTGTATGGCTATAATTAGTACACATATTCTCCACTATAATAAGATACATGTTTCTAGTGTTTTGTCTAGAAAAAAAATTCTTATCCTAAGTGTGTTTCCCTACACTTTAATAGGGAATATGGAAATAATCCTAAATATCTATACTAGTGATGACCTTGTCCAACTTTCTTCTCTTTTTTGGTTCTTCATACTGATTGTGTAGAAAGTCTCTAAATTATTTATTTAGTTTGTAACAAAAAGAAATTATTCCACCCATTGAGTCTTCTATTAGATGTTACTATGTATTTTTGTTTTTATATTCATTTATAAATGTTACCTTTACAACAATGAGCAGGGAATTTTTATTGTTCTTTATAGGATAAAACTAAAATATTATCTTCTATCCCTTATTCCTTTGTCTAAAACTTCTTCATTCGATCCTTTCCTCGTATGTTTTCTATTCAATGCAGGTTTTTTCAGTGACAATTCATCTGATCACTTCTTTTACACCCTATTCATATGATACAAAATGATTGGAACACTTTATATAGTATCACTTTGTTTAGTTCCATTGACACTGAAATATGTGTGTCATAGGATAAATTAAGGAATGCATGGTTGGTTCAAAGAAAATTTAAGCTAAAACGGATCAAAAATATACTAAGGGGATAGATTCATAAAGGTCTTAACCTTACCGAATGGTCGTAGCTCATAGAATTCCCCGAAATTCGAATCTTGAAGAGGTAACCTCTATGCAGTGTAACTTCAGTTCATGGAAGTATGCATCCACATGAAACTTGAGATGGAAACATCCATGCATCGTATGTCAGGTTTGAAGAACCCATTGTGAAGATCATAATATTCTTTTAAATCCTCCATATTTCATGAAAACAATTAAATTGATTTTTTTGGGACTCTAAATACCCCATATTTCCATATTTTAAGTTGACACAACCTTTCATGTTCCAAGAAGAGATCTGAATTCCTGAAACTTAGAATATTCATGAGCAAAAGAGGAGATGGATTTCCAAAGGTAGTTATCTTTCGCGAAACTGACTCCCATGGGTTTTTGAGAACCACAACCCATGGTGTAGATACCTTTCATAAAGGTACACTCCCTTCACATAAGAATAAATCCCTTTGTGGATATTATGGTTTCACTAGATAATTATACTTCATGAAACTAACCCCATGGGAACCAAGACTTCACTCTAATGTTGGGTCACCCTATTTCATGAAATGTATTATTTTAGAAGACCCTTGACCTTCACGATCCCCTCGACCTTAACGATACCCCTAACCTTCACGAAGCCCCAAATTTCATGAAACCTATCCTCTAAGACTCTCCATGGTTCCACTTTTTATCCAATAACCTTTCATTATTGTTTAGTGCTCAAGGCCCCCATACCAATCAAGGACCAGTTCAACTGCACCCCAAATCTCCATGCGACCGGTACCATCTACCGTTATGTCTGCCCAGTTTGCTTCAAGTGAAGCCTACATTATTAACATACCTTTTTATCCTAATAATAGGTGCCATAATACCTAATTTTCCTATGAATAGGAACCCTAACATTTGACTTCCTTATTTCCACTCCTCTACGAAAGTTTCTATATCATTCCCCACCCATAGGTGTATGAGCAGTGGACACGTAATCCCTAAAGGTGGAATAATTGAGGGAAATGACTTACCTATCTCGGTAGAGATTCCTTTTTCCATATATTCCTATCAACTTGACATATCCCCCTTAGGTTTTCATCCCCATCAACATCTGAGATACATGATGGAAAACCACCTAGGTCCTTGTCCTAGTTATATGACATTAAACTACATGACAATGAACTCAACACATGATGTTAAATTGTAGACTTACCCCATGTGATGACCATGAGATGACCCATGTATGATCATCATGGGATTAAATCTTCCGCCTCACTATGGGATTAACATACTTCTTAAAGTAGCTTCTATGCATAATCCACGTACCATCCATTGTTGAAACTATTTTCATGACATGAGAATCCTTACTGCATGATGTTAAAATGCATGGAACAGTATTGTCACACGACCTTAAACTATGGAATTGAATTAAATGGGTTTTGATCCCTATTTACCAATAGGGTACGTAGGATGCCTCAATGAGTTTCAATCCTGAAAAATCAATAAAACGGGGTGCCTTCATGAGTTTTGACCCTGGAACCCCAAAATCACCACCAAAATCACAAGTGTGAAATCTTCCCCACTTGGAGACACACTCCACCAAATCCTAAGTGTGAAATATTCTCCCCTAGGGAAACACTCCACAAAATCCCAAGTGTGAAATCTCCCCACCTCAGGGACACACTCCACCAAATCCCAAGTGTGAAATATACCCCCCCTAGGGAAACACTACACCAAATCCCAAGTGTGAAATCTCCCCCATAGGAACACACTCCACCAAATCCCAAGTGTGAAATCTTGCCCCCTGGGGGAATACTCTGCCAAATCTCAAGTGTGAAATATCCCCCTAGATACACACTTAACCAAATCTCAAGTGTAAAATCTTTCCCCCTCAGGACACACTTAAAAAAACCATCAAGTGTGATCATCCTTATCTATAAGGACACACTTCATAAAATCTTGAGTGTGATCAACTTTCCCCCTAGGGAAACACTTAACCAAACTCTTCATGTGTGGTTATTCCCCCCTAGGGACACACTTGACCACCTATATTTTCATGGAAGGCATTAAACCTACAAACCATCTATCCCCAAAAGATGTTAAACCCACGACCCATTCATATTCACAATACATTAAACTTGTTACTTGATTTGGAATCTCTACCCCATATAATAAACATGGGATGTATGAGGTAAAAACCTTAGAAGAATTACTCACCTACCATCAACATCCCAATGAGAGAAATGGGATTACTTAGGTTCCACACCTAATATGCCTCATATGAGATGCCTCTGACTTCAAAAGGGGAATATTTTATAGATTCCAAACCAGCCCAATGTCCCAAAATGCTCATACATTCCCATCGTTACCATCTAATCCAACCAAATTTTTCTACCCTATCGAGATGGAAGCAGTTTAATTAACCAGCATCCACCTTGAGATGGCATCGGGAATAAGTTTCACAAACATGACTTAAATCTATGAGGGAGAATCAGACTATGCGATGAAATTTAAAGAGGTATCCATGGAAGGAAGAAACAATATCCCATCATCCAATTTTGATAAAGGATATGACATCACTAATTTAAGTTATGGAAGCCACCCACCTTTGGAAAGAAAGAATGTGGGTTAATAAAGTAACCCATTGTTTCTAGATGGAGAGATGATGCACAACCCTAATGAAAAGAATCATAAACAAAAATTGTGAACTTGGCATGGAACTATTATCCTTCAGCTATAAGGATACGTAACATTGAGGTGACATCATATTTTCATGCCATCATATCCAGATATTTGGCATGAGGTCCCACCAAGAATTTGACGGGCCCAACATGAAACTATCCTATGACTTGAGACAGATAATGTGAGGAATCCTTGGTCTGTGACATCATCATCATGGATCCCTCCTATGTTTTAGAAAGAATATATGACAATGGGGAATTGTGAATCAATTCCACTATATTTTCACTGACATTTGAATACAAATTCCTTACAGGACTCAAGATACATGAAACAAGTGACATAATTCCATCAGGTGCAGGGGCATGGTAAATATTAGTGCATCAATCCCACATGACAATATTCCTACCACGATAGCCACTGCACCTTTAGCTACTGGGAACCCACACCCTATCTCACTCTATAAGATCATCCATAAGAAGGGTATTGATAACCTTGTTTATAAATATGATCTATAATGGGTCATTACCACTAGATATATGGCCTTCAAAGATCTTGAGACATCGATTCCTCACCAAAACCACTATCCCCAATGGCTGTGCAAGGGTAAACCACCTCCATTCTAATGGAGAACTGGTTCAGGATCCTATTCCTAGTGTACTTTGAAAGATAAATCCACTATTCCAAGGAGGTATGGGATGTTCATGTTGTACCCATTGAAACCACTACTATGGAGCTTCCTAGGAGGGCTCCCACTAGGTTGCATTAGCACTAACACAAACCAGTTCCACAGGTCAATTGGTGGGTTAACTCCATCCTCGCTCCACCGACCCAGAGCCAGAACACCTAATACTAACACCAGGGG
Organism: Viscum album; assembly: GCA_963277665.1. Classification (NCBI taxonomy): domain Eukaryota; kingdom Viridiplantae; phylum Streptophyta; class Magnoliopsida; order Santalales; family Viscaceae; genus Viscum; species Viscum album. Next base: position 1,727,028,890 of record OY728123.1, read on the forward strand.
AAGGCCCAAAACATTTATTAACATGAGTCATATTCTATAGCCCTAGTATACCCTTTCACTTTAGGTGTATCCCATCACATTTCCACGATAGGTGAATGGATATCCAACTTCTCCCTCCAAGGCCAAGATCCCAATCACCTTTTAGGATGGATGGGTTGAATCTCTCAGTCAATGGCACCACCAAAACCATTATGAACCATATCATGATTAATAATACAAGTGTATAGGTCCTCCTATCACCACCACCAACCAGTGAAGAGGTAATTCCCCCCCCCCCCCCACCACCAACATATGTAGAGGTCCTACCCACACTTTCTATAACCAACACTATATTCCTCCCCATCCTGATGACATTACCTACTCTGAAGAACCATCATGGGGTAGGAGGAGAAAAATTAGTCATGGGGGATGTGCCCATGGTGTGATTTACAACTCATATGGGGAAAATCATGAGACTCTCAGTAACTCATGCTTGGAGAAGTCCCACGCCATTAGATTTGGGACCTTAGGAAACATCATGTCACCATCGTCCCCTCAGAATCTGAGGCAATGGATGAATAAATGGGGAAATTGTAACCATGAATACCATATAATAGGGAATAATCCCATTAACTAAGGATTAAAATCCTAGAAGATGAGGTCCACATGATCTGTATATTCCTCTGCAGATACCTTTAGGTGGAGTACATTATGGCCTCCTTCCAAGGACTCACAGTGAAACCATATCTATCACTGCCATTTTCCCTCCTCTATACCTTCACAAAATATGTTGGAAACATTTTAGGGTCTGGTTTGACACCCTCGGTCAATGGTGATCACTCTGATGATCCTCAAAGGGATGATTCCTCCCTCATGCATGAGGAGGTGGTAAACACCCCAACCTATATGGATATGATCTTGAAGGAGGATCCACTTCTGAGAGATATTCAAGAATATAGTGGATATTTGACCCCTGAAGAGCCCCATATCCTAGTAGATCAGAACAAAATTAGGTATACATCAGTGTTTCTACCCTTAAATCGGCTTACGCAAATCATGGATTGGGCTGACCAGGAGCAGTACCATCCCCATGGCAGTGAAGAAGAGGACTTGTGGGAACTCCTGACCACTGAACAAATATCAGTCATGTTATAGCTACCTACAGATCTATATTTTTTCATCCTATAGTACCTCACTAAGGAATAAGTTGTTTTTTTCACTAGAATATATGGACGACACTTCACTGCCTCTAGGACTGTCAGTTTACCTACCAAGGGATCCATGAGCACCTCATTTCCATTCACCAACAGTGCATAAGGGTTGAGATTGCAATTCTCCTAGTAGAATTACATCCTAAATCTTATGGATACTACTAGATTCTCCAACAGTCAAAAAACATTAGGAGCCTCACTGTTCTTTGTTGGGTCATGAAAGAGGTGTATCAACATGTATAGATCAGAGGTTAGAGGCAGTATGAATCCCTACATTTCAAACCTATCCTATGAAAATAACATAGTTTTCAATCCAACCCATCCACCGATATTGAATAATCCTCTATGACTACCTACATTGTTACTTTAATCACTGTTTACCCTCCATAGGATCAGATAAATAGGACCTTTGATATAGGGAATGATAGAGGAAAACCACCTCAAGGGGTGAAATAATACCAAGAAGACCCCTCAATAGGAGTCCACACTCATTAGAAGAGATTTGTACTAGGTATTGAGAGTCCCCCAAATGATATATTATTTCCTTTCTTATAGTATGTTGATAAATAAAAGGGGACCAAAAATCTCACTAACCTATCTGAGGTTGTTCCAAAAGTTTATTCGAACCCTAGGATAACTTCATTGCTTTAGAAACTTGAGGAATATAAAAGGCTCAATGTAGAACTTATTACCGAGAAAAATCCATACCCCAAGAATGTTATAAGGGGGCCCATCTATCCTATAGTGGGGCACTTGGTCCACCTCAACCAAACACCCTGATTTGAACTTTATGGCCATGTTTACCCGAATAGGTAAGAGGTTGGAGTATATGACAAACAAATGAGATATGAGTCACCCAACCCACCTGAGCAGCATGATTATCCACCTTTGGATCAAGTACATGCTTAACCCAAAGTTTATGATCCTATCAATGAATTAGTGTCCACAAATCCTTATCAAGATGATGTGATAACTGCTGTTTTCACCCATCTCAAGCCTCTAGAAACATGAAAGGTGAAAATTGTTCTTGAAGGAAATTAATAGCAACATGGGTAGACCATGTTTGAGTTCCCCCACAGTTTAGTAACTCTGGATTCACCCCATTTAATGGGATGGGTGACCCACTATAGAATTGTTTCCATTTCACCTCGAGGTGCGGTCCAATTAGATACTCTAAAATAGAAGGAAGCTGCTAAACTCTGATGATTTATCTAGACTTTGGAAGGAAATGTGTTCGTCTGGAACAATCATCTATTCACAGTGTCCATTACCAATTGGGAGGACCCTTATAGATAGTTCCTCTACCAGTTCAGCTCCACCTCACATAAGAAAACCATCTTCAACTTCTTTAAATGAAAATAGAGTCCTGATGAGTGAGTCATCGACTCTGTCACCCACTATAAAGGAATCACATAGTCTCTTGACATGAAAATTTTCTAGTAACAATTTCTTATGATGTGTGTGGAGAATGTTAGAGATAAGATGGCCTCTACCTTCATCTCCCTGAACTACCCTGATGGATATTGTGAGTTGTCCAAAATTGACCAGTGTTTGGAAGAAGTCTTATAGTGAACTAAATAACGATCATGTCCATTGACCCTTCTTTCCCCTGCGAGAAGGGAAATAAAAGTAGAGATATTTTATGCTATATATGAAGCAGTTCATGATCTGGTACACCTACTGGACCCTTTTCTAGATTAGCCTTTCTGAGTATAGCCTCACCAGGTTCAGCCTCTCCAATCACAACTACCTCATCAGGAAAATGTGGCTCCACCCCCCATCAGGGCTAGGCTCCTAGGATATCTTTCATAGAAAGGAAAAAAATACCCACTCCATTAAATATTCACATGTCCTAGGGTACTACATCTATTCTCTAGAAAAGGGAATTCTAAAGTTTTTAGAATGTAAGAGACACTAAGAGGCTGAACTCATTGGCTGCACCGATCATTTCTCATATCATAGGATCCTTATACACACAATCAAATAATGGTTTGTATTCAATGATTGGATCTAGGACCAAGTAGATCCTGACTTAGTCAAATTGGGTGATGTTCCAATATAGGTGACACATGTCTTCACTAACCCCGATAGTGATATTGAATACTCTGGTGAGTAGGAATGCGTTACTATCCACAAGATTCATAAGTAAAATGAATGTTTGGATCATAAGATAGTTTCTCACTCCTATAGTATCATCAGTGCCTACTTGAGTAAGAAATAACTTCCTATGTTTATCGTGCCTCCTCCAACTGTTGTATCTAGATCTGCACTACAGCCTTCCAAGTCTCCGAAGAACAAATGATGGTAGTATAGGGGAAACCAGAGTCCCCCATCGGTGCCAAATTCAGCTCACAGCCTTCACAACTTCATGCCTCCCAAGTTGATATATATTCTTAAGGACCACCACGCCTTGGATTATTCCCCTGATGAGGAGAAATAATATACCTATGTGAATATTTTTGAACAAGTGGGCTACTTTACAATGATAAATAGTGAGGAGTTCCATGCAAACCCCTCAATCACCATTGATCGATATCGATTAATGAGAGGTAGTGGACATACAAGTCATCATAATACTCTGGCTAGGGATTTGAATAAGGATGTTCATGCCACTAAATCCAAGAAACAATACTTACATATAGCTTATTAAGCCTAGTCCTCCTGGTCCACTCCATCAGGTGAATCCCTACAACTTACTATATTGTATGACCATATAACTCAACCATCAGCATGCCATGATCTGCCACATCTATCCATGCCCTAACCTCAAATGACCAACACCGATCCATAATTTTTTCAAAGAAGACTAGCTAGATAGTAGTATAATATTTCTAGTACTATCTAGGCCATAGTGGTTCAACCAAAACCATTCGATGTACCCATTCCAAGGAATGATCCTCTGAGGGAAAAATATTCCCTCAACATGAAAGTATGATGTGTTAAAGGACCTCACTAACATACATGTAAGGATTTTAATTCTTGAGGAACTTTTCTTGTCAAAGGAAATGCATGAGGATATTTCCAAATCCTTGAAAATAAACTTTTAGTTTGAGGCTTACATATCCACCACTAAGGCTTAATACACATAAAAGGTTGGGTAATAGGAATGTCGAGCCATTATGTTATTTTTTTGAGAAGACGAGGGTGTCACTATTTAGTGGAAAGTACATCCACTGTATATAATAGGTCAATTCAACAACATAGAGATCCTCAACTACCTAGTGGATACTGGCTTTGGGAATAACCTTATCTTATCATTGATGATTCATAAGACGAGACTAATAAAATCAGATCTGACTCCCTCTGACCTAAAATTTCAAGGGTATGGAAAGAGTGAAAAAAAACTACATGGAAAGATCTGACTGAATAATCAATTTGGTGGCCTCATATTAAGAAATGAATTTATGGTATTCTCATAGGATACTATATACAAAATGTTTTTGGGAAGGCATTGGCTTCATTTTCATGTTACAATCCCCTCTTTGTACCATTAGTGCCTCAAATACTCTTTGGATGGTTGTTTAGGGTTACTCAGGGGTGATGTGTACCCATTTGATTATTGTGAGGCCCACCATCTGGATGATGGTTACTACAAAGAGGAAGGAAATTAGGTTTATAACAATGGGTTTGAGAACATGAATTCCCCTAATGATCTAATATACACTACATCTAATCCATGGGTAGAACTAAAAGACAATTTTGTTCTCCTAATTCATTAGTTAGAGCCCACGATGCTAGACATAGGGGTTGTTTTATCATCTCCAAGAAAAATGAGTGATCAAATATTACCTTGTAATCTTATAGAAGATAGGCCTCGATGATACTAGAAGACTCTACTCCCATGAAGTACTGAGGAGTTCTACCCATGGTCACCTTTCCATGATATTCCCATGTCACACTCGGACTTCGTGCTGTGGCATGTTTCTTATTTTTATTTTTATCTTATAATTTTATCTGCTTATAAAAATTGTTTTTTTGAAATGAGGACCAAGTCGGACTAGAGTTTTCCACTTTTGAACTGATAAATGAGCATTTTGGCTTGAAAATACCCAATGCGCGGGAAGGGAATAGACAAAGTAGGTTCACCAGTTCAACGTGCGGCCTGCCCGGTGCATGGGTGGTGAATTATTCAAATGGAAAGGAATTGGTTAAAAATAATTTATGAATCAACCCAATAATAATAATAATAATAATATTGAGATTATTATTATTATTATTATTATTGTTATTGTTATTATTATTATTATTATTATCATTATTATTATTATTATGATGATGATTATTATTATTATAAGGATTATTATTATGTTTTATTTTATTTTAATTCTTATTTATTTTTGGGTAGGGCTTCTTCTCCCACCCTCTTCTATCTGGTCACAGCACACACCCCTCCCCTGAAACCCTAGGGCATGCCCCTGCTCCCTAGTCAGCCCGTCATGCCACCCTACCTCCTGGCTAGTAGCTTCATCTAACAAGCTACCCCCGGTACCCTACCTACCTTGCATAGCCCGCATTCATCACCTCCCTCCTCTACTCGTGCGCACCGAAACCCTACAGACCGTCCTCCCCCTCTCCCGGTTGCGCGACCTAGCCACCACCGGACCACCCGCCAGCAACGACTATGCCCCGTCGCGACTGAATTCCCTTATGCCACCCTCTAGTTTCCACACACCCCTACAAAGCATGAAAAACCCCCTTATCCTCACCCTCTCCCCTTCCGTCAAGACTCTGACCAATGCCCCATACCTTCAGTGACATTCTCCTTGCGTGAAAAACTTCTCGGACCCCTTGCCGCAGGTGCATCCTTCTCCGGTAGTCAATTTCTTCCATTTGGTAGAATTTCAGGTTGAGGTTTTATGCCACGTTGGGTTCTATTATGATATTTTTGGTTCAAATACTTGAATTAGGGTCAAATTATGTTTTCTTGCGGTGTGATTGGTGGACAATATTGGTTTTGCACCGAAATTTTGTGTTTTTCTACACCGAGGTTGGTGGTTCCATGCCCTAACACTCTTAGATGATTTAATTTGTTTATATAATTAATTTTTACATAAGTTATAGTTAAATTGGGTAGTTCTAAACATGTTATAAATTTTTTTTGACATGCATGTGTGATGGAATTGGGTCTCATTTTAGAAACATACATATTTTTCATGTGGGTCTTGATGTGGGAATTCTTGGAAATGTTCACTTAATTATTTTTTGTTTGAAAAGTATGTTTTAGTAATAATTTAATACAGGTTTTTGTTATAAATGAATTTTTCTTCAAAATAAATGGTTGTGTGTTGGGAAAATTGGTGTTTTGTTTTATAATAATTTTTTATAGGTTGGTTGTTAGGTGCAAAGAAGCTTTAAGTGTGGTGATGTTGTATGTTTAGTTTTAAAGTGGCAATATTTTTTATGTGAAAATGAGTGCGTTTTGGTGTAAACTTTGGTTTCACCATTTGTGGATATTTTATAAATTATTCAAATAGTTTATTACTTTAATTATGTGGTCCGTATGGTGTTTTGTGAAGTGGTTTGTGTGTTTAAAGGTTGGGATTATATTTTTAATATAGGGATTCGTTGTGTTTTGATGTGTGTTTTTAACTTATTCTATGGGTTTTTTGGATGGTGTGAAGTGCATTTTCAAGGTCTTTGAGGTGTTTGTAGATTTAAATGGAGATTTTCAAAAGAAAATGAATCACTTTGGGTGTGTTTTCCTTGTTGTGAACTTTTAAAATTGAACAACAGATTGTTCAACAATGGAAAACATGTTTTGATATGATTACCTTGTGTATTTAGTTTTAAAGTGACATCTCTATATGGAATCAAATGGTTTTTGGTGTAAAGTATTATTAGTTTTTTAAATGATTTCATAAATAGTTTAAATGATTTATTGATTTTTTTAGATGGCGTGAAAGTAGTATTTTGTAAGAGTTAAATATGCGTTTGTTTTTTAAGTAGTATGTTTATATAAAACGAGACATGTTTTTGGTGTAAACCCTCTTTGCGTCACTTGGTGGTGTTTTTTAAGTTGTTAAAGGGGTCATTTAATTGGGAGATTGGTGCGTAACTAGTTTTAAGGATAATTTGTTAAGTAAGTGGCTTGAAATGGCTTTCCTACTTGGAATTGGGTATGTTTATTGTGTAATCCCTTGTTGTGTTATTAAATAATGTTTTCTAAGTTGTGAAAAATGATTATGTTCTTATTTGAGTGTTGGAAAATGGGGATTTGTGAAATTATTAAGTAATGGAAAATGTATTTTGGAAAGGTGTTTTGGTGTGCATGTCTTCTTAAAATGGGGTTTGTGTATGCAAGTGGTGGATTTTTTGTGTAATGTATTATTTGGTTTGTGATGTGTGAAATTGAAATACTATGTGAATTGTGGAAACTTGTTTGAGCACAAGGGAAACCCTAGGTATCTAGGTGGGCAGACTAGAACTAGTGTGCTAGTGATCCAGAGTGGTACCATCCCTATTTCACTTAGCCAGTTTGATGCTTACAACACTAACTAAACTATGATGATGATGATGTTGGGGACCACTAAGTTATGGATAATTCTCCTACTATTGGATCTTGTGCATGAGAACAAATATTCATTATGGTTACTTTTCAATGAGGTATGAGGTTCTAGGATCCCACTAGAGCGAAATAAACCTTAGGGGATTTACCCATAGTTCTCTACTATCCATGACGTGGTGCCTTCCGTCGGTATACGGAGGACCACTTGGGTGTGTTTGTGTGTTCTCAATAAATATTTCTCTTCTTATTTAAAATAGTCATTACAAAATAGTTTTTCTTCAGGTGTTCCTTTTTAAATTTTAGTTTTTAAATGTTTTCCTTAAAATTATTTAAAAATCCTAAATTTAAATAAACATGTTAAATTATCTCTTGGATGTTGTGGCATGGAATCTTTTTATTTGGTTGTATCCTAATAGGCCTTTGGCTCACACCCTAAATACACCTTTAGGTGTATGCAGACTCTGTTGTCTCTTTGTTTCAGGTTAATGCAAGATGTGTTAGGTTGGTAGTTCGTTTTTCTTAGAAGCTTTGTGTTGGGATCTTGGTGATGGTAGCTTGAGGATGTTTCTCCTCTTTTTTCATGAAGGTTTGAGGGTTGTTTTAGTTTCCCTTGGTATCTTTGTCCTTTTTGGAAATTTTTTAGTTGAAAAATTTAAAATTTTGATTTTTATTAAAGGTGATTTTGGATAAAAATTTAAGATCTGGTTTTTAGGATTTATTGGTTATTTTGACATGGTAAATATGGGTAAATAGTTCCTAAGGATTTTGATTTTTATACTTGGGAACTTATGCCAACCCATGGGGATTGAGAACGGCCTTTGGGTCTTGCCACGGACCAGGCTGGGCACCAGGTCAGATGTAGACCCGACTTGGTTTGTGAAAAAAATTGTATCAAAGGGCAGGTTATCTCTCTTGGGTCGTGATCCTTTAGGAAGAGGCAAGGTAGGCCAGAGTTAAGGTTATTGGAACTTGATGTTTTGGCTAAGAGTAAGGTGCCTATCCAACACACCTCATGGTAGGACTCGAGTTACCAGGGAAATTTGAGGATTGTCTGAGTCTTTTGTCCTTATTGTTAATCTTTTTGGGGGGGGGGGATGAAAAGAGAGTAGGGCCAATGGTCTCATCGATCTCACAGGGCCTGGAAATCCATGTTGAGCTAGGAAAATTTCCCTAGTACTCACTTTGTGATGGTGGAGTGATTGGCGTATGGCTGCCAACCATTTATTCAAGTCACCTGCTGAAACTAATTTCCTCTTATGTTGTCTTGTGTCCCTTTGGGTTTTGGAAATTATTTTGAAAACCTCTTTTAGAGAATTTATGATATCTATATTTTTTAGTGGAAATGACATGATTTTAGAAGTTTGTATATATTCTGTTAGCTCTTATGGAAAGGAGACCCACTAAGAGTCTCGTTGAAATCCCTTTTGAGTAAGTTGATGCTAACCTACTTCTATAGTGGGAAGTCTGATCAGGCCTCCTTAGGTCAGTTTTCCCGTTAAATGGTGTGGTTTTTGTTTAATGGTGATTGGGGTGTTTGGTTTGTTTTGGTTTGCAAAGTTGGTTTCTATGGGTGTCAGGGTTTCTTTCCTTGATCAATCAATTGGAGGTGTTGTAACTTTTTGTGGTGGGTGACACATAGTGGAAATAATTTTTATGAGTTTCTTGAGGTTTTCATTTAGGTCACTTTCTCTAAGCACTGGGAATTTTTCTCTTTTCACATGTTTTTTGTAGGGATCCTATTTGAGCCTTAAGTGGGTATCGGTTTTTGCTTTGGGGGTTCATCCTTAGTTGTGACTTTTCAGGGATGGAAAGCGCTATGGTGGGGATAATTGTCACACCCGGACTTCACGCTGCGACATGTTTCTAATTTTTATTTTTATCTTATAATTTTATATTCTTATAAAAATTGTTTTTTTTTTGAAATGTGGTCTGATACCGACTGGAGTTTTTCACCTTTTCACTGATAAATGATCATTTTGGCTTGAAAATTGCTGATGCATGGGTAGGGAATGGACAAAACGGCTTCGTCATTTCAACGTGCAGCTTTCCCGGTGTGCGGGTGGTTAATTAATCAAATGGTAAAGAATTGTTTAAAAAAATTACAAATAAACACAATAATAATGATAGTAATAATAATGATAGTAATAATAATAATAATAATAATATTGAGATTATTATTATTATGATTATGATGATTATTATTATGATGATGATGATGATTATTATTATTATTATGTTTATTATTATTGTTATTATTGTTATTATTATTATTGTTGTTGTTGTTGTTGTTGATGTTATTTTTATTATTATTATTGTTATTATTATTATTATGTTTTATTTGTTTTTATTTTTATTTATTTTTGGGTAGGGATTCTTCCCCCCCTCTTCTATCTAGTCGCAACACACCCCCTCCCCTGAAACCCTAGTGCACACCCCTGCTCCCTAGCTAGCGCGTCACACTGCCCTATCTCTTGGTCAGCAGCTCCGTTCGAAAAGCCGCCCCTCAGTGCCTTTCCTCCCTCACATGACCTACATCTAGCTCCTCCTTACTCTTCTCGTGTGTGCTGGCACCATTCAGACCAGCCTCCCCCTCTCCCGATTGCGTGACTCGGCCACAGTCGGACCACCCACCAGCCGTGACCTCGCCCCGTCGCACCCAGATTCCATTGAACTACCTTCCAGTTTCCCCAAAACCCTACTACCCATGCACACCCCCCTTTTATGAACCCACTTCCCTTTCAGAAAGAATATGGCCAATGCCCCATCCCTTCGGTGACATTCTCCTTACGCGACCAGCTTCTCGGACCCCTCGCCGCAGGTGTGTCCTTCTCCGGTAGTCGGTTTCTTCCATTTGGTAGAATTCTGGGTTGGGATTTCGTTCCATGTTGGTTTCAATTTTGATATTTTTTGTTCAAATTCTTGAATTAGGGTCAAATTATGTTTTCTTGCTATGTGATTGGTGCACGGTGTTGGTTTTTCATTGAAAGTTTGAGGTTTTCTACCCCGAGGTAGGTGGTTCCATGCCCTAACACTCTTATATAATTTAATTTGTTTATCTAATAAATTTTTACAAGTCTTATAGTTAAATTTGGCAGTTCATAACATGTTCTAACATGTGTTATGAAATTGGTTCTCCTTTTAGAAACTGTCATATTTTTCATGTGGGTCTTGATGTGGGAATTCTTGGAAATGTTCAATTAATTATTTTTGGTCTGCAAACTATGTTTTGGTAATAATTTAATACACTTTTTTGTTAGAAATTTATTTTTCTTCAAAATAAATTGTTGTTTTTCAAGAAAATTGTTTTTTTGTTTTATAAAAATGTTTTGTAGGTTTTTTGTCAGGTGAAAAGTGGATCTTAGTGTGGTTATGTTGTGTTTTTAGTTTTAAAGTTTCATTCTTTTTATGAAAAACTGAGTTTTTTTGGGTGTAAAGTTTGGTTGCACCATTTGTGGATGTTTTATAAATTATTCAAATGGTTTATTACCTTAATTATGTGGTGCTTAGGGGGTTTTTGAAGTGTTCTATGTGTTTAAAGGTTGGGATTGGATTTTTAATATAGGGATTGGTTGTGTTTTGATTTATTGTTTCTAGAATGTTTTCTAATGGTTGTTTGGATGGTGAGAAGTGTGTTTTCAAGGTCTTTGAGGTGTGTGTAGATTTAAATGGATATTTTGAAAGGAAAATGAATCACTTAGGGTATGTTTTCCTTGTTGTGCACTTTTGAAATTGAACTGTAGATTGTTGAACAATGTAAAAAATGTTTTGATATGGTTACCTTGTGTATTTGGTTTTAAAGTGACATATATATAAGGAATCAAATGGTTTTTTGGTGTAAAGTCTTCTTAGTTTTTTTAAATGATTTAATAAATAGTTTAAAATATTTATTGATTTATTTAGATAGAGTGAAAGTAGTATTTTGGAAGAGTTAAATATGTGCTTATTTTTAAAGTAGTATCTTCATATAAAACGAGACATTTTTTTAGTTTAATCCATATTTGCATCACTTGGTGGTGTTTTATAATCGGTCTAAGAAGGTAATTTAATTATACAAGTGGTGCAGAACTAGTTTTAGGGAGTATTTGTTAAGAAATTGGTTTGAAATGTATTTCCCACTTCGAATTGGGTATGTTTATTGTGTAATACCTTGTTGTGTTATTTAATAATGTTTTACAAGTTGTAAAAATTAATTATGTTGTTCTTTAATTTTTTCCAAATGGGGATTTTTGAGACGGTTAAGTAACAAAAAATGTATTTTTTGAAAGGTATTTTGGTGTGCGTGTGTTCTTAAAATGGTGTTTGGTTATGCAAGTGGTGGATTTTGTGTGTAATATCTGGTTTGGTTTGTGATGTGTGAAAGTGATAAATGATGTGAATGTGTAAACTTTTTCAAGAACAAGGGAAACCCTGGGTATCTAAGTGGGTGGACTAGAACTAGTGTACTAGTGATCCAGAGTGGTACTCTCCCTGTTTCACTTAGCCAGTTTGATGCTTACAACACTAACTAAACTATTATGATAATGGTGTTGGGGACCACTAGGTTATGGATGATTATCCTACTAGTGGCTCATGTGCATGAGAAAAAATATTTATTATGGTTAATTTTCACAGAGGTATGAGGTTCTAGTGTCCCACTCAAACTAGATAAACCATAGGGGTTAACCCAAGTTCTCTACTATCCATAATGTGGTGCCTTCCATCGGTATATGGAGGACCACTTGGGTGTGCGTGTGTGTTCTTAATGAATTTTTATCTTCCTCTTTAAAATAGTGTTTTCAAAATGGTTTTTCTTCAAGTGTTCCTTTTTAACTTTTATTTTGTAAACATTTTCCTTAAAAGTGTTTAAAAATCATGAATTTGAATAAACATGTTAAATTATCTCTTGGATGTTGTGGAATGGTATCTTTTTTTTTGGTGGTATCTTACTAAGCCTTTGTCTCACACCCTGCATACACCTTTGGGTGTATGCAAAATTAGTTTTCTCTTTATTTAAGGTTAAGGCAAGATGTTTCTGGTTGGTAGTTCATTTTTCCTAGTGGCTTGGTGTTGGGATCTTGGTGGCAGAGGCTTGAGCTTGTTTCTCCTCTTATTTCATAAAGGTTTGATGGTCGTTTTGGTTTCCCTTGGTGTAGTTTTCCTTTTTGGAATTTTTTTGTTTTAAAATTTAAAATTTTGAATTTATTAAAGGTGATTTTGGTTAAATTTTTAAGATCTGGTTTTTGGATTTTATTGGTTATTTTAACATGTTAAATACGGGTAAATAATTCTTAAGGATTTTGATTTTGATACTCGGGAACTTGTGTCAGCCCGTGGGGATCATGAACGCCCTTTGAGTCTTGTCGTGGACTGGGTTGGGTGCCAGTTTAGATGGAGACCCGTCTTGGTTTGTGACAAAATGGTATCAAAGGGCAGGTTAGCTCTCTTGGGTTGTGCTCCTTTAAGAAGAGTCAGGGTAGAACAAAGTTAAGGTTATTGGAACTCGATGTTCTGGCTACAAGTAAGGTGCTTGGCCAGCACACCTCGTGGCGGGACTTGAGTTACCAGGTAAATTTGTGGTTTGTCTCAGTCTTTGTTCCTTGTGGTTAATCTTTTTTTTCGGAAATGAAAATGGAGTATAGTCAATGGTCTCATCGAGCTTGCAGGGCCTAGAAAGCCATATGGATCCAGGTATATTTCTCTAGTATACTCTTTGTGATGGTAGATTTATTGGCGTATAGCTGCCAACCATATGTCCAAGTTACCCACCGACACTAATTTTCTCTTATGTTGTCTTTTGTCCATTTGGGTTTTGAAAATTATTTGGAAAACCTCTATTTGAGAATTTATAAGATCTTGATTTTTTAAGTGGAAATGAATTTATTTTCAGAGTTTGTGTATCTTATTTTAGTTCTTATGGAAAGGAGACCCATTATGATTCTTTTTGAAATCCCTTTGGAGTAAGTTGATGCTAACCTATTTCTATGGTGGGAAGTCCGCTCGGACCTCCTCGTGTCATTTTTCCCATTAAAAGGTGTGGTTTGTATTTAATAGTGTTTGGGGTGTTTTGGTTTGTGAATTTGGTTTCCATGGGTGCGAGAGTTCTTTTCCTTGATCAATCAACTGAAGGTGTTCTAACTTTTTAGGGCAAGTGACATATAGCGAAGAGTCTTTTTATGAGTTTCTTGAGGTTGTATTTTAAGTCACTCTCTCTAAGCACGGAGTGTTTATCTCTTTTCACCAATTTTTTTTGTATGGATCCTCTTTGAGCTTTAAGGGGGAATCCATTTCTGCTTTGGGGGTTCAACCTTAGTTCTGGATTTTCGAGGATGGAAATTTCTATGGTGGAAAGAATTGTAACACCCAAACTTCACGTTGTGCCATGTGTTGTAATTTTTATTTTTATCTTATAATTTTATATGCTTCTAAAAATTGTTTTGTTGAAATTCGGGCCAAGACCAACTAGATTTTTGTGCTTTTTCACTGACAAATGAGCGTTTTGGCTTGAAAATGCCCGACGCGTGGGCAGGGCACAGGAGAAGCAGCTTCGCGAGTTTAACATGCGACTTGCCCGGTGCGTGGGTGGTTAATTAATCAATTGGATAAACATTGGTTAAAAATAATTTATGAATCAACCCAACAACAATAATAATAATAATAATAATAATAATAATATTATTATTATTATTATTATTATTATGTTTTATTTTATTTTTATTTTTATTTATTTTTGGGTATGGCTTCTTCTCCCCCTCCCCCCTTCTATCTGGTCGCGGCACACCCCCTCCACCGACACCCTATTCTGCGCCCCTGCTCCCCAGCTAGCCCATCGCACCCCCTTGCCTCCCGACCAGGAGCTTCATCTGACAAGCCGCCCCCTAGTGCCCTGCCTCCCTCACATGGCCCACATCTGGTAGCTCCCTCCTCTACTCGTGTGTGTCGTCACCCTATGGACTGACCTCCCCCTCTCCCGGTTGCATAACCCAGCCACCACCATACCACCCGCCAGCCACAACCTCGCCCTGTCATACCCATATTCTTTTGTTCCACCATCTAGTTTCCCCTCACCATTTCTACCCACGCACATCACCCTTGGACACACCCTCTTCCCTTCTGGTAAGACTATTGTTGATGCCTTATCCCTTTGGCAACATTCTCCTTGTGCGACTAGCTTCTCGGACCCCTCTTCGTAGGTGTGTCCTTCTCCGGTAGTTGGTTTCTTCCATTTGGTAGAATTTTGGGTTTGGGTTTCATGACTTGTTGGGTTCGATTGTGATATTTTGGGTTCAAATTCTTGAATTAGGGTCAAATTATGTTTTCTTGCGGTGTGATTGACACATGATGTTGGTTTTGCATCAAAATTTTGAGGTTTTCTACACTGAGGTAGGTGGTTCAATGCCCTAAAACTCTTAGATGATTAAATTTTTTTATATAATTAATTTTTATAGGTCTTATAGTTAAATTGGGTAGTGTGAAACGTGTTCTAAAAATATTTTGACATGCATGTGTGATGGAATTGGGTCTCCTTTTAGAAACGGTCATATTTTTCATGCGGGTCTTGATGTGGGAATTCTTGGAAATGTTCACTTAATTATTTTTGGTGTGAAAGTATGTTTTGGTTATAATTTAATACATGTTTTTGTTAGAAATGAATTTTTATTCAAAATAAATGGTTTTGTGTCGGGAAAATTGGTGTGTTGTTTTATAAAAATGTTTTATAGGTTGGTTGTTAGGTGAAAAGCGGGTTTTAGTGTGATGATGTTGTGTGTTTAGTTTTAAAGTGGAAATATTTTTATGTGAAAGTGAGTTTGTTTTGGTGTAAACTTTGGTTTCACCATTTTTGGATGTTTTATAAATTATTCAAATAGTTTATTACCTTAATTATGTGGTTCGTATGGTGTTTTTGAAGTGGTTTTTGTGTTTAAAGGTTGGGATTGGATTTTTAATATAGGGATTGGTTGTTTTTTATGTGTGTTTTGATGTAATGTTTCCATAATGTGTTCTAAGGGTTTTTTGGATGGTGTAAAGTGTTTTTTCAAGGTCTTTGAGGTGGGTGTAGATTTAAATGGATATTTTCAAAGTAAAATGAACCACTTTGGGTGTGTTTTCCTTATTGTGACTTTTTGAAATTGAACTGCAGATTGTTGAACAATGGAAAACATGTTTTGATATGGTTATCTTGTGTATTTGTTTTTAAAGTGACATCTCTATATAGAATCAAATGGTTTTTGGTTTAAAGTCTTCTTGGTTTTTTTAAATTATTTAATAAATTATTTAAATGATTTATTGATTTATTTAGATGGTGTGCAAGTAGTATTTTAGAAGAGTTAAATATGAGTTTTTTTAAAGTAGTATGTTTATATAAAATGAGACATGTTTTTGGTGTAAACCCTCTTTTCGTCAGTTGGTGGTGTTTTATAAGTGGTGCAAGCGGGTCATTTAATTATGCAAGTGGTGCGAAACTAGTTTTAATGAGAATTTGTTAAGCATGTTGTTTGAAATGGTTCTCCTACTTAGAATTGGGTATGTTTATTGTGTAAACCCTTGTTGTGTTATTTAGTAATGTTTTCTAATTTTTTCAAATTGATTATGTTCTTATTTTAGTGTTTCCAAATGGGGAATTGTGAAATGATTAAGTAACGAAAAATTTATTTTGGAAAAGTATTTGGGTGTGTGTCTGTTATTAAAATGGTGTTTGGTTATGCAAGTGGAGGATTTTGTGTGTTATGTATTGTTTGGTTTGTGATATGTTAAAGTGATATACTATGTGAATGTGGAAACTTTTTTGAGCATAAGAGAAACACCATGTATCTAGGTGGGTGGACAACAACTGCTATACTAGTGATCCAGAGTGGTACAGTCCCTGTTTCACTTACCCATTTTTATGCATACAACACTAAATAAACTATAATGATGATGATGTTGGGGAACACTAGGTTATGGATGATTCTCCAACTAGTGGGTCATCTTCATGAGAATGTATATTTATCATGGTTACTTTTCACCGAGGTATGAGCTTCCAGGGTCCCACTTGAGCTATATAAACCTTAGGGGAATTACCTATACTGCTCTACTATAGCGACCCAAGCCTTTTACATATAACATTTAATTATTTTAAGAGTAATTAATCATCAGAGTACTAGCCAAGGATCATTAAGTCTAGTGTCTTGGAAGACTAGGTATATATAACATAAAACATGGGACTAAAAAAAGACTTCTTTATTTAATTTTCATAATGAGATCCTAAGTTCCTTTGAGATCTTACATATGCATAGGGTACCCTGGAGAACACATGAACAAAGGGATTAGCTAAAAAAGCCCGGTAAGGGAATGAACATAAGCATACATCTCAATCACATGAGTTAAGAGGCATGACATAATGATATCCAAAGCATGAAACTTATGAAATCATTTAATATAAGCATGGGATCATATAATAATGGAATCATATAAATGTGGAAGAATCATAAAACATTTATTTAGTACGGTTCAAGGCTAACCGCCAATCCCATTTCCCATTTCAGTACGGGTCAAGGCTAACCGCCAATCCCGTTTCCCATTTCAGTACGGGTCAAGGCTAACCGCCAATCCCGTTTCACATCGCATCTCATGAGACTTAACCTTAACCAATGAATTGGAGTGATATCTGGGCGCAGCCATCTCAGCATATTCATGAATATTCTTTCCACATAAATAATCTTACCACATAAATAATCATACATAATCAACCATACATAAACATAAGGGTACCCATGGAAAGAATTGGGTACCACAATCATGACATAAAACATATCCAATGGGCGTATCACGAAAGTGTCCATGAAAGGAAGGTATTAGAACATAAATAGACATTCATAGGTTAAAATAGGCATATAACATGATAATTGGTGCCAAATATAAGTGAAAACATATAAAAAAATGTATTTTAGAAACATTATCATTAAAACATTTTTGTGTGGTTTTAAGGAAAACACTCTAGAGCTTTTCAAATAGAAAAAAGGAAATTATTTTATATAAAAACTGAATTGAACCAAGAATTTTTTTCATAATAAAAATACTGATTTTATAAATACAATGGTGTTTTAAAACATAGGATATATTGCACTTGAAATTTGGGTAAAAATTTGAGAAGTCCCCTTAAAACAGGTTGGCTTATCGGAAAGTTCTAAGGATGGAATATTTCAAAATCATGTATATCCCTGAAAGAATGTTATGAAAGGGTCTTGATATAAGAATCTTTCACAACTAAACAGAAGTCATAATATTCACATAGATAGATAATATAACACCATTTTGAAATAAAGATAAGGCAACCCGAAAGAACAAAGAAGGTTCGGGTAGAATTCGTTACGATTTTATCGACATGGTGTCGGGTGTGACCAAGAGGATTTGATGAGAGAGAAAAGGGGTTTCTAATCACTTATAAAACATTAGGGAAGTATGGGAGAGGTGTATAAATATACCCCATCACTTGGTATTACAAAAAAAAGACATAGCATAGAGAACAATCTAGATTAAGAGTGAAAAGGGGGAGGATCCCTTACCTTAAGTCTGTTGGTGTTCTCCACTTGATATTAATGACCTGAATAGTCAAATTAGGTTTATTAATAAATAATTCAATAACCTTATATACATGTAAAATATTTATTATAACCTTTTTAAGTTCATTTATACCCATTTTGATTGATTATAATGTTCAATTTCATGGTTCGGGTCCGTTTGTTTCCTTGGGTTTTAATGATCAGTTCACTTGTGTTTGGGTTCGGATAAAATGTAAGATGAAAGTGGTCATCCAGAATTGATGTTATATAGAATTAGTAAACATCCATAATGTTACATGGTTACAAAATTCGTTTGGTTAATTGGAGTGAAAGAGAACCATGACATAAGACATTAATGATAAACTCTTGAATTAATTTTAGCGATTTTACTCGTAATTAACTTGTTTTGTATTATTATTCGATATCATGAGTGTATATGGATTACAAAACCATAAATAGGATATATAAAATATATAATAATCTGGTTCAACCATAACATAAATGGTTTCATTATCATAAACAAAGATGATAAAAGAAATTGATAAACCGTTGTCCTTGAATGTGCTAAATTAGCACATCTCAAACTGTGCTTTCATTTCTTTCAAATAAAAGGGGGGAAACGAGAGAAGATAATTAAATATACCACAAGCATGAAGATATTACAATAAATTTATGCTACTGGATTTATCAAACTATTATGGTGAAGGGAGTTGAGGAAAGAAATTAAAAATAAAAGAACTTAAAAGAAAAGAAGAAATTTGGGAAGAGGAATTTACCTCTTGAGACTTCCTCCTTTGAGAACCTCTTAAGGGGAGAGGTTTTGGTATTTTGAGGATTCTGAGAGATTTTGGACGTGGGTAAGGACCTTGGGGAGAGATTTGGGCATAATTTAGAGAAGTCTTGGATCTTTAGAGGAGTGGAGAGAAGAGGGAGTGAAGGGGGTTTTTATAGTGGAGGAGAGGAGGGATTTAATGATATTATAATCATTAATTTATTATTTATTCCCAAGACAAGGAATGGTAAGTATTCCATGACCAAGAATAGTAAATCGGTCATGTGAATTCTATCCAAGTGGGCTTACATCAGCAGAGCATCATCAATGACTCAATTAATCCAATATTTAGCATTTATTGTAAATTATCAAATTCTACTATTCATAAAAAATTCAAGTATTTCAGAAAAATCTCAAAAATTCACCCTAACCATTTTTCGATGTGTAGAATCAAAAAATGAAGTCCATTTTTTAAAAATAATTTTATAAATATGATTATTTTAATATTTAATTAAAATAATAATTTATTATCAAAACCAGTTTTAAAACATTCATTAACTCATTCTAAAATATAGGTATATCATAATTTCAACTTGAATATTATTTTTATACCACCATAGGTGAGGTTACTATTCATTAGGGTATATCACTATTCATAAGGGTATGTTACTATTCATTAGGGTAGGTTACTATTCACCAAAAAATATTTTTGTTTTATTAGACTCCAAAAAACATCTTGAACACAACCGTGTATACCGGATTTTCGAAATTCCAAACACATAAGTGAAAAAATTATGTTTAAAGGTCACTTATCACTTAGTAGTTCATTATGTTGTGCTTTCATGTGATTTTATGACATAAATATAAGAATGGAATTTCCATTTAAAAACTTTGGGTCGTTACATTCTTCCCCCCTTATGAAATTTCGCCCTCGAAATTTCGTTTTACATACTAAGCCAAAAACAGGTGCGGGTACTTTTCCTTCATTGCTTCATCCAATTCTCATGTTGCTTCTTCAAACTTATGGTTCCTCCACAAAACCTTGACAAGATGGGTTGTCTTGTTGCGTAGAACCTTATCTCCCCGATCCAGAATCTTTACTGGCTGCTCCTCATAGGAGAGATCATCTTCCAACTACACCACCTCTGAGTTTAGTACATGTGAGGGATCAGGTATGTACTTCCTCAAGAGTGATACATGAAAAACATCATGAACTTGAGCCATATTCGGTGGAATTTCAAGCCAATAGGCCACGGCTCCTATGCGGTCAAGGATCTCAAAGGGGCCAATATACCTTGGGCTTAGCTTCCCTTTCTTCCCGAATCGCATGACTCTCTTCCATGGAGATATTATAAGGAAGACTTTATCTCCAACATCAAACTCCAAGTCCCTTCAACGATTTTCAGCATAGCTCTTTTGCCGACTTTGAGCAGCTTTGATGTGTTTCTGGATGACTTGAACCTCTTTTGTCATCTCTTGAACAAGACCGGGTCCAAGTAGCTTTCTTTCTCCAACTTCTTCCCAATAGGTTGGAGTTCTACATCACTTTCCATATATAGATTCATATGGATCCATTTGAATACTCGAGTGGAAGTTATTGTTGTATGAGAACTCAACCAATGGGATATGCTTATCCCATCCACCTTTTAATTCTAGAGAGTGGGATTTAAGCATATATTCAAGCATCTGAATAGTTCTTTCAGACTGGCCATCAGTTTGGGGGTGTAGGTCGTGCTGAAATTTAATTCAGTACTCAAAACATGTTGAAGACTCCTACAGAATTTAGATGTGAACCTTGGATTTCGGTCAGAGACAATTGAGAGTGGAACACCATGTAGTCTCACCACTTCCTTCACAAATATCTTTGCAAGTTGTTCAAGAGAGAGATCTTCCTAAATAGTGATGAAATGGGATGTCTTGGTGAGTCGGTCAACCACAACCCATATCGCATTATTTCCCTTCGACGTCTTCGAGAGACCCGTGACAAAGTCCATAGTAACATTTTCCCATTTCCACATGGGTATAGGCAATGACTGCATCATACCTTTGGACTTTTTCCCTCATATTTAACTTGTTGACATACCAAGCACCTTGATATATATTCTGTAATATTCTTCTTCATATTATCCCACCAGAAGTGTTCTTAGAGATCACAGTACATTTTGGTACTCCCAGGATGGATAGAGAAGGTCGAGCTATGTGCATCAATCATGTAACACCCCAAGATTTCATAGTGTGTTATTTCTTCAAAATAATTCAATAACTTGCACTACATGCAACACCGAGTTCAAGCACACCATGACTTACCAAACAAGCCATTCAAAAGAGGTTATGAATATTATTAACTAAATTTTAAACTTTATATAATCCTTATAATTTTAGAATCCATATTATGAGTTTCTTAGACATAATGTAAGAACAATTTCATTTTCAGTATTTCACTTTTACCAACTTTTAACAGTGAACCCTTTTTAAATACAATATTTTAAACTTTTTGACTAAATGGGGACATCAAAAATTTAAAATGAAACATCCCAAGCTTCCACGGTACGCTTCTCTTTGAATAATACAGTAGCGTGTGTTGTACGCAACTTTGAGTTCTAACACACACCATAACCAAATCAAACTAGCCGTTATGAATAGTAATACCTACTTTTTGAAATTTTATAAATTTTATCTCTCAAAATGGACTTCATTTTTGGATTCTAAGTATCGAATTTAGCCTAAGGTGAAATTTTGGTACTTTTCGGATAACTTTAATATTTTGATGAATAGTGAAAATTACTAAATTTTAATTAAAAACAACTTTTTTAATCAAAATAATTAATAGTGATAAATTATGAATTTGAGTGTTTTTAAAGTATATTTAGAATATAATTTTACCATTTAATAAAATGTTGGTCATTGGACATAATTTCACAATTAAACCGGACATAAATAAGTATCAATCTTTTGATAGTTATTATATCTTAAAAACACGATTTTTGTTTTGACAGCGGGAATTAATTTTAAATTAATTTTTACCACTTCTGTGTTTTGAATTTGAAAAATGGATTCCATATTTGTAATCAGGATGTCCAAATTGTTTAAATAGGTAACTTTTATTTTTAGACATTTTGAATAAATACTTCGGTAAATATTTCATTTACCATGGTTAAAGGGTAAATCTGGTAAATAAAGGTTAAAAAATAATATTATAATAATACTAAATTACCCTAAAACGTGTAATAACCTTATTTGTGGATACATGGCCGACCATGGGCGTCTTTGGGTCGATTTTGGGACCCCATGAAGGTGATAGGGACACTTTATTTTAATTAAGTTAAAATAAGTACAAAAATGACATAAGCATATATCTTTTAGAAAAACAATTTTTACATAGGGTTATATATGTTGGATTTTCAACTATAAATATTCATTATAAATATAAAAATATTTCCTACGTAATGATATTTTATTTATAATTTTTAGACATTAAATAATTTAGTTTATTTATGATACAATGATGATGTAGTAATTACCATAATAGTGAAAAATTAAAATAATTGATATTATAAATACCAAAATAAATATAATTTGAGACTTTTATTGAATTAAACTAATTTTCTAGGTTACTATTTCATATTAGGATTGATTTAATTGACTTTTTTCGAAGTAATAATTCTTTTATGAGTTTTAAAAAAATCAACTATTGAATAGTGTCAAAATTGACATAAAAGAGTTTTTAAAAAAATATTATATTATTAATTGATATTAAACTCCTAAAAATATAAGGTTCGGCCAAGATACTTATATAATGATAGGTGTATCATTAATGCACCACTTGGGTGTCTATTTTATGTATATAGTAAGTTTATTAACCATATAATATAAAAATACAAAGAGACATTGTAAAAGTGAAATTAATTAAATTAGAGTTAATACTTAAAGATAAGGTTAATATTGTAACCCAAACCTGTCTAAATTATATTGGTTGAATTTTTTTCGACCCATCCCAACCTTAAAATTTAAATAATCAACTTTTGAGCCATTAAAAACCGAATATGAATTTATTATAAATTAATATTTCTAGCTTTTTCCAAAGGTGCCCCTCACCCCTCTTATAAAAGGGAACTCCCCCTTCTCATTACTTCACACCATAAAAGCCTTTTGTTTCGGCCAAACCTACCCCAATACTCTCTAAACTTTACAAACTACAACTTAGAGGCCTTATTTTGATCAGAAATCCAATTTAAGGATCCCTTTTGATCAAATCAAAAGGAAGAACCCGAAGAAGAGGTAATGTTTTCACCACCCTTTTTCAAATTCATTTCTTCTTCAACTTCTTCTTTATTTGTTATTCCCATTATAAAATAATTAATCCAGTATCTCCTATATACTTTAATATTATTATAAATATGGTACAACCTTATTCAGTATTCTATCCACCCTTTGAATAACATGTCACCATACGTGCGTACGTACGGCTTACCGTCTCCACGTCGTGGTGTAATTGTTATTCAATAAATTATTATTTTGGATGGGTATAATAATGATGTGTAATTCATGTAAATAATAAATATAACATGATAATTATTCTTTATATATGATATACCACCCAATTATATATTATTTTAATATCAAAATAATGATATTGTCGCTCGTGTGTACGTACGGACTACCGTCTCCACGAACGCGATGAGATTCATTCTCTATCGTATCCATTCAAGTATAATTATCATTTGATGATTTAAAAATAATGTTTAAGGACTTGATATCATTCTGTATATGAATAAAATAAAACCTATCCATGACAACCACGACTTACGTAACAAAACATATAAAAGAAAACGAGTAAGTTAACACCCGAAACAACGATAATTCTAAGATATTATTAACAAAGCAATGTTAAAAGATCATATATGATATCATATGAATGTATATGATTCTTGTATAATTTAATAAAAATTATTTCACCATTATACAGGAGGTTAACCTACCCCTAACCAAGGATAAGTACAAGGTAAGGGGTTTTCATCTCACTCCTTATTCTCGTGAGATTCATGCCATATTTCCACTATTACATTTTGTGTGCTGTATTTACTGCCCATAATTATATTCTTTGTGTAATACATTGTAATTTATGTGTATTTACATATTCATTGTATGATAACTCTTTCATGGGTTGTACGTTTCGTAAGTTACCAAAACGGTAAGGGTTTATTTCGCAATCTCTTCAATCTCCGAGGTTGTTTATACGTAATAATCTACTGGGATTTCTTTATCATCCACATCCATGTTTCTTCGAAATGTATTTCAAAACATTTTTACTATTTACACAGAATATGGGTTAAATTTATTTATACCCTTATGTGTTTTTAAATGAATCTTTCCATCATTTTCCAAACAAGGCACTTTTTACCTTTCGACAAATTTAAGGTAAGAATGTTTTTTTAACTTATACGGCGGGTGTGTCTATTTACCGCCGTTATAAAACCGTCAAAGCTTCCCTTACAATATTATAAGAATATTTTCAAAGTAAATGTTTTATTTTATAATTATTTGACTTTTAAATTATTTTAAAATGAATATTTTAAGAATTTTTGAAAGGTACTCTTTATCAAGATCATAATTTTAAATGTTTTAAAGATTTATCTTTCTAAATATTTTTAATTAATGTCCATGCTTTCAAAATGATTTTAAGGATTTATTTATATGGACATGAATGTTTTGAAATGATATTTATTTTCAAATGTTTCAAAGTGGTATGGGACACTTTGATTCAAAAATCTCTTTTAAATTACTTTCTTTATAAATGTGTGACTTGTAATGATTTCGAGAGAAGAGATATTTCTCTCAAATAGTGTTGATTTCATCTATGTCAACATCCTTTGATGGATTTTAAGCTTATTTGAAGTTGATTTATTATGATACAAAACTTCTATATTGTATTGAAGGTTTTGTGATATTTTTGACTGTGGATGTGCTATTTTTATACCATTCATGGTTTATGGTGAAAATATTGACATTTCCTATGCTAGTTTTAATATGAATGTTTATGTTATGTTTAAACTTTTTCATATGGGAATGAATTGGACTTAATATATGACGGGTGGAGCTCGCTATAGCTCCTCGATGCATCGGTAGGTCTCATGAGACAAACTAGTGTCTTGGCACAAGGCCTTGGAAAAATATTATTTGTAGTCTTGGCATGAGGACTTGGCTATGTGGTTATGATAGTCTGGCATTATGCATTCCATCATTATGAAAGTGGTTATTGATATTTCATGTGATTATTCGATTAGTAGAATATCCATGTGAATAATTAAATGGCATTATTTCATTTTAGTTTTTCCATACTATGTTGAAGTTCATGTTTAAAAGGCTTTTGTTTTAGTTATACATTGCCTTAAATTTTTATTCTTATTTATGAAAGTTTCTGCTTTATTGTTATCCTTACTGGGCATTTGAGCTCACCCCTTTTCTATGTTTTATTTTTTCCAGGATGTGAAGAAGTAATTTGTGAATGACCTCCAGGGATAGTATGTGGGGATATGAGTGTGGAATATGGAGAAAATATATTGTTGTAGCTTTTCACTTATTGATGTAATGTAAAACTTTATGAATATATCTAGTGTTTCCAAGGATACTAAACCAAT
Organism: Viscum album; assembly: GCA_963277665.1. NCBI lineage: Eukaryota > Viridiplantae > Streptophyta > Magnoliopsida > Santalales > Viscaceae > Viscum > Viscum album. Next base: position 1,727,054,512 of record OY728123.1, read on the forward strand.
CGGTCTTTCGAGATTTTATCTTTCTCGTGATCATTCCAATGTCATGTAATAATGCACTGACTCTGGGTAACTGGGGTCGGGGCATTACAATTGGTATCAGAGGAAGTTTAGTACAAACCTTGGAAGCTAGATTTAGATAAACTCTGATTAGAGAACGTAGACCTAAGATGATCTTTGAGGATTGGTATAGAAGAACTTCCTAGAATTTTGGTATTGTAGAGCTTTTGTGAGTTTTCCGAGCAATACATCCCTGTCTAGATATGAGCAGGTAGAGGCAGCTCTGGCACAGATGTACCTAGGGGTAAAACTCGAAAACACTACTTTGAGCTAGACTTGAACGGGAACTGGTGCACGAAAACGGGCCTTGCTGCACTCTTGGTTACGACACTCCCGTGGGATATGCTTAGGATAACTCTCATTTTCTTTACAAATCATTATGAAGGGTTTATGAGTATATACTTCCTCAAAGAAAACATTTATATAATTGTGGATTATATCGATAAACTATTTAATTTATGTTATGTGTCTAACAAGTTTGGGATTAGGTATAGTTATTCATAAACTAATCTAGTGTATGCCATTGTTTAGAAATGGCGCCCAGTAGAAGGAATGAGAACTCCAGCAATGCACATGATCCAAAGAGAAAGAAGGATCATATCTTTCATGGTCTTAAGCCAGAATTTATAAGAGAAATAGTCTCTCATGTATTATCATCATATGAAGAAATAATATCATGTGTTGATAAGATAATTAAAGAGTTTATTGAGTCCTATGGATTTGAAGGGAAGCAAGAGAAGAAAAGGATGGAAGAGAGAAATATGGATAAAGGGAAGTGGGAAAAGAAGAATTTTCCCATATGTGATAACTGTGGGAAGAAACACCCTAGAACTTGCCTGAAAGGAATGGGAGTTTGTTATAAGTGTGGAGGAAAAGGGCACAAAGTACGTGACTGCAAGGTTAAGAAAATAGTTTCAAATGTACAATGCTTAATTTGCAAGGAGTTTGGACACTACGCTAACCTATGTCCCAGTCATTAGACTATTCCGCAAATGATGCTATTGGATAATAATCAAGTTATGATACTACCACAGATGAAACGGAATGATTATAGTTCTTATGTTGATTATGTCATTTGAGTGTTGTATCAATAATGTACTTGTTATAATAATTATGGAGTATATAAGGATTGTACTGCAGTACTATTTCATTAAGGACTTGAGATTGTGTGGAACAAAGAAAAGTGACTCAATCGTACGATAAATTTTTGGAAAATATATGGTTGAGAGAATGATAAACCATAATATAGTTCTGATACCGAGGTAGTGATTTTGGAATAATACATGATTGATTTGGATAAATTATATTGGATATTCCTGACTACCTTGAAACTGATTAATGATTTGTATATTCCATCATTGTTGGGGTTTAAAAAAATTTTGGATTGAAGGAGTATATCTATTATTCTTTAAGTAATAAGGGATCATGAATGTAATCAATAAGGTCTTATGGTAATTTAGGATGTTGCAGTGTTTTAAAAGAATATGTGATGATGGTGTTCACATGTTATTACGCGGGAAAAAGGATCTTTATTGTGTTTACCTTCCTTATAAATTTTGGACTGAAGTATTTTGGATAGTTCTAGTTTGGATTATTTTGGATTGCCATAAAAGGACAACCCGGAGGTCGGGTGGCAACCCGTCGAGTCCGGAAAGGCCGCGAGACTTGAACCCACAACTGAAAGGCAACAATGGTGTATCACCTACCACTGACCCACATGATGTCCGAGATTAAATAATGTAGTTTTTTTTAAAATATCTGGTAGATGAATTATAAATTCGTTTTTTTGGAACCTATACGAATAGGATAAATAGAATATTTTTTTACGTTCTATTATCTTTTAGAGTGAAATATGAGTTTGTGGTAGAAATTAGTTAAAGGATGGAACTCGTCAAGAATATATTTTTCTTCTTCTCTTATTCTATGAATAAATTAATTCTTATACTTTATTTAAGGAATCCTAAAACCAAAAATGTGTTATCCTAATACCATATGTTTTGTTGAACCAATGGTATTTCAAATCATCATAGATTGATAAATTTAAGGACCTCAATTTTACACTTGTTTGTGATTGATGACCTCAATCACTACTTATGAATATTTACATTTTTCCTCCAATTATATGTCTCTAATTTCCACCAATGTTCTCCTAATAGAGATCATAATTTGGTGGTGACCCTTTCATTTCTCTTTTCCTCATATTAAGACTAAATTTTAGTAACCCAATTTCCGATGTGGGTTTTCCCACAAAGATATTTTCTATTTTCAACCTTTTATTTTAGAAGAACAATTTCAAATTGTGAGGACGCAATTTATTGAAGGAGGGGAGAATGTAACACCCCAAGATTTCATAGTGTGTTATTTCTTCAAAATAATTCAATAACTTGCACTACATGCAACACCGAGTTCAAGCGCACCATGACTTACTAAACAAGCCGTTAAAAAGAGGTTATGAATAGTATTAACTAAATTTTAAACTTTATATAATCCTTATAATTTTAGAATCCATATTATGAGTTTCTTAGACATAATGTTAGAACAAATTCATTTTCAGTATTGCACTTTTACCAACTTTTAACAGTGAACCCTTTTTAAATACAATATTTTAAAATTTTTGACTAAATGGGGACATCAAAAATTTAAAATTAAACATCCCAAGCTTCCACGGTACGCTTCTCTTTGAATAATACAGTAGCGTGTGTTGTACGCAACTTCGAGTTCTAACACACACCATAACCAAATCAAACTAGCCGTTATGAATAGTAATACCTACTTTTTGAAATTTTATAAATTTTATCTCTCAAAATGGACTTCATTTTTGGATTCGGAGTATCTAATTTAGCCTAAGGTGAAATTTTGGTACTTTTCGGATAACTTTAATATTTTGATGAATAGTGAAAATTACTAAATTTTAATTAAAAACAACTTTTTTAATCAAAATAATTAATAGTGATAAATTATGAATTTGAGTGGTTTTAAAATATATTTAGAATATATTTTTACCATTTAAAACAATTTTGGTCATTGGACATAATTTCACAATTAAACCGGACATAAACAAGTATCAATCTTTTGATAGTTATTATATCTTAAAAACACGCTTTTTATTTTGACAGCGGGAATTAATTTTAAATTAATTTCTACCACTTCTGTGTTTTGAATTTGGAAAAATGTATTCCATATTTGGAATCAGGATGTCCAAATTGTGTAAATAGGTAAGTTTTATTTTTAGACATTTTGAATAAATACTTCGGTAAATATTTTATTTACTATGGTTAAAGGGTAAATCTGGTAAATAAGGGTTAAAAAATAATATTATAATAATACTAAATTACCCTAAAACGTGTCCTAACCTTATTGGTGGATACATGGCCGAACATGTGCATCTTTGGGTCGATATTGGGACCCCATGAAGGTGATAGGGAAACTTTATTTTAATTAAGTTAAAATAAGTACAAAAATGACATAAGCATATATCTTTTAGAAAAACAATTTTTACATAGGGTTATATATGTTGGATTTTAGACTATAAATATTCATTAGAAAGATAAAAAAATTTCCTACATAATTATAGTTTATTTACAATTTTTAGACATTAAATAATTTAGTTTATTTATGATACAATGATGATGCAGTAATTACCATAATAGTGAAAAATTAAAATAATTGATATTATAAATACCAAAATAAATATAATTTGAGACTTTTATTTAATTTAACTAATTTTATAGGTTAATATGTCATATTAGTATTTATGTAATTTACTTTGTTCGAAGTAATAATTCTGTTATAAGTTTTACAAAAATCAACTATTGAATAGTGTCAAAATTGACATAAAAGAGTTTTTAAAAAAATATTATATTATTAATTGATATTAAACTCATAAAAATCTAAGGTTTGGCCCAGAGACTTATATCATGATATTTGTATCATTAATTCACCACTTGGGGGGTCTCTTGGATGTATATAGTAAGTTTATTAACCATATAATATAAAAATACAAAGAGACATTGTAAAAGTGAAATTAATTAACTTAGAGTTAATACTTAAAGATAAGGTTAATATAGTAACCCAAACCTCTCTAAATTATATTGGTTTAATGGTTTTCTACCCATCCCGACATTAAAATTTAAATAATCAACTTTGGAGCCATTATAAACCGAATATGAATTTATTATAAATTAATATTTCTAGCTTTTCCAAAGGTGCCCCTCACCCCTCTTATAAAACGGCACTCCCCCTTCTCATTACTTTACACATTCAAAGCCTTTTGTTTCGTCCAAACCTGCCCAAATACTCTCTAAAATTCCCACACTACAACCTAGAGGCCTTATTTTGATCATAAATCCAACTTAAGGATCCCTTTTGATCAAATCAAAAGGAAGAACCCGAAGAAGAGGTAATGTTTTCACCACCCTTTTTCAAATTCATTTCTTCTTCAACTTCTTCTTTATTTGTTATTCCCATTCTAAAATAATGAATCCAGTATATCCTATATACTGTAATATTATTATAAATATGGTACAACCATATTCAGTATTCTATCCACCCTTTGAATAACATGTCACCATACGTGCGTACGTACGGCTTACCGTCTCCACTTCGTGGTGTAATTGTTATTCAATAAATTATTATTTTGGATGGGTATAATAATGATGTGTAATTCATGTAAATAATAAATATAACATGATAATTATTCTATATATATGATATACCACCCAATTATATATTATTTTAATATCAAAAGAATGATATTGTCGCTCGTGTGTACGTACGGACTACCGTCTCCACGAACGCGATGAGATTCATTCTCTATCGTATCCATTAAAGTATAATTATCATTTGATGATTTAAAAATTATGTTTAAGGACTTGATATCATTCTAGATATGAATAAAATACAACCTATCCATGACAACCACGGCTTACGTAACAAAACATATAAAAGAAAACGAGTAAGTTAACACTCGAAACAACGATAATTCTAAGATATTATTAACAAAGTAATGTTAAAAGATCATATATGATATCATATGAATATATATGATTCATGTATAATTTAATAACAATTATTTCACCATTATACAGTAGGTTAACCTACCCCCAACCAAGGAAAAGTACAAGGTAAGGGATTTTTATCTCACTCCTTATTCTCATTAGATTCATGCCATATTGCCACTATTACATTTAGTGTGCTGTATGTACTGCCCATAATTATATTATTTTTGTAATACACTATAATTTATGTGTATTTACATATTCATTGTATGATACCTCTTTCACGGGTTGTATGTTTCGTAAGTTACCAAAATGGTAAGGGTTTATTTCGTAATCTCCTCATTATTCGTGGTTGTTTATACGTAATAATCTACTGGGATTTCTTTATCATCCACATCCATGTTTCTTCGAAATGTATTTCAAATTTTTTTTACTATTTACATAGAATAATGGTTAAATTTATTTAAACCCTTATGTGTTTTTAAAAGAATCTTTCTGTCGTTTTCCAAACAAGGCACTTTTTACCTTTCGACAAATTTAAGGTAAGAATGTTTTTTTAACTTATACGGAGGGTGCGGCTATTTACCGCCGTTATAAAATAATCAAAGATTCCCTTACAAGGTTATAATAATATTTTCAAAGTAAATGTTTTATTTTATAATTATTTGACTTTTAAATGATTTCAAAATGAATATTTTAAGAATTTTTGAAAGGTACTCTTTATCAAGATCATAATTTTAAATGTTTTAAAGATTTATCTTTCTAAATATTTTTAATTAATGTCCATCCTTTCAAAATGATTTTAAGGATTTATTTATATGTACATAAAGGTTTTGAAATGATATTTCTTTTCAAAAGTTTCAAAGTGGTATGGGACACTTTGATTCAAAAATCTCTTTTAAATTACTTCCTTTATAAATGTGTGACTTGTAATGATTTCAAGAAAAGATATATTTCTATCAAATAGTTTTGATTTCATCTATGTCAACATCCTTTGATTGATTTTAAGCTTATTTGAAGTTGATTTATTATGATACAAAACTTCTATATTGTATTGAAGGTTTTGTGATATGTTTGACTGTGGATGTGCTATTTTTATACCATTCATGGTTTATGGTGAAAATATTGACATTTCGTATGCTAGTTTTAATACGAATGTTTATGTTATGTTTAAACTTTTTCATATGGGAATGCATTGGACTTAATATGTGACGGGTGGAGCCCGCTATAGCTCCTTGATGCATCGTTAGGTCTCATGAGACAAACTAGTGTCTTGGCACAAGGCCTTGGTAAAATATTATTTGTAGTCTTGGAACGTGGCCTTGGATATGTGGTTATGATAGTCTAGCATTATGCATTCCATCATTATGAAAGTGATTATTGATATTTCATGTGATTATTCGATTAGTAGAATATCCATGTAAATAAGTAAATGGCATTATTTCATTTTAGTTTTTCCATACTATGTTGAAGTTCATGTTTAAAAGTCTTTTGTTTTAGTTATACATTTCCTTAAATGTTTATTATTATTTATGAAAGTTTCCACTTTATTATTATCCTTACTGGGCATTTGAGCTCACCCCTTTTCTATGTTTTATTTTTCCCAGGATGTGAAGAAGTAATTTATGAATGACCTCCAGGGATAGTATGTGGGGATATGACTGTGGAATATGGAGAAAATATATTGTTGTAGCTTTTCACTTATTGATGTAATGTAAAACTTTATGAATATATCTAGTGTTTCCAAGGCTACTAAACCAATCGGTCTTTCGAGATTTGATCTTTCTCATGATCATGCCAATGTCATGTAATAATGCACTGACTCTGGGTAACTAGGGTCGTGGCGTTACAATTCAATAACTCCTTCTTTATATCTGGATCATATGGTACACATAATCATGTCCCAAATCTTACAACTCCTTCCTCGTCAATTTTGAAATCGGAGGATTTCCCATTTTTAACAGCTTCCACCCTTTTCTAAATTTCCAAATCCTTTCTTTGAGCAACCTTTATTTTCTCCATGAGGTATGGTTCAGCAATCATTTGTGAAAGGACTGATGATGTTCCTCACTTAATGATTCCCATGTCCATCCTTTTCAAATCTAAGAAGATCGGATCCTTTTCAATTCTCATCATTGATAAAGATGCATGATCATTTCTACTTAGAGCATCTGCCACCTTGTTTTCCTTACCGGGATGGTAGTGGATTGAGAAATCATAATCCTTGATGAGATCTATCCATATTAGTTGGCGCATATTAAGCTCTTTCTATGTGAATATATATTTGAGACTCTTTTGGTTAGTATATATCTCACATTTTTCCCCATAGAGATAATGCCGCCATATTTTCAATGCAAAGATCACAGCCACCAACTCTAGATCATGTATGGGATAGTTTTTCTCATGGATTTTCAGCTTCCTTGAGGCATAGTCTATCACTTTATCATTTTGCATTAGCACACAGCCTAACCCTTTCTTAGATGCATCACTATACACCACAAAGAGTTCTCCACTTGATGGGGGTGTGAGTACCGGCGCAGTGATAAGCCTCTTTTTCAACTCCTTGAAACAGTATTCACATTCCTATATCCAGATGAACTTTACTCCCTTCCATGTCAGCTTGGTCATTGGGTTTGACAATCGTGAATATTTCTTCATGAATCTTCGATAATACCCAGCTACACCTAAAAAGTTGTGGATCTCCGTTAGAGAAGTTGGCTTCGGCCACTCTTCAATTGCCTTCATCTTAGAAGGGTCCACAGATATCCCTTTCCTAGTGATAACATGCCCCAAGAATGATACTTTCTCTATCCAAAACTCACATTTACTATACTTTGCAGACAAATTCTACCTTTGCAAAGTCTTTAACACAGTTTCCAAATGCAACTCACGTTCCTACTTTCTCTTGGAGTATATCAGAATATCATCAATAAATACCACCACAAATTTGTTGAGGTAATCTCTAAAGACTCTATTCATTAAATCCATGAAAATTGTTGGAGCATTAGTGAGTCTGAAGGGCATCACTATGAATTCATAGTGTCCATACCTTTTTTGAAAGGCATTCTTGGGTATATATTCCTTCTTCACCTTTAGTTGGTGATATCCCGACCACATGTCCACCTTAGAGAAATAATTGGCCCCACGAAGCTGATCGAACAAGTCATCTATCCTTGGAATGGGATACTTGTTATTTATCATGATTTTATTGAGCTCACGATAATCAATGCATATGCACATTGATCCATCCTTCTTCTTGATTAAGAGGACTGAAGCACCCCATGGTGAAGCACTCGGGCGTATAAAACCTTTCTCCATAATCTCCTGTAACTACTTCTTTAGCTCTTCTATCTCTACGGTGATCATTTTGTAAGGTGTCTTTGAGATTGGAAAAGATCCACGGATAAGTTCAATTGAGAACTCAAACTCTCGGTCAGGGGGGAGACTAGGAAACTCTTCAGGGAATACATCATTGTAATCCCTCATGATGGGCATGTCTTCAAGCATGATTTTATCCTTTGTCTCAATCATTTGACCTAGGTATGCATGCTCATAAGGAAGAAATATCCACACTTGAGACGATGCTTATAAAGGAGACTCATCTTCATCCTTTCACTTTTAAAGAATTGGAGGATGCTTCGGGATGTGAAGAGTAATCTCCCTTTCCTGAAAATTGATGTTGGCCTTGTACAAAGATAGCCAATCCATGCCCAAGATAGCGTCAAACTCCACTAAAGGAAGTATGACAAGATTTTTTGGGAGGTTCAGTCCACAAACATTAACCGGGGAGGAGTTATAAACCATGGATGAAATAATTTCCCCATTATCTATTCTCACAGATAATGTTTCCTCCAAATTTTGAGGTGGTGTTTGAATAGTTCTACTAAACTTGCAAGATATAAAAGAATGTGTAGAACCATAATCAAATAGTACGTTCGCTATTATTGAATGAATAACAAGAGTACCTATCACCACATCGTTTTCATGCTCCACCTCAGCAGTAGTGATAGCGTAAGCCCTTCCTTGTTGCCTTGGAGGTTTTTGCCGATTTCCATTGACAACCCTCGGCTTAGGGCAATTGTTCGCATAATGCCCAAGCTCCTTGTAGTTAAAACACTACACTGCAGGCTGAGTTTTGATCTGAACCTTCCGTTCTTCTTCAATATTAGTAGGATTTTTCATATCCCTTCGGCATTTCTTGGCTAGATGACCAAACTTTCCACATTTGAAGCAATTATTGGTTCCCTTCAGACAGTTACCAGGATGCTTCTTCCCACAATTTTTGTAAAGGGAAAAGTTGGGATTCTTTCCATCATGGGATTTGTTTGATGGACCACCCATGTTTTTTTCCATATTCTGCTTCTTATCACTGGGCCCATGAGACCACTGAGAGTCTCCAATCTCTATTTCAACCTTGAGGGAACAACGGAAAATTTCCTCAAAGCTGTCAAAGTATCGAATTTCCAACACTTTTCATAGACTCGGCTTTAGTCTGCTAAAGAAGTGATCCAACTTGCTTTCGGTGTTCATGAAAAAGCTAGAGGCATACCTTTCAAGCCTTGTAAAGTTCACTTTATACGCCCCAATGGACTCATATTCCTTCTACTTGAGTCCAAGGAACTCTCTTTCCATCTTGAGATGGAGGGTTCAAGGAAAATATTTGTTAAAAAATATCCTCTTGAATTCCTCCCAATCTATGGAATCAATTTCCTCTTGGGACTTCATATTCTTGATCAGTATCCATCACTGATCAGCTTCCCCATCAAAATGATAGACTTCCAGTACAACTTTATCTTCTTCCGAGCACTCGAGGACAGAGAAAATCTTTTCAATGGAGTTAATCCATTGTTCTATGAGGAGGGGATCAGAAGACTCGCTAAACATGGGAGGTCTTTGCCGCATGAGGTATTATACGGTAACTTTCTCTTTCCTTGGAGGAGGAGGATGTTCCACTTGATTCAATCTATTATTCATAACTTGAGCCAGCTGAGCAAGTACTGCCATGAAGTTTTGAGCACCCTCTTCCGTCACATCAGGAATTTCATTAGGGCAATCATCACATTGCCTATCACATTGGTTGTTGGAATGTGTTCTTCTATTTCCCACCATTAACTAAGAAAAATAATGTATATTTAGAGGTCTTGAATACTTAGCTATTGAGCATAAAAAGGAAAATTTTAACATTAAAGGATAAACTTATAAAGAATAAGTACATCCTAACTTGTGATTCCTTAGGTTTATATCTAGGTTATCCTAAATCTATTTCTCAACTTATATTCTTATGGGCTTTTTTTGTCCCTTAATAATGGTTTGTACTAATCTCTTGAATCTACCGAAGCATATCCCCCGGGAGTGTCGTAACCAAGAGTGCAGCAAGGCCCGTTATCGTGCACCATTTCCCGTTCGAGTCTAGCTCAAAGCGGTGTTTTCGGGTTTTTCCCCTAGATACATCTATGCCAGAGCTTCCTCTACCTACTCGTATCCAGATAGGGATGTATTTTCTTGATAAACCACTTACTCTATACTCACCAAAATTTAGGACTGTTTTCTTATACTTAGTCTCATCCTTAAGGTTCTCACTAAGGTTCTTTATTCCTAATCTCCAAAAATAACTAGACCATCCTCTGATACCAACTATAGCGACCCAAGCCCTTTACATATAACATTTCATTATTTTAAGCATAATTAATCATCAGAGTACAAGCCAAGGATCGTTAAGTCTAGTGTCTTGGAATACTAGGTACATATAACATAAAACACGGGACTAAAAAAAGACTTCTTTATTTAATCTCCATAATGATCTCCTAACTTCATTTGACCTCTTACATCTGCATAGGGTACCCTGGGTAACACATGAACAAAGGGATGAGCTAATAATGCCCACTAAGGGAATGAACATAAGGATACATCTCAATCACATGAGTTAAGAGGCAGGACATAACAATATCCAAAGCATTAAACTTATGAAATCATTTAATATAAGAATGGGATCATATAAGCATCGAATCATATAAATGTGGAATAATCATAAAACATTTCTTTAGTACGGGTCAAGGCTAACTGCCAATCTCGTTTCCCATTTCAGTACGGGTCAAGGCTAAGAGCCAATCCTGTTTCCCATTTCAGTACAATTCAAGGCTAACCGCCAATCCCATTTCACATCGCATCTCATTAGACTTAACCTTACCCAATTCATTGGAGCACTATCTGGGAAGACTCATCTCAACATATTCATGAATATTCTTTCCACATAAATAATCATACATAATCAACCATACATAAACATAAGGGTACCCATGGAAAGAATTGGGTACCACAATCATGACATAAAACATATCCAATGGGCGTATCAAGAAAGTGTCCAGAAAGGAAGGGATTAGAACATACATGGACATTAATAGGGTAAAATAGGCATCTAACATGGTAAATGGTGTCAAATATAAGTGACAACATATAAAAAATGTATTTTAGAAACATTAGCATTAAAACATTTTTGTGCGGTTTTAAGGAAAACACTATAGAGCTTTTCAAATAGAAAAAAGGACATTCTTTTATATAAAACCCGAATTAAACAAAGAAGTTTCTCATAATAAAAATTCTTATTTTATAAATACAATGGTGTTTTAAAACATATGATAGATTGCACTTGAAATTTGGGTAAAAATTTGGGAAGTCCCCTTAAAACAGGTTGCCTTACCGGAAAGTTCTAAGGAGGGAATCTTTCAAAATCATGTATATCCCTTAAAAATTTTGATGAAAGAGTCATGATATAAGAATATTGTACAAATAACCAGAAGTCATAAGACTCACATATATAGATAAGATAAAACCATTTTGAAATAAAGATAAGGCAACCCGAAAGAACAAAGAAGGTTTGGGTAGAATTCGTTACGATTTTATCGACATGGTGTCGGGTGTGACAAAGAGGGCTTGATGAGAGAAAAAATGGGTTTCTCATCACTTATAAAACATTAGGTCAGTATGGGTAAGGTTTATAAATATACCCCATCACTTGGTATTACACAAAAAGACATAGCATAGAGAACAATCTAGATTAAGAGTGAAATGGGGGGGGTCCCTTACCTTAAGTCCGTTGGTGTTCTCCACTTGATATTAATGACCTGAATAGTCAAATTAGGTTTATTAATCAATAATTACAGAACCTTATATACATTTAAAATATTTATTATAACCTTTTTAAGTTCATTTATACCCATTTTTATTGATTATAAGGTTCAATTTCATGGTTTGGGTCCGTTTGTTTCCTTGGGTTTTAATGATCAGTTCACTTGTGTTTAGGTTTGGATAAAATGTAAGATGAAAGTGGTCATCCAGAATTGATGTTATATAGAATTAGTGAACATCCATAAGGTTACATGGTTACAAAATTCTTTTGGTTAATTTGAGTGAAAGAGAACCATGACATAAGACATTAATGATAAACACTTGAATTAATTTTAGCGATTTTACCCATAATTAACTTGTTTTGTATTATTATTTGATATCATGAGTGTATAAAGATTCCAGAACCATAAATAGGATATATAACATATATAATAATCTGGTTCAACCATAATATAAATGGTTTCATGACCAGAAACAATGATGATAAAGGAAATTGATAAACCGTTGTCCTTGAATGTGCTAAATTAGCACATCTCAAATGGTGCTTTCATTTCTTTCAAATAAAAGGGTGGGGAAAGGAGAGAAGATAATGAAATATACTACTAGAATGAAGATATTACAGTACATGTATGCTACTGGATTTATCATACTATTATGGTGAAGGGAGGTGAGGAAAGAAATTAAAAATAAAAGAACTTAAAAGAAAAGAAGAAATTTGGGAAGAAGAATTTATCTCTTGAGACTTCCTCCTTTGAGAACCACTTAAGGGGAGAGGTTTTGGTATTTTGAGGAGGCTGAGAGCTTTTGGACGTGGGAAAGGACCTTGGGGAGATATTTGGGAAGAATTTAGAGAAGGATTGGAGCTTGAGAGCAGTGGAGAGAAGAGGGAGTGAAGGGGGTTTTTATAGTGGAGGAGAGGAGGGATTTAATGATATTATAATCATTAAATTATTATTTATTCCCAAGGCAAGGAATAGTAAGTATTCCATGACCAAGAATAGTAAATGGGTCATGTTAATTCAAACCAAGTGGTCTTACATCAGCAGAGCATCATCAATGACTCAATTAATCCAATATTTAGCATTTATTGTGAATTATCAAATTCAACTATTCATCAAAAATTCAAGTATTTCAGAAAAATCTCAAAAATTCACCCTAATTTTTTTTTGACGTGTAGAATCAAAAATGAAGTCCATTTTTCAAAAATAATTTTCTAAATATGATTATTTTAATATTTAATTAAAATAATAATTTATTATCAAAACCAGTTTTAAAACATTCATTAACTCATTCTAAAATATAGGTATATCATACTTCCAACTTGAATATTATTTTTATACCACATTAGGTGAGGTTACTATTCATTATGGTAAATCTCTATTCATAAGGGTATGTTACTATTCATTAGGGTAGGTTATTATTCACCAAAAAATTATTTTTGTTTTATTAGACTCCAAAGAACATCTTGAACACAACCGTGTATGCCGAATTTTCAAAATTACAAACACAGAAGTTACAAAATTATGTTTGAAGGTCACTTATCACTTAGTAGTTCATTATGTTGTGCTTTCATGTGATTTTTTAACATAAATATAAGAAGGAAATTTCCATTTAAAAACTTTGGGTCGTTACATCTACTATCCATAAAGTGGTGCCTTCTGTCAGCATACGGAGGACCACTTGGGTGTGTGTGGGGGTTATTAATTAATTTTTCTCTTCCTCTTTAAAATTTTTTTTATGAATTTTTTTTATTTAAGTGTTATTTTTTAACTTTTAGTTTGAAAATTTTTTTCTTAAAAGTGTTTAAAAAGCATGAATTTCAATAAACATGTTAAATTATCTTTTGGATGTTGTGGAATGGATTATTTTTATTTTTTGGTATCCTATTAGGCCTTTTCCTTACACCCCGCATACACCTTTGGGTGTATGTTGAATTTTTTGTCTCTTGGTTTTAGGTTAAGGTAAGATGTGTCAGGTTGGAAGTTCATTTTTCCTAGTGGATTGGTGTTGGGATCTTGGTGGTGGTATCTTGAAGATGTTTCTCCTCTTGTTGCACGATGGTTTGAGGGTTATTTTGGTTTCCCTTGGTGTCTTTTTCCTTTTTTGGAATTTGTTTAGTTGTAAAATTTAAAAATTTGAATTTATTAAAGGTTCTTTTGGTTAAATTTTTCAGATCTGGTTTTTGGGATTTATTGGTTATTTTAACATGATAAATATGGGTAAATCATTCCCAAGGATTTTGATTTTGATACCTGGGCACTTGTACTAGCCCATGGGGATCGAGAATGCCCTTTGGGTCTTTCCTCGTACCGGGTCAGGAACTGGTTCGGATGGTGACATGGCTTGGTTCGTGAAATCCCACATGTTACACAAAGTTTGGATGACTTAGAGAAGGTCAACTCATCGCTATTTCTTTGATATCTAGAGTGTACCTCATAGCCAGAAATCGAAAGGAATTAGATCAAAAACTTTTGTCTCCACTTTAATGGTTCTATAGTTGAGGTTAAGGATGATAATCTTATTAAATCCAACTTTTTTAGGGAGTTCCAGTATCCTAGGTGTCTATCCAATATTATCTGAGTCAGGAAGAAGAATTATAAGATAAGAGTTCTCATCGACTTCTAGGACCTCAACTGCCATGGTCAAAAGGTGGATTTTCCACTTCCAGTGACATAGCTATTGATTGATACTATAGTTGGGTTTCAAGACCTCTCTTTCATGGAAAAATAGTCTGGATATAATTATATCTAGATGGACCTTGAGGATGAGGATTCCACCACCTTCAGGGAACCCCAAGGAACTTTCTACTACCAGGTGATGTCTTTCGGCTTAATGAATGTTTGATCTATTTACCAGTAGTCCATACAAAAAATCTTTCATCCAATATTTGAGATGTTGGTGGAGTGTTACATGGATAACCCGGTGGTCAAATACCTCCATCATTAGAACCATATTAGGGATATTGATAATTTTTTCATCTTACTCGGCTCCTGAAACTTGAAGATAAACCCCCTAAAGTGCGTTTTTTGTGATACCTTTAGAAAATTCCTTATATTTATCATAAGAGATAGAGGAATCGAGGTTGACCTAGATAAAATCAAAGATATCAGTCAAATTCCTCCCTTGAGAAATTTTTGGGAGTTGTGAGTCCTCTAAATACACTTATCCTAAATGCGCCAATTTATTGAAAATATGCACAACAAGTGTAATCCCATCTCTATGATCATCAAAAAAAGAACAAAATACTATTGGGTGAGGAGTTCTAGATGTGATTTGAGTATATCAATAATTACCTACTATAACCTATGGTTCTGATGCCACCCATCTCAGGAAATCCTTTGGTCCTTTGTATGAATTCTCTGAAGCGGACCCTCGGTTCCCTTCTAGCCCATAAGAAAAACAAGGGTAGGGAAAAAAACCTATACTTTCTTAGCTGCATGTTCCTCTATATAGAGACCAAATAATACCCCATCGTGAGAATTTTACCCATTCTAGTTTTTATAGTGAAAAATCTATGACATTATTTACAGCACCATGATATGTAACTAGTGCCCATAGTAGACTTGCTAAAGTACATCCTCAATAACCCTTTGTTTATGGGACAATTGTCATGCTGGGTGGTAGTCCTCTAGTAGTTCGATATCAAGTTTCCTTAAAATTCCATCAAATTCCATACGTTGGAAAACTTCCCAGCTGCACATTCATCCCCTAAAGAACTTCCCCTATATATCAATTTTCCAGATAAATCTATTCTCTCAGTAGACTAGGTTGTACCGTGTTGGAAGATGCATTTAGATAGTGCCCCCCTAAGTCCAACTGGTAGAAGGATCAATGACCCCATGCTCAATAGGGTAGGCATAGAGATCATTTTCATCATTCTAACATAGTCCATCTTTATATACTATTACTAGCTGTCATAAGGCTAGACTAATAATGAGGTAGAGTATCAGGATCTCATTACCGGTCTAGAGTTATCCCTCAAAATTGATATTCCTTATTTACAAATGAAGGGATATTCTGATACAGTCATAAAGTAGATCCAGGGTGACTATTTTATTAGAAATAAACATCTTTCACCCCTGCTAGAATGTACCCATCAGCTGATGGATGAGTTCCCTTACTAGCCAAAGGTTAACCATGTTTCTTGATCACATAATGGTTGAGCCAATGATTTGGAAGGTTTAGCTACATATCTCACAGAACCCAACCTGAATGAACCGGTCATTTATATGGAACACTAGAGAGTCATTCCCCCACCACCTTAAATAATGAATACCAATAGGTATATCAGTGGGATACTGGTACTTTTGTTCCATATCCCTTAAATTTCCCCACAGTTAAGGAAACACCTTATTAGAAAATTCTATTTATTGAGTATCTCTAGAATGGAATTTTTTTATCGGATCGAGATGAGTTTTAGAAAATCCACCAGCGTACAGCATAGTTTTCCCTCCATAGTCAGACTAACATTGAGAAAACCCTCTCCAGAAGTGGATTTGATGGAATTCCCCTATATTTCATCCAAGTATATGAGATAACTTAGGTTATGTAGGTGGTCTATGCCAGATCCTATGGTGCCCAACAAGCAGTATTGAAGCTCTCCCAGTAAATTTTGAGGTTAGATTACTTCTAACCAACCATGGTTCATAACTACATTGAGTTTTCCAAGAGGTGTCATGCGTTTCAGATCCTTACTAACTTTGTGCATAAAATGATAGATTTTATCCACACTACCAAGTATTCTTGTCCCTTTTCTGTATGGGGACTCGATGTTGTGTTACCCTACCCTCCAGTGATAACTCAACAATGCGTGTTCATTTTAACCACAACCGAATTATTTTAAAAATGATAGAATTAGTTCCACTCAAGGAAGACAAAATCCAGTTTTTGATTGCATTTTTGAGATCCCACATCATCTATTGTTTTAGAGTGCTTCATGATTTCCTCACATATAATGACACTGAATTCCCAGCTACCGAACTGAAGAAATTTTACAGCAATACAACATCCAGTCTAACCGTACTTCTCACTACCATTCACAGGAAAATGGGTAGATAGGGGCATTTGAGGAGACCCTCTCTCACATCTTGAAGAAAATAGTGGTCCTAAAGAAAAAGATGTGTCCGGATAAACTCCCCAACACCCAAAGATACTATCAGATGAAAAATTGAAATTAAAATTAGGAAAACCCATACTCCCCAGTGTATGGGGAAGATACAGTCTTACCCATTGAGGTTAAGTTTCCATCAATACGAATAGATTTTTATAACTAGAATACACTAAAAAG
This sequence comes from Viscum album, assembly GCA_963277665.1. NCBI lineage: Eukaryota > Viridiplantae > Streptophyta > Magnoliopsida > Santalales > Viscaceae > Viscum > Viscum album. The sequence continues at coordinate 1,727,071,978 of OY728123.1, forward strand.
AATGGATAAAGTCTATCTAGATGAGTTGGAGTCCCTTGAGAAAATCAGTCTTTATACCTTGCATAACTTATAGAGGTGCTAGAATATGATGGTGAGATCATTCAACAATAAGGTTCGTCTACACTCCTTCCTCCAACGTGACATGGTAGTGGCTCTCAAAATGACGATGATACCTAGAAAAAACCTGCTAAAGTTAATGCCCAAATGGGAAGGACCTTAAATTATTCATAATGTCTATTCTAATGGAGCATACTCTTTAATCACCATGGATGGAGAGCATATCAAACCTCCCTCCAATGTTATATTTCTCAAGTATCACTTCATATGAAACCATGGTCAAAGCTATGTGACATCAAATTGTATCAACCATGGTTAATTCTATGTGACCTTAAATTGAGTAAAGCATGGTCAAAGATATGAAACATTAAACTACAGAAACCATGGTCAAATATATACAACCTTAAACTATTGAAACCTTGGTCAAAGCTATGAAACCTTAAACTAAAACAACCATGGTCAAAGATAGGTGACCATAAACTGTAGCCACTATGGTCAAAGATATGAAAACTTAATCTACAATAACCATGGTCAAAGATACATGACCTTAAACTATAGCAACTAGGGACTAAGATATAGGAACATAAACTAATAGTATCCCCTTTGGTCTAAACATTATGACCTTAAAATATTTTCAGTCCCCATTGACTGAGTTTTATGACTTTAAACTATAGATCCCAATGAACTTAGAACACAGTTTTAAACTATAGGCTTACATATTTTCGTAAACATAGGATGCTCTATGGAAACATGGTATGCCTCGATGCCCTCATTAGAGAAGATAAACAGCCCCACTACCGACATTGGTCTTCTACTACAACATATTCCAGAACAATGTGTAGCTTGATTCACATTCCCATGGGATACAATGTAACGGCTATTCCCCAATTATTTGGGACCAACTTCTAATTCATCATGAACTATTGGGGGGTATTATGTTCACCAACATTTGGAACATTGACCTCCCTTACAGTCTAAGAATTATGACCGTAAACTATGTGTAGTATGCTTTTGGATATGTATGTGGCACATGTTCTTACATAACCCTCATTTTCACCCATGTTTTTACCTATTTTGTTCCACACAAACATCATTATAAAAAACATTCTCCCAGTCCAAGAATTATGACATTAAACCATTTTCCAAATTCCCCTGGTCCAAACCTTATGACCTTAAACTACATGAAACTAGTTTTAGGATTGATTTATGTGGTACAAAGCCTCCTTGGATCTGTCACATTGGTTTTTAACGCCTTTTCACCACCTAGGAATCCTTGAGGTACCTATTCCCCTTATCGTCCAAGAATTATGACATTTAAACTATGTACACCATCCTTATTATATCCCCTCGTTAACATTGTTTGCTTCATACTTGGTGTTTCAAGGAATCAGTTCCCGCATATCTTTTTCAGCATGTCCTCACCAAATAGGACACCACCTTACTATAATTGGTATCCTACCCCCACTGTGTTTTAGAACTATGTGTGGCTTGATTACCACTCATGTGGGATACATAGTGACACCTAGACATCCTATCTTCAATCCCAACCATATATTCACAAAAAAACCACCTATTACCCATGAAACTATTTCCCCTAAATTCCCTTATGGGCCTCCTATTTAGTTAAAATCCCCAATCATATTCCTCAACTCTCAAAAAAATCAAGACATAATCTTGACACTACATGAGGAAGTAAAGTATTAGAAGCTTAATGCATAATCCATGAAAATGTCCTCATAAAAAGTTGTTAAACTATAGCCTTACCCTTTGTACATATAATATTAATCATATGATAAATACGAGATGAACAAATACGAACACCCTCAAAACATTACATTAAACTGTAGCATTAACTCATGTAAAATCTAGATGCCTTGTGTGAAAAGTATGATGTGACCAAAAATTAATATACTCAACACACAATGTTAAATTATAACCATACCCTATATAAATTTTAGATGTCTCATATTATGAATATGATATGATTTTGTTTCCTTACCAGAGAGGACGCCACCTTAACAAAAGTGGTATCATACGACACCACATTTTAGAACTACATATAACTTGATTACCATGCCTGGAAGGATACATAGATATGCTTCGATCCAACTTCCCAGGACTAGCCTCAACACCATCCTATTTTGGGGCCTCTCCTTGGTCCAAACCATATGAACTTAAACATTGTTCAATTAGTTTCAGGATTGTTTTGTGTGGTGCAGAGCCTCCTTGGATCCTTTACATTGGGTTTTAACTATTTGACCCCACCCAAACATCCTCGAAGTACTTACTTCTAGTCCAAGCATTATGACCTTAAATTATGTTCATATGGCCTTCTTGTGGCCCCATATTCTCATATATTTCTTCACTCCTAGTGTTTTATCAATCCAATGCCCCCATATCCTTCTCATCACATCATTTCTCGAGAGTACACCCCTTATTGGAATTTGTCTTCTACCACACAAAAATATAGATCTATGTATGGATTTATTCCCATTACCATGGGATATATAGTGACAACTGAATCTCTTATCCTGAGTCCAGCCTCCACCATCAACTCATCATAGGTACTTCTTCTCCTCAACATCATGATGTCAACTTGGGTATAATTTTTCATGTTTTGTGTAGAAAAGGGTCTCTTTGGACCTCCTTTCACATCATTTTATCACTCTTTCTTGCCAAAAAATACTTCTTAGGACACCCACACCCTTTGGTCCAAGAATTATGAACTTAAACTAGAAGCTTCCCATTTGGTTTGGGATCTATAATCTTAAACTAGTAGTAGCCATAGTTCGAGTTGTATGACTTTAAACTACATATCCCAACATCCTCATCACATGACGTTAAAATGTATCCTAAAACCATAAAATACCAAGATGACTTATATGAAAAGTATGAGATGAAAAAAAACCAACATCCTTAGCACATGATGTTAAATTTTAGCATTACCCTCAATAATATTGGTATGCCTCATATGAAAAATATGGGATGATAAAAAACTAATGTCCTCAACACATGATGTCAAATTGTAGCATTACCCCATGAAAAATAGGTATTCCTCATATGAAAAGTATGGGATGACCAGAAACTAACTTATTCTGCACATGATGTTAAAATCTAGTCTTACCCCATGTGAAATCGGGATTCCTCATATGAAAATTATAGAATGACCAAGAAACTAATGTCCTCATCACATGACGTTAAACTGCATCCTCACCCCATATAAGATTGGGATGCCTCATATGAAAAGTATGGGATGAAAATTCCCTCAATGCATGACTTTGAACTATGGTCTTACCCTATCCAATGAACAAAGGATTCCCCATATGAACAACATGAGATGATTTGATGTCCTATCCAGTGAGGAAACTTCTCTAACTAGTATTGGTCTTATATCATGCCGAGTTATTGAACTATGTATGACTTGATTCCCATTACCATGGGACATGTAGTGATCCATGGATCTCATATCCTAGTTCCCACCCTATCATCAACTCATTCTGGGGTTCCCCCCTTTCAGTCCATGCTTGATCCCCACCTACTGGAATGTTCATCCAGTGTATTTGAGCATGTGGCGCCATGGCACCCAGGGAACTCAACATTCCTGTTGGGACATTCCCCACTTCCACTTTCATGATTCATACATTCTTCAATTTGGATAATCATCATTATCCTATTTTGAAAGGGTATCCCAAATGGCAATGGTTCCCAGTTACACTAGCTCACGTACCATCCCAGGCCCATGCCTCAATAGATCCTTGGTAACTGATAGCAGCTATTGTGTTTTGAACTTGGTTAATGGATTATCAAAAAAAAATCACTCCATCCTTGATCAGACCAAGTGTAGGTACTATGTTTCAAATATGGTCGACATTTTTTCCTACCCAATGATCATTACCCTTTTACTATCTAGGTATTAAAAGTCATGATTCCCCCTTGTAGGAATTCCTTAAGTCGATCACTTTCCCCCTTGTTGTGTTCTCCTCTATAAATAATGGGAACTCCATACCACTCCTTTTTTTCCACATAGATCATGTCCCACATGGGATTAGTATTTGGGAAGTATTTTTTCTCAATAAATGCTGAGATTCATGGGTTACCCTTTGGTCCAAACTCCACAAAATTAAAATAGGATCCCGAGTCCAAGAAATATGACTTTAAACTTTGTAAAAGTCACCATTGGAAAGTTTCATGTGGCACTGAGCCTTCTGGTACCTTGATTCACATTGGATTTCCCCCAAGATGTGCTACACAATTTCTTTTGGGACATTCACCCACTGATCCTAACTCTATGACATTAAACTAAGAGCTTAGGTCGAAGCATTATGACATTAAACTATGTGTAAGTTGTCTCAGAGATGTTCCATGTGGAAAAGCCTCCAAGGATCCTCATTCATGTCAGGTTACCTCTCCCCCATTACAAAAAAATATTCCTTTGATACATGAAACCCATGGTCCAACAATCCTGACCTTAAACTATGTGAGACTCACCCTAGATTCCTTTTCTTAGTGTAGCTCCTCCTAGGTATTCCATTTTAATTAGTTTTGAATCCTCCAACATCATAAGAACCTTTTTGGAATGATCCCCCCTCAGGTCTAAGAATTATGACCTTAAACTATATGCAACACCATTTTCTAAGATCTATGACCTTAAACTAGGAGTCTCGGTCAAAGAATTACGATCTTAAACTATTTTCAACCCCAAGTTCCAAGATATAGGGCCTTAAACTAGGAGTCTTGGTCCAAGAATTATGAACTTAAAAAATTTAATACTTATTTGTTCATCAAACATAACCTTAAACTACCAAAATAAAGAGGTAAAAAAATATTTTGGGTTGAATACCCATAGGGGAATACTAGGAAAGAGTCTGAATCCACCCACTAGGTCACTCTCGTGACTTGGAAAGAAATAATGGGCTAAAAAGAAAGAGGTACAAAGATAGTAGGGGCCCACTATGAACCCTATAAAAAACCTAGTTGTTCTCACTAAACCCATCAGTTCAAGAAAAAGTTAAAGATAAATCTTAATCTACCTTTGTCTCACGAGCTTCTCTATGGTGTAAACCCATTGTGTTACCCTCTTACCCCCCATCACATTAGCTGGGCGGGTATTATTCATGCTAATCCACACATCCGATCCACAAGATTCTAAACTATGCTATGAGTGTCATAATCTTACAATGTTAAAAACTATATGACCCATAATCCTCAACATATGATGTTAAAATTCATGTCCATAATCCACACTATATGACGCTAAACTGAATTTCCATCATCCTTGTTGTATAAAGTTAAACTACATGTCCATCATCCTCACTGCATGATATTAAACTATGTGTCCATCATCCTCATTGCATGATGTAGAACTGTGAAGCATATTAGGTCCTCACATGATAAACCCCCTTTACCCCTCTAGTATCAGTCACATACCACATCATTCATATTCCTCGACTGTCAATTTTCATATAAGACAACACTCTCCTTGGAAGATAAGTTTAACCTTTGTGCATACCGATAATCCTACCCAATGTTCTAAAATCTACAGCGGCATAATTCTATGATTGTTTAACTCTATTAAAACATTCCTCTAATTAATCCTAAAGCTTATAGTATCCTATGATTTGAATCCCCATCATCTTCCATATATGAACATGCCCCCTAATGGAAATGGTGCCTAAACACACTAGTTCACCCACCATCCTGGGTACATGCTCCAAAAGGAATTCAAATGAAATTTTGAGATAAGTCCCATGTTTCAAAAATGGTAAGTATTCAATACTCATTTATTTCTACCTATCCTTGGAAAAATGATAATGGATTATGTGTTTCGAATATGGTCAGTAGTTATCTTCCATCATCATGCCACCCCTTCATGTCCCAAATTATAGATGTCTTGATTCACACTCTTCATCACTCCCCATTTGTTCGGTTATATTTTAATTCCATAGACATTAAATGAGTTGTATACTAGCACAAATTGAAAAATAAATCCATATGTTCAGAGAGCCTCATGCTCTAGAAAAAACATTATCGGTCAAGACACTCCTCATGATCAATAAATGAGTCTAGACCTCGAGTATTCCACCCTTTTTTGGTAATCTCATATAAATGAGTGGTATTATATTTGTACCTTGTTTCCCATATTGAGGAACATGATCCTTATCCCGGTTGGTGAGGACTCCTTAAGTGAATCCAGGTGACTCGAGATCAAAACCAAGTGGAGGCATAATTTCTGGGGGTACTATAGCAGTACTGTAGCAGGTACTGTAGTAGAAACTATAGCGAGAATTGTAGTAGCTACTATTTGGCACTGTAGCATCCTGGAATATTCCCCTGTTTGGGCCTTCAGGCCACTGATTTCATCCCCAAGTCCTACAAGGCCTTCGATCCACCCAGGCCTTCGGGTCAGTAAGGCCTTCAGGCCACCTCAAGGCCTTCGGGCCACCTCAAGACCTTCGGGCCACCTCAAGGCCTTCGGACCACCTTAAGTGCAGATGCAAACCAGATGTTTCCCACGTTGAGAAAGACTCACATGGTCTTATGGATTCATTGTTTGTTTCCTTATTAATATGATTAGATATGTAATAAAAAGAATACGTTTTAAATCTCACAAAGAATTTCAAACAAACCATTCCAAGAGTTCAGGAGGATCATCCACATGTTGGATCCCCTAATTTAATTAAGATAAAGTGAAATTTCCAAATTCTTATCCCTAGTGACCAAATGCTTGAGATCAGTTATCCTCTATTGATTAGACTCCAGAGTTCACTATCATTATGCTATATTAGATGCCTCCTACTCCGCAATATGATGAACTTATTCAGCACTAATTCACACCCAATTCTGCTCATCTTAGAACTTAGCCACCAGAGATTCCACCTCTATTGCCTAGTCCTCATTCACCACCAAATGAGCCCTTAGTTGGACAATGATATATTCTTGAGTAGTGATGTTGGATGCATGCACTTGAACCTACTATTATAGATGATAAATATCTTCCTCGGCTTCTTGAGGTGCTTGAGTTCCCACAAACTTCTTCTTATATTAGGTGATGTCATACTCTTGACACTCAAACCATGACCAATCAATAAGGAAGTATCAATATAGTTCATGGAGGTTTCTGAAATCTACACCACTATTCTCTAATCTGACTAACCAATGACAAAGAGATCTCACCTAGTTTGGCATATCAACTAGTATAGTATGAGTGATGAAATTCCGTACACTCTTCCACATATTGTGTTGGAGGACTTGTTTCTCCTTGGAAATATCTGATCCAGAATCCTTGAATTCCTTAGGCGGTGTAGGCTCATACTAAGGTAATACCACCAACATGTTAGTGGATGCGTCATCTTTAGGCAAGTACTTGAGAAGGCTAATACCAAGGTCTTGGGGAAATACCTCCTTACTAGATCCTTCACATATAGAAAGAGACCCAGCTACCTACTATGGAACCTCTAAGGTAGGAGAAAAAACCACAGCCTCCTCAACCTCCTCCATTTGTGGCACAATCTCAGCCACCTTTGATAAGGTCTTAGCTCCAGCAGGCACCACCAATGATGCTTTCAAGATAAAAATGATCATCATATCATCCCCAATCATCTGAGTTCCTAGAATGATTTTCAAATCCTCTATCAAGGATTTATCTCCAACAGCTATCTCTTGTACCAATTATATGTTTTTCCAAGTCACCAAAGACTCCTCAGCCACCTTTTTCAAAGGCATAGCCTCATCTTCCATCACTTCCCTAGACTCAAGCATTTTCATAACTGTTTGAGATCAAAAAATGGGTTGAATTTCCATATGATTCAAACGAGCATAAATTATGAGAGTAAAAATGTGAATGAAAAGGTAAAAAGGGGAAAGGGATTAAAATAATGGTATAGCCTTGAGATAAACATGAAAAGATTCATAGGAATTTTCCTTAGTTATGGGGTTCCCTCAGTAGCTATTTCCTCGGTTATAGGTTCCACTTTAACTGGTGGTTGTCCACCTATGTCTGAAACATTGGGGAGAGGCCCCACACTCACCCCCTCAAGGGTTTGGTCTCCATAATCCTCTACCAAAGGTTCATCAAAAACCCTTGAACAAGTAAAAGAGGATTTAGGCATAAATCATAGAGATTTATTAATATCCAAGGCGTACATGATCAGAAGATTTACCAGATCAATGAAAATATTTTCATCCATAGGGGATTCCTGATAGGAATTTATTCTCTAAGAATCATATGATCCTTATCCCTTAGTTGTACCAACAACCATGTGGCCCATAGAAAGATCTAGAGAAGACAGTATGCCTAGCATCATTTTTACCCAGTCGTTCAAGGTATGAGAAATACTGTGAGAGTAGACAAATTCTTATAGATCTACCATGCATTGCATAACATCAGCATGAGAAACATGTAATTAATCCCTCATGTAACCCAATTATATGTGGAATATCCCCTTGGAGTGGAGATGTTTCCATATCCCTCCAAGAGAGGTGATCTGTTTGTGGATTCCATAACTCTCCTAGGTATTAGGGAATACATCACTGAGAACATCTAGATGGCATAGTAAATTCCCCATAACTTGTACATGAAACCTCAAAACTACCCTAGTGGATATTATTTCCTCCTAAATCTACTTACCCTAGAGTGCAAGGTCTATTTTTTCTCCCCTTCCTATGGTTCCCACCGGTACAGGACCACGAGTTTCTATGTCTGTAGCTGCTACTCCACCCACCAGACCGGCTCTGCATCTATAGAATGCCTATTCCTCCCCTCACCCTCGACCTCATAGTTTTGGGATAAATCCTTCTTTATCAGCATGATTGGTTCACTACCTTAGCATATACCTTGGGTATGTTCTCTCCCAACTGAGTGTATAATCATGGGTGAGCCCATAAGTAGCAGTGGGTAGTGGAAGCTCATTTCGACCCCTAACATCATCACATGAAAATATAAACAATATATATGATAAATGAGTGTTTAAATTCATTATTAACCCATATGTATACCTTTAGGGTGATCTGCTGGATTAATCAAAACTACCTCATGAAACAATGTGGGGAATACAGCTCAAAAATCACCTTGCAGTTGACTTTGGACACTAATACCACACCTATAAAGGATAAGAGGTATGACTGCTGATCAATAGTTCCTATTTTTTCATTAGTCACCATCCCCATGAGAATGGGGGATTAGTTGCAAATGAAGTGTTCTTCCAACCCAATCCCCACAGGCACATCAACTGAGCCCAATTTGAGAGGTCAAGTCCCCACAGTGTTGAGGATTGATGGTTGAAATCTTGTATTGGGGGGGAATATGGGGTTTAACTACTCATATCCCACCATTTTTAAAACAACCTAACCATATAGGAAATATAAGGGACCACACACATGGTGGGGGGTTTCCCTGGATGATGTGATATAACATCTTGTATATCTTTTCTAGCACCTGCACCACTAGGTTGATGTGATTTTTCATTTCCAACACTGCCTCCATGATGAAGGTTCTTGGATGCACCCCCATATGTGCATCATGAACTAGGGGTATCCACCCATAGATAATCTTGATAATTAATTTTTCTAGTCTGACCATGGAATCCTCCGGCTACATGTTGTATCCCCACAACTACCACTGGCTCACCTCTAGTGTTCTCCAATATGGGTTCTCCTTGCCTTGTTGAGTTACCCTTATACATTTACACAGCCTCCAGAGTAGTCTATCCCTTAGTTCAATAAAAAAAATACACAAACCATTTTTTAAAAGGGATCTCCTTTATTACTGGCTTGTGTTTACACCCCCAATCCTACCTTGAGAATTTTCTCTTACTGAGTAGGAAAAGAACCACCTATAATTCATCCCCATTGATGTTTTTAGATGTTTACATAGGGTGTGAATAGTATAGTATGTGTAATCCTTTATAATGTGGACTCCAATATCCATATATCATTGGTACTCTCTAGGTGTGCTCCTGAACTAGTAGGTGGGATGATCTTGATTAGAACTAGGGATGAACACATCATCCCTCATACTGAAACCATACATCGACAACCTCTTACACAATATGTATTACTGTTGAGCCTCCATCAGCAATGCAGTGAGTGTGTCATGATTTGACTCAGTTTGGAAGCTCTCCCCAATAATGAGGTTTCTAGTTATCTCCCTTCATTAATCAGCAGGATATCAAAACCTTTTATGTCTATTCTATCAAATAATTATAAAGTTTTTAGTACCCGTTAATGAATTTCTAATCACAAAGGTTGAGTTCCTGAAATTTTAAAGGCTCTTAGATGTATTCTCATAGATATGTAGTTTATGGAAAAGGGCATTTTCATGATTATTGATAATTGAGATAAAAAAATGATCAAAAAGTTATTAAGATTCAAAAAAAGTGATCATTGTACTATCTTTCATAAAATGATCATGGTGCCCTCAGTGACCCTCACCCATATTTATAGGCATAGGGTCAGAATGAGTTTCATGAGTAGGGATGGCTGATCGTAAATTTTTGGTAGTGTTCCCTCATAATCCAACCATCCTTTCCCACTTTAGATCAAATTTTTAGGAAGGAAATTTTTTGATTCCTAAATACACATGTCATGGGAGAAATAGAGGAAGTAATGTACAATTTGAAGAAGATTCTAGCTAAAAAAGATCAAAAATCAACTTAAGGGGATGGATTTGAAAAGTTATAAACATTCGTGAATTGATGTTACTCACATAAGTCCCCAACAGTGCAAAGATTCAGGTGTTAACCTCCACATATCATAACTCTGATTTAAGGAAGTATGTGGATGTGAAAATATTGAGGTGAAAACCTCTATGAAAAGTATTTCAGGTTCACATAACCCTTTAAGAAACTCATAATCTTATACATAAGACTCTATATTTTGCAAAACTGATTATTTTTCCTTATATAGGCCTATAAATACCCCTATATCTTCTTTTTAAGGGTACACAATTATTTAGATTTTGATAAAAGATCTAAATTTAAAAAACTCAGAAGATTAATGAGTAAGAGAGGAGATGTATTTCCAAAGGTATACATCTTTCATGAAATCTACCCCATGAGAACCAATACATTACTTTAAGGTAGGGTCACCCTATTTCGTGAAACATGTTCTTTAGTGAGACCCCCGACCTTTACGATCCCCCTAAAATTCATGATAACCTAGGATTTTATGAGGCTCCAACATTTATAAAACCCATCCTCCAGGACTCTCCATGGTTCCTCCTTTTATCCAATAAACTTTTATGAATGTTGAGTGCTCGAAGCCCCCATACTAATCCATGACCAATTCAACCGCACCCCAAATCTTTCTGTGACCAATATACCCTTGTTTCCACCCACTTTTATTCAAGTGAAGCCTAATACATTACCATATATTTTTCTCCTAAATATAGATACCCTAATGTATCTTTCTCATAATAATTGGAACTATAACATTGAGCCTCCTGATTTCCACTCCTATATAAAAGTGTCTACACCATGCCCTTCCCAAAGGTGCATGAGTAGTAAAAACATAAGCCCTAAAGGAGACATTACCGAGGGAAATGTCTTACCCATCTTAGTAGATATTCCTTTTTATAGTTCTTCCTCTCACCTTGACATTGTCCCCCTTAGGGTGTAATTTCCATCCATGTCCCAGCTATATGATGTAAAACTTGCTAGCTCTGCATCCTAGTTGTATGAAATTAAACTGCATGAAAGATTTCTTATTACATGATGTTAAACTGTATCCTTACCCTATGTGATGAGAATGGGATACCCCATGTATTATCATAATAGTACTACACCTTATCCGTCACCATGGTATGACACTCCTCCTTCGGTCATCTTCTATATGTTAGCCCCACACCATCCCTCATTGATTCTCTTTTTACGACACAAGAAACATTATCGCATGATGTTAAAATGCATGGACCCATCCTACCACATGACTTTAAACTTTGGAATATTACTACATTTTTTTTATCCCTATTTACTAATAGGGTACGTAGGATGCCTCTACGAGGTTCAATCCTGAAAACTCAACATACATGGGGTACCTCTATGAGGTTTAACCCTGGAAGCCCAATATCACCACTAAAATCCTAGGTGTAAAATATCCCCCCTGGGGACACACTACACCAAATCATAAGTATTAAATCTCCCCCTAGGGATACACTCTACCAAATAACAGGTGTGGAATATTTCCCCTAGGTACATACTCCATCAAATCCCAAGTGTGAAATCTCCCCCTAGGGAAAAACTCCACCAAATCCCATGTGTAAAATCTTCCCCCCTGGGGACACACTTCACAAAATCCTAAGTTTGAAATCTTCCCCTATGGTGAAAAACTCAGAAAAAGACCAAGTGTGAAATCTTCCCCCTGGAGATACACTTAACCAAATCACAATGGTGAAATCTCCCCCTGAGGGATGTACTTAACCAAACCCTCAAGTGTGAACATCTCCCCCCTGGGGACACACTTCACCAAATCCCAAGTCATATAATCTTACCCCTAGGGAAAAACTTAACTAAACTATTCGTGTGTGATCATCTTCCCCCTTGGGGACACACATGACCACCCATCTGTCCCCTCAAGACATTAAACCTTCAACCCATATGTCCTCGCAAGATGTTAAACCTATGACCCATCCATCTCCATGTGACATTAAAATTATGACCAAATTAAAAATCTCTATCCCATATAATAAAAATGGTATGACTAAGGTAAAAATACTCAGAAGACTTACGACCCCAACGTTAACTACCTCATGATCGATATAGGATACCTTAGGTTACGCACCTAAGATGACTCGTATAATATGTGTCCAACTTCAAAAGGGGGATATTTTACAGATTCCCAACCTAACCAACATCCCTAAATTTCCATACATTCTAAATGTTACTATCTAATTTGAATTATGATTTCTTCCCTGTCGAGACAGAAGTAGCGTAATTAACCAGATTCTACCTTGAGATGGAATCAGGAACAAGTTTCAAGAACATAACTTAAATCTATGAGTGATACCATGGCTAGGATATAAGTTCCAATGATGATTATATAGAAGGAGGAACTGACATCCCATCATCTCATTTAAATCAAGGAGTTTACATTTCCAATTAAAGTTATAGAAGACACCCACCTTTGGAAAGTGGGAATGAGAGGCAAAAAGTAGTGCATCACTGCCAGATAGAGAGATGGAGCACGTCCCTAATGGAATACACCAGAAACAAGAACACTTATGCTTCATATGATGGACTCATCATTATATTTGTCCAATCCCTTCATCTTATTCTTGATCTTCTAGTACCTATTCATATAGTTCTTCTTTTTTATCTGATACCTTCTACTAAATTTGATACATCTGATCACCTTTTCCCTTCTTCTTATGGTGTTTGATTTCTCTATCCAATGATTTTTATCTATCTAGTGCCCTCTCATCCATCTATTACCACTTCTTCTAATGATTCAACCCAAATGATAATTACTCTCAAGATTCTTGGTTGGAACTTCCTTATAACACTTTACATCTTCATAATAAGCACAACTGTGTAACTCACCCACAAAACTGATAATACGAGAAAAAAAACTCAAACAATAACATCGTCCCATTACACTAGCTCCCCTTTATATAGGAATACTTTATCCATAATATTAGGGAAATTTTCACACTCAAATATTAACCCCATCATTCCAAATTTGAATCTCCCACTCCTCTATTTCTTTATTTAACTACCTTAAAACTTCCTAAAAGATATGAGTTTACAAATCTTAATAGGAAACTTCCATAGATATCACCATCAACATTATTCTTCAACTTTATAAAAATTCCATCTAGAATCACAATATTTATTTGTGAGTATCTAAAAATTAAATGTATAGCTCAACATCACCATAATTAATGACTTTATGACAACTTCATATGGGCCTTTGAACCTTCCATCAAGTAAAATTTGTAATAACTATTATGCTTTGGAAACATCATCTTGTGTTCCTTCTCATAATAATTGTAAAATTTTCTTATGATAGTGCTCCTTCTGTAGTTCTATATATGGTATGTTTGGAATGTTCACTTTTCTTAGAGCTCATCGAGTAAATAAATTTGATGAATCCTTCAAACTCACTTTTCACCTTAGCTTCCATAAACTAATATTTGATTGAATAATGTGTAATATTTCATATAATTCCTCCTTTGTTTAATGAATCTTTTCAATCAACCCTCAAAAGTCTATCTAGTGTACTTTCACAAGGGCCTTCCTCTTTCATATGGGTTCTCATATGTTTTTTAGTTTTCCTCTGTATGATGAAACCTTAGAGACTTAATCATCTCCTTATATCTAATGATGTATATAGAAATATATAAGATGAATTCTTAATACTTAGCTCGATGTCTTTGTAATAATTTTTCTAATAACATCACTTAGAGACTTATATCTGATATAACTATTTTAAAACCTTAGTAAAATATATCCAATAATTATGCATGGAAACTTTAGTATGATGAACATCAATCAGAAAACTATGTTTGATGACTTTATACAAAGACTTATTTTTTCAATGATATTTACATATTTCTTATAATTGTTGACTTATTCAGGAAACTTTTGCTTGATCATTTGAGAAATTATATCTGATAGAGTCAATCTGATGACTCACCAAGTTCGTATGATAGACTTCATACTTCATTTCATCAACTATAACCTTGTCACCACATTCTTCATTTTTCATTGAAACTCATTCCCTTCACATATTGATCATTGTACAAGTTCATATAATGGACTTAATATAGCTACTTGTTAAAATTCAATCATCAATTCACAATGTTTAGGATCCATAGTTCCATTAAGTTTCACTATAAATTATATATATTCATAAATTAAACATTGAAAATTCACTCCTCAATCTCCCATTTAGACTTAATCTGATTTAACTATCTTTCAAGGAATTTTATTTTATTTTAAAATCCAACTTGAATCGTAGCCTTAAGTCATTTGTGATATTTGATGAATATAAACACATCACTTAGTAACATATGATATTATATGTCTGATTAGTTTCTACATGATGTAATCATAAATGTAATTGGTTAAAAAATTATTTTTTCTTATCACCTGATCATCTTAGTACATTCACATCAGTCCTATATCATTGGTAATGTTACTTCAGTGTTCTCTAAAACTTATTCTAACCGATTAGACTTTACATATTGTTCTATCTAATGGAATATGTTATATTATTTTATAATGATTCATATGATGTACTATGTAATGATGACTTCATAAAAGTTCATCCATGGGACACTCTTTTTGATGGTGCTATCTAGAAACATATATCCAGTCACCTTAGTCCAATCGATGGATGGAAACTCCATTCAATAGCACTGCTCAAAAACATTCTTATGATTACCTTGGTATGGTCGAATATATCTGATCACCTTGGTACATTCACCTCTACCCTATGTGAATCTAGTCTCAGTTTTCTTCTTTCATTTGTCACATACTTCCCCATCTTCCTGGATACACCTTCTCTATCTAGTAACAATATGTTTGAAAATTTATTAAGGGAAATCCTTAAGGAAACTCTATAAACTTCATAATTTTGTTAAATATGATTCTACAATCATCAAGAACATGTTTGTGACATTACGATCAAATAATCAGTTGTTATAAGTAAACTCAAAGTCCTAACAGAAATTTATCCTTTCAAGTAATGAATAATCTTGATCTTCACTAAGTTAAGAATACCATTGTTTACACTTCTATTTTCACATAAAGATGAATAAATTTAAATAAAAACATCACAAGTATTGGGAGGGAAAATTTTATAAAAGTTGAACAACACCCCTAAAATTCCAAATGTTTTCCCGAGTGGACCTCACATAGGTCCAACCTGCATTACCATATGTACCCAGGTCCAACCTATATGGCCATATGCATGAAGGTACAATATGTGTGACTAGAACCTCTCACGTTCAATCTACATGAGATACCTATGTGAGAGAGATGTGAAAACCGCCTCCTTCATCTAGGGTCCCAAGATTTCATAAAAATAGGACCCTTAGGATCCAGATTTGGTCACTAAAAGATGAAGATTCATCCTAAATCTTTGCTCACTCTAGTACTTATCATATATTACCAAACATTTCATGTATCTATCCAAGACTCAAAATAAGAGTTAATTAATTAGATTATATAGATTAGGGTTCCTCTAAGGTTTAAGACACCATGGACCTATGTGTGGTTCCACTTACCCCTAGTAAAAACATACCATGTGAATTCCCCTTCCTTGAATAAGTACCTATGTCATACCTTTCCAATATAACCTACGGAGAACCTTAGAGTCTAGATGATGGAATCTCCATAGTGTGGTTTTCCATGTGGTTATTTTTCTAATAAGTCAACTTTGTCTTCCCTCGGTATCACCTGGGTGAGATCCTACTTGGCTCGCCCAGGTATCACCTTAGCAAGATACTGTCATCTCTCCCAGGTATCACATGGGAAAATCTAGGTTTCTTAGGCATTACGTGGGCGAGGTCATAGAATTATCACCTAGGTATCACTAAGGCAAGTTCCTCCCAAAGAAACCTTACAAATGTTTCACCTGGGTGAATCATCATTCAATTCTCCTAGGTATCACTTGGGGGAAGTACATTCTATGCCCTCTGTCATATAATCAATGATAGTGTATCTCTTTCCTTGGGACCCCCATCCAAGGGGGACCAAATAAATACCCCCACCAAGGCCCTTATACATGTGTGACCAAAGCATAAGACACACCATTATTTCTTCTCGATCATGCTTACACATGGTAAAAGGGGTCACTCTACATTTAACTTACCTAATAGCTAGGTACCTCATCCTATCAATCATGAATTATTTTGGTAATGAGGATTCTAACCTAAGGATGTTGGAAGTGAATCTATCAATGATGTTAATCGATGCACACTGCCTGAAATGTGAATAGAATTAGGCTATATTTGTTGGATACATAATCCCCAACCATGGGGTTTCAAAACAAGAGAGGATACAGGAACATCCAAGATCTTTCTTTCTTCCTGACTTCCCTACCATGACCTTACCCTCATTTACCAGTGAACGAGGAGCAAGTTTATCCTATGGTCATCCCTCTTAGATTAATCCACAGGTATTTCTTGTAGGACATTCCCCCACCTTCCATACCCTCACCTTCATCCAAAAACAGATGAAGGAGGTCATGTAAAGTTCCATATCTTCCACTTCCTAATGATTCTTACACTGATCATGACTTATGTGGGCTTATAGGTTAGTGATGATCACATCACTAGCTTAATAAAATATAACCAAATGGGACTCTTACAAGGTTTAATACCCAAAACCATGTTACCATCCTCTCAAAGGTCCAGATTACCCATGAGAAAAACCTTCAAAAGACTATATTCTTAATAAAGCAACCAATTGGCCCCCCTCTATAGGTGTAAGCTCCAACCCTTTTGAACTACATGGTATTTCATTCCTATCCAAATAGGATACATAGGAATCCTCATTGAGGTTCAAACCTAGAACTATAAACTCATCCTAATCTTATCCAGACCATATTTCTAGTAGGGTCATATCCACCCAAAGGGACACATTCCTTCTGGTTACCTCCATCACCATCCATACTAGTCCATATTCCCATTAAGGTCATATCCAACATGAGAGGCTATATTCCTTTTAGGTCCCTCCAATTGTTTCATCATAAGTGCCACACTATCCTTGACTAGTAATCTTCTCCCTAGAAATACTTATTGTATGATGTTAATCTATATGGTCTAGTCCTTTTCACATGACCTTAAAAGGTATGATGTGTCCCATTAAGTGGCACTGAACTATGTGGGTTTTTATTCCTCTCATGAGGATATGTAGAAATCCCCTATCATGGACTTGATCCTGATATCAAAAAAACTCTTGTCTCCCTAGATAAAGATAAATTCAAGAGCATCTAACTATGTGGATTAAAAAACACCACAAAATAATAAATATAACCAATATGGAGAACCTATGATACATATTTATGGTTCTGTCAATGAATAACTATAGATACATATAGGTGATTTCCCATTGATGCATGTATATAATTTATTGTTAATATACATGGGTGACCAATTTCCAATTTATAATATATAAGGTATTCATGAATATATCTTAAATATATAAGAGGGTACCAAAATATGAAATAATTCCCCCCAAAAGGGTTTCATGAGCCCGATATCCCATCCTCTCAACCAATGTGAGTTGTTAAGCATTGTTGACTAAGTTCCCCAATGATCACCTGCCTTTGGAAAGCAAGACCATGAGCCATCATGGATGTGAGATATGTTTTGTGTTTCCAGTTCCACCATTAAATCCCATTAGAAACAAACATTCCATGAAGATGGGTGTGAAAAAAATAGTGAACCTGACATGAATGATTATGAAACCATACACAACCCCCCCCCCCCCACACACACACAATCAATCATCAAGACCTACTATTTTTTAGGAAAAAAATGGTAAACCCAATGTGAATCATTTCATTAACCAAAATGACCATGTATCCCACCTATCAGTCCCCTTTCATACTCTTATAAAGTGAAAAAAGGCTGAACATGGATATCTTAAGACAAACACTTCCATGTGCATTCATCTACTGTGATGATAATTTGATGAGTTCTTCATTTTTTTGTTAAATAAACCTTACAGGAACTTTCATAAAAGCACTCTTCATTCCAATATAATCCTACCAACTAACATAAATATATGCATTAGTTGATGTAAAAGATGGATCCTTTTCGAACCATATGAGAACATCACCAACCTAGCACCTTCAATGACAGGTTTTGAATGTACTAGTTGGGACTACCACCTAAACGGTATTATCCCAACCTTAGAGGCTTCACATTAAACACTCCAAGAAATAAATCCCCCCCAACCATCCACTCATCTACAGTTGGTTTTCAAAAATAATATTTCACCCATCACCATCTCAAATCATTTTGGGAGCCTTTCCCTTGAATGTAACAATAGGTCCCTCCCTTACCTTAAGGAATCAGACCAAGAGGTAAATGATGACATCATATCAACAATATAGGATTCACCAAAAAGGGATCCTATAAAAAACTCCACCTCTAATGATTCATGGAACCATGTCCTCAATATGATGAGGATGTCACCCCATGTGATTCAGCTCAGGTCACTCATACTTGAGCACATAGGATAGCCCATTGAGGGTGATGATCGAACAACCAAGTACCGACTCACATCCCTATTCCTACTAGATAGTCCCTCCCATAAGATGTGGTGTAAACATATGATCATTCTCATATACCGGCTCTCACACATCAATACTTACAATACAATTTGGTTGTAATCAAATAAACCTACCAGCATGCCCTATAAGAAAACAGGGGGCACACCCATGTCTTTTCCCTTCATATGACAATTTATGGTATATCCCACAAGAAATAGAGAACATGAGAAAAAAAATTTCCTTGATCCAACCATTGAATGGGAATATATCCCTGTTCCAATAGAATAATCCACTCATTACATATTGTAAATGTTGGGAAGATAATAAGCAATTCCTACCTATATTATACAAACCTTATAGGATATAATGGATGCAATAATAGTAGTTATGAGTCGGGTATACAACCCCACCTCTACAATCAAAGTGTATCATCAACATAATACAATTTTTAGTCATGAGTGGAAACACATATCTACTCCCATCCAGGAGATTCATCATAAAAATATCACAATAAAAGGACAATTGGATCAGACATATATCCTTGCTCCAACTGGAGGTCACTGGTCTTCTTCAATGGCCACTCTAGGGAAGGAATACATCCTTGATAGAATTATAGAAGCTTGTTGTAAAATATTGATGGTATTAAAAGATCTAATTTGATAGGATCTCATGTATGAAATCCACTATCCATAGCATGTGGATCCAGAAAACCAAAGGAGATCACCCAAAAATAAGTACCACCAATGGAAAATTGGAACCCAAGAGAAATTCATTGATCCTTCTCTAATTGAGGCAGGAATTCTTGAGGCCATAAATCATCTATCAATGGTGTCCCAAGATCCTACTGATCCATTACTAAATTATGGACATAACAGGTGTAGTTAAAAAGGTCCTCCTTGCAACATTGGTACTAGGAACTCTAGAGGTCCAGCCCAGAATATCTATAATTAAAGTATCCATTATGGTTGTGAAATGATCGATCATGAGAATCCTTTTCTTGATGAGTACAAAGGAAACCCCTTTAGGTTTTTAAGATTTAATAACAAGAAGGTCCTCCCATTTCCATCATCCAGCTTGAAGGTTCTTCCGAGGGTATACGTGGTATAATTTTTTATTGCATTCGGATGTCAAACTATGATAGTAGTCCTCCCCATCATGGTATTTTTTGAAAAGGCCCTCCCCATAGTAATATTTCATTTTGAAAATAATTTCCTCCCCTTTCTGAATTAATTATGATGAATCCCTCATATCATGAGGCACTTGAGAAGATGAGGTTAATCATGCCTAATGCCTTATCAGTAATAGGTGGTATACATTCTCAACCAGAAGAAGATGCAAGGAAACAACCACTCTCTAAACCACCCTTAGATCACCTTCCCTCCAAAATAGTAGAAGAGATTCCTCATAATCCCATCACTTATAGAAAAGCATATGGGAAATCCCATATTTGTTCAGAATAGGTCAAGGAATATTCTACAAAATATGAAGCGGGCGTATTTTTTATGAGGAAAAAATTGGTTGAATACAATACACCAGTCATGTTTTGGACCTTATTCAATCCTCAATATGCCATTAAGAAAAAATTATCGGAATAATTCATGAATGAAATTAACTTGAACCAATGAAATAATCTTCATCACAAAAGGACTAAATTCTTTAAATATGATGGATATAAATTTCATATCAAGATAATAGAATAACTATGCTATCACATTGACTTAACTACCCTTCTGTCTATGTGATTCCTAAAACCAGGGAAACAATGGGAGGGTCACCAATGCGTATGTATTAATGTGTTAGGAAATATACACCAATTGATCACCAACACCTCAGTATATGTCTGCATTAAAGGATGGGGTGAGCACAAAGCATTTTATTTTACCCCGATCCTTGATCTGCAGGGCCCACTAAAAGTGGAATCATGCAATGTCACTACTTTGAGCCATTTCTGAGAAGAAAACTCTACTCATGATAGTTGGCATGATCAGCAGGAACTAGACCTAAAAAAATCAGAAAATCATTATCCCCAATGAGAACAAGCCATTAAAATACTCCTGCATGAAGAATCTGAGAAGGTTGAGAAAAATTCTCATTTAAAGAATGATAATCTCTAAAAAAACAAAAAAGCCTTAAAAAAAATTATATTATGTGCTGACCATATGATGAACCTATATCATGCTCAAAAAATGATATGTAAGATCCAGAGATCAGTCATAGAAGTTGTAGTCACGATGATGCAGGAGAAACCCTAGTCCACAAGGTTGATTTATTTTAAACTCAACTTACCCCCATGAGGTTGAAAATATAATTCAAAAGGTTACAGTAGTAGATAAAGAATAACCCCAACCCATAGTGCTAGGGGAATTTTTACCTCATCCACCTCCCTAACAAAGGTAAATATTTTCCTAATTATGTGGAATGATAAAAGAATAAATTTCCCAGTTTGTCCCATTTTGTGATCCAACTTACTCAATTGGAACACGCATGAAGAAATTTTTAGAAGATTCCATTTGAGTCACCCTTCTCCAAGAATCTCCAGAGGAATCATTAAAAGAGAAGACTTGGCCCCATAGGGGAAAACAAGAGAGATATATTAAGGGTAAAACTACCACTAAATATCATAGTACTTTTAGTAGATATCCCCAAGGAAAATAGGATTCATATTATTCAATTACTAATGTGTCACCTGTAATGAATTATGCATCAGTGAAAATCATTAGCATCACCCTTTTGGATGCTACAGAACATGAAGCTAATATAGAGGAAAAGGAATATGAGGATTCTATTAGAAATAAATCCAATGATGAAATGACTATGGAAGGCGTGTATACCAGGAACTAGAGTCTTGCTAAAATTTTGGGGATTCCCTAAAATGTTCCACTACCACCTCATAAGTGAGCATCTTCCAATGAAAAGGGTAAAGGTGTGTCCATATCTCATTTTCTACCCGAAGGGTTTGAACCTTTCACACTTTAGGAATGAATTGATCAGTATGAGGAAGATATGAAGGATTTGTGAAAATGGAATGCCAAACTACTCAGAGGCAACATTCCTACTAGATATTTTCTTTAAGAAGAGCATCATCATTTATATCCAACTGAAGTACCACAGCAAAGAGGTTTCATCGTAATAGCTGAAGTAGAGTTAGAAAATACAATCAATATGGGATACCGATAAATAATATACTTGGATCCAACAGAGGTGGGATATTATGAATTACCTCTATCGGGGACACAACCAAAGCTAGTTTAGATTCATCCTCATAGTAAATAACCTAAAAGTTACCCATCGTGAGTATGGGAAGAACCACCATAGCTGGCCCAACCCATTTTCCCCCTCTTCAGGATCCTGACCAGTTGGTCATTCCTCCCCATCTTATCAACACTATTGAGTCACTGGAGAATCGATTCAAAGTTGTAGAAGGAAAACACGCATCTATATAATTGGAAATGAAGATATAGCCTAAATTTATGGATGTGACCCTTACCCTTACAAACATTGGAAATTCTACATTCCCCACGTTCGATGGATTGGGGGACCCTGAACAAAATTTGATGCACTTGGTGTCTCAGTGTGGCCCCATGATGGGAACCCTTGAACAACAAGATGCATCCAAACTAAATTGTTTCATGCAGACCTTAAAGGGTGGGAATATCTTCAAAAACCATTCCTATATCAATTCATATCTACATTTAAGAATAAAAATATCCTCAATCTCTCAAAGTGTTGAAAATGAGGAAACTATAGGGTTTTAGGTTATATTACCAGGTGGAAGATTTTAAATTACTACTTGAATTTACATCTTCCTCAAGATGATTTTTTTGGTTATTTTCATTGAGAATCATTATGATGAATTTTAAATTCCACTTATTCTAGTAAAATATACAATTGTATTTTAGGATCTTGTTGTAGTATCATAAATGTTAGAAGATTTTATTTTACAAAACCAGGCCAATTCTCATCCAGTACTAGTATCCTAGGGAAAGAGAATGGGTAGGGTGGAAGCCACAATGGTCAGCTTAAAACTAGACTCTATGCCAATTCCAGCTCCAAATACTACACCTCCTTGCATGGAACCAGCTCCTAAATAGAAACTTTAGTAAAAGTACCCATGTTAAGATGAGCGGAGGAAACCCAATCATTCTCGATTTGAGGACCGAAAAAATAAATTTTATTCCTTTATATATGAAAAAGTCTCATGTGACTTTATATAATCCATGGAAAATAATTTATTGAGGCTTCTAGATCCTAAGAGGAATGATCAAGTTTGTCTTGATGACCACCTAAATTATTTCCCCTATCATAAAACATTGAGGCACACCATCCAAGATTATTTTGTTTTTAAATAAATCCTATATAATATGGTTGAATATGGGCCAGTAAATATTGGTAAAAAACTAGAAAAGGTGGAATAGGTTTCTGCTACCACTCTAGAGAAAAAGGCGAATGAAAGGAAGTTATGAGTAAGGGTGTACAAAAGTTCAGCGATTGGATGAATAGAAAAATAATCAAACAAATTCATGTTATCCTTAGTCCATAGTTAAACTAATCAAATACACCCATGGTCTCTTCTATAGTTGGTTAACCACTTTTAGTAACACTAAAATCTTATAAGATCCAATCTTACAAACAGTGGTATAGCTAGAAGAGTAGAAAACAAGAATAAGAAGATGAACCTATACTAAGACCAAAATAATTTTGGATCCTTTTGGACTTCGTACATCTAGTAATACCATAAGAATGGTCCCAAAAAATTGTACCATGAGAATTGTATCATCGGGAGGAATCTCTATTATAAAAATATTTTATATTTGATTCCATTAATTTCATTAATTTAATGGATCCCTTATCCTATAAATAGAAATACTATAAACCTAATTTCCTTATACCAAATCAAGGAACCACAGGTAGAGGCCATATAGGTCAAGGAGGCAGGAGAATATATAGTTGTTTCTGAGCTCAATATTCTATCTATATCCCCTCTATAGTCATTTATGATACTATGAATCATGGAAGACCCCTTTAGAGAGCGTAGGAATAAAATGAAAATACACCTACTTTTAATAAAATTCTTTAAAGACCAATTATTTTGAAAGAAAAACTAGAAGAGGTGAACCAGCCTTATCATCCCAGTTGGGTAGGTAGGCCAAGTTGAATTAATCTGATATTAGAAAAAGTGCCCTCAATATCTATTTAACCACCCAACTCTCTTTACCTAGTAACTTCAACCTATAATGTTCCTACTAGAGAATGGATCTCTATTGGAAGTCACAAGACTGATTCAGAAGTAAATTAGTTAGCTATAGTTCCAATGAAGCTATCAATTCCATATTATCTTAACATATCAAAGGATCTTTGGGAAGCACTTATAGAGGCTCCACTAAGACCTCAATAGTTAAAAACCAAGGTCACTACTACTAAGGTATAACGATCAGATATCTACCCCATGTAATTCCATACCATCATCACTTTTATAAGAAAGGACTAGGATGTTGTGATATAGGGACACATCAGTCCCTTGAATATTTTGGATAGAATAGATGAAATTGAAGTTATGAGATATTTCATTGATAATGTCTCAGGGGTAAATCT
Source organism: Viscum album (assembly GCA_963277665.1). Taxonomy (NCBI): domain Eukaryota; kingdom Viridiplantae; phylum Streptophyta; class Magnoliopsida; order Santalales; family Viscaceae; genus Viscum; species Viscum album. The sequence goes on from OY728123.1 coordinate 1,727,096,845, forward strand.
CATTCTGATTTGAAGGATTTATTGATTGGGTTACAGTGAAGCTGACCTATCTCCTTATCTCTTGAAACTCTAGGGATATGACAAGAGTGAACAAAATCCCCTTGGACGGATATAGCTCAAAACTCAATTTGGGGGATTAGTGTGTAATTATGAATTATTGGTCATCCGAAAAGATGTATATTTCAATGTATGTCTTGGAAGGCCTTATATTAAACAACATGGAACAATCCCTTCATATCACCAATGTATAAATTAATACATAAATTGGAAAAGTGTGACATTATAGGATGATAATTATCTATTTGAATCTTGTGAGACTCAACACATTGATGAAATATTTTATCCGATATATGAGAAGATACCCATGACCGTTGATTTTTTTAGGTTGATACCCTGAATAGTCTAGGAGTGACCCCATTCAACCCATTCAAGGATCTCCATGATGAATATGATATTCCCATCAACCGAATTGAAAAAATTCAATTCAGAATTGGGCATGTACTCACTAAACCTCATGATATATATCATGTTAGTTGACCCTAGACATACTTAAGAGGTCCTTAATCCTCTTGTTGATAGTTATTCTTCTAGTGAAAATACCCTCACTTTATCCCTAGTTATTCAATATACACCAACATCATCAGCTGAATATGAAGTAATTGTCACATCACCATAGGGGAATGGTGATATCTTTACCACTGAATATCAAAATATCAATCTTTCCATTAACTCAAAATATTAACCTTCTTCACTAATATATCCCAACATGGTCATGAAATATGTAAGAGAGGAAGAGGAAGAGGAAGAGGAAGAGGAAGAGGAAGAGGAAGAGGAAGAGGAAGAAGAAGGTTGCCTCAAAGAAACTCCTGAAGTATTTGAGGAGGGTGTCTCTACCATTATTGATGAACCTTGATAGGTTAATCTTGGAATAGAAGAAGATTCTCAACCAACATTAATCATTGAAACTATTCCCATTGAAGAACAAGAGGTATATACCTTTTTCTTAAAATATCTCAATATGCATTCATCTGGAATTACATAGAAATTTCAATCCTCAATCTCACTGTGGCTACCCATCAATTGGTTCTTCCAAAAGATCATTGTGGTTATAAGAAGCTGGATAGAAGAACACATCTGATACATGCTTCCAAAGTTGAAGTCAATTTTTTAAAGATCATTAGAGCTAACTTTGTCTGAGAAATTCAGAAGCTAAAATGGATTTTCAATATAGTCTCTTTCAAGAAGAATAATGGGAGACTTAGAGTGTGCATCAAATTTAGAGATCTCAACTAGAATTTTTCAAAAGATTACTTTCCGGTTCCAATTATAGAACTTCTGATTAATGTGATATATAGCTACCAAGGACTCTTTATCATGTATGTATATTGAGTATATAAACAAATCCAGATGGCCCCTGAAGATAAATAATCCACTACATTTAGGGAACCCTAGGAAGTATATTACTATCAGGTGATGAAAAAATGTTCGTGCTGCATACCAACATTCCATACACCACATATTTAAACCCTTTTTGGGAAAGTATTTTGAGTGATACATTGATGACATGGTGGTAAAATATTGGAAATATTCTAACCAACTTTCCAACCATGAGATGGTTTTCAACAAACTATGACAACATAGCCTGAAAATGAACCCCCCCCCCCATAATGTTATTTTAGTATAACATTAAGAAACTTCTCATATTCATGGTATTCTATCATGTAATCAATGTTGATCCCAAAAATACAAAGTCTATACTTGGAATATTACCTCCTCAAAACCTCAATGATTTGATAGGACTAAAAATTCATGTTTCCTCTATTCATCACTTTATAGAAAATCTTGCTGGAAATTGCTTTACCTTCACCATGTAAATAAAAAAAGGGTCACATATCAGTGGAATGATGAATTTAATGATGAATTTTATAGTCTCAAGAAGTATTTTATAATTCCACCAGTGTTGATGCCTCTTGTTGAAGGAAAGCTACTCATCTAATATTTGATAGCCTTATAGTGATCATTAGGTGCTTTCCTCACACAAAATAATGATGATGGAAATTAAAAAGTATATATTATATTATTCATTCCATGATCAATACTGAGACTCGTTATTTATATATCAATAAAAACTATATTGATTTAATATTTATTGTTCAAAAGTTGAGGCACTACTTGCAATATCACGAGTTCCATTTGGTATCTCAAACTAAACCGCTGAGGTAGATCCTCAACCACCCTATGTTGAGTGGATGCTTATAATGGTGGGTAATCATATTTCAGTTGTTTAACATTAGTTTTATACCATAGAAGGTAATAAATGGGAAATATTTGATATATTTCCTCACATAGCATCCTTATTTAGAAGAAACACCTATGAATACCAAACTACCAAATTAAGAAATATTCTCTATCCATGACTCCCCCATGGAATGGGAAATGTATTTTTATGGAACATCTAGGAGGATAATGGTAAAAGGGATGGAATAACCTAAGATCAATAAATCTAGGTTGGGATTCATTCTCATATCTTCAACAAAGGAAGTCTTACCTTATTCCTTCCTACTTCCAGAAGGGTACACCAATAACGAGGAAGAGTACTAGGCTATCATTATAGGCTTATAACTCACACTACAAATTCTAGTGACCCATATTACTATCAAAGGTAATGAAAATTTGGTAATAAAACAACTTAATGGTGATTATTTAATTAGAAAAGAAGAGATGACCCCCTTTCTTGACTATGACTAAGGATTAATGGTTGAATTCCCCTCAGAACCAATGTTGAATCATATCCCATGATTGTATAATGCTCAGGAAGATGAATTGGAAAATGTAGCTACAATTTTAGAATATTTGTATAGGAATGAAACAATCATCATTATTTTAAATCTCTTATTGGTATCACTATTTATTAAAAGTAGCATGAAATAGATCAGCGGGGTCAATTCCACCACTAAACCAGATAATCTTTTGAATTTTTGGATGATGATTCTTGGGAAAAACCTATGAAGCTTGAACCATGATAAAAAGGACCTTTTTATATACATAAGGTCTATTCTAATGGATCATATTATTTTTTCTCCATGGACATATATCATACTAAACCTCCTACCAATGTAAGATTTCTCAAGAAAAAATTAAAATGATTAATGACATATGGTCTTAGTTGTATGACCTAAAACTACAAGACACCATTAATCCTTACCACATGACATTAAACTGCACGAAGTAGTCCTTGTCGCATGACCCTAAATGACATGAACCATATTTTCATAGTTATAAGATCTTAAATTGTATGATAATATCTTTAGCACATGATGTTAAAATGTAGACTTACCCTATACACCAAGCATAGGATTCCATGGGAGATAATCCTAGGAAGCCTTGCGTGATGAGCATGGGTTTCCTCTTCTTATGATATGATTTCCCAGACTCTTGGGAAACTCTTCTTCTGAGATGATTTCCCAAATTCTTGGGTATATTTTAATTCTTAATCCCTACATCCCTTGTTGTCACTCCTTCCATGGAACCTACATCATTACCATATGACATTAAACCACATAGAATGTTGAGAACTACGTATGGATTGATTCTTGATTTGATGAGATACAAATTGATGCCCAGATCCCACATCCCGTTCTAGCCACAATATAATAAATACTGCCCCATTCCCTATATATGAGTCAGATTAGTTTAGGTAATATTTACCAAGAACTACATATAGTTTGATTCTTATTATCACATGATACGTAGAAACACCTATAACTTCTTTATTAGGACCATCCATAAATTCTAAACCCAATTATGATTGTTTTCACTAGTGCTTGACTCTATTTCATTCATTTATGTCATATTCATATTTACTAGTTGAAAAACCACTCTATACCTAATGGAGTTTATTAGCTTCTTCACTAGATTTATTTTAATTCTCCCCATGATAAAAGGGAAACCCTCACAATTACTTATTTCTCACACCAATAATAGCTCATGTGGTTTTAGAAATCTTGGTAAGGGCCTGCTCACTTGGTTAGGTCACTTTTAAATCTAAGCACCACAACATTAAACTATGTGTATTTCATTCCAAAGGAATTTATGCATTAAAAGACTTTATACCTTCTCTTCACATCGGGTGACCTTCTTATCTCATGACATTAAACTACATAGTTTATGTACCTATCATACAATGTTAAATTTTCTATTATTCTTTACCTCACTTGAGCGAACCACCAGTATTAGTGTTCGTCCCTTACCACACCTGTATCTTAGAACTACATGTGTATTTATTCTTGTACAAATGAGGTACGTAGTGACACTTTGATTCTACATCCTGGACCAGATGAGATATGATAAATTCCACTATCCCTATATGAGAACTCGATCAGTTTGGGGAATCTATCCTATAACTATGTGTGTCTTTATTATCATCTCGATGAGATATGTAGTGAAACCTAGATTCTCTATCTCAGGACCAACTGTAAAAAAATATTCCCCCAATCTTCTATGTATGAGATAGATCCACATGAGAGAGTCCAAGGTGGGTTCTCATTTAATTCATGAACCCAAATTAAAAAAAAATCCCCTCCATACATAAGGCTTATACATGTTCATAGAAATTTATCTAAAACTACATGTTGAATGATTCCTGTTACCACCTGATACATAGTGATTCCAAAATATTAAATCATGGGTTTAGTAGTAAATTTTCTTTTAATTACATATGATTCATACTTGTGTAAGGAACACTCTACTCATTCCTAGTCAATTCTGACCTAAATTATCCCTTTATACATAGGAACGTTCCTTTCAAAAATCACACTTCATGTATTGGAAGGCTCATATCCCCTTAAAAAACCTCTATCTATCAGTAATAAGTGAACCCAAATCTAAAGAACACCTTTATTTACTATTCATATTACACCTTAAAAACATCTTTGAATAATACACCTCAAAATGTGTCATGTTAATCAAAGAAATTTCCATCCCCAATAAAAATCCTATTATCTTTGTATGTTTTAATGACATCATAATGGAAAATTATTTCTGAACATAGTCCATGATCATCTCTTACATTCTTGTCTTATTTCACTCCTTCATATCTGGGAACCCTAAGGCTATGGCTCATAACCTTCCCTCTTCATGACCAGAGAATGTCATAGCATTATTGGATGGATCACCATGAAATTTATAGCCCTGGATTAAAGAACTTAAAAGGTGCACTAGACATCCTTATTTAATTATGTTAAACTATAGAGAAACATACTCTTTATAAGATGATAAACTTCATGGTTCTCATCCCTATCATATGATGTAAAACTATACATTGCAGTGATCCTCGCCGGAGAGGACCATAATTCTAGGTTCTAGTCTCCTATCGCACCTTTATGTTAGAACTATGTGTGGATTTATTCTTATTACAATGGGATATTTAGTTATTAGTGGATCTCTCATTCCAGGACTAGATTCCATAGAAAAAATGTCTACCCACCTCTCCCAAACATTCTCATAATCTGTGCTGGTAATTCCAGTGTGAGTCCCTTTATTGGAAAACTCATGATTAGAGTAAAATGACCTTCTTTCAGCCATGTATAATGTCAATATAAATGTTTCCTTCATCCCTAGATTCATTCATTTCATAAAATACATTTAATTGTTTTGGTAAACTCGAACTATCATGAACCTCCCTTGGAAATCGGTAATAAGAGTGTCTAACTCTAAAGGAACCCTTTGTTTTGACTATGCGTAATACGCCTCAAACACAAATTTTCATAATACAACTCCAAATATAGCCAATCAATCAAAGTAATTTTCAACCCTAGGATAAAATCCTCCTATCTCTATAGGCCCCAAAAACATCATAATGAGAGTCTTTTTCAAACATGGTCCATGATTTTTTTTTCATACTTGTCTCATCTCATCTCTTCAGGTCTAAGAATTACCATATAATGACTTAAAAATTTCCCTCATCATATCCAGAACGTGTTGGAGCATTATTATACTAAAATTATTACTTGGATCATTATCCCCATAACTTATAGTCATAGATTTCCGACCTAAAACATCAGTTGCATTGGTCTGACTTTCACGACCTCAAACCTCCAATAAAAGAGACAACACTCGCCATGATAAAAAACCAAAAAGGGAACCTTCGAAAAAAGTCACGTTTTAGCTCACTAGACATGAACTTCACATGATTTATATAAGTTAGAAATTGAAATAAAAAATACATGAAACTTTTTAGGTTGAAAACCCATAAAGAGAGGCCTAGGAAAAAGTCAATCCCCACTCGCTAAGTCACATTTATATCATACTTAGGAAAAAATTAGGGTGATGACACATAATAGACAAAGTTAATAGGGCCTATCATGCGAAACTATAAAAACTTGGACAATTCTCACAGGTTCCTAAGACCTTGTAAAAACATAGATAATATTACTATTCCTATCATTTTAATTACAACACATTAACACAATGATGTTCAGTTAAAAGAGTTAGCTTTAGTGTTTTATTCTAATTGCAATGAAAATAAGTAAAAATACATTGAGGGTTGAGGATGAATTTATTTTCATTCATGGATATAAATTCTTAGGAGCATCCACATGGTTGAGTATATCTGTCATACGTTACAAAATAACCATCAAAATAACTTTTGAATTGTCTGAGGAACTCTCAGGTCTTATCAATAGCCCATTGAAGCCTGACTAGCAGGGTAGTCTCAGACTCCTCAATAAAGTGAAGATCTTCTACTATGTCCACAATGGTAGTCTTTCCCTTATCATGAAACTCTTCCAGTGAATGGTGAAGTTGTTTGAGCTCCCATATGGTGGTATCCATTTTTTATTGGACACGTAATATTTGAATGGATTTCTTTTCAACCTATTTCTTTCACTTTTCCAACCATTTGGAATGAATGAGGTTTTATTGGTACAATATATCTCAGAGTTCATTAGTCTTTGTAAACAGTCATACTTTAATGAGGAGATATTGTGGCTCATGTTCTCACTCCCATTGGTGAACAACTTCCATCACAGTATAGTGGATCACACGATAGTCAAATCCACTATAAGCCAACATGATGAACATGATCTGGATCCAATTAAATTTTTCGAGTAGATCCTCCATAGGTGTCTTCGATATTAACTCCCAAATATATTTCTATATGAACTGGAAGATTACCTAAAGAGCATCTTAAGCCTCCTGATTTTTCAAAGATCCAATCTCAATTGGAGAGGTGTACTCCTGGATTAACTCACTTATAGAAGTGGCTTGAATTTTAATTCTCGGAGCAACATAATACTTTCCTTCAATTATTGGTTGAGTTTAGGTGGAGGATTAACCTTTAGATTTGACCATTGGAGTAGATGGAACCAAAAGTGGAATAAAATTAATCACCAACATTGGAAGAAAGTAAATATAAAGGAAAAAGGTGATGAAAGTAGTTGATGACACCCACTCATTGATAAGTCAGTTTCTTGGATGGATTCCTCACAATTATCCATGGTCTTAATGGTTTGATTTGAGATATATTAATGAGTATAATCTTCTTGAGTTTTCTTGGGACCCACCATGGAAGGATCCCCTGCTTTAGAACCTTGAGTTATTGTTCCATCCACAATGAGAGAAGGATGTACCTCAGCACCCTAGTAGTGGATTGACTTGGAAATGTTCTCTACATATAAAGCTACACTATTCAAGTATTTGATTTAATGCATTAGATATAAAGAGTTCATATGTGTGAGAAAATACTAAAGGGAAAACTTTCATGCATCAAAGTCCTTATTAAAGTCTTGAAACTCATTCAAGTTGGAGGAAATATTAATATCATGAAATTTTTATTCCATTATTTCATTATATAATGCTCCAAGTCTCTTAGAATCCTCTCCATTAGGGGAATCTGAGGTTCTTGGCTCAAGACCCAAATTTGCATCATCATCAATTTCAGCTTCTATCTTTTTAGAAGGAACAACTTTTTTAGGCCCTATTAATGAAGGATATACACCAACACCTTCATCAGACTATCCCATATCCTTTTCAATCCCTTCAAGGATGGTGATAAGGCCAGTGGTAGTTGTCTCAGGATCCACTGGTACATGTAGGGGATATGAAAAGTTGAAAGGATAAAGATTTTGTGATAACTACATAACATATTATGATTCATGTTGGATATTACCATTATTATTATCTTCGTATATAGTGGAAAGAGAAGACATGTTCGCTTCCATTGACACTTCTCCCACTGAGGGGCTTGAATCACTAGTAAGGGTCTTCACCTCATAGGGAGTACCATCCTCAGTTCTTAGAGTGTCATCTCTAATCCTTTTGATATTAGAGAGGTAAGTGGATTTTTCAATCCAAAATTAGGAATATATGTTTATTCTAGACCAATTAATAATAAATTATGTTTTAAAAAACTCACCAAGATCAGTGATGCTCCTGTCTAATGTTTTAACTCTCCACCACTCCTTTACTTTCTTAGGAGGGAGAAGAACACTTGTTTCTTTGAATACAGGTACTGGGGGAGGAAGGCGGGGAAGTCCTCCCACCATTTACTTCTCTATGAACCTTTGGACTAGGGATAATTACAATAATTTGGGAGTGGACCCCTCATCCCAATAGGGGTACCAGTCAGACCGTATCATGGTGTCTCCAACTTTGGAACCTCTTCTTCCTCCCTCTGTGAATTAGATTTATGTACTTCTTCAGAAACAACCCCTTAAAAGGTGGGGGAGTCATGGGAAAAAAAGGTGATTAGGATAACATACATCACCAAAATCAAAAAATCCATCCCATTCATTGGTAGATTGATCAGTTACCCCCTCAAAGGTACCCCAGTCTATCATATCACTCACCCACTTTGTGGACGACATCTGATCATTAGTGATATATATAAGCATCTTCAAATCTATAATATTATTACCCACCTCAGGAGGGTTAGTACCATAGTGGAGGTTAGGGGGTTATTGAATATCCCCAATCTGTGGGATCTGTAATCCAGTGTGAATAAATGACCACATGTACTTAGCATGATAAGGCTTATATTTCTTGGAAAAAACTTCCTTAGGACACACATAGTCTAAGTTAACCCTATATGAATATTAATTGAATCCCACATCCCTGAATTTCATGGTTTTTTTGGGCCTCTCTGCTTCAGAGGGAGGATATGCAACTAGAGGCCAAGTTTCCCCTAGTGGTGATGACTAGATCGCTTAGGCTCGATAGGAGCGGTCTCTTCAACTCTTTCCTATTACAAGTCCCACTTCCAAGATCATTTAGAGGATTCTAGAGATCCACCATTATCATCCTTAGTTGGATCCTTCATACCATTATTTCCTCGTATAGAAGTTGTCACAAATTTGACTTTAAGGGGTTATTATTATTTCCCCTTAAGGGTATGATGAAATATAGAAATTATTATACCCAAAATTCAATCTAATAGATACCCATAATAGAGGAAACTTGATTACTAATTGAGATACCTTCAAACCCATGAGGATCTAGAACTATTAGGCCAACATCAAGCACTTTTATAGTTGGACATGACTAAGAGGGGACACAGTTTTTTGTTACATGCACTTAAATTGGTGTGTAAATTTTCATGGTGCATAGGATTCGAAAATAACCTCCCCATCAATTTATCTTTCTATAATTCTATCCTTGAAGGATATCATGTATGACCTAATCTCATCATTACTAAGGCTATTTTTGGTGAATGTGTTGGTGGGTGGATCATTGTATGGAAAAAAATTTAAATTCTATCAGTAGGTTTAGATTCTTTAAAGCCTCACCATACTTCAGAGAAAAAGACTGTATATTAAAAAAGGCTTGAACGAAGGGTCAAAATAAGCCTCTAGGAACCCTAACTTTACTTAACATAGTATAAGAACTAAATCATGCTATAATCCACCCACAAAACACTTAAAATGGCCATAAAATATGGTAAGAGGCCTTCCCTATGTATACATTCAATAAACACAGGTGGATATTTTCCAAGATAGGGGTTTCTAACCCTACATAATTTTCTTCAGCCAACCTAGATTCCATGTTGAAAATCCCCAGCCTCACACGACTATTAGAATCATAGACCAGAAGCATGTAGATACTCAACCAAATTTATAGAAACATAGTGAGGTGGGTTTTGGTAGGAATTTTGGACTTGAATATGTACCCCACCAATCATATTGGACCTAATCCATTATAGGACAAAACTTACCAATGATTCCCTACTTTTCTAATTAGGGACATCCCATTGGGAACTGTATGCTAGTAACTTATCCTTTTTCTCTAGGAAAACCTTCATACATTCCTCGGAATGGAAATTTCTCCTTGGGAGTGGTTTTTCCTTCCTGAAATCCCAGACTACCTATAATATCTTTTGATCCAAAATATGAATTTATTTAGCATCATCCCATGTCTCTTTCAATGTAATGAACTCGTTATACATCTCTATGAGAATAGGTTCTCCCTATATATTGTATAAGTCCCATAAACTGATGCTAAATTTTCTTTTTTTCAGATATAAAGTATTTTTTTGTGGGATCCATCAATCGAGCATCTTGGGAATGATGTTTAGGCGCTTGTACACATAAGTTTGGGTTACCCAGACACCCTTATATATGTTGAACACCTTTAGTTTAGCTTCGAATTCATTATAATTCTTCCACACCTAGTACACCTATATCCACTCTATTTTGAAACATCCTCCAATGCAGAATTCCCAGTATTCTTTCAAACCTATTTATTGTATTATATTTGAAGCATGAAAGAAATAAAAGTTGTAATGTAGTTTTGATTCTGAACTATGAGGTTTCATATCTAGAGCACAACTACTGTGATTCATAACACATTCAGAGGGTACCATGCCCTCATTGATTAATTTACCCCAATATGAGATGTTTGTAGTGGTAAAATTCATGTACTTATGGAACCAAGAGAGTATAAAATAATTTTTTGGATTTAGAATGATTATATATTTCAAAATAAAATGATCATAAAGTATAAATTCCTCACTATCTAGATATTCTTAATGATATTTATTTAGATGCTTTGATAAATCTAGAAGTGTAGAGTCATGCACTTCATAATAATATGACCTAATGATTTCCATCATTTCCTTGATGTGGGAACTAGCTTATTCACCATATACTTAAACCTTTTAATCCTCCATTGAAAATAATCAAGAAAACACCAAGATTTACATTACATCTACGGTTTTAGTTTGAAATATTATAAGGGGAACTTTTTTCAGAAAAGGAAAGACATCACACTGGTCACCTTGCTTAGGTGACCTCATGTAGATGACATTGCCTAGGTAACCTCTCCCAAGTGACCTCGTATAGGTCACCTTTCCTAGGTGACCTACCATAGGTCACCTCACCCAGGTAACCTAATCTAAATAACTAGGAAGATACTCCTTGATAAATATACTCCATGAACAAGACTCATGTAGGTGAAGGACTACTATAGATCCATGAGGAAAACATGAACAGAAGACGTGAATGAATGAATAACTCAAATTACTCATGCATCGAGAGTGTACAGGGGACCAAAGAGTGTGATTGAGGAGAAGTAAATATGGGTAGGAAAATCTATTTATAGAAGCATAGGTACTTTCACATTCGATCTATATATAGAGTAACTGTATGACTGGCCTATGTAGAGGACACACACAATAGGCTTACACTATCCAAATACATGACCAACCCATGAAAATCGTCTATTTATTTCCCCCTTATGAGATACATAAGCTATAAGATTATACAAGCTCAAGCATAAATGTATATGAACACATGGAGGCCAATGAATGAAGGATTCATCAATATTCATACTTCTTTCTCTTTACCTCAGGATCAGATCTACTTCTTCTTATCAGAACCAATCTAGAGGGGGATAATTTTTTGACACTTCTATTTCCACATAAGGATGAATAAATTCAAATAAAAATATCTAAAGTATTGAGAGGGGGTAAAGTCATAAAAGGTGAAAAATACCCCTTGAATCCCAAATTTTTTTCCTGAGTGGACCTCATGCACATCCATCCTACATGGACATACACATGTTGGTCAAATTTTTGTGACCAGACCCACACAGGTTCAATATATGTCATAGTCCTGTGTGAGATACTTTCATGAACCAACTCCTTTTCCCAGGAACCTAATATTTTCTATAAATAGGACCCTTGAGCTCCCCATTTGGGAATTAGAATATGAAGAGTCAGTTTGATTCTATGTTTTCCTTAGTCCTTTTCTCAAGTTCCCAAACCTTTAAGGTAGCTTTCCAAGCCTCAAAATAAGAGGTAATTAATGAGATTATATGGACTAAAGTACCTCCAAGGTTTGAAACACCAAGAACCTATGTGATATCCTCCTAAAGCTACCTCATCCAGGTGTCACCATGGTGAAGCATCCTTTGACTCACCCAGGTATCACCTGGGTGATGTACCTTATAATGCATCTCTCATATCATCAATGATAGGGAATCCTTTTTCTTGGGATCCCTATCCAAGGGGGGGGGGAATCAAGACCTCCACGAAGGCCCCCATACACATATGGTCAAATCATAGGACACACCAAAATGTCCTCTTGATCATGCATTCTCATGGTAAAAGGGGACACCCCATATTTACCCTATACAGTAGCTAGGTTCCTAGGGATGAGGAATCTAGTCCTAGGGATGGTGTAAGGGAATTTGGAAGTGGAATTCATCCTCACATGCTACTAGAAACATGAATAGAGTCAGGATATATCCATATGGATATATAAGAACTGGCCATGGGGTTTAAAATCAAGAGAGGAGATAGTAACATACAAGATTTTTCTTTCTTCTTGAATACCCCACCATGACCTCACCTTCATTTACTAGTGAATGAAAATTACATGTCTCCCATGGGCATGACTTTAGAGTAATCCCCTAGTATATTTTATGGATAATTCCCCATCCTTCCATACCCTCACCCTTGTACACCTGAGGAAAAAGGAGATCATGTGAAGTTCCATATCTTCCACATCCTCTTATTTCTCACACCGACTATGAATTACATAGTCTTATAGGTTAGTGATGATAATATCACTAACATGTTCAAATATCACTAAATGGAACTCCTACTATGTTTAATCCCCAAAACCATGTTACCATCCTCTAAAAGAGATATATTCCCCATGATAAAAACCTTAAAAGGGTTATATTCTTGATAAAGCAACTAATTACTCCCCCTCCATAGGTGTAAGCTCCAAACCTTTTGTAACATCCTGACCTGATGTCCACTAACTTGGGGTCATGTGCTGGTGGGTCACATGGCCTCAAGCACGCCTCTCCGTACGCTAGAGGCTTTCGATTAGCAATGAGGGTGTAAAGGTGGTAAAATGAGGAGACTATATCCTCATATCATAGTAGCACAATGAATATAATAAATAAATATAAAATATTATAATCATTATATAACAGACACTAAATACTGGAATAGTAACCCTCCATAGAAGAAAGAAGAATATATCAGATATAGTAAGAAAGTGAGAAATTGTAAATATCTGAGAAACAAAATAATAATATCAAAATAAACTAGGTAGTTTAATATACATTAATGAATGGTATGATGATTTAAAAAAGGGTAATATGGGACAAATATATAAAACATGTTATACAAAAAGAAAAAAAGCACAAAAGGCTGCTCCACTAGCATCTCAAGCATATGCTTGATCCTCTTCTCCTATGCTTCATTATAAGTAAAGCATATCAAATATCTATATTACAGATATTTCTTTTATCCATACCTGTAGACAAGTAATCTACTCTGATACCAAAGGTATCCTGGGTAGGGTGTGAGATAAAATCCTAGTAGGCCACCACCAATGGTGTTTAGAAGTAATCCAAGCATTGCTCATAACTAAATAGTGTGTGGGTATAATTAAATGATCAATAATGCTAAATAAGTAAATCTAGCATGCTCAGGTTCCTAAAGGATTCCTAGAGTCTCTACCTACTTTGATTCATAGACAGAATGAGTGTATGGTTAGTAACTATATATATAGTGATAATATATGTATATTATAGTTATATATTGAATCCATCTATATGGACTATGCACGATCAGACATAAGTAGCTATATACCTGGAATACTAGGTGTTGGATGGACCAGGGAGTAACTCTATCATCCATGACCAATATGAATGGGACTATAAGATCAATCAAAAGGGTACATGCCCTACATCCCATGAGGAGTGAGAGTCATCATTCTCAACACTTGATATAGTGGTTGTGTTGTCATGACAACACCTGAAACAAAGGATGTGGTGCACCATACCCACCATCCAAATAATGTCAACGATGTGAGATATCATGCTCAACACCTGTTGTAAGGGAGAGTGAAACATCTTTCCCAAAAATTCCCTTAACCATCGTACCATGGCCAATATTAATGGCATAATCATAATAATAATAATAATAATATCCATGATTCATTACCTCTCATACATTATATTCATTAATCCCATTATAACCAAGGCATAACAATTCAATTAAAGAATGAAATAATAGGTGTGGCATTAAAAACCTTTATAAACCATTTAAATTAATCCATTTAATTCATTTAGTAAAGTCTAAACATCATGAAAAAATTCATTCTATTTAATCAATCCATTTAATTAACCAAATCATGGAAATTCATTTTACAAGTCTCACTGAAGCACTTATAAGGTTCCATCACCAATTGGGAAATTACCTATAATGAAAATTCCATTAATAACACAAGTCAAGCACTTAGGTGGTTCTTTAGAAATTTACATAACAATGGTAAATTCCATTTACAATCCAAGATAAGTTCTTATAAATAATTCTAGGCATTTAATAAATTAAATAAAAAGGGTAAATTTAAGTTGACACATCCAAGGGGTGTCCATGATCAAGGTTGGAATCCTCTAATTACTAAAAACGATCATATAGAGTATAAAAAGGTGTTTATATCAATTTAGGATGAAGAAATCAATTTTAATGCAGCATGCATCACAGGCCGCAAGCAGAACAACAAAAAAGATACAAAAACACTATAACTTTTGAGAAAAAACAGACAACTTTCCTTAGGGGCGTTGATGACTCCTCATCTGATAGAGGCCTCATATTAGAAGTAGTTTGGAAGAAATCTAAGAAAAATCCCAAAACCCTAAAAATAGGGTGAAATAGATTTCACCTAAATAGCACAAATAAAACAAAGAGAAACTGAAATATGAATAAAGCTCATTGTAGATTTTATTGAGAGATATCTAATGCTTTTGAAAGATCTTGATTCAGATTCTAGATGTGTGATTGTTATAAAATCATAGCTTAGGAAAAATAGAGATACATGGGGGAGAATAAGGGGGAGTCTATTGGAAATGATTAGGAGAAGGAGGAAATAAGTTTTATAACTTCATTAAGGATGAAATAGTAATTTTAACTACAAAATTGGGGGAACATGGTTTGGCCACACAGTTGTCCAAAACATACATCAATTGTGAGAATGGACTCTATTAAGGATGTCTTCAATCATGAATGATTGAGAACTTGAGGTCGCACAGTTGCAGAAGAATCATATGGCCCCCAGTTCTCCTCTTTCTCACCTCACAAGGTTAGGAGAGACTATGCGGGATGGGTTTCACAGTTTATACTAATCATGTGTCCCAGTATATTTTCCAAATTCCTTTTGTTTCAATCTCCAAATAAGACCCAGAAACAATCATAATATTCATGAATCCTTTAGGTAACATCATAAGGGTTGTTTAAATAAATTTAAATAAAAAACTAATGAGTTGTACCTTTATGAAAAGACATGTCATTTCAAACTCCCCTCCTTAAAGAAAATCATACTTGAGTTGACCTTATGAGGGTAAAGAGGTATCTTATGTAAAGAGTTCTGACCACTGAACTCATATTTTAGAATCCTACTCCCAGGTATCATCCTGTACTTTTTAATGTTTCCATAGCACCCATAACAAAGAAATCGATCTACCTCAAAGTGTGTTTATTCTCTGATCCATGATACGAACCAGATACTCCTCAAAAGAAGCATCTATATCCAATTCAACCTCATCGGGATGAAAGACATGTTATGGGTCTGGATAATATCGATGAAGTTGAGATACATGAAAAACATCATGCATATACCAGTATCTCTAAGGAAGTGCTATCTTGTAATCCACTAGTCTAATCTACTTCACAACCTCAAAGGGTCCAATGAATATAGGTTAATGCTTACCCTAATTTTAAATACATATAGGAACAAGTTGGGTGAGACTAGTAATAAAACATGGTCTCCGACATCAAACTCAAGAGGTCACTGACATCAATTGGCATAAGATTTATGTCTAGAATAATCTATCATCATGTGCTTTCTAAACAACTAGACCTTCTCTATAGTCTCCTAAACGAGATTTGGTTCAAGAAAAGTTTCCTCCCATACCTCTAGACAGCACATAGGTGAGCGAAAAGACCTACCATATAAGGATTCATAAGGATCCATCTCGATGGTAGCCTAAAAGGTTTTATTATAAGTGAACTCAATAAGAGGAATGTGTTTATCCAAAGAACCACCAAAATTAAGGACACATACATAGATCATTTCCTATAACACTTGAATCATGCGCTTTGTCTATCCATCAGTATGTGGGTGATATGCCATACTCAGAAGAACATGTGTAACCAAGGCCTTCTACAACCCATACCAGAACTATGATGTAAATTGATCATCTTTGTATGAATCGATAGAGGAGGAGATCCATGAATATATATAACCTCCCTGACAAACATCCTCCCTAGCTCGTATACTAAGAAGGTATCTCACATAGGTAAGAAACGTGTAACCTTTTTTAAATGATCAATGAAAACCCACACTATATCATTTCCACAAGGTGATTGGGGTATACCAGTTACTAAATCCATTGAAATGTCATCCCATTTCCACTTAGGAATGGACAACAGCTGTAAAATACTTATCATACATTGATGTTCTAACTTCACCTACTGAAATATGGAACACTGAGTGATGAAGCTAGAAATCTCATGTTTCATACTAGGCCACCAATACTTTCATCGTAAGTCTCGATACATATTGGTGAAATTGGGATGAACCGCCCATTATGAATCATTAAATTCACACATCATCTCTTATGTGATGTCTTCTATAACCCATACACATCCATGGAATAGTAGAGTATCATCCCCATCCATGGTCCAACCAAAATATTCATCATCATACAAGATGATTTACCTTTGGAAAATGCTCTTGAGATCATATAGTTTCCTCATTATTACCTGTTCTAGAAGATTTTATGTCACTACTAAGGTTGTGAGAATAGTCTACCCATGATCCTCTTGAACCTAAAGATACATTTCTAAAAAAAATACATGATTTTACACTCTCTACTAGCCTCCAAAATGACATTTATAAGAGACTTCTAGATCAGATAATCGGCTATAGAATTTCCTTTACTACGCATATAAGAAATCTCAAAATCAAAAAAAAACGCAGGTACTCAACCCACCCGTGCTACCTGAAATTTAGATCACACCATGTAAAGATGTACTTGAGGCTTTTGTGATTAGTGAATTCCAAAAAAATATCTCCAAGTAGATAGTATCCAACCATGAATAGAATAAACTATAACAGTTAGCTTGAGGATGTGTATCGGGCAATTCCACTTATGAGGCCTCAATTGACATGACTCGTACATGAAAAGTTTCTCATCCTACATCAAGACAGCTCCAAGATTGAAACCTGATGCATCATAGTATACAATATATCTTCTTATTGGTTTTTTCAGAATCAGTATCAGTGCTGAAGTCAATTGGACCCTCAACTCCTGAAAGGCTACTCCACATGCTTTTGACCATAACAATTTCACACCCTTCTTTATCAAGTCCATAAGAAGGTTTAAAAGACATGATAAATCTGGGATGAAGCATCTGTAATACTTGACTATCCCCAAGAAACTAAGGATGTCAGAGAAATTATTGGGATAATCCCAAAAAACTAAAACTATCAATTTATGTGGGTCTACTAAAAATCTTGACTTTGGGATGATATAACCCATGAAGTGCACTTTTTCAATCCAAAAGTGGCATTTACTGATCCAAGTATAGATATAATTCTCTCTTAGTGTATTCAAAAATATCTCAAAATGATTTTCATGGTCGTGTCTAGAGCATGAATACACTAAGATGACATCCAAAAGACGACCATTAATAAATCCATATATAGGTGGAAAACCTAATTCATCAGATCCATGAAGACTATAAGTGTGTTCATGAGACTGAACGACATGACCGGGTACTCATATAGACCATTCCTTCTCCTAAAATCTATTCAATGTATGAGTGAATAACTGACACACACTTGGTGATAGAAAAACCTAACATCGCTCTTTAAAAACACTCTCTCTCTTTAAAACTGATAAAAGAGGTCATCTATTTGAGGAAGGGGATACCGATTATTTACTATGAGATGGTTCAATTAGTGGTAATCCATGATAATCCTAACGGTACCATTAGCCTTTTTAGAAATTAAGGACCGTAGAACCCCACAGAGAAGTTCCTGGGTGTGTAAATCCTTAAACCTCTAAGCCTTATAACTTTTATTGAGATCCAAAATCTTCACAGGTTCTATCCTATAAGGAGTAATGTTCACTAATGCTGCTCCTGGAATTATCTCAATGGTAAACTCTACCTCTCTTACTGGAGTTATCCTAGAAAATTCACTAGGGAAGATATCCCTAAAATCCTCCACTATGGGAGAAAAAATAGTTGGTCGTAACCCCTGATCATCTTGGAAAAGACTAAAAATTTGAGCTATCACACCACCCAACCTCTTCTGTTCGGGTCCAGCTCAAGTCACATGAACACCCAATTACCCCTTATAGACATTCCTATCACCCTCTAGTGATGTAAACATCACCCTCTAATGATATAAGCCTATAAAGTCTTGATAGATAACTAATTATTCCATCCCTATTATTACATCAAATCCCATCATGTTGAGGATGAAAATATTCCATAATAATAGTTATCCACCTATCTCAAGGGGACAATCCTTACAATGGAGAATTTCCTCTGACCAGATACCTAACAGGGTATCAAGCATCATAACTCCATATAAGCATTCGATCTAGAGTACCAAAATCTCTATAATTTCCTTAGATAAAAAAGAGTGATACATGACTATGTATAATAAATAATACACTAAATCAAAATCTACTAGAACAATATCTATGACAGTAGAAGGTCTGGTTCTATGCTCCTCCGACATAGGCTGCACCGCATGTAATTGACCTGTAATGCGTCCCTAAGTCACTACTTGACTTCCCTTAGCATGATCACTTTACTGGTGATGATAATCATGAGTATGAATACCTCTAACAAGACTTCCGACTTAGACTGAGCAACCGATGGTATTCCAGATGACTACTTGATGAGATACTAAATGGCCACTCCTAAATGTGCAGTAGGAGTAGATCCTCACTCACTAGGCACTAATGGAATGATCCTGTAGAAGAATTAGATATTCCTTATCCTACCATAGCCTATGCATTCTACCGGATCTCATAATCAATGGGGTTTTTTATGTCCCAAATTCCTACACTGGTGATATATAAAATAAAATTCTATATAAGGAGCATGACTACTACTACCCCCATGAGAAACTTTAAAGTGATGATAGCGTCTTCTAGATAAACCATTGATAGATTTAGGTGTTGAACTTCCCTAACTCACACCATCATCTTCCCTCAGATTCCACTTTGTAATATGGTCTTTATTGACTATCTCAAAAATTGTCATCAATAGAAAATATTTGACCCATGATCGAATGGTGCATACCATCATATACTTGAATCGTCTGGTGGTCATAAGATCATCACCTATTAGAGTCGATGTGAACTACTATATATTTTTAAGAAGACTAGAATAATATATTACATACATATCTCCTTGATGCAGGTTTATAAAATCTCTAGCCCGATCAATCCTCAAAGTCTATGGAAATAAATAGTCTTAGAAGATAGTATGTAAATCTTCCTAAACTATATTATGATGCCAATCTTCCTAGGTAATAATGTCCCACCATTTCTTGGTTGAATGGCATAGAATAAAATTAGAAATATATGCTCTAGAGGTGTCTCCAGATTCTCAAATATAGAAAAAATATCTTTGAGCCAAGGCTCAACAGCATGTGGTCCTCCATCCCTTGAAAAGGTGAGAGGATTCTACTATAAGAACTCTTCATTCAACTCTACCATACTCGGGGTAGGTTGAGAAACACCTTGAATAGAAAGCAACATACCTATAAATACCTCTTGGAACTAGGTGTTATTACCCATATTAGGAATAAGAATAGGTTCCATGGGTGGCACTATAGGTGGGATCATTAGACACTCAAATCCCACCACCTCTAGTTCATGGTTATCACCACCTTTGGGGTATATGATTGGAGGATGTTGTATTGGAATGATACTACAATTCCAAATGCACACCTTAGAAGATATATTAACAATTAAAAAGTTTTTAGATAGATAACTAGGGTAGGTACAAGCCTTCCTATAGAATATCATACCCCTATGCCTACTCCTAAATCTAGGACTAGGTAATAGAGAAAGACCATAGCATGCCATAAGAATGTAAGAGACACACCACTACCCACCAATAAGGTCGAGCTTGGGTCTAGGTCTCACATCACATATATAAGATAAGCATTACATTTTTTAAAAGTGATATTCATTTTAAATTTTCACCCATTTATGTATTTAAATATCTTTAGATGGTTGAATTATACAAGTCACCATTTCCGATTCACAAGGGCCCATACTCCTCATGAAATGAAATATAGAATCCACTTAACCCATACCATAACACGTACCATCCCATGAGACCAAGGGTCCATGTATCAATGTTCCAAAATTAAATGCCTAAGGTGTCTACTTTAACCTATAAAAAACCCTATTAGGTTAAGGCAGGCACTTTAAGTGTCAACTTTTTTTTCTCTATCCTATAAGGAATGTCATCACATTTTGATATTTAACAATCAAGGAACTAATAATATGCAACGGGAAAATAAACACTGAAAATAAACATGGTATGGAAAAATGCATGGAATATTAGTCATATTGTTCCTATAATGATGCATGTAATGCAAATCCCTCATTTTGTTGGGATAAGGTAATATAAATATCATTTAAATAATTCTAGTATCAATAAAAACCCAAGACATTCAATTAATTCAATAGTTATTTCATATCAACTATAAATGACATAATCAATAACAAAAATTCTATAACCCAGGTAATTTGGGTTTCCCCTATACATGGATCAGGTATGTCCAGGTACAAGTTCATTTTAAAATCCCATTAATTACTAGTCTCATGTATGATATCCAAATAGTAATAAAAAGGAAAAATATTTCTCTGATACCACTTTGTAATTTCCTTACCCGGCGTCCACTATCTTGGGGCCCTGAGCCAATCGGTGACATGGCCTCAATTGCGTCTCCCCATATTCCAGAGGATGCCAACTAGCAACGAGGGTGTAAAGTTGGTATATTGGGAGACTATACCCTCATATCAGAGTGTCATAAATGATACAATAAATAAATAGACAATTTCATAAGAATTATATAATAGAAAATAAATACTAGACCAGTAACATGATGTAGCAGAAAACATAATATATCATATATAATAAATAGGTGATAAAGAATAAATAACTGAGGAACATAATAATAATATCAAAATCCACTAGGCAGTGTCATATACATGGATGCATGACATGCTGATGTGGAAAAAGAGGAACAGGGGAAATACATATATAACATGCTATACAAAAATATAAAAATAACAAAAGGCTGCTCCACTATCATCTTGAGAATATACGCGGTCATGTTCTCCTATGATCAATATATAAGTAAATCATAACAAATATCTATAGTAGGAATATTTCCCTTATACATACCTACATACAAGTAATCTACTCAAGCACCAAAGGCATCTCAAGCAGGGTATGAGAGAAAATTTCAATAGGTCATTACCAATGGTGTTTAGAAGTAATCCAAGCAGTGCTCATATCTAAAGAGTGGTTAAGTGTAATTAAATGATAAAAATTATAAATAATTAAATACCAACCTACTTAGGTTTTAAAGGAAACCTAGCATCTCTACATATAACATGATATACAAAAATACAAAAATAACAAAAAGCCGCTCCACTAGAATCTTGAGCATATACGCGGTCTCGTGCTCCTATGATCCATCTATATGTAAACCATAACAAATATCTGTAGTAGGTAGATTTCCCTTATCCATATCTATATACAAGTAATCTAATCAAGCACCAAAGGCATCCTAAGCAGGGTATGAGAAAAAATTCCAATAGGTCATTACCAATGGTGTCTAGAAGTAATCCAACCAGTGCTCATATCTAAAGAGTGGTCAAGTGTAATTAAATGATAAAAATGATAAATAATTAAATACTAACCTACATAGGTTCCTAAAGGACACCTAACATCTCTACCTACTTCAAATCATGGTCAGAATGAGTGTATGATGTGACAACTGGGTCTCGGTGATAACACAGACACCCCGCCTTAACTCTACATATATAACATGCTATACAAAAAGACAAAAATAACAAAAGATTGCGCCACTAGCATCTTGAGCATATATGGGGTCCCATGATCTTATGATCCATCTATATGTAAATCATAACAAATATCTGTAGTAGGGAGATTTACCTTATCCATACCTACATACAAGTAATCTACTCAAGCACCAAAGGCATTCCAACTAGGGTATAAGGAAAAATCTTAATAGGTCATTACCAATGGTGTCTAGAAGTAATCCAAGCAGTGCTCATATCTAAAGAGTGTTCAAGTGTAATTAAATGATAAAAATTATAAATAATTAAATACCAACCTACTTAGGTTTCTAAAGGACACCTAGAATTTCTACCTACCTCAAATCATGGTCGGAATGAGTGTATGATGTGAAAATTGGGTCCTGGTGACAACATAGACACCCCGCCTTAACATGGTCATCAGGTCCTAGGCCCACCAATTATCACCAGTTTCCCCACCATGTACCACCAGTTTCCCCACAGACACGTGGTCCCTACCCTGGGGCCCACCCACATGCCCGAACGGGTCATATGACTAATAATTTTCCCCACATGCCAACACATGTCCTTTCCAGTGTGCTTTTTCCTCACTCACAGACACCCTGGAAAAACTTCCTAGAAGGTCACCCATCTTGATCACTACTCCAGACCAAGCATGCCTAACTGTGGAGTTCTAATCAGGTAGGCTCCTGAAAAGGAAGGTGCACCTTGTTGACATGAGTCATATCATTTAGACATTTAACCCTTTATCATTTGGGTTGTTACAATCACCCCCCCCCCCAGAGCACAATATCCTCGTTGTGGGCCCTACATCTTAACTCAAGAAGTGTACCGCACTTAAGGACACCTAGCATCTCTACCCACTTCAAATCAGGGTCGGAATGAGTTTATGATGTGACAATTGGGTCCCGATGACAGCACATGTCACCCATCCTGATCACTACTCCAGACCAAACATGCTTAACTGTGGAGTTCTAATCAGGTGGGCTCCTGAAAAGGAAGGTGCACCTTGTTGACATGAGCCATATCATTTAGTCATTTAACCCTTTATCATTTGGGGTGTTACAATCACCCCCCTAGAGCACAATATCCTCATTGTGGGCCCTACATCTTAACACAAGCAGTGTACCGCACTTAAGGACACCTAGAATCTCAACATACTTCAAATCATGGTCGGAATGAGTGTATGATGTGACAACTGGGTCCCGGTGACAGCACAGACACCCCGCCTTAACATGACCATTAGGTCCTAGGCCCACCAAGTACCACCAAGTATCACCAGTTTCCCCACCAAGTACCACCAGTTTCCCCGCAGACACATGGTCCCTACCCTGGGGCCCACCCACATGCCCGAACGGGTCATCTAACTAATGATTTTCCCCACATGCAAACACATGTCCTTTCCAGTGTGTTTTGTCCTCACTCACACACACCCTGGAAAAACTTCCCAGAAGGGCACCCATCTTGATCACTACTCCAGACCAATCATGCCTAACTGTGGAGTTCTAATCAGGAAGGCTACTGAAAAGTAAGGTGAACCTTGTTGACATGAGTCATATCATTTAGTCATTTAACCCCTTATTATTTGGGGTGTTACAATCACCCCCCCCCCCTAGAGCACAATATCCTCATTGTGGGCCCTATATCTTAACTCAAGCAGTGTACCACACTTAAGGACACATAGCATCTCTACCTACTTCAAATCATGGTTGGTATGAGTGTATGATGTGACAACTGGGTCCCGATGATAGCACATGTCACCCATCCTGATCACTACTCCAGACCAAGCATGCTTAACTGTAGAGTTCTAATCAGGTAGGCTCCTGAAAAGGAAGGCGCACCTTGTTGACATGAATCATATAATTTAGTCATTTAACCCTTTATCATTTGGGGTGTTACAATCACCCCCCCCCCCCCCCTTAGAGAACAATATTCTCATTGTGGGCCCTACATCTTAACTCAAGCTGTGCTTTGTCCTCACTCACACACACCCTGGAAAAACTTCCCAGAAGGTCACCCATCTTGATCACTACTCCAGACCAAGCATTCCTAATTGTGGAGTTCTAATCAGGTAGGCTCCTGAAAAGTAAGGTTCACCTTGTTGACATGAGTCATGTCATTTAGTCATTTAACCCCTTATTATTTGGGGTGTTACAATCACCCCCCCCCCCCTAGAGCACAATATCCTCATTGTGGTCCCTATATCTTAACTCAAGCAGTGTACCACACTTAAGGACACCTAGCATCTCTACCTACTTCAAATCATGGTCGGTATGAGTGTATGATGTGACAACTGGGTCCCGATGACAGCACATGTCACCCATCCTGATCACTACTCCAGACCAAGCATGCTTAACTGTAGAGTTCTAATCAGGTAGGCTCCTGAAAAGGAAGGTGCACCTTGTTGACATGAATCATATCATTTAGTCATTTAACCCTTTATCATTTGGGGTGTTACAATCACCCCTCCCCCCCTTAGAGCACAATATCCTCATTGTGGGCCCTACATCTTAACTCAAGCAGTGTACCACACTTAAGGACACCTAGAATCTCTACCTACTTCAAATGAGTCAGAATGAGTGTATGATGTGACAACTGGGTCCCAGTGACAGCATAGACACCCTGCCTTAACATGACCATCAGGTCCTAGGCCCACCAAGTACCACCAGTTTCCCCACAGACACGTGGTCCCCACCCTGGGGCCCACCTGATGATAGCACATGTCACCCATCCTGATCACTACTCCAGACCAAGAATGCTTAACTGTAGAGTTCTAATCAGGTAGTCTCCTGAAAAGGAAGTTGCACCTTGTTGACATGAATCATATCATTTAGTCATTTAACCCTTTATCATTTGGGGTGTTACAATCACCCCCCCCCCCCTTAGAGCACAATATCCTCATTGTGGGCCCTACATCTTAACTCAAGCAGTGTACCAAACTTAAGGACACCTAGAATATCTACCTACTTTAAATGAGTCAGAATGAGTGTATGATGTGACAACTGGGTCCCAGTGACAGCATAGACACCCCGACTTAACATGACCATCAGGTCCTAGGCCCACCAAGTACCACCAGTTTCCCCACAGACACGTGGTCCCTACCCTGGGGTCCACCCGCATCCCTGAACGGGTCATCTGACTAATGATTTTCCCCATAGGCCAACACATGTCCTTTCCATTGTGCTTTTCCCTCACTCACACACACCCTGGGAAACTTCCCAGAAGGTCACCCATCCTGATCACTACTCCATACCAAGCATGCTTAATTGTGGATTTCTAATCAGGTAGGCTCCTGAAAAGGAAGGTACACCTTGTTGACATTAGTCATATCATTTTGTCATTTAACCCTTTATCATTTGGGGTGTTACAACCCCCCCCCCCCCCTTAGAGCACAATATACTCATTATGGTCCCTACATCTTAACTCAAGCAGTGTACCGCACTTAACATGGCCATCAGGTCCTAGGCCCACCAAGTACCACCAGTTTCCCCGCAGACATGTTGTCCCTACCCTGGGGCCCACCCGCATGCCCGAACGGGTCATCTGACTAATGATTATCCCCAAAGAACAACACATGTCCTTTCCATTGTGCTTTTTCCTCACTCACACACACCTTGAGAAACTTCTCAGAAGGTCACCCATCCAAATCACTACTCCAGACCAAGCATGCTTAACTGTGGAGTTCTAATCTGGTAGGCTCCTTAAAAGAAAGGTTCACCTTGTTGACATTAGTCATATCATTTATTCATTTAACCCTTTATCATTTGGGGTGTTACAATCACCCCCCCCCCCCCAGAGCACAATATCCTCATTGTGGGCCCTACATCTTAACTCAAGCAGTGTATCGCACTTAAGGTTGGGTATCACCTCTGATACCAAATGTGACAACTGGGTCCCGGTGACAGCACAGACACCCTGCCCTGGGGCCCACCCACATGCCCGGATGGGTAATCTGACTAATGATTGTCCCCATAGACCAACACATGTCCTTTCCAATGTGCTTTGTCCTCACTCACACACACCCTAGAAAAACTTCCCAGAAGGTCACCCATCCTGATCACTACTCCAGACCAAGCATGCCTAACCATGGATTTCTAATCAGGTAGGCTCCTGAAAAGGAAGGTGCACCTTGTTGACATGAGTCATATCATTTAGTCATTTAACCCTTTATCATTTGGGGTGTTACAATCACCCCCCTCCCCCTACAGCACAGTATCCTCGTTGTGGACCCTACATCTTAACTCATGCAGTGTACCGCACTTAAGGACACCTAGAATCTCTACCTACTTCAAATCATTGTCGGAATGAGTGCATGATGTGACAACTGGGTCCCAATGATAGCACAGGTCACGCATCCTGATCACTACTCCAAACCAATCATGCTTAACTATGGAGTTCTAATCAGGTAGGCTCCTGAAAAGGAAGGTGCACCTTGTTAACATGATTCATATCATTTAGTCATTTAACCCTTTATCATTTGGGGTGTTACAATCCCCCCCCTAGAGCACAATATCCTCATTGTGGGCCCTACATCTTAACTCAAGAAGTGTACCGCACTTAAGGACACCTAGCATCTCTACCTAGTTCAAATCATGGTCAGAATGATTGTATGATGTGACAAATGGGTCCCGGTGATAGCACAGACACCCCGCCTTAACATGGTCGTCAGGTCCTAGGCCCACCAAGTACCACCAGTTTTCCTACAGACACGTGGTCCCTACCCTGGGGCCCGCCCGCATACCCGAACGGGTCATTTGACTAATGATTGTCCCCACATTTCTAGTGTGCTTTTTCCTCACTCACACAGACCCTGTGAAACTTCTCATAAGGTCACCCATCCTGATCACTACTCTAGACCAAGCATTCTTAACTGTGGAGTTCTAATCAGGTAGGCTCCTGAAAAGAAAGGTGCACCTTTTTGACCTTAGTCATATCATTTAGTCATTTAACCCTTTATCATTTGGGGTGTTAAAATCACCCCCCCCCCCCCCTTAGAGCACAATATCCTCATTGGGGGCCCTACATCTTAACTCAGGCAGTGTACTACACTTAATGCTGGGTACCACCTCTGATACCAAATGTGACAACTGGGTCCTCGTGACAGCACAAACACCCTGTCTTAACATGGCCGTCAGGTCCTGGCCCACCAAGCACCACCAGTTGCCCTACAGACACGTGGTCTCCACCCTGGGGCCCACCCACATGCTCAAACAGGTCATCTGACTGATGATTTTCCCCACATGCTAACACATGTCCTTTCCAATGTGCTTTTTCCTTACTCACACACACCCTGGGAAACTTCCCAGAAGGTCACCCATC
Source organism: Viscum album (assembly GCA_963277665.1). Classification (NCBI taxonomy): domain Eukaryota; kingdom Viridiplantae; phylum Streptophyta; class Magnoliopsida; order Santalales; family Viscaceae; genus Viscum; species Viscum album. Next base: position 1,727,124,781 of record OY728123.1, read on the forward strand.
CTGATCGCTACTTTAGACCAAGCATGCTTAACTGTGGGGTTCTAATCAGGTAGGCTCCCGAAAAGGAAGATACACCTTGTTGACATGGGTCATATCATTTAGTCATTTAACCCTTTATCATTTGGGGTGTTACATATGATCAATACCAATATATATATATATAGTAATAATATATGTATAGTATATTTATATACTGCCTCCACCTGTATGGACTATGTATGTGTGGATGCAGGTAGCCATATACATGGAAGACTGGGTTTTGGATAGACTGGGGCATAACTCAGTCATCCATAACTTGTTTGAACAAGCCTATAAGCTAAAGAAAAAGGGTACATTCCCTACATCCCATGACGAGTGAGAGATTTCATGATCAACACTCGATATGGTGGGTGTTTCATCATAATAAGACCCCAAAAAAGGGATGTGGTGTGTCATTCCCACCATCCAAATAATGTTAATGGTGTGAGACGTCATGATCAACACCTGATGTAAGGGAGAGTGAAATGCCATGCCCAAAAAGTCCCTTAACCATCGTACCATGACCCGTATAAATTTAATAATAATAATAATAATAATACTGATGAGTCATTACCTCTCATCCATTAATTCATCAGGCCCATTATAACCAAGGTATAAAAATTAAATCAATGCATTTAGTAAGGCATGCGGTAATATGTGTGTCCTTTCTAGCATTTATAAACCATTTCAATTAATTTGTTTAATTCATTTAGGTAAGGACGGACATAATTAAGAAATAAATTCAATTTAATCAATCCATTTAATTAACCAAACCATGTAAATTAATTTTATAAGGCTTAATGAAGCACATAGAAGTTTCCATTGTTAGTTAAGAAATTACCTACAAGGGAAATTCCATTAATAAGGAAAAAAAATCACTTAGGTGGTGCTTTGAATCTTTAAAAATTTACATAAAAATGGTAAATTCCATTTACAATCTAGGAAAAATGCTTAAAAGGGATTACAATAATTTAATCAATTGATTAAAAGGTGAAATTCAAGACAATGCGTCGAAGGGGTGTCCATGATCGAGGTTGACATTCTCAAATTACAAATCAACAATCCATGGTAGTTTAAAAAGGTGCGTATATCAATTTAGGATGAATAAATCAATTTTAAGGCAGCACACAACAAAGGCCAGCGTGATTCACAATGAAAAATCTATGAAAACACTGTAACTTTTGGGAAAAACAACTAGACCACCTACCTTAGTGTAGTTGATAACTCCTCCTCCAATAGAATCCTCAAATTCATAGTAGTTAGGAATAAATCAAAGAAATAGTCCAAAACACTAAAAATAGGGTGAAATAACTTGCACCTAAATTGCATAATGAATATAAAGAGAAACTAAAATATGAAGCAAGAGTATTGGAGATCTTATCGAGAGTTATCCAATGCTTTTGATGAATATTTATTTAGATTTTGGATGTTTGATTGGAATCAAATCCTAGCTTAGGAAAAATGGAGATCCACTGTGGTAGAAGAAGGGGGAGTCTTATAGAAATGAAGAGGAGAAGGAGGAAATAAGGTTTATTATTTCATTAAGGGTGAAATAGTACTTTTATCAACAAAATTGGGGGTCCACAGTTGGGCCACAAGGTTAAAAAAACCATGCATCAACCATGGGAATGGCCTATATTAAAGAGGTCTACAATCACACATAGTCTTGTTCCTAGGGTCACACAGTTTTAGAAAAATTGTGCGGCCACCGGTTCCCCTTTGTCTCACCCCACACGGTTAGGAGAGACCATGTAGGCTGGGAAGCACAGTTTCTATTAACTGTCTGACCCAGTTATTTTTCAAATTCTTTGGGTTCCAAACTCTGAACAAGACCTAAACACCCTCGTAACCTCCATGAATCCTTTAGGTAACATCATAAGGGTATTTTAAAGGAATTTAAAACAAAAACTAATGAGACATACCGTCACAAAAATATGGGTCGTTACACATTTTAAATTATGTGGGCTTTGATTCATATCCAAAAAGGATACATAGGAAGCCTCAATGAGGTTCAAACCAAACACTCCAAACTAACCCTAATCTTCTTTGGGCTATATTTCCAATAGGTTCTTATACACCTGAAGGGACACTTCTATTTCAGGTCCCTCCATCACCATCCCTACTAGTCCATATTCTTAATAAGTTTATATCCAACTTAAGAGGCTATATTCCTTCTGGGTCTCTCGATTCGTTTTAGTGTAATTCCCAAATAGCCTTGACAAGGAATATTATGCCTATATGTACTTACCTTGTGACATTAAACTATATGGTATGGTCCTTATCACATGACCTTATAAGGTATGATGCTTCCCATTAAGTGGCACAAAACTACATGGGTTCTAATTCCTCTCAAAATGATATGTAGGAATCCCTTATCATAGGATCAATCCCAACATTGAATTAACTCCCATCTCCCTAGATTAGGATAAATTCTAGAGCTCCTAACTATGTGTCTTGAAACTAGAATCACAAAACAACAAACATAACCATGATGGAGAACCTATGATATATATATATGGTTTCATTGATGTAGAACCATGAATACATATAGATGGTTTCCCATCGATGCATGTATATAATTGATTGTTAATGTATAGGGGTGAATGGTTCCATATTTTGAATTTAAAATGGATTCATGAATATTTATTAAATCTATAAGAGCATATTGGACTCAGAAAGAATTACCCCCAAAAGAGTGTGATGAGCTAAACCACCCATCCTCTCGTCTAATGTGAGTTATTAAGTATCATTGGTTAAGTTCCCCAATGATAGCCTGCCTTTGGAAAGAAGGCCCTTGAGTCATCATGAATATGAGAGTCATTGGGTGTTTCTAGTTCCACAATGAAATCTAGTTGGAAACCGACATTCCACAAATAAGAGTACGAAACAAAAGTGGTGAACTCAATGTGAATGATTGTGAAAACATACTCAACCCCCACAATCAATCATCAGGCCCTACAATTTTTTATTGGGAAACAACCATCTAAGAAAATAAGACTTGATCATTTCCTTTCTTCTTCATCCATTCATCCAAGTCACACCATGTGACATCCCAATAAGTATTCCACTTAAATGGTTCCCAAATCTAGAGGGACACATTTCCTCAAGCATTCCTCCCCAAATTCTAGAGGCTACGGACTAGGTATGAGGGTCAGGGTGTGTTTATGGAGAGAATATGCCCTCTGGTCAGAGTAGATCAACAGTATAATCAATAGATATCTAAAAAACAAAATCATGTCAATAATAGAATAGATAGAAGAAGCACCTATAAACAATCGAACAAGTAACCCACTGTATTGGAATAATATACAAACATATAAGAAGGAAATAATAATCAAAATAAGTAAGTTGAATCATATACAATGGATGATAATGTTATGTCTCTAAAAAAGGGAAACATGTTTACAAGGTAGCAAGAAATTAATATAGTTCATGATAAACAAAAGGTAAAAAATAGACAAAATATATCCAAGAATCCTAAGATCCATCCCAGTCATCTGCTACCCATATCCCATCCAAATTCATGAAAAAAATCACACATCTATAATAGGATGATTCCCCTTATCTACAAAGGCAATCCTGTAGTCTGTTCAGGTATCATAGGTGGTCCAAACAGGGTGTGAGCTAAACTCAGTAGTCCACCACCAATGGTGTCTATAAATATACAATTCCTATGTATAACATAGAAGTGTGAAGTTAAAATAATTAAAATTAGTAATAATTACTGTAAATGGGTTGTTTTTGGTTTCTAAAAGGAAACCAAGATGACACTACCTACTTCAGACCATGCCAGAATATCACTGAACAAGTAACAAGGGATGCAATTCTAGATATCACATTTATGTAGGGGATTATGTGCCCAGTATCACAATATTAAGGGACACCATTCTCAATATCCCAGTAAGGGTCGTCATGCCTATTTTCATAGAATAGGGATGCCATGACCAGTATCATAGAATAGGGACACCATGCCTATATCATATCACTAGGGACATCATGTCGGTATAGTATCATAAGGGACATCATGCCCGTATAGTATCACAAGGGAAATCATACCAGTATCACATTTATATAAGGTACTTCATGCACATATCAGAATTATATAAGGGATACCATGCTCGAATCACATTAATATAAGGTATGCCATGGTCGTATCACATTTATATAAGGGACATCATGCCCGTGTCACATTTATATACAAGAAGTAATCCCCGCATCACATTTATATAAGGTAGGCCATGATCATAACACATTTAGTATAAGGGATGTAATATCCATATTTATAATTCCTTCTTAAGGGGAATCATTACCATTTACCATATTTTAAGAGGGTTACTAGGCCCACACCTCATTAAAGATGAGTGAGCATTGGAATTAATACTAGCCAAGGTATAATCCATAATTCATTACCATTTAATTTATCATCAAGGTCATAACCATTTTTACATTTAGAAGGGTGAGGTGGTTGTACCACTCATATTCAACTCAATACATTATAACTGATAAGGGTGTTGGCCATTCCACACCACTATATTTATTCCATATCATTATTATATTATCATTTAAAAGTGATAAAAACACTCCAATAGGTGATTTCGACATATATTCATGGAATCCATTTAGGCATATAAGAGGGAACACCCAAAGGGATGAATACTTCTAAGGTAGTCGATCTCAATGTGATTTTGGTTCTAACAAGTCAACCAATTCAAAGAAGATGAAATTTAAGGTAACACATGGCGATACTAAAGTATAATGCAATGAAACATATTATAAAAACATAAAAACTTGAGGTATAGTCACTAGACTACCTAATGCATGCTTGAAGTACTCTCCTCATCTAGTATCGGCCTGTCATTTGGACTGGATTGAGAGAAATTAGAAGAATGGATCAATGTCTTGAAAATAGGGCATAATATCCTACACATCATTAACTTCATAGAGGTGAAGAGAAACAAATAACAACTAAAGATTAATGAATATCTTACCTATATGAATCCAATGAGACCAATGAATTCTAGATTAGACTTCAGATAGAAGAGATATCATAGATCCTAGGTGGGAGCTTCAAAGGAGCTGAAAGGGAAAAAGAAAGCTCTTATCTGCTAGAAATTGGAGAAAAGAGAGGAGGGGTAAATGATATAATCATTTAAGGGAAAATTGTTAAATTTTATAAGTTTTTTTTGGTTGCACAATTTTTCCATATGGTTGGACAAACCGTGCCCCAACTGTACATGAGGCACTATCTGAAGGGGAAACCCACATAGTTATGTCGTACGATCTGAGTAACTATGTTCCAACCATGATAAATGCTCTGCTGCATTTCGGTAAGATGCTCTCATAGGCGTGTGGTCCTAGGTTCACAGTTATTGAAAATCATGCACCCTTATTCACCTCGATGTCCATCACCCATATGATTGGGGAAACCTTGTGGATTGGCCTACACAGTTTCTACTAGTTGTGTGACCAGTGCATTTTTTCCACTGTCTAATGTTCTATGCTCTGAAAAAATCTCCAAAAACCACTATCACCTCCTTGACCTCATTAGGAATCTATACTAGGTCCATAATAAAGATTTAGAACAAATTTAAAGGTATATAGATATAAAAATCAGGTTCTTACATTCTTCCACCCTTAAATAAACTAGTCCCTGATTTCACCTTCCAAGGGTGGAAAAACTTCTCCAGAGAACAACTCCATCTACTGAGCACATAGGTCAGCCTTCCATTCCCAATTCTTGTCCTATACCCAGTCATGATGTCGTAATAGCCTTTCTCAAGGGACATACCGACGTTTGAGAGAATTTTTTATCTGGTCCACAATTCATATATGATACTCCTCAAAAAAGCATCAACATCTATCTCAACATACTTGGGATAAAAAATATGAGACAATTTGGCATGAAAAAGACAAATATGTGAAACATGGAAGGAATTGTTCATGTCACAATACCTATAAGGTAAAATCAATTGATAGGCTACTAGAACGACCATCTCTAGAATCTCAAATGGCTAGTAAAAGTTTGGTTATGGATTCCCTTACCTCATTATATTTCTATGTCCAAGTCTAGGTGATATCTGCAAGAAAAAAATCCCTGAACTAAAACTCTATAGGTCATATACAGTGATTGGCATAAGATTTTGATCTAGACTAAGCAGTAAACATATGATTCCTGATCAGTTGAACCTACTCCGAAGTCTCATAAATGATATGAGGACCTAGTAACTCTACCCACCCTACCTCTAAACAGCATAAGGGTGAATGACAAGGGCTATAATATAGGGCCAGATATGGAACCATATGAATCTTCTCCTGATGACTGTTATTGTAGTAAAACTTTATGAGATGGATATAATTCCCCTTAGAACTTTTGAAATCAAGGATGCAATCTCATAGAGATTCCTCTAACATCTTTATAGTCTGTTCTGACTAGCCATCGGTCAGGGGGTGAAATGTTGTGCTTAGAAGAACCTGTATACCCATATACTTCTATAAAACCTTTTATAACCTCAAGGTAGAATGATTTTCCATATCTAAAATGATAGTATGAGGGACCTTGTGTAGTCGTATGATCTTAAAAACATACAATCTTCCTATATCATCAATTGATGAATTCTTCTAGATAGGAAGGAAGTGGGATACTTTCATCAGTCGATCAAATACCACCCAAACTAGGTCACTAGATCGAGGAGACCTTGGTAAGATGACAAAAAAACCCATCAAAACATCCACCCATTTCCATTCTGGGACTAGTAATGGATGTAACAAGAATGCAGGTCGCCGGTACTCTACCTTCACCTACTGATAGGTGGAACACCTAGTGATAAACCTGGTATCTGACACTTCATCTCCTACCACCAATAATTTTGGTGTATATCATGATAAATCTTTGAGATACTCAGGTGAAATTCCCATTATGATTCATGTAAATCACGTATCAGTTCCACTCTCTTATATATGGGAACCCAAATATTCCCATGTATACATAAGATGTCTTCATCATCGATAGTAAAATCTAGAGGTGGGACCTCACCAAAAATACTATCTCATAGGACCAATCCTTTAGGATATAAAAATTGAATCATCTTCACCTTCTCCATAAGTGAATAGATCATCGATAGTGATGTAAGTACAGACTGTCCATGAGGGTATTTCACCTTGATGTTCATCTCAAAAAATAAATCCATAATATTCCATTAGATATTGGCCTCCTAAACTTACTGTGGCTGATTCCTCCTAATCAGATCATCAGTAAAATCATTTTCCTTTCCTAGGAATATAGGATAGATCGAAGTCAAATGACTGTAGATATTAAACCCATATTTGATGCATGAAATTCAAGTAACACTATGTTAAAACATACATGAGGATTTTATGGTCTATGAAAACCACTAAATGATCTCCCAGTAGGTAATGACACCAATAATTCAAGGCATGAACTACAAATTCCAACTCGAGATCATGTGTCAGGTAATTACACTCATGAGGCTTCAACTACCATGACACGTACACAATGACTCGATATTACTACATCATAACTACTCCTAGACCGATACCTAATGCATAAAAAATATATCATATAGCTCCTACCTAGATTTGGAATAAGCAGGATAGGTGCTGAATTCAATATCCCTTTCATCTCATGAAAGTCTTTCTTACAGGATTCATACCATATAAGCTTCACACCATTATTATTCAATCTTGTAAGTGGTGCTTCTAAGTATGATAATTCTTGTATAAATGACTCTAGAAACCATATATCCCCAATAAATTTCATATATAAAATATGTTTTTGGGATGTTCCCTGGTGAACACAACTATCACCTTCACTAGGTCAAAAAAAAACTCCTACCTCAGAGATAATGTGACCTAGGATGTGTACTTTTTTATCCAGAAAAGACATTTACTAAGAAAATAATGTTGTTTGTTCTCTCTCAGTGTATTCAAAATGATCTCAATATGAGTGTAATAGTCTCTTTTATTATAAGAATACAACAATATTTCATCTACGAATACCATGACAAAGGAATCCAGACAGGGATAGAAAACACTATTCATCAAAGCCATGAATACAGAAGGCACATTCATAATACTGAACAACATCATGAGATACTCATACAAACCATACCAAATATGAAAATTCATAAGTGTAATATCTGAAGGACTGAATTGAAGCTGATGATATCTTGATCTGAGGTCGATCTTCTAGAATACCCTCACTCCTATGAGCTAGTAAAAAATCATCTATGTGAGGTAAGGGATAATGATTTTTCATTATAAGGTGATTAAACTTCTAGTAATCCACATAAATCCTGAGGGTTCCATCTACGTTCTTGGAAAAAAGGATTGGTGAACCCAAGGTAGAATTACTATGACGTATATAACTCTTGGCCTCTATATCCTCTGGATGCCTCTTGAGCACCTACTACTCAATAATAGTCATCCGGTAAGGTGGAATGAATATTGGTGAAACTCTAGGAACTAGATCAATTGAAAATTCTACCTCTCTCTCAAGAGGTAGTCCTGAAAAGACATTAGGGAAAACATCATTGACTGATAAACTATAGGAGGGAACTTAATCTTATGTATCCCTGGATCATCCATATAAATCCTAACAATCTTGGAGATAACTCCACGTAGACCAATATATGATAGTCCATATCTACCCTCCTAGACATCCCACTCTCCCTTGTGAATATAAGTGATATCCTCTAGTGATATAAATGACACCCTCCAGTGATAACAATCCACATAGGCATTATATAGAAATAACCCATCCATTCTAAGAATTAAATCTAAACCTTTCATCTCTAGGATGAAGAGCTTATGTAAGAAATAATGGTTTCCTATCTTAAGAGGACAGTTGTTTCCGACGCTTTTACGTCGGGGCACACGTGCATCCGTCACGCGGGGGGAGGACGCGCGGCTTGTTGCCCTGTATTCCCGCTTTCCAAAGGCGGGCAGCATCCGTTCCTTTTTCAGGGACGTTTTCTCCTTGATCGAAACCGGGATGATGGGATGTCGGTTCTTCCTTCCGTGGATTCCTCCTCAGAGCTCTTCACCTAGTCCGGGTCTCCCTTATAGATTTAAGACAGGTTCGTGAATCTCGTTCCCGATGCCATATCTTCATGGACACCAGTTAATTATGCTACTTCCGTCGGGACGCTCCAAGGGGTCTGGTCGGGGCAGCAGCCTTCAGTGAGGAGAATGGTCACGCTGGAGTGTCGTTGGCATGTCTCGACGCTGGGGGATTAGCATCTCTATCTTTTGCCCCTTATTATATGGCTTATCGAGGGAGCGGAAGCCCGAGGCATCCCATATCAAATGCGGGGGAATTGGCATGCCATAGGCATGTATCTGAGGTTTTCCTTAGCTTCCCATGTTTAACACGGGGTATGTCGTGAGTTTAACATCTTGCGGAGACAGATCAGACTGATCAGAACATTGAGAGTGGATCAGATGAAATAACCCCCTGAAGGTAACTCTGATGTTGGGGCCAACACGTGGGCGGCTTCCCAGATACTGTGGAGTGGAATGAGGTGGCATGATCCCACCGGGATGTGGCAGCCCGAGTAAGGATCAGGATGGGTGATGGAGTGAAGAGGAGCTTGAACCTCATGGAGGCTTCCTACATATCCCCATGGCAGGGAATCAAAGTCCGCGTAGTTTGGTGGTATGGTGGGACACCTGAAGAGGCGACCCGTGAGAATGAACGCATGGACTGGAGCCTAGAGAAAGTAAGACCTTCGGGCTAGGGAATGAGCTTCCTGAGGCACGTGGGCTCAAGGGAGAGGTCAGGATGGGAAATGGGAGTTGGATATGGGGCTTTTGCTCTGAGGCGGCCCACAATGGTGGATATGGGGCTTACGCTCTGAGGCGGCCCACAATAGTGGATATGGGGCTTACGCTCTGAGGCGTCCCACAATGGTGGATATGGGGCTTATGCTCTGAGGCGGCCCACAATGGTGGATATGGGGCTTACGCTCTGAGGCGGCCCACAATGGTGGATATGGGGATTACGCTCTGAGGCGGCCCACAATGGTGGATATGGGGCTTAGGCTCTGAGGCTTCCCATAATGGTGGATATGGGGCTTACGCTCTGAGGCTTCCCACAATGGTGGCTATGGGGCTTATGCTCTGAGGCAGCCCAAAATGGTGGATATGGGGCTTACGCTCTGAGGTGGCCCACAATGGTGTTGGTGAACCGACGCAAAGGGGTCAGAACAACTGAGTGATGGGCTTGAACCTCATGGAGGCTACCTACGTACCATGCTTTAGCACGGATAAAAGTCCACGTAGTTCGGGTGGTGTAGTTTAACGTCATGCGGGACGAGCATACAGTTTAACTTCATGCTGGATGGGGAAAATAGTTTAACGTCATGCGGGACGAGGGCATACAGTTTAACGTCATGCTGGACCGGCATTTGGGGCTTACGCTCTGAGGCGGCCCAAAGAGTTGGCGAACCGATGCGGAGATGTCGGAACGATTGGTTGGTGGGCTTGAACCTCGTGGAGGCTACCTACGTACCATGTCTTAGCACAGATCAAAGTCCCCGTAGTTCATCGGGATGGGGCTTACGCTCTGAGGTGGACCATAAGAGGATGTCATGGTCGATGCTCGCTCTAAGCCCACGTGATTCATGCTCGGTGTGAGAAACAAGAAGCAGCAGGGACCAGACGGTCACGTCGCGAAGGGTGCGTCCGTGAGAAGTGGAAAGGGGCTTACGCGTTGAGCATCCCAAAGAGGAAATAGGGGCTTACATGTGGTTAGAAGCCCTTGGTGCCGGGACTTACTCCAGGATGGAGGCCTGTGGTGCGACAAAGCACAGAGGGAGAGGGATTTGGGACCGGGAAAAGAAGATGCCTCATTCCCTATCACGCCCTCCCCTGGCCTTGGCAGTGGGGAAGTACGGAAGTGCATGGGTGCAACCTTCCGAAAGAGAGACTAGGGGATTACACTCTAAGGAAGCCCTTCCCCGTGGTCAAACGCCACTGCAAAAAGGAGGATATCATTCCATGTGAGGAAGATTTCATTCCCGTGGAGACGAGAGGCATAAAGAATGTTCGAGCCAGGGGGACCCTACGTGTGAGGCATGGGGTCGGATCACAGTTTAACATCATGTGTTGAGGACGAGGTGCTTGGAAGTTTAACGTCCCGTAGCTCGGACGAGGTGGGTTCGCTTTACACCCCTAGGGCTTACATGCCCAACCCCCTCTACCCCATGTGGGAGGGAAGGCATCAACAAGGCCGTAGTGAAGGGGGGCTGCAAGACGAACCGTCGAGGGGTCCAAGTTAGTGTGGCTATGAAAAGAAGCAATAGTCGTTAGCGTGCCTATGCGAATAATCATAAGGCAAATAAATGCAATGGGAAACACTGCCCAAGGGACCTTGAGGTTACTTCGTACGAGCCTGGAAGGCTGTACAGGAAAACAACACATGGCGTGAATGCCCGATATGGAGGACATCGGGCACCTATGCAGGGAGGAACCCAGGGGGTGAAAAGATGGGGAGCCCTGTGGTTTACGTGCAAAGATAAGGTTTGCACGCAAAACACTGGGTTGGCGCGCAATTGGGGGCAGAGGGATTGCGCGCGGCTAGGGGGATTGCGCGCACCAGGCTTGGATTGCGCACAGGAGGCAACGACTGATTCCTAAGGTTTGGATAAAACCTAAAGACGGGATTGTGTGAAATTTGGAAGAGATTGCGCGCAATTGGAGGGAATTGCGTGCGGGGGTGAAGGGATTGCACGCAGGGGTGAAGGGATTGCGCGCAAAGAAAGAACCCTGAGAAGTTTGGAAAATTCACTTAAGCCAGTGGGATTGCAGGAAAAGGCAAACCCCGGGGCAAGGTTGTGCGAAAAGGGTTATTACCTGCAAGTCATATTGCGCATGCGGGAGTTCAATTTTGTGCACCCGGGAGCTGGTCCGAATTTTTCAACCCCGAAACGGTTGGGGTCGCCTTCTATTTATAGGCATTCTCCAGCGCGGAATCAGGGAGGCGTGCGAAATCTTCCACGTCGGGCCCCATCGATGCGCAAGGCCTCCCCGCGCGGAACCGAGCGCACAAAATTGCACGCCGCACCGGTTCTTTTTCGTGAATCCCAGGAGTCCTTCGCGCGCACAACATTTTTCCGCACGAGTACCCTTTAATTTAGCGCACCACTTCTGGGCCCTCCGGACTGGGCCTCTGAGTCCGAATATGACTTCGCTTCATCATTTTGAAACCTCCTCTAGGAGTTACGGACTTTTTCAGTGTCTAGAAATGCCCGCCCTCAGAATTGGATCGGCGAGAGGTCGCAACGATCAGATTCCGAGGGAAATGCTGAAATGTCGAAGTGGTGGATCTCCTGGTCACTTTGCGCGCAAAACTCCAACGGGCGCGCAAAACTCCATGTCAGCGCAAAATTCGATTTCCGCATGGCACGGAACCCTGGCCCCATCTATAAAAAGGGGCGTTGGGTCCCAAGTTTTGTACTCAATCTTTTCTGCGTGATAGGCTAACCGCTCTCTTGCGCGAAATTGCTTCCACGGCTACGCGTAAAAAAATGCTTTGGAAGTGCGTAATTCCCTTCGAATTTCGGGCGCATTTCCATGAAAACTCGGGGTATTGCACACCAATGGTGCTGATTGCGCGCCTCACTCCTAAATTGTGCGCCGCATGTCCAGATTGCGCACAACCCTTTCCGATTCCGCACACCTCTTCCTGATTTCGTAAAACTCTCAAGAAAACTCAAAACGGATGCAAACCAAATTGATGAGGGGGAAGTTGCCGCTCGTAGAGCCGAAATGGTGGCGAATGAGGAGGTTTATAGCGCCAAGGTGGTCATTTCCAACAACCTAACCTTGTTCAACCTACTGACCCCCGCCCAGAAGGAGTATCCTCTATCTGACAACCTCCAGCTCTGGAACTTCGGCATCCTGGAGGAGGTTCCTCTGCCGGGCTTCGAGGTGGACACACCGCAGTCATGGGTCACCTGGGAGGAAAAGATTCCCCACTACAACATCACCAACAACGGCCATCCTACCAGGGAAACCAAGAACATGGACATATATGTCCTAAACCTGAGGACCAGGACCATTATCGGGGATGAGCCTACTGTAGAGGATTCTCCGGCCCTCTACGCAAGCACGTTCCGTCAGAGCATCACGAGTGATACTAAGGGCTGGCTGAAATATTGGGACATGCGGTCCGGGGGAAACTTTACAAATGAGTGGGACTGGGCATTCTGGGTTCGCCATACTTGCGACCATTTTGAGGCTGAGTTGCGGCATATTGGCCTGTTCGAGGCGGTATGGACATCACAGTTCCACTTCCACCGTCAACCTGAGCTCGGGCCGGAGCTATCCACCCTGTGGTCCCCTGATACCAACACATTCCACCTTCACCATGGGGAAGTTGGCATCATCCTCTGGGACGTTCACTGCATCGGAGGTATCCCACTGGAGGGCTAATAATACGACGAGTTCCTTCCTCCAAAGAACACCTGGGAAGATAGGTCACGGACCCCCATGCTTACGTGGCACCTGTTGGAGCTAGCCAAAGAGAGACTGGGGGTCAAGGAATTCCTGAAGGACATTGCCTACAAGGGCTGGTTCATCCAGTTCCTGGAGAAGGACCCGGTGATCAAGATGTCGGGATGGGGTAAACGGTGCCCAACTACGGCTCAGAAGAGCAAGGATGGGTCGTATTGGAGGACCCTGGAGGCAGGGAAATACCAATCGTGGGGCTACCGTGTCATTGAGGCCTGAGACCCAGACATCCGGTATGCCGGGTTCCTTGCTGCCTTCCTGAGCGGGTGGCTCCTGCCGGTGCGGGATGTGAGGATGGGCGTCCGTTCAGCAACACTGGTGATGGCAGGCACCATGGCCGCCAACAAAAGGTTCAATCTAGGGGTCCCCGTACTGGATAGGTTGTATGCCATTCTGGGACGCATGTCCAGAGGGGGGTCGCCTTGGAGGGTATGTGGCCCCTTTCAGATCTTCCACGGCTGGGTGGAGGCTCATCTCGGTGGGTATACTTTTCTGAACGCCATCCGTCCTCCGAGCAACGGCCTACGGCCATCTCTGCTGAACATCGTCGGGGTGGCGCCGATGATGCCAATGAGGAGGGTGTAAGGATCCGAATCGGTAACCACACCAATTTCAACTTCAGCCCATTCCTGACCCCGATCGGCCAGATGGTGGACAATGGGCGAGGCTCACTGGAGCAGCAAGAGTATTTTCAGAGCATCCGGGGTGGGGTGCTCATGGCTCGGATCAACGGGAAGGTGATCTGAGAGCCTTACGTGCCATCCCGATTCGCCAGGCAATTCAGGTGCCTCCAACGAATGCCGAAAAAGGTATTCACGACTGTCTGGGAGGAGAAGAATCCCTACGTCCTGCGCCAGATGTGGTTGATGTTCACCACTTTTGGCTCCGGCGACGTCATCACCCTTCCTCCCACCAGGGTCGACGCTGGCCTAGAAACCGTGTACTCCGAGCACTAGACCATTGCGTATCCTGATGGGTTTTTACGCAAGCGAGTCTGGAAACTCGAGACTACCCGCGTGGAAACCAGGTGATGGGGGAGGCAAGGTGCTGTTAGAAGGGGGGAACCAGGGGAGTGCCAGGCAGCGAGGCCTACGCAGGCTGGGACCTTAGCAGCGGAGACATCACGCGGCACCGCCGCGACCTCGTTGCCTGGAGGGGGGTCACACGAGGCGGTCAGGGAACTGCCCGAGAAGCAGATAAGATACCTGCTCGAACCTTCCCAAGATGCAATTTTCCCGTCACTGTGGTCAGCCTGGATGACCATGCGGCAATCAATGAGCGTTGAAGCCATCTGGAAGAAGATAATGCAGGACGGGATCCAGCTTCCAGAGGTCGGGCTCATTCGAGTTACCGAGAGAGTAAAATTCCATCAGCGTCATGCCTATCTGATGGCCATGGACACATACGCGTGACAAAGGGGTCGGCGTGTGGAGCCACCTCTCCTGGTGAAAGTGATGCTCGTCCAAGAACACGATCCGAAAACGATGCTGCCGGGAGAAGGAAATAGTGACGAGGAGTCGGAGGGAGAGGAGGAAACAGGAGAAGATGAAGGTGAAGGAGAAGATAAAGGAGGAGAAGGAGAACCTGAAGGTGAGGGGTCACAGGGGGCGACCTACCAAGGGAGTCTCTGGGAGAGCGGTGAGATTTTTGGATCTGATCTTGATATAACTGAGATACTCGAGGTCTATCTCTATCTTCATTCATTTTCCTTCTTCGTCCATTCTCCTCTGCAATTTCTAACCCATATCTCTATCTCACTCAGGGAAACCTAAGTGCTGATCAGGTGCCCCCACTAGAGGAGGGAGGAGAGGAACCAATGGGATAGGATGGGGCTCTGACGCCCATCATTGAACTAACAAGCGTTGAGGGGTCTCCTGTTAAAACAGCTCCTGTAGCGGCCAGAACACTGGAGGACGACGCTCTAGGTTCCTGTAAGTCACATGCTTTACTACTGGTTCTTGCTATCAAAGATCCCAACTAATCAGGGTGTGCCTTGCGCAGTGATCTCGACATTGGAGGCTCGTCGGGCTGCTGAGCCCGGGCCGTCCGTAAGCGAACCAGTGGTGGACATACCACCTCGTCCGGAACATACTTCCCGCACTGAGTCGGCCCCAGTAATTGGTGAGCAGGGGGCACCGGACATCAGCGGCGCTGTCATTGGGGTGAGGCCGGAAGCCAACGGAGGCACCGTCGCTATCGGGGAAAGAGAGGAAGGTTGCCCAGATGTCGAGGATCCTATTCCTCATCATGATATCCCTGAGGCAGATCCTGCTGCTGACCTGCTGGATGCCTTTCCCGCGTATCGGTCTGCTGATCCCAAGGAGATAGATGAATCAGACTCAGAAGCGGCCGAGGAGAGCCGTATGACATGGTGCTAAGGGTGGAAGTGTATCCAGCGCTTTCTCAGGCTACCCCAGTCAGATTGGCTGAGGTGGATGGGATCACTCCAGACCTGGCTGCACTTCCTCTACGCCGGAGGGGCTGACGCTCAACATCTTCATCTGACGGTCTGTGATTACATGGATGAGAAGATACACGAGAGTAGCCGGTGCACCGACGTTGCCTAGTGTCGGGAAAGATCGGCGAGCACCCAAGCGTTTCTGATGGCAGAACAGGAGGTTCGGCGCCTCGAAGGGAAGGCGGCAGAGAAGGAGGTCTTCATTGGAACGTGCTTTGAGCTCGTGGAGAAACTGATGGCCCAACTGGCTGGCGCCCAAGAACAACTGATGGAGGCGAGTCACCAGATGACCGTACTTCAAACCGAGCGGGTGCAGGCACAAGCTAGGGTTGGCGAGATGCGCTCTACGGCTGCTGATGAAGAGAGAGTCTTCAAGGAGCGAGAAGCAGTCCTGGAGGTTACCATCCAAAGGGTGGCAGCGTTGGAAAGATCAATCCAGCACGCTGATCCCTAAGGGCTCTGTTTTAGCCATCTCATGAAATTTTTGCTTCCATTGCTCAATATTTTTATCTAATGTATGGACCAATCTATTTATCTGTACCTTTGGTTTAATATTCTCACCATAATTCTGAAATGAATAGCAACTCAACCCTAAGCTCATGTGGGTCACACCCAATGTGAGGAATAAAGGATGCTCGTGTTATCATTTCATCCAACTTTGGGGCATTAACCAAGCTTCAGGCATCCGAACTCGGGCCTGGATTTCTGAGAAGAGGACCTCAGACCGATTGATATACCATCTTCTCAATGTGTTCTGACACACAATAGGGGCAGTGCCGGGGGCATTGAAATCCATCCAAACATAGGGAGATGAAAAGGGTGAATCACGTTACCCAAATTCGGAACACTATAGGGGCGCAACGATTGAGGATAACTGTTAACCGTGGCGGAAACGTAGCATCCTTATTGCATTGGCCTGACATGGGGACAATAAATGAGGGCTGACCGCTGACCATGTTCGCAACACGGGGCCTAAATCAAATATCTTCGATCAATCTTTCGGAACGTTGTCCCAAGAAAGCAGGCGGACCAAGCTCTATCATCCATACTGTTACAATAGGCGGACCAAAGGTCTATCATCCATATTGTTACAGCAGGCAGACCAAGTTCTATTATCCATACCATTAGGGGGTCCCATAAAACATGAAAGAGGATGAGGATCCGAATAAAGGGGAACACAAAGCGTGGAAAGTGGAGTGGTGGTTTGTTCGAATAGAGTCCAACACTCCCAAAATTGCGCCACCGTGGAGGAGGCGCATTAGGCGGACGCATCAATCTGGTCACGGATCATCCCAATTTTCAGACAGGACCTCTCTGGTGAGAGAATTTTTTCCTCCCAACATTACTATGGGGCATCCCGAACTTATCCAGGGTAGACGTCACAATTACACCACTCCCTAAGAAGTCAGACTGAGGGCCGACAGTAAGGAGGGATGGGATTTGGTAATCCCTGGGGCTGGACCCAAGACGAAATGTCCATGCGTTGCTACGTATCTCATAAGGATGAGAATCAAGCCATATGTAGTTCTTGAGGGCGCCTTTTAATGTCATGAGGGACATGACATAGGAGGTATAATCCTTATAACGGGGTGCGCGTGGTGCATATATTGCAAGCCCGACGTGAATGAGGACATAATCCCTCACTACACCACACAGTCCCATGGTTGGGGTCCCGAAGGCGGTGCCGAAGAGACGAACTAGCTGAACTCAATATAGACCCAAAGACAGGGGGTCTGGGCGTTCCTACATATCCCATTAGGATGGGAATCAAGCCAGACGTAGTTCTTTGGAGATATTAGTTTTATGGTCTTAGAGCTCGAACCAGGGATCAGTAAGAAGGGTAAAAGACACATAGTAAAGTGAATGAAGCAACCCATCGTGAATGAGGACGGGGTCCTGCTTACCATGTGCTCCTTGGGGACGTGTTTAGGTTGAGGGACCGAACACAAAAGTTAGGCTGGGCATGCAGGGAAGTACTCAGACACTCCTACATATCTCATAAGGATGATAATAAAGCCACAAGTAGTTCTTGAGGGGTGGCATGGCATGACATGGCGCCTGCGCAAAGGAAGAAGGAGGCGTGCGGGTCTAGCCCTTGCACCAAAAGAAGCGGTATTTGATATATCTTGTTTTTCCTTGAAGGTGAATGGTTTTTCTTTTGTGGAACGACCGGCCTAGGTTAGAAATTCCTGGCATTGCCACAATAATCAAGTCATAACAGGCGTTGACAAATGGTATGTCAATTGACCAATACCCGATGTGATGTCCCTTATGGGGAGGTCACCACAATGCAGTTTCGTTTTTCGTCATGTGGCCAGGACGATATCATCACAGTTTAAGGTCATATGGCTTGGACTTGACAGTACAGTTTAAGGTCATATGGCTTGGACCTGACAGCACAGTTTAAGGTCGTATGTCTTGGACCTGACAGCACAGTTTAAGGTCGTATGGATTGGACCTGACAACACAGTTTAAGGTCGTATGGCTTCGACCTGACAACACAGTTTAAGGTCGTATGGCTTGGACCTGACAGCACAGTTTAAGGTCGTATGGCTTGGACCTGACAGCACAGTTTAAGGTTGTATGGCTTGGACCTGACAACACAGTTTAAGGTCGTATGGCTTGGACCTGAGAGCACATTTTAAGGTCATATGGCTTGGACCTGACAGCACAGTTTAAGTTCGTATGGCTTGGACCTGACAGCACAGTTTAAGGTCGTATGGCTTGGACCTGACAGCACAGTTTAAGTCCGTATGTCTTGGACGGTGGGGAACACGCACGATGCGATAAGGCACACCCGGGGTGGATGAGGACATATCCCCATACCGTCACCACGGGCGGTTCTGGGAGAGGAGCCTCGGGCCAAGGAGCTAACGAGGGTCCAACAATCAGGGGGCAGGAGAGGCTAGCTTCCAGCTGAGCTGGGCCAGAAATGCAATGTCTGGGCGACTCCTCGTTTCCCATAGGGATGAGGGTCAAGCTGCGCATGGTCCTTAGAGAAAACCCAAGCATATACTATTTAGTGCTCAACTCACGGGAGCCCTGAAAGACGCCGTTATGCAGCTTTGTCCGTCTAACGTGTGGAGGTGCACTGAGGGCTAGTGCAAGGAGTGTCAAAATTACACCTTGAAACGATGGGGTGGAACATAATGTGAATCATGCAACGAACATTCAGGGCTCGAAGGAGCCGGCGTGGTGACCTAGGATTATTGCTGACCATGTTCGCAACACAGCACCCTGTCACGTTAGCCTAAAATGGGGACAAACAAATGAGCATCGACCACTGACCATGTTCGCAACATGATATTTGTATCAATTTGTTGTCTGAAACCCTTGGGGTTGTTGGCCCATGACGGTAGGAGATTCCTTAGGCATTGTATCCAAGCCGTTCTTGGGGATCCCTCCGAGTGTGAGAGATAACGGGGGCCCATATGAAAGGGAGCATGAAGCTTGGAAAGCGGACGAAAACTTGCCTAAGTCAAATCTGACACTCCAGGTCCTAGACCAGAGTATGCTAAGCACATTAGTGGACCACTGGAAAGGGTCGAAGGGCTCAGTTTGAGAGCGGCCAAAAGATGGTGGATTCCCAGGAGGAGGGGGCATGGTGCCAAAAACCCTGTACCACACCTATATATCCCCCCGCGGGGAGGGATAGGCCAAGAGGCCGAGGTTACCGGGAGATCGTGGGATCTCTTAAGAGATGGGGCTGTACCTGAAACCTAGGTGTTCAGGTGGTCCTACATATCCCATAAGGATGTGAATCAAGCCACACGTAGTTCTTGAAGCACAGTTTAACGTCATGTAGGACGATGAGAGGCATTTCTTCCAGGAATGTGTACGGCATGACGGATAATCCATCGTGAATGAGGACATAATCCTACACCACACTGCACACTCTAGGTAAAGACTAGGGCTAAGGGGCCTGAGGAGGACAAGGGGCCTGAGGCTGGGCCTCGGTCAGGAAGGCCTGACCAACTTGCAGTTTAACGTCTTGCAGTGAGGACGAACATGCAGTTTAAGGTCATGATGGACCATAAGGGTCCTAGTTTAAGGTCTTAGAACTTAGACCAAAGGGGCCCATATGTAGGGCCAAATGTAGCTTAAGGTCATACTGGACCGTTATCCAGTTTAAGGTCATGGGGGACCCTAGGGGTCCAAATGTAGGACCAAATGCAGTTTAGGGTCATGTAGGACCCTAGGGGCCTCAAGAAAAGTACTGTTTGAGGAACTTGGCATTGGTGGGAGGAGTTACACGCTCGCCATCCATAGTCACCAGGGAATACGCACCATTGGGATAGACATTGTGGATGATGAAAGGTCCCTCCCATTTGGGCTCCAACTTGGTTGGTTTCCTGCCGGGAATCATTGGCGCCCTGAGGGCCAGTACCAGATCACCTTGTAGGAAATAGCAGAGGCGACCCTTATTGTTGAAATCTCAAGCCATCCTACTCTGATGCCTTTCCATGTTGTGCAAAGCGCAAAGCCTATTCTCGTCCAGTGCTTCCAATTCAGTTAAATGGATTTCACCAACTCTATTGGGCGCTTGCTGGTCGTAGACCTCCATGCGCAATGAGGGAAACTGAATCTCGATGGGCAGGATGGCCTCATCTCTGTACACCAGGGAATACGGGGTCACCTGGGTGGAGTTACGAGTCATTGTTCGATAAGCCCAGAGGGCGTTGGGGAGCTTGTCCGGACAAATTTTCTTATTATGACCAACCATTTTTTGCATAATGTTAGAGAGGTTTTTGTTAAATGCCTCGATCTATCCATTCACCTGCGCGTGATAGTGGGAGGTATGGTTAGAGCGAATGTTGTACTTGTCATACAATTTCTTCAGCTTGGCTGCTCGGAAGCTAGTTCTGTTATCCATGAGGATAGCGTGAGGTACTCCAAATTGATAGATGATGTTGGACTCACAAAGTCAGCGATAAAACAGGATTTGACTTCCTTGAGTGGAATTGCCTCTGCCCACTTGGAAAAGAAATCCGTAGTGGTCAGGATGAACCGGCATTGGCGAGCCATCGCCGGTGGGTAAGGTCCAACGACATCCAACCCCCATACTGCAAAGGGCCAAGAATACTTGGTAGTGTGGAGGGGATCCAGTGGCTGATGCACAAAGTTGGCATGAACTTGGCACGCATGACACCTCTTGGCGAACTCGATACATTCATGGATCATGGAGGGCCAAAAGTACCCCAGCCTCCGAATCGGGTGGGACAACTTCGACCCGGCCTGATGGGCGCCACAAGAACCAGCATGCACTTCTTGTATGACCTGAGGGATCTCAACTCCTTGAAGGCAATAGAGGAGAACACCATCAAATTCGCGTCTGTAAAGGAGCTGATCAAGGCTGGGACTGCTCTGAAGGGTAAACTGCAGTGCATGGCGTCAGATTCGCTCGTGCTCGGCCCGGTCCGACGGAAGATTTCCGTGTTGGATGTATTCAACCAAGGGCATCCTCCGGTCAGGAACTACTTCGATTACCGCATCTGAAGTCCCCAGGGATCCTGACATAGGGGCACCAGCGGTGAGATGGTTCACCCGCGGTCCACGATCATCCTCCGGGATAACGGGAGCAATGAATCTCTGGTGTGCCACGTGGATAATCAGTTTTCCCTATTCGGGCTCCGCAAGCAACATGGCCAGGCTGGCCAAAGCGTCTGCCCGACTATTTTGCGACCGGGGAATATGAACGACCTCTGGCCGAGAAGGGAACTTAGCCATTAGAAGGAGGGTGCACTCCAGCAATGGCATGAGTTCTGGATTTCTTACAACATAGTCACCATTGACCTACTTGATGACTAGCTCGGAGTCCCCTTTCACATGCAGATGGGGCACGTCAATCTCGAGAGCCAGCTCGAGGCCAGTGATGAGGGCATGATATTCTGCCTCATTGTTGGTGAATCCTTCTGATAGCAAGAACGAATACGGTAGAACGGCTTGCTCTAGGGTGATGAAGACGACACCCAAGCCCACTCTATTGAGCCTAGGATCATTGAACCTTCTACTGATGGGGCTCCGGGAGGCACCGTCAAAGTTCATCTGCCAGCATGGGATGGCATGATTGACTGAGAGGATTACCTCATCAGGAAATCCTAGATCCAGTGGCTAATCCGTGGAGGTTGGGTGGGCAGCTAAGAATTCTACCAACTCCTGTCCTTTGATAGCCTTCTGATGTACGAACCTGATGTTGAACTGCTGTAGGATCACCGACCAGCACACCAGTCGACTGGTCAACATAGGTCAATTCAGGATGTATTTCAACGGGTCTACCCGAGAGACCAGCTGTACCTCGTGGTGCTGCAAGTAGTGCCGCAATTTCTACACGGAAAATACGAGTGTCAGGCAGCTCTTCTCGATGGGATAATATCTAATTTCAGTATTGAGGAGCATGCAGCTGAGGTAGTAGAGGCTATTCTCTGTTCCCTTGTTGTTCTTCTGGGTGAGAAGTGCACCGAGGGACCATTCCAGGGCAGTCACATAAAGGACCAGCAGCTTTCTGGAAACTGGTGGCATCAAGATCGGAGGTTGGAGCAGATACTGCTTGATTTCCTCAAAGGCGATCTGACACTCTTCATCCCACTCATAGGCGGCGCCTTTCTTCATGAGCTAGGAAAAGGGCTTACACTTGCCGGCCAGATTCGCAATGAATCAGCGTACATAGGCTAAGTGGCCTTGGAGGCCTCTGAGCTCCCGAATATTAATCAGGGGAGGCATCTGGCTGATGGCCTTGATCTTCTCCGGGTCGATCTCGATGCCTCAGTATCTGACAACGAAGACAAGAAACTTTCCGGAGGTGACCCCGAAGGAATATTTCAACGGGTTCATCTTCAGGTGGTGAGAACGGAGGAATCCAAACACTTTCTCAAGGTCTTTGAGATGGTCCTGGAGCCGGCGAGATTTAACCACCAGGTCATCCATGTAGTATTCCACCAGCATGCCGAGAATCGGCTTGAATATGCGATGCATGGCCAATTGATTGGTGGCGCCCGCATTCTTCAGGCCGAAGGGTATAACCTGGTAACAGAAAGTACCTTGGGGGGCCCTGAAGACAGTGAACTCCTCATCCTCGGGGGCCATCCGGATCTGGTTGTACCCGGAATACCCATCCATGAAGGAGAGGGCTTGGAACCCGATCATGGAATCAATCAGCAATTTGGTCACTGGAAGGGGAAAATCATCCTTCGGACAGTGCTGATTGAGATCGCGGAAGTCGATACAGACCCTAATCTGTCTGTTCTTCTTCCTGACCGGCATAATGTTGTCTAGATATCTGGGGTACTGGACTTCTTTGACAAAGTTGGCTTTAATAATCTTGTCAACTTCGGCTTCAACCATGGCACCGTGAGAGGGGTGCATCTTTCTGGGAGGCTTCTTGAACCCGCGATGGTTTTCCGGAAGGCCAAGGCGGTGGATGGCTACCTGAGGATCTAGTCCGGGCATCTCGTCGAAACTCCAAGCGAACACGTCACGGTGCTGTCTAAGAAAGTCTATGTGCTGTTGCTGCTCCTCGGGGGGCATAGCAGTGTGGACCAATGTGGGTCTTGGGTCCGCCTCGCTACCAAGGTTCACCTGCACTAACTCATCGACCGTGGTGGAGACGCCTTCCTCAACGGAAGGGGGTGCATATTACATGTCATCCTCTCCACTTGTAGAGGGATCGTCCATGGGGGGAGCTTCTTCAAGGCTATCAGACCCTGATGGGAATCTGGTGCCAACTTGGGTGGCAGTGGTCATCATATCAGGAGACTCATGCACTATAGAGACCATGGTGAAAAAGGCAGTTGATCCAATCCCATATGGTCTTCGGCCCCAGGGGCCATTATTTATGACATCAAAGCAGTAGTGGCGTGTCGGCTTGATCTGGTCGACACTGGCCCAGAGGAAGAGACAGGTATGATGTACCGTTGTTTCCATGATCCTGACGTCCCGATACCGTATAGGGGTAAGAGGCTTGGGGATCACCTGAGCCTGGTTGGTGTAGGAGTATGAGGCGATTTCCCGCCGCCGCTTGGACCTGGGAATATGCCTTCCTATAGTACCCGAAACAACAAAGCACTGCCCTGTGTAGGGGGTTGTGGCCTTCAACCGGTGGATTGGGAGGACGTAAGCGTCATCCAAACCCACCCAGGGATCACTTATGACAGTGGTGGGATCGACCTCACCTGCCAGAACCTGCTTTTCCTTGCTCTTGTAATAGTCGGAGTCCAGATAACGGGCTTCACAAAAGGCAAAAGGATATGCATCTCCTTGGAGCACGCCTACTCGGCCATTAAGGGAGTATTTGAGGCACTGATGATACAATGAGGGGACTACTGTGTGAAGGTGGATCCATGGACTTCCCATCAATGTGTTGTAGGCGATGTCCTGAGAGACAACCATGAATTTGGTGTTAGAAATTAGGCCACCGAACTGGTTCTTCAAGAGGATCCTGCCGACTGGAGTTTGCTCAGTCCTGTCATACCCCTGGATCCTGAGGTTGGAGGGAGTTAAATCATCCTCAGATAGACCCAACTTCCACAGTGTTCGAGTTGGAATTAGGTTAATCCCAGAACCCGTGTCGACAAGACAGCGTCAGACTTCCACGTCATTGAACTGGTTGGTGATGTACAGTGGGAGAATGTTCCCCTATATGGGAGGGTCTTCATCTTCACCGGAGAATGAGATAACTGCCTGGTATTCGGCGTTCTCAATTGCTTCAGCGTGGAAGGCTTCTGCAGCTGCTACCTCCGTCTCAAACTGGAGGGGGCTCCTTAGGGCCTCAGCGAGCGCCTCATGCATTTCGGACGATAGGCGAAGAGCCTAAAGGATAGAAATCCTTGCTGGAATGTCATCCAGGTGCTTCAGAACATCATACTTTTGGTCCAAACACGAGTTTCTGCTCATAGGAGGCCGCTCTGCGATTGGAGGCATGACGGGCCATGCCGGCAGGACTGGTGGATGACCGATACTAGGCACATCTTGTTGTTCACTAGTCGAAGCCCGGAGAGTGTCTGCCGGATTAGGACCAGAAGGATGTGGTCGGCTGGTGGCAGAGCAGAGCTGATCGCAGCATGGCCGAGGTGGTTCTACCTAATCCAGCAACACAAACGGTGGTAGAGGCGAACCTATTGACACCGGATGAAGGGGCCGCGTGTGATGAGCCATGTACTAGGCCTACTGCCTGGTCTTAGTGGCGTGCACGGCCTGGCTCGAGGTACCAACTGTCGATCCCCAGCGATTCATGTAGCCACGGCTACACCAACGTTGGCGACGGCTGGGGACATTTGGAAGGTCCACCTGATGTTTCTCATCATTGGGAGTCAAAAGGGGATTTACCAACTCTACGGTGTTAACCGAAGCGTACCCCTGGCTGTCACTGGAGGAATCATCCACTACCGGACGGAGTCTCAGAGGGATCCCCATCTCTGGGGGCATGAAGTCACCAAGAGTGCGGGATGATGATGGCATTGGCAGGGCGTGTTCTTTCTTCTTGCACTGTAGAGACCCGAAGCCTGGCGTACATGGACATTACATTACTTTTGCCGAATACTTAGTACATAACAAAAACACACACACAAGGATCGTAATAGTTTAGTGTCTTTGGAAACTCGGAATAAAATCTTCTAATCGTGGTGAAAGATCTTCAACATCTCCCATAAAGATCTTCCTTTTTTTTATACCTAAAACCTTTCTTTATATCCTGGGGAAAAGAAAACATAAAAGGGTGAGCTCAAATGCTCAGTAAGGGTAAACAAAAGAAATATCAATCACATCGTATTCATAAGAACATAACATTTTGGAAATCATAACCTACAAAAGAGAGCATAATTTCATAACATGGGATAAATCATGGTAGTGAAATGTAATCACAATAATCATAACTTAAAACATGAAACTTTGTGGCATTCACACATAATCATAGAGAATCATTTCTTGTTAGTCAAGACTCATTGCCAAGACTATCTTAGTGGACAAAGTCCCTTTCTGAATCGAGTAACCCTCGTTTCAGTCCTGTTTCACTGAACCGGTATAACCTACCATTCCATCCATGTCTATCTCATGAGATATAAAATCTTTACCCAATGCATTGGAGGGAGAAATAGGTCCCACCCATCTCATAATGATACCATTCTTATGTGTGCCACAAAATCATAAATCATACATCATTTCATAACCCATGTAAAAAAATGGGATTCTTAAACAACATGACATCATAAAACCATTCATATAAGATAAAGGAATTCATAAACATAATTCCATCACAACATAGTCAAATCAATGTAAAAATATGTATAGAAACAGAACCCTTTATTATCTTAAATGGAAAATAATTTTGATAAAACACTTGAAATGAATTCTTGAGGAAAATATCCTTTCTTCTTCAAAATCAATTTCTTTTCATAAAACATCATGCAATTTTAAAAGAAAGAGATTTTATTAAAAATAGTCATGAAATCTTTTGGAGTAAGCTTCATGAAAATAAGGCTTTATAAAACCGTAAAAATCCGTTCGTGCCGTATAAGTTAAAAATAACATTCTTCTTGTACTTTTGTCGAAAAAGTCAAAAAATACCTCGTACGAAAAACGACAAAAGATTCCTTTCATTTCTTTTAATAAAAACTCACCGAAGGGTAAAAATGGATTTAAAAAAATTGTATGTGGATGGAAATAATATTACATATTGATGAAACATGGATGTGGATGATAAAATACACCCCAGTAATTACTTACGAATAAACAATCTCGGATAAAAATGAGATTGTGATATTTCCCTTACCTTAGGTCCAATTTGCTTCGTATATGTCCGAACCTCCTGTATAATAATTTAAATAATGTCATTGACTTATTACAGAATCATATTCATTGTTATGATATCATATATGGTTCACTTATGACATTATATTACCCGTTCTTTTGTAAATTCCATGTTAAAGAAGCGTTTTGGGTAAAATCGTTTCATTTATCGTAGGTGTTTTGACTTGTTGTTCTTGACATCATTATTAATTATATCATGATTTACTTACTTCCAGAATATAAAATATGATTTATATATCATATATATTCAGTATATATATATATATAATAGATAGATAAATAAAATGAAAAAACACCGTTCATGGAGACGGTAGTCCGTACGTACGCATGAACGCTGTTTTACTTTCCTTATTGTCTTGAAATGGAAGTAAGTAGATGACATAAATATATATATATACATAAATCCAGTAGCTTTATAATGTCATATATTTCATTATTATTTCTTATATATACTTTATAATCATTCTTAAATGGTTAACATGGAGAATGAATCTCATCGCGTCGTGGAGACGGTAGTCCGTACGTACGCACGAGCGATGATATCATTTCTATAAATATTGAATTGAATTGGAGTGGATTATACAATATATCAGAATAAATATGATGTTGTAATAACTATGTATAGTTATTCTTTACACCATTATACCCATCCATGTAAGGTGGTGGTGGAAAATAGATTACACCACGGCGTGGAGACGGTATTCCGTACGTACGCACGCGCGGTGATTTCTTTTTCCGTAGGATGGATAGATGGTGAAATAGGGTTGTTTCATACATATAATAACATATCAGTATATGAGTGATACTTATGTTATTACTTCATAATGAAACAACCTAATAAGAAGAAGTGGAAGAAGAAATAAAGATGAAAGAATTGGTAACGGTAATTACCTCTTCTTTGAAGTGCCTCTTTGAGACCTCCTCTTAGGGCACTAGAATTGGTCTTTGAGGAAGATCAGAACCTCTAGGATGTTTCTAGGGAAGTGGAGAAGGGATTTTGGCAGGGTTTGGCCGAGCTTGAGTGCTCAAATTGGTGTGAGGAGGAGAGGGAGGAGGTGTCCTTTTATAAGGGAGGAGAGGGGCACCTTAGGAATATCTCAAAATATTATTTTATATTAAAGTCAAAATCGGTTTATAATGGTTCCAAAGGGTCTTATTTCGAATCTAAGGTGGGGATGGGTCGAAATCCTATCAACCAATATAATTTAGACAAGTTTAGGATATTATTTTAACCTTATCAATTAGATTTAACTCCAAGTTAAATAATTTAACTTTTACCGTGTCTTTTTGTTTTCTTTCACTATATGGTTAATACACTTAATATAACATGCCAAACGAACCCCAAATTGTTTATTATTAATATATATATCCTTATCTAAGTCATTTGGCCGAACCTTAGATTTTTAGGAATAAAATAACAATTAATAATATAATATTTGATTTAAAAACTATTTTGTGTCAATTTTGACACTATTTGATATATGATTTTTGTGAAAGTCATAACAGAATTAAATGTTCGAAGAAAGTTAATTAAATCAACATTAATATATCATAGTAACCTAGAAAATTAGTGGAATTCATAAAAAGTCTCAAATTACATTTATTTTGGTGTTTATAACATCAATTATGTCAATATTTCATTAATAAGATAATTACTGCATCATCATTGTGTCATAAATAAATTAAATTATTTAGAGTCTAAAAATTACAAATAAAATACCATTATGTAGGAAATCTTTTTATCTTTCTATTGAATATTTATAATCTAAAATAAAACATATATAACCCTATGTAACAATTGTTTTTCTAAAAGATATATGCTTGTGTCATTTTTGTATTCATTTTAACTTAATTAAAATAAAGTGTCATTATCACTTACAAGTGGATCAATGGGGTCCCAAAATCGACCCAAAGATGCCCATGGTCGACCATGTATCAACCAATAGGGTTAAGACACGTTTTAGGGTAATTTAATATTATTATAATATTATTTTTTAACCCTTATTTACCGGATTTACCCTTAACCATGGTAAATAAAATATTTACCGCAGTAATTATTCAAAATGTCTAAAAATAAAAGTTACC
Organism: Viscum album; assembly: GCA_963277665.1. Taxonomy (NCBI): domain Eukaryota; kingdom Viridiplantae; phylum Streptophyta; class Magnoliopsida; order Santalales; family Viscaceae; genus Viscum; species Viscum album. Next base: position 1,727,153,672 of record OY728123.1, read on the forward strand.
TATTTACACAATTTGAACATCCTGATTCCAAATATGGAATCCATTTTTCTAAATTCAAAACACAGAAGTGGTAGAAATTAATTTAAAATTAATTCCCGCTGTCAAAACAAAAAGCGTGTTTTTAAGAGATAATAACTATCAAAAGATTGACACTTGTTTATGTTCGGTTTAATTGTAAAATTGTGTCCAATGACCAACATTATATTAAGTGGTAAAAATATATTCTAAATATACTTTAAAACCATTCAATATTATAATTTAACCACATAAGATATTACGATGAAAAAAGTTGTTTTTAATTAAAATATAGCGTGTTTTTACTATTCATTAAAATATGAAAGTTATCGGAAAAATATCAAAAATTTATCTAATGTAAATTTTTACATCCTGATTCAAAAGAAGAATATTATTTTGTCAAATTGAACATATAAACATGTCAAAAACTATATTTAAAGTGGGTGCGCCATCAAAAGGCGGTAAAACTGCATTTTTTGAAAAATACTTATTTCACCCGAAAAATTTATTTTGTTCTTATACCATGTTCTAGAAATGTGTAAGATGAATAATAATGTTATAAAATTCAAAATTTAGTTAATACTATTCATAACGGCTAGTTCATGACAATATTATAATAATATAACATTGTTTATTAAAACCCGGTATTGCGTACAACACACGCTATCGAGGAAGGTCGTGATTGCGTGTAATGCAAGCCAAGTCAGGGTTGCGTGTTGTGAAAGAATCCTTCGTTGTTTTGTATAACAGAATCCAACCATATTTCATTTGTACATTATATATATATATATATATATATATATATACTCAATGTTGCGTAGAATAACTATTATCAAAATTCTGTGTAACACGGTCCAAGAATAGTGTTGCGTATACTACAAGCTAATACGGTGTTGCGTATAGCGCAAGGTAATCTTGGTGTAGAATACAACGCAAGACATTAATGAAATTAAAAGAATATTTTTCATAAAATCTCGAGGTGTTACATTCTACCCCCCTTAAAATGAATTTCGCCCTCGAAATTCGTCGGGGTTATAAATGGTTTACTATTTGAAAGTTTCTTTGATAGAAACCCACATCGTAAAAAGGAATACCAAAACTTATCTTTAAAAACAAAAGTATGAAACGTAACGGTTACCCAAATAAACTAATCATTGGGTTTCCACATAGGTGAAAATATGGATATGGAAGAGAAATCTAACCATCATGTTCTGATGGAGAGTGGTAGAGAACATGGCTATGGAAAAGCCAGCAATCACAAAGCCATAAATTTGTGACGATCTAGGGTATCATCTGATTCATCGGATATAAGGGCATTAGGACAACATTTTTGGTTTTCAAGATCATTTCCCTAAAGTTGAAAATTTGAATTAGAATAAATACTTACTTTATTTTGGTACAATCTCACTGTTGTTCGTGCCTTGAACAATTTCAACTTCATCTCTTAAATAAATGAAGTTGAATTTGTTATTCGTGAAGTGTTAGCAGATCATGTGATAGAATGACGGGTCATTCCATCTATCTCAAACAAAAGGTTAGAAAAAATTATATACATAAGTCGATCTATAGTGAGATTAATCATATATTGTTCCTAAAATGGACTTATACTCCATATATCATACTGCTTAATATAATAAAACTAGTTTCTACTAAATAGGGACTTCCTGTAGGTCAGTGGTCGGTGATAAAGGCCAGTCGCACTTCGGTTGTGAGTTCGATTCCCACAGCCTTGTCCGAAACGATGGGCTGTCGCTCGTCCTGCAGGTTGTCCTTTTTCTAAAACTATATTACTATAACATCCCATCAATAACATCGAAAAAAAAACTTATATCCTTAAACAATACTCACTTATGTCCAACATAATCCATTTCAATCTTTAGGCTTATCCATAATACTGTAGTCCACTCTCATAACATAGTGAAAACGATTACCAAAGATTTAATACCATCGTTGATCCCCATATATCATAAGATATGTTTTGTTGGTCACATTCCAAACATTCAAAGTCCTTAATCATGTATTCTCTTGAATACCCATTGAATCTTAGTGAAAACTTTAATGCAGTTAAAAGTTAACACTTTCCACATACCAAAATCCTCAAAATTCTATATACTCAAACCATGATATCACTTGGTCCTTATATCAATCATGAGCTCATGAATACTATCAAACATTTAATTTTCTCCTTATCCCTTCATTATGCGCATATCATCTACATTCCAAAAATATCTGAATAACCTTTCATGGAAACTGGTAATATTAATCATACACTTTCAAAACACAAGGAAAGACAACAGTGTAACAATCCATAGATGTCTCTTTATTCCAAAATTACACATGATAAACATGTAATCATTCCACTACATTCTCAAACCATTGATCGAGCTTAAAAAATTCTTTCATCTCACATATCATTTGTAGTCTCTTCATCATCATCCACATAAATACTACCCATATGACCATACTGATTCTCTTCATGAGTCTTTCCCTTAGGGCATTTGTTTGCATAATGCCCATACATTCCACATTTAAAACACTTAACTGTTTTTGATGTCGTATCAATACCATTATCCTCATCCATGGTGTTAACCGACCCTTTTCCTTTGCACTTACTTGCTTTGTGTCCTTCTTTTCCACACCCAAAGCATCTTCCAGTTCCCTTGAAACATTCTCCTTGATGCCTCTTCCCACATGATTTACATAGGGGAAATTGAACTTTCTTTCCTCTATGATCATCATGGAACTCCATCTTTCTCTTATTAGTCGAGTCAGGAAACTTACCAAATTTTACTTTATTGATCATGTTGTGAGATTGCTGATTCGGCATAATAATGATGTTTGGACATCCAAATCCCATTTCATTTGGTTGCTCATGAAGAATATCATTCCATTGTCCATCATATATTCCATTATTGTGAATCATCTTGTTTCCAGCCATTTTCTAAAACCCAAACAGAATAGTGTTAGATGAAAAAATCATAATAAAGGGGAATTAACTTAAATATCTATCATCTTTGGTTTAATCTAATATCGTTACCATAGTTCTAGGACTATATCCTATACGTATACTTATCCTTAGGGGCATCCCTAGACATACCTTAGAAATATCTCTAGGGATCTCACTAACGTTTTCGCATCCTAGTTTCCAAAGGTTGACTAAACCTTTCCTCTGATACCAACTGTAGAGACCCGAAGCCTGGCGTACATGGACATTACATTACTTTTGCGGAATACTTAGTACATAACAAAAACACACACACAAGGATCGTAATAGTTTAGTGTCTTTGGAAACTCGGAATAAAATCTTCTAATCGTGGTGAAAGATCTTCAACATCTCCCATAAAGATCTTCCTTTTTTTTATACCTAAAACCTTTCTTTATATCCTGGGGAAAAGAAAACATAAAAGGGTGAGCTCAAATGCTCAGTAAGGGTAAACAAAAGAAATATCAATCACATCGTATTCATAAGAACATAACATTTTGGAAATCATAACCTGCAAAAGAGAGCATAATTTCATAACATGGGATAAATCATGGTAGTGAAATGTAATCACAATAATCATAACTTAAAACATGAAACTTTGTGGCATTCACACATAATCATAGAGAATCATTTCTTGTTAGTCAAGACTCATTTCCAAGACTATCTTAGTGGACAAAGTCCCTTTCTGAATCGAGTAACCCTCGTTTCAGTCCTGTTTCACTGAACCGGTATAACCTACCATTCCAGCCATGTCTATCTCATGAGATATAAAATCTTTACCCAATGCATTGGAGGGAGATATAGGTCTCACCCATCTCATAATGATACCATTCTTATGTGTGCCACAAAATCATAAATCATACATCATTTCATAACCCATGTAAAAAAATGAGATTCTTAAACAACATGACATCATAAAACCATTCATATAAGATAAAGGAATTCATAATAATAATTCCATCACAACATAGTCAAATCAATGTAAAAATATGGATAGAAACAGAACCCTTTATTATCTTAAATGGAAAATAATTTTGATAAAACACTTGAAATGAATTCTTGAGGAAAATATCCTTTCTTCTTCAAAATCAATTTCTTTTCATAAAACATCATGCAATTTTAAAAGAAAGAGATTTTATTAAAAATAGTCATGAAATCTTTTGGAGTAAGCTTCATGAAAATAAGGCTTTATAAAACCGTAAAAATCCGTTCGTGCCGTATAAGTTAAAAATAACATTCTTCTTGTACTTTTGTCGAAAAAGTCAAAAAATACCTCGTACGAAAAACGACAAAAGATTCCTTTCATTTATTTTAATAAAAACTCACCGAAGGGTAAAAATGGATTTAAAAAAATTGTAGGTGGATGGAAATAATATTACATATTGATGAAACATGGATGTGGATGATAAAATACACCCCAGTAATTACTTACGAATAAACAATCTCGGATAAAAATGAGATTGTGATATTTCCCTTACCTTAGGTCCAATTTGCTTCGTATATGTCCGAACCTCCTGTATAATGATTTAAATAATGTCATTGACTTATTACAGAATCATATTCATTGTTATGATATCATATATGGTTCACTTATGACATTATATTACCCGTTCTTTTGTAAATTCCATGTTAAAGAAGCGTTTTGGGTAAAATCGTTTCATTTATCGTAGGTGTTTTGACTTGTTGTTCTTGACATCATTATTACTTATATCATGATTTACTTACTTCCAGAATATAAAATATGATTTATATATCATATATATTCAGTATATATATATATAATAGATAGATAAATAAAATGAAAAAACACCGTTCATGGAGACGGTAGTCCGTACGTACGCATGAACGCTGTTTTACTTTCCTTATTGTCTTGAAATGGAAGTAAGTAGATGACATACATATATATATATACATAAATCCAGTAGCTTTATAATGTCATATATTTCATTATTATTTCTTATATATACTTTATAATCATTCTTAAATGGTTAACATGGAGAATGAATCTCATCGCGTCGTGGAGACGGTAGTCCGTACGTACACACGAGCGATGATATCATTTCTATAAATATTGAATTGAATTGGAGTGGATTATACAATATATCAGAATAAATATGATTTTGTAATAACTATGTATAGTTATTCTTTACACCATTATACCCATCCATGTAAGGTGGTGGTGGAAAATAGATTACACCACGGCGTGGAGACGGTATTCCGTACGTACGCACGCGCGGTGATTTCTTTTTCCGTAGGATGGATAGATGGTGAAATAGGGTTGTTTCATACATATAATAACATATCAGTATATGAGTGATACTGATGTTATTACTTCATAATGAAACAACCTAAGAAGAAGAAGTGGAAGAAGAAATAAAGATGAAAGAATTGGTAACGGTAATTACCTCTTCTTTGAAGTGCCTCTTTGAGACCTCCTCTTAGGGCACTAGAATTGGTCTTTGAGGAAGACCAGAACCTCTAGGATGTTTCTAGGGAAGTGGAGAAGGTATTTTGGCAGGGGTTGGCCGAGCTTGAGTGCTCAAATTGGTGTGAGGAGGAGAGGGAGGAGGTGTCCTTTTATAAGGGAGGAGAGGGGCACCTTAGGAATATCTCAAAATATTATTTTATATTAAAGTCAAAATCGGTTTATAATGGTTCCAAAGGGTCTTATTTCGAAGCTAAGGTGGGGATGGGTCGCAATCCTATCAACCAATATAATTTAGACAAGTTTAGGATATTATTTTAACCTTATCAATTAGATTTAACTCCAAGTTAAATAATTTAACTTTTACCGTGTCTTTTTGTTTTCTTTCACTATATGGTTAATACACTTACTATAACATGCCAAACGAACCCCAAATTGTTTATTATTAATATATATATCCTTATCTAAGTCATTTGGCCGAACCTTAGATTTATAGGAATAAAATAACAATTAATAATATAATATTTGATTTAAAAACTATTTTGTGTCAATTTTGACACTATTTGATATATGATTTTTGTGAAAGTCATAACAGAAATAAATGTTCGAAGAAAGTTAATTAAATCAACATTAATATATCATAGTAACCTAGAAAATTAGTGGAATTCATAAAAAGTCTCAAATTACATTTATTTTGGTGTTTATAACACCAATTATGTCAATATTTCATTAATAAGATAATTACTGCATCATCATTGTGTCATAAATAAATTAAATTATTTAGAGTCTAAAAATTACAAATAAAATACCATTATGTAGGAAATCTTTTTATCTTTCTATTGAATATTTATAATCTAAAATCCAACATATATAACCCTATTTAACAATTGTTTTTCTAAAAGATATATGCTTGTGTCATTTTTGTATTCATTTTAACTTAATTAAAATAAAGTGTCATTATCACTTACAAGTGGATCAATGGGGTCCCAAAATCGACCCAAAGATGCCCATGGTCGACCATGTATCAACCAATAGGGTTAAGACACGTTTTAGGGTAATTTAATATTATTATAATATTATTTTTTAACCCTTATTTACCGGATTTACCCTTAACCATGGTAAATAAAATATTTACCGCAGTAATTATTCAAAATGTCTAAAAATAAAAGTTACCTATTTACACAATTTGAACATCCTGATTCCAAATATGGAATCCATTTTTCTAAATTCAAAACACAGAAGTGGCAGAAATTAATTTAAAATTAATTCCCGCTGTCAAAACAAAAAGCGTGTTTTTAAGAGATAATAACTATCAAAAGGTTGACACTTGTTTATGTTCGGTTTAATTGTAAAATTGTGTCCAATGACCAACATTATATTAAGTGGTAAAAATATATTCTAAATATACTTTAAAACCATTCAATATTATAATTTAACCACATAAGATATTACGATGAAAAAAGTTGTTTTTAATTAAAATATAGCGTGTTTTTACTATTCATTAAAATATGAAAGTTATCGGAAAAATATCAAAAATTTATCTAATGTAAATTTTTACATCCTGATTCAAAAGAAGAATATTATTTTGTCAAATTGAACATATAAACATGTCAAAAACTATATTTAAAGTGGGTGCGCCATCAAAAGGCGGTAAAACTGCATTTTTTGAAAAATACTTATTTCACCCGAAAAATTTATTTTGTTCTTATACCATGTTCTAGAAATGTGTAAGATGAATAATAATGTTATAAAATTCAAAATTTAGTTAATACTATTCATAACGGCTAGTTCATGACAATATTATAATAATATAACATTGTTTATTAAAACCCGGTATTGCGTACAACACACGCTATCGAGGAAGGTCGTGATTGCGTGTAATGCAAGCCAAGTCAGGGTTGCGTGTTGTGAAAGAATCCTTCGTTGTTTCGTATAACAGAATCCAACCATATTTCATTTATACATTATATATATATATATATATATACTCAATGTTGTGTAGAATAACTATTATCAAAATTCTGTGTAACACGGTCCAAGAATAGTGTTGCGTATACTACAAGCTAATACGGTGTTGCGTATAGCGCAAGGTAATCTTGGTGTAGAATACAACGCAAGACATTAATGAAATTAAAAGAATATTTTTCATAAAATCTCGAGGTGTTACATGCACTGCTGCTTTCTCTTCTGGGAAGAGGTAGGCTGGGACAACGATGTCGAGGTAGCACTCGCAGATTCTGAGGGCTCTAGCTAATTCAGGCAGGCACAGATGATTCCATGGGCGTGGGAGACCGTCTTACGGGACATCCAGTCTTTATACTTCTAGGACCCATGGTCGTAAACCTACTGCCACTCATCCTCGTTGCCACTACCGCCCTCTGGTCTCACAAAGACACCTTCTACTTGTGTCGGGGCTGGGCCCAACTTGACTATATTGTTGTCAATCTGTTCTTGGAGCCATTCCTTGAACATGTAGCATTGCTGGATGATGTGCCCCAGGGTCCGGTGATAAGGGCAGTAGTTAGGGTGATCAGTGAGATGTGCCTCTTCCGGCTTTTGGCACTCGGGCAGCCGCACGATTCTCTGCTCCAAGGCACTATGGAAGTAACCGGGGACCTGGGCCTCATCAAATGAGTAGGCCCGATTCCTTCTATCCAGAAAGGGGGCTCTTGGAGGCTGGCCTTGACGGGGGGTGGAGGAGCATACCGAGGAGGCGGAACCTGATTATATCGCCTAGGTGGTGGCGGTGCATTTCACGGAGGCGCTTGCCGATTTTGAGGCAGTCACTACTGGGTCGGAAGTTGGGCCTGTGGGGGTGGAAACTTATGGGGATGTGGAGCTGGCCTCACTGGTAGCAACTATAACTACTTGGGATCCTCTATCTGGGCCACAGCAGCGGGCTCGGCTCTGGCGGCTCTCCTTGCAGGGATCACGAGAGGCAGCGGGCGTGCTTGACTAGCCTATTGCAAGGCTTTTTCGAGGTGATGAGCCTTGTCTGAGAAGTACCAGAACCCTCCGAGGTAATTCTGAGTGATCAGAGAAAGAACTAGCTCTTCCTTGACGTTCCCTATGCACATTGTCAGTAATTTATCCTAAGTTAGTGGCATGTCAAGGGAGTGTGTGAGCCCCTTCCACTGGGCGAAGAATTCCGCGACTCGCTCGTCAGGCCTTTGTTTGCACCTGAAAAGGTCTGCAATGTTCGTCTTCTAGGTTGTGGAACTGAACTGGTAGATGAATTGCCTGTGAAGGTCCTCCCAGCTAGTCACAGATCCGACAGGGAGCTGGCTGTACCAGATGAATGCTGGCCCATCTAGTGTCTAAACAAAGCAATGGAACTTGGCAGCCTCCTGCTGCGCCGGAGTCCCTAACATAGGCCCTCACCTCGAGTTGAAGTGGGCAAAGTGTTGTGGCGGGTCCCCAGTCCCGTTAAAGGGGGTGAAAGTGGGGTTCCCAAATCCCGGTGGGGCTGGCATGTCATCCACCCATGCTGGGTATGGCTTTCCGTCCGGTGGTATTGCCACCTATCGAGTTTCCAGAGCCTCTAAGTGGCCGATGAGAACCTCCATAGGATCATTTGGACGTGGATTCCTATCCCGATGGGGATCCCGAAACACAAGCACATTGTCGGGCTCTTCAATCTGGTAGTCAAGCTCAGCAGCTCGTGGGGCGGCTGGCGGAGCAGCTCTTGGGGCAGCGGGAGGAAACCGAGCGGGGTCCCTTGGGTGATCACACCGCTCAGGAGGGTTCGACAAAACATATCGCGCCCTCTTTCCATGATCCCTGGCCTCTCCTCTTTCGGAAAACACAGCATGATCGCTGTTGCTCGGGATAATCTCGTCGAGGGGTAGTTGTTTCTGCCCCTACTGTCCCAACCTAGGATCAACGTAGTCAGGTCGCCGCTCTGCAATGCATTCGGCCAAGAGCTTATCAATCGACCTCTTCTGTTTAGCAATCTATTGATGCAGCGTGGCCTTCTCGGGATCTTCCTCTGCCTTCTGCACTGAGGCAGATGGGTCGGAGAGCTTGACAGCACCGACGTGCTCTTTACCCTTGCCGATGTTTCGACTCAGTTTCAAGGCTTCAGTGGGTGTGGGGAGGCCTAGGAGGTTCCTCTGCTGGCGAGTAATTCTCCCTGATGGATCCAGTAGCGGCCTGTCCTCAGGGGGTGAGTCCCCATCGAGGAGTTCCAAACTGTTCCCCTCTCCTGACAGGTTGGCCATATTGACCACCACTTCCCTTGGGGGAATTCTCTCGGAGCCGCCCAGTGATTCAGGATGTCATCGAATCATGCTTAAGAGAAGGGCAGTGTACTGCCCCCATCCACGGACATGCACGTGGGGGGTGTCCTCCTCAATAAATTTGCGGAGTACCTGAAAACTCTGGACTCATTGTTGCTTGAGGGCCCTGTGGTGGCCAAGTGACTCAGGGTGCCAAACCGCGGGGAGCATGGCCAGGTTGACCCAAAGACACTGCTCACTGATATCCTCAAGATGTGATTGACTCCCGAGATAAGGCGCTCGCTGATGGTAAAGAAGGGAGTAATTAACCCGGAGAGTCTGGCGGAAACATTCAAACTCTCCTGGGGTGAGCGATTCTGGTATATCAAAATCTGATCCTGCGACCAGCCAAAACTTCTCGGGGAAGTGGCCTGCTGCGAGGACGGTCCAGAAGCTCCACGAATCTGGTTTGGGATCCGGACCTTTCTTCCCCTACTCATCAACCGAGAATGGCTGGGGAACTAGCAGCGATGTCGAGGCAGGCCGATGGGACGATGGACTGGCCGGCGGAGAATACGGCGAGCGGGCCGATTGACCGCCGAATCCTAAGTCGTCCTCCAAGGGTTGCAGTGTCCTGGATGTCACGTCACAATAGGATGGGCCGGATAATGGGACCCCTGTCACAGTGTCAGTACTTTCCGAGGGTGTTTCATGTCTCGACTCTTTCATTGGTCCCCAAAAAAGTTCTCCCCCCTCTCTGAACGAGGTGGACGGTGCTTCCGGAGAGGCCAATGGTAACTGCAAGTTTGATCCCTGGGGGTATGCCAAGTCCTCTTCCTCCTGGATATACCTTCGGAGGGAGGCGGGAATCATGCGGATCTCACATTCAGGGAGTACGAGACTGACGCACCGTGTCCCCATCCCTGCCCTCGACTCAAAGGGTTGGGGGGAAGGTTCCATCATTGAGTCATACTCCGCCTCAGAGTCTGAGAAATGGGCTGGTTTAATTTGCGTCCGGACTTCCCTGACATTCCTCTTGCGGTGACGACGTCCAGCCTTCCTGCCCCTGGGTGGCTCCTCAGGTTAAGGCGGATTTCCATCATGGAGTCCTCTGGCCGAAATAGTTCTGGGGCCGAGAGTACTGAAGGCTGGGGTGCGAGGAGCATCGGGATAGATGTCAAAAGGGACATGGGGAGGACCTCCACATGGGCGAGTGACCAGATATGCAACGGCTCCATACTCGCAGCCAGCGGTAGGGGAAGTGACCCCGTACCCAGTGCAGTGAGCACTGGAAAAAACCATACCCGGAGCGTAGCTATCATGGAGAAGCCTTCTGCTTTCCAGATCGGTGGCACAAAGTAGGCCTTCATGGTGGATGGAACTACCGCGGATTGGCCCGCAGTGGCCATTGCCTATTCCAGTGACCGGGAGAGTCGACCCAACCTGCCTGTAGGGCGGTCGGGGCCTCGATCCAGGTCGGGCATGTGACTTCCCCTTCTCAACGTGTGCGGGGGTTTGATGACAGGAGTCATCAGTGGCTCGGGACACAGTGGTTGCTGACGTTGATGCCCCAGGGCGGGCATCCTCTTCCGCTCGCGCCCGACACTGGTGTCAGGTCAGATGGGTTGGAGCCAGTGGTGCGGGCACATGGATTTCCTGCTCTTCGGTCCAGGGAGTCGGGCGGCGGTGTTGACGCAGCCTGGCGGGGGACCTTATTGTGGACCCTTGAAGCGGGTCTCCGATCGGGTGAACCCAGACATCCCCCACCTCATTGGCGTAGGGAAGGGAGGTGTCAAGGCACTCCGGGGATAGGCTCCCGAAATGGTTGAACATCGGAGTGGGGAGCGGTGGCTCCCTGCGCGGCCCTCGGGGGCATCGACGCTGGTGAGGCGCAGCTGCCTCTAGATCCAAACGGGCCATGTCTCTGGTCGGGATGACCCCTTCCTCCTCGTACTTACGCACAAGGTCATTGATCACCCTTTGTTGGATAATCTCTGACGGAGAGAGGGAACGTGAGCACCCGGCAGTTGCTGCAGTTGGATCAACTGTGGAAAAGGCGAGACCACGCGAGGTGGCCATGTCGGTACTGCCCCTACCCCTGCACCGGTGGGCAGGTGGGGATCGAGCTCCGGATGCAGCGATCTGATTCCTAGAAGCATGGAGATGAACCCATTAGCGCTAATAGGAAAATAAATCGACAACCAATAGCCCAGCGCAATTCCATCTTCCATGATCGATAAGAGGGATACACGCTAACGACGTCGCAGAATGGAGTTCTCAACATCCTGACTGCCTCAACCCCTAGCGGGTTTCATGTCCCGGTGCTAGGTGCCTGGACCTGGTGACATGCTAATCTTCTGACACCCCGAACACTACCAGTCTCCGTATTGAGGAGAATAGATTCACGTTGGGTTCACCATTTTCTGTTTCCGACACTTTTACGTCGGGGCGCACGCGCATCCGTCACGCGGGGGGAGGACGCGCGGCTTGTTGCCCCGTATTCCCGCTTTCCAAAGGCAGGCGGCATCCATTCCTTGTTCAGGGACGTTTGCTCCTTGATCGAAACTGGGATGATGGGATGTTGGTTCTTTCTTCTGTGGATTCCTCCTTAGAGCTTGTCACCTAGTCCAGGTCTCCCTTATAGATTTAAGATGTGTTCGTGAATCTCGTTCCCGGTGCCATATCTTCATGGACACCAGTTAATTACGCTGCTTCCGTCGGGACGCTCTAAGGGGTCTGGTCGGGGCAGCAACCTTCAGTGAGGAGAATGGTCACGTTGGAGTGTCGTTGGCATGTCTTGACGCTGGGGGATTGGCATGTCTATCTTTTGTCCCTTATTATAGGGATTCTCGAGGGCGCGGAAGCCCGAGGCATCCCACATCAAACGCGGGGGAATTTTCATGCCATAGGAATGTATCTGAGGTTTTCCTCAGCTTCCCATGTTTAAAACGGGGTATGCCGTGAGTTTAATGTCTTGTGGAGATGGATCGGACTGATCAGAACACTAAGAGTGGATCAGATGAAAGAACCCCCTGAAGGGAACTCCGATGTTGGGGCCAGCACATGGGCGGCTTCCTGGATACTGTGGAGTGGAATGAGGTGGCATGATCCCACCGGGATGTGGTGGCCTGGGTAAGGATCAGGATGGGTGATGGAGTGAAGAGGGTCTTGAACCTCATGGAGGCTTTCTACGTATCCCCATGGCATGGAATCAAAGTATGTGTAGTTCGGTGGTATGGTGGGACACCTGAAGAGGCGACCTGTGAGAATGAACGCATGGACTGGAGCCTGGAGAAATTAAGACCTCCAGGCTAGGGCATGAGCTTCCCGAGGATCGTGGGCTTGAGGGAGAGGTCAGGATGGGAAATGGGAGTTGGATATGGGGCTTACACTCTGAGGCGGCCCACAATGGTGGATATGGGGCTTACTCTCTGAGGCGGCCGACAATGGTGGATATGGGGCTTATGTTCTGAGGCGGCCCACAATGGTGGATATGGGGCTTACGCTCTGAGGCGGCCGACAATGGTGGATATGGGGCTTATGTTCTGAGGCGGCCCACAATGGTGGATATGGGGCTTACGCTCTAAGGCGGCCCACAATGGTGGATATGGGGCTTACGATCTAAGGCATCCCACAATGGTGGATATGGGGATTACGCTCTAAGATGGCCCACAAAGGTGGATATGGGGTTTACGCTCTGAGGCGGCCCACAATGGTGGATATAGGGCTTACCCTCTGAGGCGGCCCACAATGGTGGATATGGGGCTTATACTCTGAGGCGGCCCACAATGGTGGATATGGGGCTTACGCTTTGAGGCGGCCCACAATGGTGTTGGTGAACCGACGCAAAGGGGTCAGAACAACCGAGTGATGGGCTTGAACCTCATGGAGGCTACCTACATACCATGCTTTAGCATGGATCAAAGTCCACATAGTTTGGGTGGTGTAGTTTAACGTCATGAGGGACGGGCATACAGTTTAACGTCATGTTGGATGGGGAAAATAGTTTAAAATCATTCGGGACGAGGGCATACAGTTTAACGTCATGTTGGATGGGCATTCGGGGCTTACGCTCTGAGGAGGCCCAAAGAGTTGGTGAACCGATGCGGAGAGGTCGGAACGACTGGGTGTTGGGATTAAACCTCGTGGAGGCTACCTACGTACCATGGCTTAGCTCGGATCAAAGTCCTCATAGTTCACCAGGATGGGGCTTACGCTCTGAGGCGGCCCATAAGAGGATTCCATGGTCGATGCTCGCTCTAAGCCCACGTGAGTCATGCTCGGTGTGAGAAACAAGAGGCAGCATGGACCAGGTGATCACGTCACGAAGGGTGCATCCGTGAGAAGCGGAAAGGGGCTTACGCGTTGAGAGGACCAAAGAGGAAACAGGGGCTTACGCGTGGTTAGCAGCCCTTGGTGTCAGGACTTACTCCAGGATGGAGGCCCATGGTGCGACAAAGCACCGAGGGAGAGGGATTTGAGGCCGGGCAAAGAAGATGCCTCGTTCCCTATCATGCCCTTCCCTGGCCTTGGAAGTGGGTAAGTACAGCGGTGCATGGGTGAAACCTTCCGCAAGAGAGGCTAGGGGATTACGCTCTAAGGCAGCCCTTCCCCCGTGGACAATCGCCACTCCAAAAAGGAGGATATCATTCTATGTGAGGAATATTCCATTCCCATGGAGATGAGAGGCATAAAGAATGTCCGAGCCAGGGGGACCCTGCGTGCGAGGCATGGGGTCGGATCACAGTTTAACGTCGTGTGTTGAGGATGAGGTGCTTGGAAATTTAACGTCCTGCAGCTCGAACGAGGTGGGTTCACTCCACACCCCTAGGGATTACATGCCCAACACCCTCTGCCCCTTGTGGGAGGGAAGGCATCGGCAAGGCCATAGTGAAGGGGGGCCGCAAGGAGAACCATTGGGGGGTCCACGTTAATGTGGCTATGTGAAGAAGCAATAGCCATTAGCATGCCTATGAGAAGAAGCATAAGGCAAAGCAACGCAACAGGAAACACCGCCCAAGGGACCTTGAGGTTACTTTGTACGAGCCTGGAAGGCTGTACAGGAAAACAACGCATGGCGTGCATGCCCGGTATGGAGGACATCGGGCGCCTATGCAGGGAGGCACCCGGGGGGTGCAAAGGTGAGGAGCCCTATGGTTTGCACTCAAAGAGAAGGTTTTCACTCAAAACACAAGGTTGGTGAGCAATTGGGGGTATAGGGATTGCGCGCGGCTAGGGGGATTGCGCGCACCGGGCTTGGATTGCGCGCAGGAGGCAATGGTTGATTCCTAAGGTTTGGGAGAAACCTAAAGACGAGATTACGCACGATTTGGAAGAGATTGCACACAATTGGAGGGGATTGTGCACGGGGGTGAAGGGATTGCGCGCAGGGATGAAGGGATTGTGTGCAAAGGAAGAACCCTGAGGAGTTTGAAAAATTCACTTAATCCAGTGGCATTGCGCACAAAGGCGAACCTCGGGGCAAGGTTGCGCAAAAAGGGTTATTACCTGGAAGTCATATTGCGCGCGCGGGAGTCCGATTTGCGTGCCCGGGAGCTGGTCCGAATTCCTCAACCCTGAAATGGTTGGGGTCGCCTTCTATTTATAGGCATTCACCGGCACGGAATCAGGGTTGCGCGCGAAATCTTATGCACCAAGCCCCGTCGGCGCACAAGGCCTCCCTGCACGGAACTGGGTGTGCAAAATTGCATGCCACACCGGTTCTTTTTCACGAATCCCAAGATTCCTTCGCGCGCACAACATTTTTCTACGCGAGTACCCTTTAATTTCGCGCACCACTTCTGGGCCCTTCGGAACGGGCCTCTGAGTCCAAATATGACTTCTCTTCGTCATTTCGAAACCTCCTCTAGGAGTTACGGACTATTTCAGCATCTACAATAGTCCTTGCACTAGTTTATACTCTCATAACTTATACCCAAAGTTGTATCAAGTCTTATAACACTACTATAAAACTGAACATTGATCCCAAGGCTCTCCACAATAGGAACATATATGAAGTAATGTGGTACACCTATGTCGAATAAGGAAGATATGTTAATAGAGGCTAATAGAGTAGTACCTAGAATAGTAGATGGCTCAGTGTCCTGCTCTTCTAGTATAGGATACACTGAATAGATATAGAATGATCTACATCCCTATGATATAACCTAACTACTTGGAGCAGGTCCACTCTATTGGCTCTATGAATAAGGAGCATGACTACCTCATCCATGACCACCTTCTCTACCTATACGACCAGTATTACTATAGCTACCTATATGATGAGGTGCTATAGAACCTGCTCCTGAAGGTTGAGCTAGCATGAATCCTCTCCCACTCAGAACATAAGGGAAGGTCCTATAGAAATGCTGAAGATACCCCAATCTATTTCAGCCTAGACATTCAATGGGGTCTTAGGGATACTAGTAATTATTATACCTAGGATTCCCACACTGGTGACATACCACATAACTATTTGTGGGTTTCACATGGCTATTGTAGCTCATGTGCGTAGTCTCAAAGTATCACTCCCAACAGCTAGTAGAACCTCTACTCTGTCTGGGTTGTGAACCACCCTGGATCACACCATCTTCTTCTCTAAGGTTTCACTCAGTGATAAGGGTATGGTTCACTATATCATATATGATAGTTAACTGTAAAAAATCACCTGAGAATGAATAGGAATCCTCAAACCATCCTCAAATCATCTTGTTTTCACTGACTAATCAGCAGTATAGATAGGTACAAATCGTTGAAGCTCTATAAAATGAGATGAATAGTACATAATTGTCATTAAAACCAACTTCAGGTTCATTAAATCCCTATCATGATCATCTCTTAGGGCCTTAGAGAAGAAATAATCAAAGAAGCTTGATTGGAAAGCCCTCCAAGTCACTTTTTGATACTGACATGCCTGGTTTAGAATATCCCAACAACATTTGGAGGATCCTTGAAGTATATAAGTGGAGAGCCTCAATCTCCTCTTAGGAGGTGTCTCTAGATGATTTAATATAGGTAAAATAATCTTGATCCATAACTTTGGAACCCATTTTATTTCATCCCCTGAAAATTTGGGTGGATGGTGTTGTTGTAACTCCTGAGTTAACTCTCCCATAGAAGGGGAAGAGTGTGAATCTCCATGTATCATCTGTATAAGACTCAATAAATCTCCTTGAAACTAGGAATCATCACCCACATTAGGAATAGGAAGAGGTTCCACAAGAGGAACTAATGGAGGTATAACTAGTGGCTCAGGGCCCACCACCTCCAGAGCATGGTCATCTCCACCCTCATGGTGTACAATTAGAGGAAATCATGGTGGCATTTCTCTAAAAATTCCAAACACATGCCTTATATAGGATTAAACAATGATAACATTATATATATATATGTGAATAGGATAGGTAAAATCCTTCCTATGTAATAGTATCACCCCTTTGTCAGCTCAAAGAGTCAGGTCTGGGTGATAGAAACATTTATATATAACCCAAGAGATGCTACCTACCACCCACTACTAAGGCTGGTATTGGGTCAAGCTCTATTTTTTAATGTTTTAATTTCATTTTAATTTCAGATTTTTATTAAAAAAAATATAAATAGTTGAAACAAATGGTTCACGAGTTCCGATTCATAGGGGCTTATACACCTTATGAATTGAAATATGGTGTCCACTTAATCTATACCATAACACGTTCGAGTCCATGTAACTAATGGTCCATGAATTAAAATGACATAATTGACTACTTAGGTTGTCTGTTATAACCCATACTGTAAAACACTGTTAGGTTATAGAAACCACTCTAAATATCAATTATTATTTTTTCTAAATCCCCTATAAGAATTGTTATCCATTGAAAATTCTCTTTATAGAAATCAAATCACTCATGGAAATAACAAGCAATGTAACTAACACAATGCTCTTACATGGAATGGAATATGCATGACATGATAATTTCCTATAAAGTGACTAAAATTATATATGAGATGGAATATCCTCATCTCATTGGGTTGTTGTAAATAGAACCCTAAATCATTTCAATAAAAACATCGTAATTCAAGTGCATCACCTACTGGTGGAATCAAATAAACTGTAATTAGCATAATACAGAGAAAAAAATTCACATTCGAGGGAATTTGGATTTTTCCTATACAGGGATTAGCTGCTCCAAAGCATAAATAATTTCCAAATCCTAATATATTCCTAATATCCTAAATAATATCTCAAAATATTAAATAAAGAAAAATAAATAAAGGGATATAATACCACTTTTCCACGTACCGACCCAAATTCCACTTAAACGTAGCCCCGAGTTGGTGGGCCATAAGGCCTCCAGCACACCTACCCAAATTTCAGAGGTTGTCGACTAGTAGGGAGGGACTATGGTGTGTCCATGGGGAGACTATTCCCTCTAGTTAGAGTACCAAAATGGTATAATTAATAGATATATAAATAAAGGATTCATACCAATAACAAAATAGACAGTGGAAGCACGTATAAAAAATTAGACCAGTAACCCACCATAGAGGAAGCACATACAAACATCCAAGAAGGAAATAATAATCAAAATAAGTAAGATAAATCATATATAATTGATGATAATTTCATCTCTCTACAAAATAGGGAAACATTTATACAAGGAAGCAGGAAATAAATAATGTGAAATATATACAAAAGGTAGAAAATGGGAAAAAATATTCAAGCATACTAAGCTCCAACCCAATCATCTTATACCAGTCTCATATCCTAATTCATTCAAGAATTCATGCATCTATAAGAGGAAGCATCCCCTTATCTACACCTGCAAGCATGTAGTCTGCCCGGGTACTATGGGAGGCCCGAATATAGTGTGAGATAAACTCAGTGGGCCACCAATAACAACATCTATAAATATCTAGTTTGTGTGAATAATGTGGTAGTTTTCAGTTATAATAATGAAAAGTAGTAATAACGACTATAAATGGGTTGTATCTAATTCCTAAAAGGAAACCAGGATGACACTACCTTCTTCATCCCATGATGGAATATGTTTGAACAAGTAAAAATGGATTCAATGATCAGTATCACATTTATGTAAGGAACACCATACTCGGTATCACAATAGCAAGGGACTCCATGACCAATATCCAATTAAGTGTCATCATTACCAGTGTTAGAGAATAGGGATCCCATTCCCAGTATCACAGAATAGGGATTCCATGCCCATATAGAATCAAAAGGGATGTCATATCTATATAGTATCGCAAGGTATGTCATTCTTGTATCACATTTTTATAAGGGAATTATTTCCCATATCACATTTATATAAGGGATTCCATGATAGTATCAAATTTATATATGGGTTTCCATGATCGTATCACATTTATATAAGGGACACCATGATGGTATCGCATTTATATAAGGTACATCATGATCATATAACATTTATATAAGAGAATCCATTCCAGTATCACATTTATATAAGGGTCTCCATGCCTGTATCACATATATATAAGGGATCCCATTCCTATATCATGTTTATGTAAGGGAATCCATGCTTGTGTCAAATTTATATAAGGCACACCATGCCCATAACACATTTAGAATAAGGGGTGTCTTTCCCGTGTTTATAATACATTCTTAAGGGTCACCATAACCATTTACCATATTTTAAGAGGGTCGTCATGACCACACCCCATTAGATATGAGTAACCATTGGATTTAATATCATCCAAGTAATAATCTATAACTCATTACCATTTAATTTATCAACAAGGGCATAAAAATTGTCCCATTTAGAAGGGTTATGTGGTCGTACCACTCACATTCAATTCAATACATTATAATTGATAAGGGAATTAGCCATGCCACACCACTACATTTATTCAATATCATTATGATATTATCATTTAAAAGTGATCCAAAGACCCCAATAGGTGCTTTGTTCATATATTCATGGAATCCATTTAGGAATATAAGAGGGTGCATGCAAAGGGATGAATCCTTCTAAGGTAGTCGATCTAGATGTGATTTGGGTTCTAACATGTCAACCAATTCAAAGAAGATGCACTTTAAGGAAAAGCATGATGAAATTGGTGTGCGTCATAATGGAACATATTATAAAACATAAAAACATAAGGTATAGTTACTAAACCACCAACCACATGCTCTTAGAACTCTCCTCATCCAGTATTGGCCCTTCATTTGGCATGGATTGAGAGAAAATGGAAGAATATATCAACACCCTAAAAATAGAGAATAAGATACTGCACCTCAATAACTCTATCAAGGAAAAGAGAAATGAATAATGGATAAATATGAATGAATATCCTACTTGGATAAATCCAACGAGATTAAAAAAAGCTAGATCAGACTTTAGAAAGAAGAGATATCAAAGATCCTAGGGGGAGCTTCATAGGATCTCAAAGGGAGGAAGAAACCTCATGTCCACTAGAAAGAGGATAATATAGATGAGGGGTAAAAGATATAATCATTTAAGAAAAAAATGATAAATATTCCTATAATGTTTAGGTCACATGATTTGGCCGCACAGTTGGCCAAACCGTGCACCAACCGTGCATGAGGCACTGCCTTAAGGGGGGACCTTGCACAGTTCCTAATAACTATGTGGATCATGCATTTTTCCCACCGACAAGGATTATGTGCCTCGAACAGGCCCCATAATCCCTTTAAACCTCCTTTAACTCATTAATAATCCATATTAGTTTCATAATAAATATTTTAAAAAAATTAAAGGGATATGTACCTAAGATAAAAACCAGGTTCTTAAACACCAAATTTATTACTAAGATTGGATACTTCAATAAACCTTTCTAGTATCTTATTCTTTATAAATTATTCAGCACATTGGAATCAATGAAATTTTTATATGTTAATGAAAATCATTGACAACCAATTCTAACCATTAACAACAAATATAACTCACACACAAAGTGGTATTTTCAAATTTAATTAGGAATTTATTAATTTAGCTAATATAAATGTTTTGATAAGTGATGAGGACCATACCATTTTTTTTACCTACTTGAATAATTATTTCAACTCTTTGAATGTTTCCATGATGTATGATTAAGTGTCCGGAACTTTTAAATAATTCAAGGCAGATGTTTTGTCTAGGGATCTTTAGGATCATTATCGGGATGATGTGATTGGTGGGGTTGATACTAAACCCTAGTTATTTAATGTTTGAGATCAACCCAAGAATGATAGAAAATATATGAAGTATAGGAGTTAGTTTATTAATTTTTAGTGATATGGATGTGGAAAGACCAACCACATAATAAGATACTTCCCTGGGAACAAATGTTTGGAATTTATGACCCATAAAAATGTTGTATGCCACATTTTCAATAGTTTTGATGTATTTAAGTATATTTGTATCCCTTAGAGTATAGTAGGATTATCTCTAGGTTTTATTTCATTTCAATTCCAAAGATCCTCTTTACATTAAATTTGAAAGGGCCCCGTGTTAGAAAGAAAAGTGTGATTTGGGAAAGTTTTCTAGGTCTGTTGAGGTACATTTAGAGACTTATCTCATATAAAATTGTTGTGATTTCTTAATATGTGTTTTTATTGTCTTAATAGTTCCAATTTGAACTTTGTGATTTATATAAGTTTCATTATTACTTATTTAACTATTATGTAAGTTCCCACTCTTTATTTGTGATGAATTGTTGGTTTTTGTGTTTCCTTGATGTGTTCAGTAACTCCAGTTCACATGGAGACTCAAGTAATGGTGGTAAGATCTATTTTAAATATTTCTACTTAAAATAGTTTTTTGTAACATGGTTTATTTATATAAAATAGTAAATGATAGAGTATAAATAGGCATATTCCATTATGGCATGTGGTAAGGGGATAATCATACTGGGATGATTATGTTTGAGCTTAGGTTTTTCTATTAGTGAAAATTGATTGAAATGAAAGATATGTTAGGCTAGTATAAGTTGCAAGAAAATAATGTATGGAACATAAATTGTATTTATAAGGGGGTGTTTTTTGAAATTTGGCATGTTTATTTTATAGATAATTTTTTTATTTAGTTGATTCCATGCTTTTTTATCTATGTTTCATGCTTTTATTTTTGTTTCGATGCAATATTGACTTGTTTTTCTCCATTTGTTTTATTATGAATTTTATCTAGAATAACTTTGTTGGATGGTTTTTTTCTCATATATTCCTATTTCTATTGGCTTCTATTTGTTAGGATTTAGGCACTGGGAATTTTCAAATACCACTATTCTCGTGG
The DNA here is from genome assembly GCA_963277665.1 of Viscum album. NCBI lineage: Eukaryota > Viridiplantae > Streptophyta > Magnoliopsida > Santalales > Viscaceae > Viscum > Viscum album. The sequence goes on from OY728123.1 coordinate 1,727,175,557, forward strand.
ATTTATCCATCTTTCCTAGGGTGATTCATGGATATTGATTAAGTGAATCTGTTGGATGTGGGGAGGAAATTTTTCCTTCCATATGCTTCTTCACTATCTTGATTTGGAGTGATTTGTGTGATTTTTCATCCACCCTATCTGATGTTTCTTTTTGTCTTCGGGTTACTCTCTTTTTTATTCCATCTATGCTTTGGTTTTTCTCCAAGCCCACTCCCCCATACACATATCCCATGTTGTACTCAATGATGATAGTTTTTATACATCACTATAATTCAAAATATGTCATCTCAATGAGTTTTCATTTGTTTTTCAATTTATTATTTACTAACTCATTAAAATATAGGTCTTCTATTCTCAAATAGAATACCTAAGAGAGCATGAGATAAGTATAAACATGGAGCTCTGTTCGATGACCTCTACCATTAATATTCTTCTGGAGTTTCTTTTAGGTGTAGATTTTAGTTATTGAGATCTTGTAGGTGGAGAAAATTAATTATAAGAGGTGTTTTAGCATAGAAAATTCCAATCCACTATTCATATGACTTCTTTTGATTTCTTGGTGTAGGCTTAGGTTTGTAAGTGTGTCCATTTTTATTATTCAGTTTTGTAAAATTTTCATTTTATTATTTCTGATTCATCTGGGATTGCATGAGTGAGTATATCAAAGATGATAATATATTAAATATCCTTAGTTTAAGTTCATAATAATCATTGGAGCTTCAAGAAAATGATCCTTAGATAGCTTTTACGGTCCTATTTGTTACTTTTCTTTCTTTCATTGTTGATCTTCTTTTCTCATATGCTTGTTGTTGTGTTTTCTTTTCATAATAAAAGTTATTGTGGAAGTGTTATAACCATGAACATAATACCAATAAAATCTGAATATTGTTAATGTCTATTTTATTTATCTTTTTACATTTTTTCTTTATTATTTTTTGCTTCTATTTTCATTTTTGACTTACATTTGTTTGGTTTCCTCTTATTTCCATAACACATCAATAAACACAGTCATATTTTGAATCTATTGGGTGTGTATTATGTCTTTATGGGTATATCTACACCCTAATAGGGATATATATATATTATTTTACCTCACAAAATCTGAGGTGTATTCTATAGATTTTCTATTGAAATTTTGGTGAACTAAAGAATATTTTTAAGTGAACCATTGTAGATTGTGTTGTTGAAGATCTAGAATGTATCATCCTAGAATTTGAGTTACTGGAACATAATAAAACATAGCAGGTAAGTTTATTATTCAAGGGAAGTTTAATTCATTCAATTATTCATCCATTCACTTTCCAGATAAGGTTTCCTCAATCTTAACATTTTTTATTCCATAATAGATTAATTTCATTCCTTTGATCGTTATTTGTTTTGAAAATTTTCATTAGTTTATTTTTTCAAAAGGATAGGCTCATTATAGGGTTTTCCCTCCATAGGAGGGTATTTACCAATTCCCATAGTAAAAGACAGTTCATTACAGATATGGTGGTATCCAATATCCCAAAGGTATGTGGCTGATAATATACCCTATTTTCATAGTTCCCAATTATGAGTTCACACTAAGGCTGGAATTAACAATTTGAAAAACCTATAATAAAATTTCCACTTATATTTCACTATAGTTTTTTAGGAATGGGTCTGAAATATGTAAAAAATAAAAAAACACTAACCCCCACCACTTCACACCAAACCCCTTCCATGGAAGTCCTAAATTTATTTTTTATCTACTAAATCTACCTACCTCTTCGACCAATCTTCCCTTTCTAATATTGATGTTAGAGTTTCTCAATGAAAAGAAACTATCTTAATGATGTGATAGCTACTTAGAGATGCATGAACTCTCTCACAGTTTAATGTATACGTTTTTTCTTATACAAAAGTTTTCATTAGGTTTTGTGTGTTTAATCACTTGTGACTAGTGATTGTTTTGTTAGTGATATTCTATCAAGTGGAAAGGATTAGGGTCCCCTTTAAACCTATACCTTTTATTTATTTATTTTTGTGTGTGATTTTTTTATTTTATTCTGGGATAATTGTGATGCTTCATGACTATGTATCTAATATAAGATATTTCTTTAGATCCATTTTAAGTAAAAATAAATTTTATCAAAATTTTTTTATTCTTATTAAGTAATGTATTTAAAATTTGATAAATACTATTTTTGATTAGTGAAATTTATTTTTTTGTGAATAATTTTTTTAAAGGTTTTTATATTTATCTAAATATACAATCAATCATTATCAAGTTCTTTTGATAAGTGTTTTAAAATTAATCTCAATTCATCTCTTCATGAGATACCCTCTTGGGAAACATATCGAAGTTCTAGACCTTGTGAAAGTGACTCTAAAATAATTATACACATAAATTTACACTAAATAAAAAAAATAAAACTGAAATTTCCATAGAATATGTCTACCACAACCAGTCAGGAAATGAACAACTAAATTTATATGAATATATATGCCTCATGAGTGATAATCATATATTTCATTTGGTTCTCTAAAAATTATAAATACCTTAATCATCATACCTTGTGAAGGGTTTCAAATTGATGGAAATCATTATAAATGAAATTTAATATAACAAAAAAAACAAAAAACAACCAGGATCTATCTATATGTTTAAAATAAATAATAAAACAAAGACAAAAGTACATAACTTATATGTTAATGATTTTACATTCCCAAGATTCACCTGAGATTGATAAAGATCACTAAGAATAAACTGACAGCTTCCTCCCTCCTAGGGTGTCCATAGATTGTAGGAGTCTCTTGATGCTTGGGAAGGATATCCCTCCTTACCACTATGTTTGGTAACCTTATTCAAAGGTTGAAGAGAAATGAGCTTAATATAGTAATTTAGATAAGGTTTTTATATCATTTTCATTCCTTAAAATTCCCATATTAATCAAAAACTATAAGTTAACATATATATTCATCAATATATTCCCTTTAGATACAAAAAAATTGGCTATATTAAATGAAAAAATTCATAAACATTTCATGTCTTAGAAAATTTTACATTCTTGGATTTATTTTGTGATTAATGTTTTAATATTTAACCATTTTGGTTGTGAATCAAACTCCATCTATCATCATCACATGATGATCAATTCAATAATGATAGCATATGATAGGAGAGGGAGGTCTATCGATACATTATTATATAATGTGTAAAACTTCCATGCACATCATGATGGCATGGAGACTCTCATCACACTATGGTGTATATATGGGTCAGGAAGGGTAACGTTTGGTGATTTTTTGGACCCAAACCAACCAAAAGTGGTTGGGTCAGGTTGGAGGTAGTATATTTTTTGGACCCTACCCAACCCAGCTCGTCTTAGATTAGGTTAGGTTGGCTGGTTCAATCACATCATGTAAAAAAGGCCACTCCTAGATTAATTTCCCACACACCGTATGGTGAAATCTCTTTATCCAGCTCCATCGCTTCATTTTCCTCACCATTCTAGGATTACCTCAAGGAAGAATCAACTCCAAAAGCAGTAGTCTCTAGTATGATTGATATTAGGATTCCCATCTCTCTCTCTTATAGGTAGTATGTAGTAGAAGTGGGGTCAAGGAGGTCTTGGTAGATATAGAGGTGGATGTGAAGTTAGTGGAGTTAGTCTTTGGTGGTTCTAGGGTCAAAGTGTTCATGGTGGAGAATGAGGTAGATGTAATGGTATATGGGTGCATCCCTAACAGATATAGGGTTTCATCAGTCATGGTGGAGATGAAGGAGGCAGAGAAAAAGATAGAGGGAGTAGTCTCCAAGGGATATAGGGTCACTATAGTCACAGTATAGTGTAGGTAGTGGAGGAGGAAGACAACGATGAGGGAGAGGCAACAAACTATAGTTATGAAATGGGAGGTATGGTGACAAATTGGATGGCATAGGGAATATGGATGACATGACAATGGAAATGATAGGTGGTGGCAAGGCAAGGTAGCATGCATATGAGGCGCAATGGTAGTCCTTCAAGTTGGTTGGGACTATTTTTTCCTAACTCGTGATCCAATCCAACCCGATCATAGGTAAACCCAAAATAAACCAACCCATGCATATGAAATTTTAAACTAGACCCAACCCAACTGAACCCAAACCATTTGGTTAGGTTGGGTTGGGTTTGGAGACCCCTAGGTGTGTCCTATTTTGTGGTTTAATCTACCATGGTGCGGTGGTGACTTTAGTGGACAATTCCAAAAAATCTCCCACTTTCACTAAAGTCTCATAGACTTAACACACTTTCAACTAAGGTCACATCATATGTAACTGACATGATATAATCCCCAAGGACCCCACTAAGTCTAGTAGTGAGTTGATTGTGCCACCCCAATCCAAACTCTAATAGGATAGGGGCTAGAGACTATCACTAAAAAGGAAAAAATATACATGGGAGGACTTATCCTATAAAAATCTATAGAATAAATGTATCTCCAATACATAATAATACTTAAAAACCAAAAATATATAAATAATCAATTTAAATCTATAAATATAATACATGAGACATGAAATGGAAAATGCAATGCCACTAAAGCATAACTCTAAAAGGAAATACAATTTTTTGTAAACTAAAAAACTATGATAATTTCACTCCAAGAATGGGAGATGCATCCTCACCACATAGAATCCTGGAATGAAAACTATCAACAACCATCTCCCCCCATGTACCTTTGTTAGGTATTATGCATCAATTCCTCCAATTCCACTAGGTCCATGTCCATCATGGTTATCCCCAAACTATATGTTGTCTATTGGTTCCGGGTGCAGCAGAAGCATTGTGGTGGAGGGTTATATATTAAAATTTCTTTTAATAATCATTACCTGAAACTAAGAGAGAGGATATTACATGAAAAAATTATAATTAATTTATTTAATATCTGAAGAAATAAATACCTTCGCTTAGGAATTTTCTTCATTGATGATTGTTGGTCATACGAAAAGGCCCTTTCGGATTGCCTTCGTTGTGCTTGTGAGTATCCAAGGGTAGAATCCCTATAGTGGTGATCCACATGTGCTCTAATGGTCTCTGAGAAATGCCACTCATTCTTCAAGTTCTAGCATGGATAATCGAATGTCTTGATTTGTTCGTTCTTGATCACTAATTCTTCATTCTTGAAGAAATCCTCTCTTGAGTTTCTTTTTATTGAGAGGGAGATAAGTGGAGGAGTCGAGAGACATTTCATTGTGTGCAACAATTCTCTATTACCAAACTTGGAATTGGTTTTGAATAATAAATTACACAATATACATAGCCATTTATTTATAGAGATGGGATTTTGGTTAAAAATTTAATTTCATAACAACCATTAAATATAAATATAACCATTAATGAAATACCATGCCACATAATAATATTATTATTATTATTATTTGGTGCGCCAACTTGTGAAAAATGGATAAATAATATTTATCATTTTATAAATAATTAGTTAACCACCAGACTCGGTCTTGGTCTGTTGGAACTCCTATTTCATTTATTGAACACCTGAATAAATTTTTTATTATCTTAAATAAATATTTATTACATATTAAAAATATATTTTATTCACAATCCAGTTAATAAATATTTATTTAATTTACGTGATCAATATAACTTGAATAAAATTATTCCTTAGTCTTGATAATAATATTTATTCCATTAACTAAATTCAAATAGAATTTAATCGATATCAACAGAAACACTTAGTGTGTAACCCTCTAGGATTCTTTCTCATTTGCATTAGGCGGGATTTCCTGAAGTACAATATTACTATCTAGAAATGGGTCAAGGCACCCAAGAGAAATAACTTAAAGTCACAATGATGAAAACCAAATATTAATGTTCACTGTGTAATATAATCCCTTTGTCACAATATCTCATCAAGTAGGTTTCATGATGGTTTCATCAACCTATATGCTCGATACATCATTCTTTGATTATCTAAAATAAACTCATCATTACACCATGGACAAGGAATTTAGGAAGAAAATTATATTTCAATCAAAGGGTTGAGATATAAAATTCCATAAAGATGAAAGCGGCAAATCTTTACTTGACTTATCAATTAATAATATGTCATTCATGACACACCCAATGTGCCCTATTTTTTCCAACATATGGCATGATGGTTTTTGTTAGAAAATCTAGGTTCGTGAGTTGTGACATGTATTAATGCTAATATTAAATTCTTAGGACCATTACACACGCTCACAGATTACAATATTCGATGAAACCAAAACATACAGAATTCCCATTGGTGGGTTTGTTATCATAATCTCTCATCTTGGAGATTACCAAGTGAGAACTTAATGAGAAGAAGTATCATCTGATTACAAGTACTCACACCTTACAGTCATATACTATGTGTCCCATAATACTATGTTATCCAACCGTAGAACTATATTATGAATATTGTCATAACACTTCCAGGTTCTCATCATAGTGGGGAACTACTATGACCTTATCAATGTGACAAATACTCTAGGACATTATTAAATTATAGTCATTCAGAATAATGAACAATATGTAATAAGATGTTTAATTTAATATTTAATACATCAAATATTCATGTAATCAAAGTAAAAACATCTGGTTCTAGGACACCAGCTCTAATAATGTCTTCATAGATACAACATGTGTGGGAGAAAAGTTCATGAAAGTGTGAGTATAAACATACACAATAAGATGCCTCGAAACAAAAAGTAAACATAAAATTATAGGTTATTCAAAAATAAAATATTAGGTAATAACATAAAATATCCCAAAAAACCATATATTCTATAAAGTCAAGACAAACATGGGAAAGGGAAGAATCCAAATATTTATATCTCAGCTCAAAAAAGGATCATATCACATGAGAAATCAGTGATACCTAGGGTAATGGAGGGCCCAAAACACAAGAGGTCAAAAACATAGCTACAAGACATATATGAAGTTATCCATAAATTTTTGATATACCACTATTTTCTTAAAAGAATCCGCATGTTTTGATACATTGTAAGATCGTTGAGTCCCATAACTTCCATGACACCTATATAAAATTGCAGCAGGGGACTGTACATCATTGATGTATATGTGTATCAGTCGATGGAGTACTCAACCCCTATAGAGGATTGAACCCCAACATAGGGGTGAGTTTCAAATAAATGGATGAAGAAATATGCCCCAACACATGGGGGAATACTGAATTCATATCCCTGATACATGAGGGAAATACCATCTCAATGGATGGAGGACCCCACCCTAACACATGGGTGAGTATAAACTCTATAGTTGGATGACCCTATACCAACACACAGGAGAGTAATGACTCCACATATAGAGGACCCAACCTCAACACACAATGGAGTACCTAAACCCCAACTTTCATATGGGGGACCATACCCTATCATGAGTAAGTCACTACAAGATTAATTAAATCCCATGCATGGAGGACCGCACCCTGACACATGGGGGAGTACATGAACTCCATTTTAGATCCAAACATGTCACCTATACTCTACTATCACCCCAGGGGAGCTAGTATCCTTGAACTACCCAAAACACTATGTGAACATCCTTTAATGGTTGAGAGGATTTCATTTTTATGCTCTATATGGGGAAAAATAATCAAAATGGACTACCCATACATAAAAAACTAACAACCGTGCAAGAAATAATGAATATTATTATAAATATCCTAGTACATGATGTGTCTAGTTGGATACACGACATGTAAGACTCTTAGTTAAGGATGGTCATATAATATTGTAGCTCAATCCATGTGAAGCTAATATAAACCACATGTCCAACAAGGTGCATAGGGTTTAGGTCCAAGATAAAGATACACAGTATTTCTATAGAATATTTAGTGTTTGAGTTTAAGAAGTATCTTGGTGTGTATAAAATATACATACCAATTCACCTGACCTGATATACTCAATGTGTGTAAATGTGGAAACATCATGTGGATCCAGCTCATTATCTTGTGTTATACATGGTTAAAAACTAAGGTACATTGTCTCAAGATACATGGCATGTGATATTTAAAATCATGTGAAACCCTGGAAATGCTAAGTCTAAGTCACACAATGATATTTCTAGAGTCACATGTTGTGTAGCATTAATGATAACAAAAAAAATTGTGTATGAAAAAGTACAAAGCATGTGACATGATACTACATGTCATGTTGTCATGAAAATTCTAGAATCCCAAAATCTTCATCTACAGACTACAAATTCATTCATTACATTCATTACTAGCATCAATTAAACTACCAACCAAATATGCATTAATCCATGATTAAATGATTATCCACCATTATAGCATCACCAAACCATAATCAAACTCAAAGTGTGAAGAATGGGAGAAAGATATTTGAGAAGGTAGTGTTTGGAGGAATTATGGACCACCCAAGAACAAGATCATATTTGGGTTCAATGATGAACATGAGTATGAGACAATTATAAAGTCTTTATCCACCCTATAAAATATCGCAATGGGTTGTGAATATTCAAATAATTTTTTATTTATAAAAGAAATATTTTAACAAAAAAAATAATATTATTGTACATCACCAAGAACAAACCTAGTTAAAGACCTTAACCAAGGAAAATTCTCAAAATAAAAATTCTTGATAAACATAGAATCTTCATTCCCGTGTTCATCATATACTAGGAATTAAATAATTAAATAATCAAGCTAGCATGATCAGGGAAGAAAATATAATCAATGTATAAAATATTTTCTTTACATGTTAAGATAATAATCTAACCCAAATATTAATTCCAATATACTTTGAATCCTCATCCTTTTGAGGTAATAATAATTAAAAAATAATTAGAGTTGCATAAAACAATTCAGACATGATAATTATTTTTATTCCATGTGCCTTGAGAGAAAAAGAATAATTTAATAAAATATTATTATTTTCTGAATATCATATTATTATTTTATCTAAATTTAATCATTTTTTGTATTTAGAAAAAGTTCATTTAATAATTTTATTAAATAAATACTAATTTTCTTTATTTCCCATAAAAAATCATTGACATGAATTCCATTAAACTCAATTTCCAACTATTAAAATTCACACGACCATTCCTTGATAATAACCAGTGAAGAAAAGTTAATACCAATGATTTGGAACCATTGGTATAGCCCCTCAAACCATTGGTATAGGCTATACTAATGGTTTGAGGCGTCGTTGGGTGATTTTACATCAGTATAGACCTATACCAATTGGTTTACCTAACCGTTGGTATAGACACATATACCAACTACTCTCAAACCATTGGTGTAGGTAATTTCAATGGAAATACCTATACCAACAGTTTGGTCAAATTTTTGGTATAGGTCTTCTGTTGAAAAGAAATTCCAATTTTGGGTATTGATCCCACAAACTCTCACTTATATTCTTAAGACTTTTCCAATATCTTATAACATTGTATATGTTCATATATATATATATATATGTGATTAAAAAATTATTTATACTAAAATATTTATTATTACTATTATTATTATGAATAAAAAATGGTACCACCTATACCAATGTTTTGACCAAACCATTGGTATAGTTTTCCAGAAAAAATACTTATACAAATGGTTTTGTCAAATCATTAGTATAAGTTCCATATACCATAACTATACCAGCTGTTTTCCCAACAAATTATTTTAGGTGTCCCAAAAATACTCATACCAACTTTTTGGTCAAACCATTGGTATATGTGTCCAAAAAAAATTAAGATACCAATGATTTGATCAAACTATCTGAATAGGTTCCATATGACATACCTATACTAATGATTTTCTCAAGCTGTTGGTATTGAGTGCTTACACCAATGATTTTTCAAACAGCTATTATAGAACTGTTGGTATATCTCATATTTCTACTAGTGAATAATTATTAATTAAATTAGAAATAATAATTTTTAATTATTTGTAATTTAAACCTTGTATTCTTTTAATCATTTCATATTCTTAAAAATTAGGTGATTCGATCATGGGAATATGCAGATTGAATTATGAAATATGAGTAAGGTAAGAGGTTTATAAAAGAGTCATGCCTCATTAGCAAATAACTATTTATTGATGATCACTTTACATTACCCGATCATTATTTAAAATCTCTTGACCATCATTATCATGCGAAGAATGGTTCTCACTTTGATAACATGTAGTATATTCTCTTGAACTTTCCATCCAACAAAGGAAGAGAGGGAGATGAGAGGGATTTGATCATTCCAATGGAGAGAGGGTGAATCTAATGGAGGAATTAATTTTCTCCATTATGATTTCGTGTTAAACCTTAATTAATTATCATTTAAGATTTCCCGTTATAACTTCCCATGTAATTCCCTTCCTTAAATCCTCTAATAATGAGAAGTTAACTCCCTTAAAATATTCTCTTAACATACCCTTTAATAAGGCACATCTACACATCTATTTAGTTATTTTGGGTTTGGATACTAAAGTTGTGGCTACTTGTTCCAGTTTGGATTGTATAATACATTATTTTAAGTTTTAATATTTTCTCACCAAATTCACATGAGTTTTTAGTATAGTGAAATTGTTTTTTTGATATTTTTAAATGGAAATTATGGACTAGTATTCTTAATTAACGTGTAACCAATGATGTATTTTATTCAACCTATTCTAAATATGATTATACAACATACATATACTATTAAAATTTTATACATAATAATTTATTAACAATATTAGTGGTACATGGGTCATGCTTTAGCTTCGCTATGCAAACACATTAATGTCCTTCTAGCATGTAGTGACGCTTCTATGTTTTATTAGTAAGTAAAAATGACTCATTAGTACTAGTGGATACAAATTATATTATAATTTATTTTAAATAAATAAATCTTAGTGTTGGAAATTTATATAAAAAAGTGTTGTTTTAGTAAACTTATATAAGTAAGAATATCATTTTAAATAAAGAGTACATAATTAGTGTTGTATAAATAGTGTCCCAAGTTTTTTTACAAGATTAAAGTGCTTATATATATATATATGTATATATATATATATATATTATAAACATAATTATATATGTTATCCCGATTCTGGTGGCTGAATTGAAACCAAGAGACTAAGAGGTGGCTGTTCCTGATGAACCGTTGTGTTCTGGTTTGAACCAGAATAGTTTTTCCGGGTGGGGATAATTTCACAAGTTTTTGTAAGTTTTAAAAAAATTAACAATTTCTTTTTTCAAGAACCTTTTAATAGGCGTGAAATTTTTTATAAGATAATGGGGCTGCCGTCGATGGTGGAAATTAAAAAAAAAATCAAATTTAAAACTTTCTTCCAGCGAAAGCTTGACCCAAAATTACTAACGCGGCCTCCTACAGCTGGCTTCCCCAGTTGGACGCCCCGCGCACGAATCTCATCGAGAAGCCTCGTCGGCTGCCTCCGGCCTTTCCAACCCTGATTATATATATATATATATATATCAAAATTAAGTTATATTTTTGAAATAAAATTAATTGGGATTTTGTGATATATTATATTTGAATTAAAAAATTTTAATTAATTATTCTAATTCATTTATTAGCCCTCAACGTAAATTTATTACAATGTTATTTTCATTACGCATTTAATATTGTGAGTCAAATGATCTTGAGCAGTGACCAACCAATGTTTGTATGAGTTTTTTATTTATTTAATTAATTATTTTAATTTCATGGGATGTATGTAATTGATAATTTAAATAAGACAGTATGCGAAATGTTACTTTTTATCATTTAATATATATAAGGGCCTTCACGTCCAAATAAAAGTAATTTATCTATATTATACACTCCTAAGACCCCCTATCCTATGCCTGAATATTTATGTACTATGATGACGATGGTACAAGATGCATAAAATGCCAAGACTTGGTGGTATTCCAGATAAAAGCATGGAAGCATTGGACCAGGGGCAAGCTACGATACAAGTCAAGACCCAACTCAGATATTATATCCCTAGGTCATGGTTGATCCATTGATTTTAAATGGACCAACCCATAATAGATGTTCAAGATCAGTCGAGTAGTTTGTTCATTTATGCATTGTTTGTTATTTATTGTAAATGATCATGTTTTCTAGAACATATTAAATAATAAACAAATAGTGCATAGATTAAAAAAAATAAAGACGCTATTAATGTTTTTTATTTTTTCCATGGTCATTTGTGAGTGCAATCACATAGTACGTGCATGTCACGTAGAAAATGATTTCATTCATCAAGAAATAATAAAAACCCTCAAAGAAGTATTATGTCGTAATGCCTTCTGTTATTTGAATTTGAACATAATCAGGTGTATAAGGTGCTTGTCGGGACTTATTGAGGGTGCATCCTACTACTGAGAAGTTATTATGAAAGTGATGTGTTGAATTAAATAAATATGGAAGCAAAGAAGTATTCATAGCTAGCTTGTAGTATCTTTAGAGGAAAAATGTTGATTAAATCAGGTTTATGATTTTCAAAATATGAGACTTCTCTCAACAGATCAAGGAGCCGCAAGTTAATGTGGTTGGTCTGTAATGCCCCGACCCCAGTTACCTAGAGTCGGTGCGTTATTACATAACATTGACATGATCACAAGAAAGATCAAATCTCGAAAGGGATGAGCTCAAATGCCTAGTAAGGATAACAATATAGCGGAAACTTTCATAAATAAGAATAAACATTTAAGACAATGTATAACTAAAACAAAAGTCTTTTAAACTTGAACTTCAACATAGTATGACAAAAATGAAATAATGTCATTTACTTATTCACATGGATATTCTACTAATCGAATAATCACATGCAATATCAATAACCACTTTCATAATGATGGAATGCATAATGTCAGACTATCATAACCCTATAGCCAATGCCTCGTGCCAAGACTACAAATAAGATTTTGCCAAGGCCTTGTGTCAAGACACTAGTTTGTCTCATGAGACCTACCGATGCAATTTTTTTTAGAAGATACTTACGTTTAAAATTGCTCAAATATACTCCAGTGTTTTTCTGAAAACATTATGCAAGCTTATGAAAAGAAAATAACTAATTATGAGATTGCTCGACTAATTACAGGCCATGATGGGTCCACGCCCAATCCCTTCCTGTCTACCACACTCGAGAGTCGGGTTTTCTGAAAACATTTTTAAGTTTGCGTTAAATACGTATACATTTTCACTGAGTTTTCATATATTTGAGAGAAATATATCTTTTTTTGAAATCATTTAAAAGTCACATAATTATAAAATATAACATTTACTTTGAAAATATTTTTATAAGCTTGTAAGGGAAGCTTCAACGATTTCATAATGGTGGAAAATAGCCGCACCCGCCGTATAAGTTAAAAAAAACATTCTTACCTTAATTATGTCAATAAGGTTAAAAATGACCTTGTTTGGAAAACGAAGGAAAGATTCCTTTATAAACCACTTATAAAAGTCAACAAGGGTATAAATGAATTTATACTATAGTCTTTAAAATAGTAAGAATGATTTGAAATACATTTTTAAGAAACATGGATGTGGATGATAAAGAGGTCCCAATAGATAATCACGTATAAACAACCTCGGATAAAGAAGAGATTGTGAAATAACCCTTACCTTGTACTTTTCCTTGGTTGGGGTAGGTTAACCTCCTGTATAATGGTGAAATAATTTTTATTAAATTATACAAGAATCATATACATTAATATGAAATCATATATGATCTTTTAACATTGATTTGTTAATAACATCTTAGTATTATCGTTGTTTCAGGAGTTAACTTACTCATTTTCTTTTATATGTTTTGTTACATAAGCTGTGTTTGTCATGGATAGGTTGTATCTTAATCATATCCAGGATTATATCAAGTCCGTAGATACTATTATTAATCATCAAATGGGAATTAGACTTGAATGAGTATGATGGAGAATGAATCTCATCGCGTTCGTGGAGACGGTAGTCCGTACGTACGCACGAGCAACAATATCATTCTTTTGATATTAAAATAATATATAATTGGATGGTATATCATATATAAAGAATCATTATCATGTTATATTTATTATTTACATGAGTTACATATCATTATTATACCCATCCAAATAATAATTTATTGAATAACAATTACACCACGATGTGGAGACGGTAAGCCGTACGTACGCACGTATGATGACATGTTATTCAAAGGATGGATAGAATACTGAATATGGTTGTACCATATTTATAATAACATCACAGTATATATAAGATATTGGAGTTATTATTTTATAATGGTAATAACAAAGAAGGAAGAAGTGGAAGAAGAAAGGAACTTGGAAAAGAGTGGTGAAATCATTACCTCTTCTTCGGGTTCTTCCTTTTGATTTGATCAAAAGGGCTCTTAGGTTGGATTTCGGACTAAAGGAAGGCCTCTAGGATGAAGTGAGAGAAGTTGAGAGAGTATTTGGGCAGAGTTTGGCCGAGCCAAAAGGCTTTGAAGGTGTGAATTAATGAGATGGGGGAGTGCCCTTTTATAAGAGGGGTGAGGTGCACCTTTGGAAAAGCTAGAAATATTATTTTATAATAAATTCATATTCGGTTTCTAATGGCTCCAAAGTGGATTATTTAAATTTTAAGGTGGGGATGGGTCGAAAACCACTCAACCAATAGAATTTAGACAGATTTGGGTTACTATATTAACCTTATCATTAAGTATTAACTCTTAGTTAATTAGTTTCACTTTTACAATGTCTCTTTGTATTTTTATATTATATGGTTAATAAACTTAATATATACATCCAAGCGACCCCCAAGTGGTCCATTAATTATACACCTATCATGATATAAGTCTCTTGGCCGAACCTTATATTTTTAGGAATTTAATATCAATTAATAATATAATATTTGTTTTAAAAACTCTTTTATGTCAATTTTGACACTATTCAATAATTGATTATTGTAAAAATCATAAAAGAATGATTACTTCTAAAAAAGTTAATTAAATAATTCCTAACATGTCATATTAATCTAGAAAATTAGTGTAATTCATAAAAAGTCTCAAATTATTTTTATTTGGGTATCTACAATATCAATCATTTTAATTTTTCACTATTATGGTAATTACTGCATCACCATTGTGTCATAAATAAATTAAATTATTTAATGTCTAAAAATTATAAATAAAATACCATTATGTAGGAAATATTTTTATATTTATAATGAATATTTATAGTTGAAAATCTAACATATATTACCCTATGTAAAAATTGTTTTTCTAAAAGATATATGCTTGTGTCATTTTTGTATTCATTTTAACTTAATTAAAATAAAGTGTCCCTATCACTTACAAGTGGCACCATGAGGTCCCAAAATCGACCCAAAGATGTCCATGGTCGTACATGTATCAACCAATAAGGTTAGGACACATTTTAGGGTAATTTGTTATTATTATAATATTATTTTTTAACCTTTATTTACCGGATTTACCCTTTAACCATGGTAAATAAAATATTTACCGAAGTAATTATTCAAAATGTCTAAAAATAAAAGTTACCTATTTACACTATTTGAACATCCTAATTCCAAATATGGAATCCATTTTTCCAAATTCAAAACACAGAAGTGGCAAAAATTAATTTAAAATTAATTCCTGCTGTCAAAACAAAAAACGTGTTTTTAAGATATAATAACTATCAAAATATTGATACTTGTTTATGTTCGGTTTAATTGTGAAATTATGTACAATGACCAACATTGTATTAAATGGTAAAAAAACATTCTAAATATTCTTTAAAACCACTCAAATTCTTAATTTATCACTATTAATTATTTTGATTAAAAAAGTTGTTTTTAATTAAAATTTAGTAATTTTCACTATTCATCGAAATATGAAAGTTTTCTAAAAAGTACCAAAATTTCACCCTAAGATAATTTAGATATTACAAATCCAAAAATGAAGTCCATTTCGAAAGATAAAATTTATAAAATTTCAAAAAGTAGGTATTACTATTCATAACGGCTAGTTTGATTGGTTGTGGTGTGTGTTAGAACTTGAAGTTGCGTACAACACACGCTACTGTATTATTCAAAGGAAAGTGTACCGTGGAAGCTTGGGATGTTTCATTGTAATTTTTTTTGATGTCCCCATTCTAAAAATTAAATTTATTTAGTCAAATTGAATATATAAAAGTTTAAAATATTAGATTTTAAAAGGGTTCAATATTAAAAGTTAGTAAAAGTGCAATACTGAAAATGAATTTATTCTTACATTATGTCTAAGAAACTCATAGTATGGATGCAAAAATTATAAGGATTATATAAAGTTTAAAATATAGTTAATACTATTCATAACCTCTCTTGAACGACTTGTTTGGTAAGTCATGGTGCGCTTGAACTCGGTGTTGCGTGTAGTGCAAGTTATTGAATTAATTTGAAGAAATAACACACTATGAAATCTTGGGGTGTTACATTCTCCCCTCTTTCAATAAATTGCGTCCTCGTAATTTGAAATTGTTCTTTGAAAATAAAAGGTTGAATATAGAAAATATCTTTGTGGGAAAACCCACATCGGAAATTGGGTTAATAAAATTTAGTCTTAATAAGAGGAAAATAGAAATCAAAGGGCCACTACCAAATTATGATCTCTATTTGGAGAACATTGGTGGCAATTAGAGACATATAATTGGAGGAAAAACGTAAATATTTATAGGTAGTGATTGAGGTCATCAATCAAAAACAAGTGTAAAATTGAGGGCTTTAAATTCATCAACCTATGATGATTTAAAATACCATCGGTTCAACAAAACATATGGTATTAGGATAACAC
Organism: Viscum album; assembly: GCA_963277665.1. NCBI lineage: Eukaryota > Viridiplantae > Streptophyta > Magnoliopsida > Santalales > Viscaceae > Viscum > Viscum album. Next base: position 1,727,192,324 of record OY728123.1, read on the forward strand.
ATTTTTTTGTTTTAAGATCCCTTCACTAAAGTATAAGAATTAATTTATTCATTGAATAAGAGAAGAATAAAAATATATACTTGACAAGTAGAGTCTCATCCTTTAACTAAGTTCTACCACAAAATCATCTTTCACTCTAAAAGATAATAGAACTTAAAAATAATATTCTATTTATCATATTCGTATAGGGTTAAAAAAATGAATTTATAATTCATCTAGCAGAACCATTAAAAAAAACGACATTATTCAATCCAGGACATCACGTGGGTCAGTGGTAGGTGATACACCCTTGTCACCCTTCGGTTGTGGGTTCAAGTCTTGCGGCCTTACCGGACGCGACGGGTTGCCGCCCGACCTCTGGGTTGTCCTTTTATGGAAATCCAAAATAATCCAAACTAGAACTATCCAAAATACTTCAGTCCAAATTTATAAGGAAGTTAAACACAATGAAGATCCTTTTTGCCGCGTAATAACACGTGGACACCTTCATCATGTATTCTTTTAAAACACTGCAACATCCTGAATTACCATAAAACCTTATTGATTACATTCATGATCCCTTATTCCTTAAATAATAATAAATATACTCATTCAATCCAAAAATGTTGTAAACCCCAACAATGATGGAATATACAAATCATTAATCAGTTTCAAGGTAGTCAAGAATATCCAATATAATTTATCCAAATCAATCATGTATTATTCTAAAATCACTACCTCGGTATCAGAACCATATTATGGTTTCTCTTTCTCTTAACCATATATTTTCCAAAAATTTAACCTGCTATTGAGTCACTTTTCTTTGTTTCGCACAATCTCAAGTCCTTAATGAAATAGTACTGCAGTACAATCCTTATATACTCCATAATTATTATAACAGGTACATTGTTGATACAACACTCAAATGACATAATCAACATACGAACTCTAATCATTCCTCTTTATCTGTGGTAGTATCATAACTTGATTATTATCCAATAACATCATTTGCGGCATAGTCTGATGATTGGGACATAGGTTCGCGTAGTGTCCAAACTCCTTGCAAATGAAGCATTGTACATTTGAAACCATTTTCTTACCCTTGCAGTCACGTACTTTGTGCCCTTTTTCTGCACAATTATAACAAACTCACATTCTTTTCAGGCAAGTTCCAGGGTGTTTCTTCCCACAGTTATCACATATGGGAAAATTCTTCATTTCCCTCTCCCCTTTATCCATCTTTCTCCCTTCCATCGTTTTCTTCTCTTGCTTCCCTTCAAAGCCATAAGAATCAGTAAAATCTTTACTTATCTTATCAACACACGATATTATTTCTTCATATGATGATAATATATGGGAGACTATTTCTCTTATAAATTCTGGCTTAAGACCATGAAAGATATGATCCTTCTTTCTCTTTGGATCATGTGCATTGCTGGAGTTCTCATTCCTTCTACTGGGCGCCATTTCTAAACAATGACATACACTAGATTAGTTTATGAATAACAATACCTAATCCCAAACTTGTAAATCACATAACATAAATTAAATAGTTTATGGATGTAATCCATAATCATAAAAATGTCTCCTTTGAGGAAGTATATACTCATAAACCCATCATAATGGTTTGTAAAGAAAATGAGACTTATCCTAAGCATATCCCCCAGGAGTGTCGTAACCAAGAGTGTAGCAAGGCCCGTTGTCGTGCACTAGTTCCCGTTCGAGTCTAGCTCAAAGCGGTGTTTTCAGGTTTTACCCCTAGGTACATCTGTGCCAGAGCCGCCTCTACCTGCTCGTATCCGGACTAGGATGTATTGCTCAGAAAACTCACAAAATCTCTACAATACCAAAATTCTAGGAAGTTCTTCTATACTAATCCTCAAAGTCCATCTTAGGTCTATGTGCTCTAATCAGAGTTTATCTAAATATAGCTTTCAAGGTTTGTACTAAACTTCCTCTGATACCAACTGTAACACCCCGACCCCAGTTACCTAGAGTCGGTGCATTATTACATAACATTGGCATGATCACAAGAAAGATCAAATCTCGAAAGACCGATTAGTTTAGTAGCCTTGGAAACACTAGATATATTCATAAGTCTTACATTACATCATAAAAATGAAAACTACAATAACATCTTTTCTTCAGAGTCCACACTGATATCCCCACATACTATCCCTGCAGGTCATTCATAAATTACTTCTTCACATCCTGGAAAAAATAAAACATTGAAAGGGGTGAGCTCAAATGCCCAGTAAGAATAACAATATAGCGGAAACTTTCATAAATAATAATAAACATTTAAGGCAATGTATAACTAAAACAAAAGCCTTTTAAACTTGAACTTCAACATAGTATGGCAAAAATGAAATAATTCCATTTACTTATTCACATGGATATTCTACTAATCGAATAATCACATGCAATATCAATAACCACTTTCATAATGATGAAATGCATAATGCCAGACTATCATAACCACATAGCCAAGGCCTCGTGCCAAGACTACAAATAATATTTTCCCAATGCCTTGTGCCAAGACACTAGTTTGTCTCATGATACCTACTGATGCAATTTTTTTAGAAGATACTTACGTTTAAAATTGTTCAAATATACTCCAGTGTTTTTCTGAAAACATTATGAAAGCTTATGAAAATAAAATAACTAATTCAAAGACTGATCGACTAATTACATGCCATGATGGGTCCACGCCCAATCCCTTCCTATCTACCACACTCGAGAGTCAGATTTTCTGAAAACATTTTTTAAGCTTGCGTTAAATACGTATACATTTGCACTGGGTTTTCATATATTTTAGAGAAATATATCTTTTCTTAAATCATTTAAAAGTCACATAATTATAAAATAAGACATTTACTTTGAAAATATTCTTATAAGCTTGTAAGGGAAGCTTAGACGATTTCATAATGGCGGAAAATAGCTGCACCCGCCGTATAAGTTAAAAAACATTCTTACCTTAATTCCGTCGAAAAGGTTAAAAAGGACCTTGTTTGGAAAACGAAGGAAAGATTCCTTTATAAACCACTTATAAAAGTCAACAAGGGTATAAATGAATTTATACCATAGTATTTAAAATAGTAAGAATGATTTGAAATACATTTTTAAGAAACATGGATGTGGATGATAAAGAGGTCCCAGTAGATAATCACGTATAAACAACCTCGGATAAAGAAGATATTGTGAAATAACCCTTACCTTGTACTTTTCCTTGGTTGGGGTAAGTTAAAATACTGTATAATGGTGAAATAATTGTTATTAAATTATACAAGAATCATATACATTAATATGATATCATATATCATCTTTTAACATTTATTTGTTAATAATATCTTAGTATTATCGTTGTTTCGGGTGTTAACTTACTCATTTTCTTTTATATGTTTTGTTACGTAAGCTGTGTTTGTCATGGATAGATTGTATCTTAATCATATCCAGAATGATATCAAGTCCTTAGATACTATTATTAATCATCAAATGAGAATTATACTTGAATGGGTACGATGGAGAATGAATCTCATCACGTTCGTGGAGACGGTAGTCCGTACGTACGCACGAGCAACAATATCATTCTTTTGATATTAAAATAATATATAATTGGATGGTATATCATATATAAAGAATCATTATAATTTTATATTTATTATTTACATGAGTTACACATCATTATTATACCCATCCAAATAATAATTTATTGAATAACAATTACACCACGACGTGGAGACGGTAAGCCGTACGTACGCACGTATGGTGACATGTTATTCAAAGGATGGATAGAATACTGAATATGGTTGTACCATATTTATAATAACATTACAGTATATATAAGATACTGGAGTTATTATTTTAGAATGGTAATAACAAATAAGGAAGAAGTGGAAGAAGAAAGGAACTTGGAAAAGGGTGGTGAAATCATTACCTCTTCTTCGGGTTCTTCCTTTTGATTTGATCGAAAGAGATTTTAGGTTGGCTTTCTGACTAAAGGAAGGCCTCTAGGATGAAGTGAGGTAAGTTGAGAGAGTATTTGGGTAGAGTTTGGACGATCCAAAAGGCATTGAAGGTGTGAATTAATGAGAAGGGGGAGTGCCCTTTTATAAGAGGGGTGAGGGGCACCTTTGGAAAAGCTAGAAATATTATTTTATAATAAATTCAAATTCGGTTTATAATGGATAAAAAGTGTATTATTTAAAGGTTAAGGTGGGGATGGGTCAAAAACCACCCAACCAATAGAATTTAGACAGGTTTGGGTTACTATATTGACCTTATCATTAAGTATTAACTCTTAGTTAATTAGTTTCACTTTTACAATGTCTCTTTATATTTTTATATTATATGGTTAATAAACTTACTATATACATCCAAGCGACCCCCAAAGTGGTCCATTAATTATACACCTATCAGGATATAAGTATCTTGGCCGAACCTTATATTTTTAGGAATTTAATATCAATTAATAATATAATATTTGTTTTAAAAACTCTTTTATGTCAATTTTGACACTATTCAATAATTGATTTTTGTGAAAATCATAACAGAATGATTACTTCGAACAAAGTTAATTAAATCATTACTAACATGTCATATTAACCTAGAAAATTATTTTAATACATAAAAAGTCTCAAATTATATTTATTTGGCTATCTACAATATCAATCATTTTAATTTTTCACTATTATGGTAATTACTGCATCACCATTGTGTCATAAATAAATTAACTTATTTAATGTCTAAAAATTATAAATAAAAAACCATTATGTAGGAAATAGTTTTATCTTTCTAATTAACATTTATAGTCCAAAATCCAACATATATAACCCTATGTAAAAATTGTTTTTCTAAAAGATATATGCTAGTGTCATTTTTGTATTCATTTTAACTTAATTAAAATAAAGTGTCCCTATCACTTACAAGTGGCACCATAGGGTCCCAAAATCGACCCAAAGATGCCCATGGTCATACATGTATCAACCAATAAGGTTAGGACACATTTTAGGGTAATTTTTTATTATTATAATATTATATTTTAACCTTTATTTACCGGATTTACCCTTTAACCATGGTAAATAAAATATTTACCGAAGTAATTATTCAAAATGTCTAAAAATAAAAGTTACATATTTACACAATTTAAAAATCCTGATTCCAAATATGGAATCCATTTTTCCAAATTCAAAACACATAAGTGGCAGAAATTAATTTAAAATTAATTCCCGCTGTCAAAACAAAGAGCATGTTTTTAAGATATAATAACCATCAAAAGATTGATACTTGTTTATGTTCGGTTTAATTGTGAAATTATGTCCAATGACCAACATTGTATTAAATGGTAAAAATATATTCTAAATATTCTTTAAAACCACTCAAATTCATAATTTATCACTATTAATTATTTTGATTAAAAAAGTTGTTTTTAATTAAAATTTAGTAATTTTCACTATTCATCGAAATATGAAAGTTATCCGAAAAGTACCAAAATTTCACCCTAAGCTAATTTCGATATTATGAATCCAAAAATGAAGTCCATTTCGAAAGATAAAATTTATAAAATTTCAAAAAGTAGGTATTACTATTCATAATGGCTAGTTTGATTGGTTGTGGTGTGTGTTAGAACTTGAAGTTGCGTACAACACACGCTACTGTATTATTCAAAGGAAAGCATACCGTGGAAGCATGAGATGTTTCATTGTAATTTTTTTTGATGTACCCATTCTAAAAAGTGAATTTATTTAGTCAAATTGAATATATAAAAGTTTAAAATATTAGATTTAAAAAGGGTTCACTATTAAAAGTTGGTAAAAGTGCAATACTGAAAATGAATTTATTATTACATTATGTCTAAGAAACTCATAATATGGATTCTAAAATCACAAGGATTATATAAAGTTTAAAATTTAGTTAATACTATTCATAACCTCTCTTGAACGACTTGTTTGGTAAGTCATGGTGCGCTTGAACTCGGTGTTGCGTGTAGTGAAAATTATTGAATTAATTTGAAGAAATAACACACTATGAAATTCTGGGGTGTTACATGGTCAGTCTAAATCCAACCTTGAAACTCTCAGAATAGTTTCATAGCCATATCTTAGTCTATTAGGAGAGGTTTCAAGGATCCTTTAAACTAGAATACTCAGACAACTAACTATTACAAATCTAGTAGTTAGGGGTACTAGGGTTTAATAAAATAGTGGGATTCATTTGACGATTTAATTAATTGGTAATGTCTAATTGACAATAAAGAAAAAAATTACTAATCTTATATATTTTTTTGTATAAAATGTCATGTAATACCAACAAAAACTGTGATTTATATTTTAAAAAGTCAATGTCCTCACCGGGATGAGTTTCCGTAAGTAGTAAAAGCTCTTGTGCACAGTACTATGATATGGGAAATTCAAGGTGATGGAGTCCCCAAAACCCATTGAGCTACATTAGGAAGTGAGGGTGTAAAAGATGCTTATATGAAACTCATGTATGATGCCTTTTATGTTTACATCACAATGTTATCCTCAATGTCTGATGTGAGTTGTGGATATGAAATTAGGACATGCATCATTCTATATATTGTCTCATCTCTGAGAATCTTATGAGGGGAAATTAAAGTTAAATATGATTGGGTGATCATTACACTAGATATGTGTAAATTGAAATATGGAATAATTTATTTCAATACATCCCATTATTATATACTTATCACCAATTTGTTTCTAGTCTCGTTTAAGATCATAGAACAAACAGTCTGGAGAAAACTCTTCATTACCTTTTGGGCAAGGTTCACCATGTAAATAAGAGCTTAAAGATGTTTAATCGTGAGTTTTTATGGTGAAAAAGTTGAATGAAAGGGAGAAAAGACTAACGAAAAGTGTGATGCCAAAGGCACCTTCTCAAATTACTTCAAAGAAAATATAAAAGGAATCATAAAAGAGGATATTTGATTCACATGTCATGAGATAAGACTTTGGAAGTTAAAGTGAAATAAATTGAATTTAAGAAGAAAGTTGTCGCATCTTATTCAGGTGTATTCATTAATTATTTGTAATTTTATGTTATACTTATTGGGTATTAAATAAAATATGCCAACAATATATGTGTATTGAAATACAGTAACCAATTAAGTATAGAAATGTTATAATAAGTATGGTAAATTCACCCAGCGGTTGAGAAAGAAAGATTCCTAAGTCATCGGTGATTCTAATTGACAATTTTAATGAATCTAGTTGAACGTTTATAGAGTATTACCAAAAATTATCTCACGTTTCCAATGGACACAAGGAAACATTATTCTAGTTTTGGAATAAATGATGTTTTTGGTGTCTAATACTCAACTAATGGTTTAGTGATGCTTTAATCATTGGTAATAACTATTGAATATAAAAATATAAGGCTTGATTTTACCTAGTTGTGACAAGATGATTTTTTGTCTAGTAAAACTAAGTAGTTTTAAAATATACACCTAGTATGGTTTTAGAATCTTTTTAGTTAAATACCTTAGGTATTATTTACACACTTACATATTTAGATTTATACAAAGAAACCATTAGAAATAGAGTCAAGTCACAAAGATTTTGGAATTAGTTCATCCAAAGAGCATGAACATTTCCATGGTAAAGATAGTGGTAAATATAATTCATTAGTATTCCTTTAAGTTTTTAAGGAATTTAAAAGTGAATTATGGTATATTAATGGTTAGAAGAGATGAGTAACTTCAGGATTTTGTGCTGAAGAATATATTGACCAAGAATTCATTGATCAGTATAGTGTTGCATGGAGTAATTTCTAAACACACAATTCATTATTCACATCAGAGACATGATGTTACTAAGGAGGATTGATGTTGAGTAATACATGTTAACATTGATAGATAAAAATGTGCCTGGATTAATTCCCAAATGCACATTTTCTTATACACACCAGATCCATGATGTATGTAAAAGGAGTATCAATATTTACGCTAATAAGAACTATTTATACTTCAATTATTTTTTGAGACATGATTCGCAAATAGTGGTGTTACCCCATTAGCATATGCCAACTATAATGATGAATGAATATCATAAAAGTTATAGAATGATATAAATCCATTATGCAATTATAACGTGTGTTTATATGTAAAGAGTTTGTTAGGATATAAACAAACCTGCATCAAGCAATATACATTGTGCATATAAAGTAATTATCCTAAAGTTTTCTTAGGATAGTATACAAGACCATGAGATATAAAAGTATTAGTCAAGTGATAGACTATATTTTTATAAAACGGTGCACATCTCTATTTGAGATAGTGGGAGAAATATTAGTTAATGTCATAGGTGTACAAACAGTCTGTAGAAAACTCTTCATTACCTTATGGGCAAGGTTCTCCACGTAAATAAGAGCTTAAAGAAGTTTAATCGTGAGTTTTTATGGTGAAAAAGTTGAATGAAAGGGAGAAAAGACTAACGAAAAGTGTGATGCCAAAGGCACCTTCTCAACTTCCTTCAAAGAAAATATAAAAGGAATCATAAAAGAGGATATTTGATTCACATTTCATGAGATAAGACTTTGGAAGTTGAAGTGAAATAAATTGAATTTAAGAAGAAAGTTGTCGCATCTTATTCAGGTGTATTCATTAATTATTTGTAATGTTTATGTTATACTTATTGGGTATTAAATAAAATATGCCAATAATATATGTGTATTGAAATACAGTAACCAATTAAGTATAGAAATGTTATAATAAGTATAGTAAATTCTCCTAGCAGTTGAGAAAGAAAGATTCCTAAGTCATCGATGATTCTAATTGATAATTTTAATGAATCTATTTGAACGTTTATAGAGTATTAGCAAAAAAATTATCTCATGTGTCCAATAGACACAAGGAAACATTATTCTAGTTTTGGAATAAATGATGTTTTTGGTGTCTAATACTCAACTAATGGTTTAGTGATGCTTTAATCATTGGTAATAACTATTGAATATAAAAATATAAGGCTCGATTTTACCTAGTTGTGACAAGATAATTTTTTGTCTAGTAAAACTAAGTAGTTTTAAAGGATCTACCTAGTATGGTTTTAGAATCTTTGTAGTTAAATACCTTAAGTATTATTTATACACTTACATACTTAGATTTATACAAAGAAACCTTTATAAATAGAGTCAAGTCACAAATTTTTTGGAATTAGTTCATCCAAAGATCATGAACAGTTCCAAGGTAAAGATAGTGGTAAATATAATTCATTAGTATTCCTTTAAGTTTTTAAGGAATGTAAAAGTGAATTATGGTATATGAATGGTTAGAAGATATGAGTAAATTCAGAATTTTTTGATGAAGAATATGTTGACCAAGAATTCATTGATCAATATAGTGTTGCATGGAGTAATTTCTAAACACACAATTCATTATTCACATCAGAGACATGATGTTACTAAGGAGGATTGATGTTGAGTAATACATGTTAACATTGATAGATAAAAATGTGCTTGGATTAATTCCCAAATTAAAATTTTCTTATACACACCAGATCCATGATGTAAGTAAAAGGAGTATCAATGTTTACGCTAATAAGAACTATTTATACTTCAATTATTTTTTGAGACCTGATTCGCAAATAGTGGTGTTACCCCATTAGCATATGCCAACTATAATGACGAATGGATATCATACAAGTTAAAGAATGATATAAATCCATTATGCCATTATAATGTGTGTTTATATGTATAGAGTTTGTTAGGATATAAACAAACCTACATAGAGCAATATACATTTTGCATATAAAGTAATTATCCTAAAGTTTTCTAAGGATAGTATACAAGACCATGAGATAGAAAAGTATTAGTCAAGTGATAGACTATATTTTTATAAAACGGTGCACATATCTATTTGAGATAGTGGGAGAAATATTAGTTAATGTCATAGGTGTACAAAAAGTTTGGAGAAAACTCTTCATTACCTTTTGGGAAAGGTTCTCCATGTAAATAAGAGCTTAAAGAAGTTTAATCATGAGTTTTTATGGTGAAAAGGTTGAATGAAAGGGAGAAAAGACTAATGAAAAGTGTGATGCCAAAGGAACCTTCTCTTCTTCCTTCAAAGAAAATATAAAAGGAATCATAAAAGAGGATATTTGATTCACATGTCATGAGATAAGACTTTGGAAGTTGAAGTGAAATAAATTGAATTTAAGAAGAAAGTTTTCGCATCTTATTCAGGTGTATTCATTAATTATTTGTAATGTTTATGTTATAATTATTGGGTATTAAATAAAATATTCCAATAATATATGTGTATTGAAATAAAGTAACCAATTAAGTATAGAAATGTTATAATAAGTATGGTAAATAATCCCAGTGGTTGAGAAATAAGGATTCCTAAGTAATCGGTGATTCTAATTGACAATTTTAATGAATCTAGTTGAACGTTTATAAAGTATTAGCAAAAAAATTATCTCAGGTGTCCAATGGACACAAGGAAACATTATTCTAGTTTTGGAATAAATTATGTTTTTGGTGTCTAATACTAAACTAATGGTTTAGTGATTCTTTAATCATTGGTAATAACTATTTAATATAAAAATATAAGGCTTGATTTTACCTAGTTGTGACAAGATAATTTTTTGTGTAGTAAAACTAAGTTGTTTTAAAGGATGTACCTAGTATGGTTTTAGAATATTTTTAGTTAAATACCTTAGGTATTATTTACACACTTACATACTTATATTTATACAAATAAACCTTTAGAAATAGATTCAAGTCACAAAGATTTTGGAATTAGTTCATCCAAAGAGCATGAACAGTTCCAATGTAAAGATAGTGGTAAATATAATTAATTAGTATTCCTTTAAGTTTTTAAGGAATGTAAAAGTGAATTATGGTATATGAATGGTTAGAAGAGATGAGTAACTTCAGGATTTTGTGCTGAAGAATATATTGACCAAGAATTCATTGATCAGTATAGTGTTGCGTGGAGTAATTTCTAAACACACAATTCATTATTCACATCAGATACATGAAGTTACTAAGGAGGATTAATGTTGAGTAATACATGTTAACATTGATAGATAAAAATGTGCCTGGATTAATTCCCAAATGAACATTTTCTTATACACACCAGATCCATGACGTAAGTAAAAGGAGTATCAATGTTTATGCTAATAAGAACTATTTATACTTCAATTATTTTTTGAGACATGATTCGCAAATAGTGGTGTTACCCCATTAGCATAATCCAAATATAATGAAGAATGAATATCATACAAGTTATAGAATGATATAAATCCATTCTGCCATTATAACGTGTGTTTATATGTAAAGAGTTTGTTAAGATATTAACAAACCTGCATCAAGCAATATACATTGTGCATATAAAGTAATTATCCGAAAGTTTTCTAAGGATAGTATACAAGACCATGAGATAGAAAAGTATTAGTCAAGTGATAGACTATATTTTTATAAAATGGTGCACATCTCTATTTGAGATAGTGGGAGAAATATTAGTTAATGTCATAGGTGTACAAAAAGTCTGGAGAAAACTCTTCATTTCCTTTTGGGCAAGGTTCTCCATGTAAATAAGAGCTTAAAGAAGTTTAATCACGAGTTTTTATGGTGAAAAGGTTGAATGAAAGGGAGAAAATACTAACGAAAAGTGTGATGCCAAAGGCACCTTCTCAACTTCCTTCAAATAAAATATAAAATGAATCATAAAAGAGGATACTTGATTCACATGTCATGAGATAAGACTTTGGAAGTTGAAGTGAAATAAATTGAATTTAAGAAGAAAGTTATCGCATCTTATTCAAGTTTATTCATTAAGTATTTGTAATGTTTAAGTTATAATTATTGGGTATTAAATAAAATATGACAATAATATATGTGTATTGAAATACAGTAACCAATTAAGTATAGAAATGTTATAATAAGTATGGTAAATTCTCCCAGTGGTTGAGAAAGAAAGATTACTAAGTCATCAGTGATTCTAATTGACAATTTTAATGAATCTAGTTGAATGTTTATAGAGTATTATCAAAAAAATTATCTCAAGTGTCCAATGGAAACAAGTAAAAATTATTCTAGTTTTGGAATAAATGATGTTTTTGGTGTCTAATACTCAACTAATGGTTTAGTGATTCTTTAATCATTGGTAATAACTATTGAATATAAAAATATAAGGCTCGATTTTTCCTAGTTGTGACAAGATAATTTTTTATCTAGTAAAACTAAGTAGTTTTAAAGGATGTACCTAGTATGGTTTTAGACTCTTTGTAGTTAAATACCTTAGGTATTATTTACACACTTACATACTTATATTTATACAAAGAAACCTTTAGAAATAGAGTCAAGTCACAAAGATTTTGGAATTAGTTCATCCAAAGAGCATGAACAGTTCCAAGGTAAAGATAGTGGTAATTTTAATTCATTAGTATTCCTTTAAGTTTTTAAGGAATGTTAAAGTGAATTATGGTATATGAATGGTTAGAAGAGATGAGTAACTTCAGGATTTTGTGCCGAAGAATATATTGACCAAGAATTCATTGATTAGTATAGTGTTGCATGGAGTAATTTATAAACACACAATTCATTATTCACATTAGAGACATGATGTTACTAAGGAGGATTGATGTTGAGTAATACATATTAACATTGATAGATAAAAATGTTCCTGGATTAATTCCCAAATGCACATTTTCTTATACACACCAGATCCATGATGTAAGTAAAAGGAGTATCAATGTTTACACTAATAAGAACTATTTATACTTCAATTATTTTTTGAGACATGATTCGAAAATAGTGGTGTTACCCCATTAGCATATGCCAACTATAATGACAAATGAATATCATACAAGTTATAGAATGATATAAATCCGTTATTCCATTATAACGTGTGTTTATATGCAAAGAGTTTGTTAGGATATAAACAAACCTGCATCAAGCAATATACATTGTGCATATAAAGTAATTATCCTAAAGTTTTCTAAGGATAGTATACAAGACCATGAGATAGAAAAGTATTAGTCAAGTGATAGACTATATTTTCATAAAAATGGTGCACATCTCTATTTGAGATAGCGGGAGAAATATTAGTTAATGTCATAGGTGTACAAGCAGTCTGGAGGAAACTCTTCATTACCTTTTGGTCATGGTTCTCTATGTAAATAAGTTCTTACAGAAGTTTAATCGTGAGTTTTTATGGTGAAAAAGTTGAATGAAAGGGAGAAAATACTAATGAAAAGTGTGATACCAAAGGCTCCTTCTCAACTTCCTTCAAAGAAAATATAAAAGGAATCATAAAAGAGGATATTTGATTCACATTTCACGAGATAAGACTTTGGAAGTTGAAGTGAAATAAATTGAATTTAAGAAGAAATTTGTCACATATTATTCAGGTGTATTCATTAATTATTTGTAATGTTTATGTTATACTTATTGGGTATTAAATAAAATATTCAAATAATATATGTGTATTGAAATACAGTAACCAATTAAGTATAGAAATGTTATAATAAGTATGGTAAATTCTCCCAGCGGTTTAGAAAGAAAGATTCCTAAGTCATCGGTGATTCTAATTGACAATTTTAATGAATCTAGTTGAACGTTTATAGAGTATTAGCAAAAAAATTATCTCACATGTCCAATGGAAATAAGGAAACATTATTCTACTTTTGGAATAAATGATGTTTTTTGGTGTCTAATACTCAACTAATGGTTTAGTGATGCTTTAATCATTGGTAATAACTATTGAATATAAAAATATAAGGCTCGATTTTACCTAGTTGTGACAAGATAATTTTTTGTCTAGTAAAACTAATTAGTTTTAAATGATGTACCTAGTATGGTTTTAGACTCTTTGTAGTTAAATACCTTAGGTATTATTTACACACTCACATACTTAGATTTATACAAATAAACCTTTATAAATAGAGTCAAGTCACAAAGATTTTGGAATTAGTTCATCCAAAGAGCATGAACAGTTCCAAGGTAAAGATAGTTGTAAATATAATTCATTAGTATTCCTTTAAGTTTTTAAGGAATGTTAAAGTGAATTATGGTATATTAATGGTTAGAAGAGATGAGTAACTTCAGGATTTTGTGCCGAAGAATATATTTAACAAGAATTCATTGATCAGTATAGTGTTGCGTGGAGTAATTTCTAAACACACAATTCATTATTCACATTAGAGACATGATTTTACTAAGGAGGATTGATGTTGAGTAATAAATGTTAACATTGATAGATAAAAATGTGCCTGGATTAATTCCCAAATGCACATTTTCTTATACACACCAGATCTATGATGTAAGTAAAAGGAGTATCAATGTTTACGCTAATAATAACTATTTATACTTCAATTATTTTTTGAGAAATGATTCTCAAATAGTGGTGTTACCCCATTAGCATATGCCAACTATAATGAAGAATGAATATCATAAAATTTATAGAATGATATAAATCCATTATTCCATTATAACGTGTGTTTATATGTAAAGAGTTTGTTAGGATATAAACAAACCTGCATCAAGCAATATACATTGTGCATATAAATTAATTATCCTAAAGTTTTCTAAGGATAGTATACAAGACCATGAGATAGAAAAGTATTAGTCAAGTGATAGAATATATTTTTATAAAACGGTGCACATCTCTATTTGAGATAGTGGGAGAAATATTTGTTAATGTCATAGGTGTACAAACAGTCTGGAGAAAACTCTTCATTACCTTTTGGGCAAGGTTCTCCATGTAAATAAGAGCTTAAGTAAGTTTAATCACCAGTTTTTATGGTGAAAAGTTGAATGAAATGGAGAAAAGACTAACGAAAAGTGTGATGCCAAAGGTACCTTCTCAACTTCCTTCAAATAAAATATAAAATGAATCATAAAAGAGGATATTTGATTCACATGTCATGAGATAAGAATTTGGAAGTTAAAGTGAAATAAATTGAATTTAAGAAGAAAGTTTTCGCATCTTATTCAGGTATATTCATTAATTATTTTTAATTTTTATGTTATACTTATTGGGTATTAAATAAAATATGCCAATAATATATGTGTATTGAAATATAGTAACCAAGTAAGTGTAGAAATGTTATATTAGGTATGGTAAATTCTCCTAGTGGTTGAGAAAGGGAGATTCCTAAGTCATCAGTGACTCTAATTGACAATTTTAATGAATCTAGTTGAATGTTTATAGAGTATTAACAAAAAACTTATCTCACATGTCCAATAGACACAAGGAAACAGTATTCCTATTTTGGAATAAATGATGTTTTTGGTGTGTAATACTCAACTAATGGTTTAGTGATGCTTGAATCATTGGTAATAACTGTTGAATATAAAAATACAAGACTTGATTTTAACTAGTTGTGACAAGATAATTTTTTGTCTAGTAAAACTAAGTAGTTTTAAAGGATGTACATAGTATGGTTTTAGACTCTTTGTAGTTAAATACCTTAGGTAATATTTACACACTTACGTACTTAGTTTTATACAAATAAACCTTTAGAAATAGTGGCAAGTCAAAATTATTTTGGAATTAGTTCATCTTGAGAGCATGGATATTTCCAAGGTAAATCTAGTGGTAAACATACTTCATAAATATTTCTTTATGTTTTTTAAGTAATGTAAAAGTGAAGTATGGTATATGCATGGTTATAAGAGATGAGTTACTTCAGGATTTTGTGCCGAAGAATATATTGACCAAGACTTCATTGATCATTGTAGTGTTGAGTGGAGTAATTCCTAAACACAGAATTCATTATTCACATCAGAGACATGATTTTACTAAAGAGGATCAATGTTGCGTCTTACATGTTAACATTGAAAAATAAAAATGTGCATGGATTAATTCCTAAATTCATATTTTCTTATACACACCCAATCCACGATGTAAGTAAAAGTAATATCAATGTTTATTCTAATAAGCACTATTGATACTTCAATTATTTTTCGAGACATGTTTCGAAAATAATGTTGTTACCCCATTAGCATATGCCAAATATAATGACAAATGAATATCATATGAGTTATAGAATTATATAAATCCATTATGCCATTATAACATGTGTTTATATGTAAATATTTTGTTTGGATATAAAAAATCTTGCATCAAGAAATACACATTGTGCATATAAAGTAATTATCCTAAAGTTTTCTAAGGATAGTATACAAGACAATGAGATAGAAAAGTTATAGTCAAGTGATAGACTATATCTCTATAAAAGGGTGAACATCTCTATTTGAGATAGTGGGAGAAAGATCAAATTAGGTTTAGTCAATGTCATAGGTGTACAAGTAGTTGGCATAAGAACAAGTTCAACACAAGATTATGGAAGAGAAATGTTTTAGGAACACATAATGTGTAGGAAGGATAAAACAATTGTAATGGTTTTATATTCACCACGACCGGTGATACTTTATTCATTGAGAGTAATAAATCCTACAAGTAGTAAATGGAAACTATCTGAGATTTAAAATATCAATTAAAATTCTATAATTGATTCCATGTATCAAAATATAGGGGCTTATTATTTTGAATATTGCGGTGGGTATTAAAATGAGATTTTACATTAGTTGTATAAGAATAATTACAATAAGGATCGATTGGTAATACCAAGTCATCATGCATAAATCCATTAGAATATTACTTGTCATAACTAATTTCTGGGAGCATTATATTTAGCATTGGATGTCAAGACCACCAATCATGGAAGGTGTCTATATAGTGTAACCAAAAAGCGTTGGTTACACCAAAGAATGAAAATAAGGGGTGAAAGTTACTAACATCCAGTTGGGATTGAAGTAATAAACAAGATCATAGAATATTCATTTGGAATGAATTTTTTACATATATCTATAAGAGGTTAGTGTGAGTAAAAATATTTTTCAACTAAAATATTTTTAATAACATATGGAAAACAATTATTGGTCTTTTAATTAGTTAAGACCAAAATGAAAGTAACTATTTAGAGACTGAATTAATGTAGAAACCTATGTTCTAGAGAGTTAGATCTACTGAGGTAGATCTAATGGTTTCTTATACCAAGTCAAAAGTATATATATTGACAAATTATTGAAAAATAAAATTCAGAACAATTCAAGAGAGAATTTCTCCCAGTGTTACATGGTATAAATCTCTCCAAGAAGACATGTATAGTACATAGGAGGTGATTAATATGGTGAGTTGAATTCTATACACTTATTTTATGGATAAATTACATATTCCATGATATTTAAAAGATATTACATCTTACATTATAAACTTTATGGTTGGAAAATATCATTTATATCTAGGAGAACTACATGATAAGCAGTCATAACTATGAAAATATACTTGAGAAAATAAAATGGATTTGTACCTGGTACTTAGAGAGGAAGAGACACTAGTTTAAAGGGACACAAACTAGTATTCCTTTATATCAATAAGATCTAATATTGTAGTTATAATAAGGTAATGATCAAGAGAATATCATTTAAGTTAGTGGTATCCATATCTAAAAATACCGAGTGCATTACGACTTCAGATATAGATAAAGAAACAATATATAATATGCAATAATTACTTCCAATTCTTGGAATCACACCTAGAAAGTAATGTTTTATCATAATATAGATTATGATAATCCTACCACTATAATTGGCCAAGATGCCATGTTTTGACAGTGGAAAAAAGGAATTCACTTAGGGATATCATCTCTTTAGGAGTCTTACCAAATGGGGTGAAGTCACAAATAGAAGAATAGCCATACAGTGGATATATGGAAGGCCCATGATTAAAGCAATAACTCGAAAGAAACATGATCTTATCATATGAGATCTAACAAGGTTCATTAGCAAGTTGGATCTAGTGCAAGTGGGAGTGTTGTAATAGTGGGTGTCCTAGACCCAACTTGAATAGTAATTTTCAATAACCATGTCATGTATACAGTGAGTTAGGAATTATGATCACTTAAAATAACAGTGTTGATATTTCTCCATCCATTATTTATATGGTAATTTCCATAGATTTTTTTTCATATCAAAAGGTTATAACAATTCCCATACTATAATGATAACCTTGAGATACTATGAAATTAATCTTAAACATATGTCCTATGGTCTAGATACATTATATTAATTAGTCATAGATGATGTTTGACAATCATGTGTTGGGGGATCATATGCATTGAGACTTCTTCTCATGAAGTTCGTAGTTGGTGATCTCGATAAGATGAGATCACGAGGACAGACCCGCGAATAGAAACACCACATGTTTCAGGTTTCATTAGTAGTTACTATCTAAAAATAGGTTTAATGGTATCCTAAATTGATATTATCATCAGTGTATACCATATGATTTCATTCATTGATGTAAATAAAAAAATATGGCATTGAAATCATAGAGAATTATCTTGCATTGGGTGCATTATTGGTGGTATGACATTGATTGAATAATCAAGAAAGAATTTGTTACTTATGATAGGAATAGATATCTTGGGCCCAGTTGATCAGGATGGTAGTACCTTCATCAAATCCTTGGTCATGGTAGAAGAAGGTAATTCTAACTATTTATGTGAACAAATAATAAATTAAGAAAAGGAAAATGACACAAGTGTGCGTCATTCTTTATGATATATCATGAGACAAAGAGATTATATTACACAATGTGTGTTTTCATGAAATATTGTCATTGTTACGACTATTCATTATCTCTTTAGGGGACTTTATGGGTTTCTATATTCCACTCTTGGTTTGTGAACAGTATTCACAGCTGTCGAGATAAGGGTCTAGAGGGTCACACACTTAGTGTATTCAAAATTCTTCCCTATTCTAATGAATAGAAGTACAGAACATGGTGGGACCCACTAAAGGGTCCAAGATGTGTTTGAGGATATATGATCACCAAGGAAAAATAAATTCATATTATTTGAGTTTAGAGTAATTGGTATTTATTTTATTTATTAAATTTATTTATAAGTATTAGAGTAAATTCATGTAGAATATTATACAAACAAATATTATTTTAATATTTATGGTTCATTTAATATTTTCAAGAATACCGAGTTTAATTAATGTCTCAGTTCTAGAATGTAATATATTTATTATATTATAAGAAAGTGATAAAAATATAAATGATATTTATGACTCATTAAAATAGTCATAATATTTCATTTATAGCGAGTAATAAATATTCATAGGCTGGAGACCCTTTTTAGGTATTTTAGAATCTCTATATATAAAGGCGGAGAGGGTCACACATGGATAAATATTCACCGCATAGAATATGAGAGACTTTATCTACTATCCCACTTCCTAGAGAGAGAATATCTCATTCTAGGCACTTGATCACAATTCTTTTCACAAATTAATGGAATGGAATAACAACGATCATTAGAATGTCGAAGGTGTCATCGAATTTCCATGCTAGCACCCATAATTTGATGATCGATGCTCCTATGGAATTTTGAAGTGCGTGTAAAAAATATAGAGGGAATAAACTTTGGTTACCTTGATCAATGATCACTGGAGATGAGACAATGTCAAGAGCAACATTAGATCAAAATATTTATTTCTTATTTAATTTGTGTGCTTAAAATACTTCACATGAAGATCCTTGGGCTTTTGCTGAGTTGTGATACCCTGGAGGTGACATAGTAGCGTTAATCTTCGGTGAAATTTTTTAAATCCCCATCTCACCGGCTTCTGCTAAACACCCCAGTACCTATAAAATTAAATGGTCATGTATAATGAGTTGCGTTTAAGAAGGAATAAGCGAAGAACATGAAGAAAAATAACAAGAAAAAAAAATTGTATTTCCCTAGATCAACTAAGAACAACGCATGTGTTGGTGCCAAAATATGTGTAGAGGAAAATTATGCAAATAGAAAACCAATTACAAAGAGGCTGCCTCGCAAATCCCATTCATATATCCCCTTAGCACCGTGGCATTCGCGGAGCCTCACAACACCACGACCAGTGTGAAGAAAAATCCCCCTTCGCAGTCGCTGTGAATTAAAGAGGCAGGAGGCTCTATGGTTATGATGAAATTGACCGAAAGCTTCACAATGTGGAAAGAGCCGAATCGACCTCCATGAGCCTATCGAACTTGAAATAAGCCTCCACGATCTCTACAGAGAGAACCCATGAGAGCTCCATGCCGAGGAGGCTATGATAGTCAACTCCATGGTTACGATGAACTTGATGCAATCCGCGGACAATCACGGAGCACCACGTGGCTTCACACAGAGTTGTCCCTACTTCGTGCTACCCTCGCCTACAAATACCGGGTTTTCCTTGATCCTAAAGAATGGATACCCCGACCTTTCTCCTTCTCAGCTCTCAAATCGTGAAGCACCTTTTTCTCTGTGAAACCTTGAAAAAAAATGAGCTCTTCAAGGTACTTGAGCATTGCGAAGTACCCTTCCTTATGCTCAAATACTACCCCTATTCAAGCAGGGATGCCCTTCATGGAGCCCACGGGCCATCATAAAAGAAGTAGATCCCTAAGGGGACTCGGGTATTTGAAAAGCACTAATGCTTCGCGAAGTTCCTTCCATGCACATGTGAACTACATGCTAAGGTAGGATCACTGTGCTTCACGAAGCACATTGCTTTGCAGTGCTATGCTTTTCAAGGTACCCTTGCTTCGTGAAGTCCTAATATGTGAAAGCCTTTCCACTTCGTGAAGCACCCTTCATATGCACCTATACCCTATGCCTAGGCTAGTCCATTCAACTTCACGAAGCATAACCATTCGCAAAGTCCCTCCCCTACAAGGAGCAACAGAGCTTCGCAAGGTCCCTTCCTGTGAACCCATTTTCTTTACAAACCATTCTCCTGTACGACCCTCCAGGTTTGTACTAAGTGATTTTAAGGTCCCTTGGGTGGTGCTTTACGTTGTATTTCTTAGCCTCATGCTTCTTCGCATAGGCACGCTAACAACTATTGCTTCTTCACATAGCTACACTAACGTGGGCCCCTAAGTGGATCACTCCACAACACCCCAATAATATGAAATTACTGATGCCTTCCCTTCCCCAAGGTTGGGTGGGTATTAGTTATGTAAGTCCTAGGGGTGCGGAGTGAACCTGCCTCGTCTGAGTTGCAGGATGTTAAACTTCCAAGCACCATCATCCTTAGCCCATGATGTTAAATTGTGGCCTCTCCCCATGAAATATACATGGGGTGACCCACCTTGGACATTCTACATGTCTGATAATCTCCACAAGAGTGAGATCTTCCTCACATGGAATGAGATCCTCTTTGTTGGACCGACGTCTGTCCGCGGGGATGAGAAAACATCTTGGTGTAAGCCCCTTGATGCACCCAATTTGTGTATACATTTTCCATATATATAATTGAAGATAAAAATATGTTTTCATCAAATATCTATTGTTCTATGAACATATTCTTTGATTTTGGTGATTCTGTTTACTTTCAGGAGCTTTCTGACTAAGTACATGAATCAAGGGATGCATGTGAAAATTTTGAAACTACACGGCATGTACTTTTATAAACACCGTGTACATCCAGGAAGGGACACAGACCGAAGGAGGGAGTACACGACCATGTCACTAGGTAGAAGATACATGCCATGTGTGGCGGCGCTACATGCCGTGTACTACTTTCTAGAAGTGGTGGTTGCCGAAGAAAAGTCCACACGCCCATGTGGCCGTTGATGAAGACACAACATGTTTGAACTTTTACATGCCGTGTCTGCTATTCTAGAAGGGGATGGTGGCCAAAATTTTGATAATAAACACCGTGTATGGCGGCACTACACGCCGTGTACACTCAACTTGAAGGCGACGCCGTGTTCAAAAGTCAAAAACGGCGTGTTCGGCCACCTGCCAGTGGAGAAAATGGCGCCAAAACGTGTTGACAAAAAGTACACGATGTGTAATTTCTATAAATGCCACGTACTTTATTTTTATATAAAATGAGGCCTTAGCCTACAGATTTTGGGAGTTGAGAACCATTGAGAGGAAAGAGAAGCTCTTCTATCACCATTCCCAAAGCTACTGTCGTCACTCCGCCATTCCACCTTCTGATACTCTACCTCAACGCCTACATGATGAATCCGTCAGGTATCATGTGTGTCGTTTCTCTCCTAAATTCTATGTGTAACTAAACCCCTCGTGTTGGGGATGTGGATAATGGGATCATAATTTTTATATTGTTTTATATAGTTGCGTTTGAATCGTTGTAATTCATCTTACTCTTCTTAAACCACTATCTAATATAACTGAGAATTCTTAGCCGGACCAAGGGAAGGATTCTCAGCGATACAAAAGAAAAGTAACGGTGAAAACATCCATGACCATTGGAAGGTTTTCACTGATTCAAATAATGGACTGGACGTAATAAAGAATTAAGGACATTGACTACCAGACCAAGGAGTCAGCTGCTCTAATTCCAAACAAGAGGAACCAGACTAAGGAACTATTGTAATAAAATGAAATCCCGAATTATTGAATTATTATGAACAACACAACCATTTAAACAATCTGCATAAGAACAACTTATTCACCATAGCCTCGACACATCTTTTCTTTCCATTTCTAAGAACTCTTTAAATTTACCCGTTGTTTTCTTTCAAACTGTATCCATTCTTCAAAGTAAATCAATTTATTTTCAATCAAAACCCAAAATCAACCCAATCGTTTCTAAATTTTGCATACTTCACCTAAATTAAGTATTAACTCAATTGAATTCATGCACGCCACGGTTCCCTGTGGATCGACCCCGAACTTATGCTATACTAAAGTTCTAATAATGGGTAATTAATTTGGGACACATATAACTTCAATCAATGACAAGCGAGGCCAAATTATGGCGCCGTTTCCGGGGATACCCATTTGGTTTTAGTGCTAAGATTTAAATCGTGTTAATAGTTGATTTAAGTGAAAATAAACAAAATAAAAAATTATCAAAAATCTCTTTTCTAATCCCATTTCAAATTTTATTTTTTATTTTTCCCTTTTATGCCTGGTTTTCGTTTTTGTGTTGTGCAGAGCTTAAAGTGTATGTTTAGACGTTTTACATGATCTAGAAGTGCCGAGTCTTCGGAATTAGTTCCGCTTGACCCGGAAATCGAACGGACCTTGCTTCATCGTCGGCGTACACAGACAGAAACTCACAACCATCAACCACAACCAATGGTGAACAAGGAAGAGGGAGCACCAGCCATAGATGTTGCGACTGAGCATCAGTACCAGGATCAACAGCCTCCCGCTGCTGGTCTACTGGAGCAACCTCTTGGAGCCTTTATAGAATTCCTCCCAAGGGAATACCAACGGCCACCACAACAACTCTTCCCAAGGCCATACGTTGCCCCTCAGGAGCAGTTTATGCAAGCTACACCCCATCAACAACAACCTCCAAGACGCACCCTTATGGATTACGAACTTCCATCGATTCACGGAGCTGATACGAGCATCGTTCGTCCTCCGGTCCAGGCCCAACACTTTGAGATCAAGCCTGCTATCATGCAGATGATCCAGAACACAGTCCAATTTGGAGGCCTGGCCAGTGAGGACCCGAATGCCCATCTCTCCAACTTTCTGGAGATCTGTGATACCTTTCAGTACCATGGTGTGTCCGAGGACGCCATCCGTCTTCACCTATTCTTTTTTTCTCTACGGGATAAGGTGAAGGACTGGATCAAGGGGTTTCCACAACGATCTATCCTCACCTGGGAGGAGCTAGCCCAGGTGTTCCTGTCCAAGTACTTCCCACCATCCAAGATGGTGACACTCCGGAATGAGATTCATAACTTCCAGCAGCACGACTCCGAGTCATTGTATGAGTCCTGGGAACGCTTCAAGGAGATGTTACGAAAATGCCCCCATCACAGACTCCCACTCTGGATGCAAGTCTAGACCTTCTATGGAGGACTTACCATGAATACCAAGTCCATGGTGGGTGCTTCTGCTGGAGGTACGGTGATGCGGAAGTCCTCTGAAGAACTATTCGAACTACTGGAAGACATGTCAGCCAATAGCTTCCAGTGGCACTCCGAGTGGGGAACTCAAACGCGAGGTATGCACAACATTGACGCTACCACTTTGTTAGCTGCTCAGTTGGACGCTGTGTCCAAGAAAATCGACGCATTGAACCTAAAAGGAGCATCTCATGTTCATGCGGCGAACCATCCAGCATGTGGCGACTGTGGTGATAACGACATCATGGGAGAATTCCCGGGTTCGGCTAGAGGCCTCTTGATGAGCGAGGTGAGTTATGTTGCCCAAAATCGAGGGCCCAACCAGTACCAGCAGTACTAGAACCCGGCATGGCGAGGTCAACAGAACATAGGCTGGGGCCAACAACAGTAGAATCCTCCGCCCCAGCGACCACCCAACTACAACCATCCTCCATATCAGAACCAATTCCAAAGGCCGCAACAACCCCAACAGGGTCCTTATCAGCAAAAAGGGTATCAAAACCCTCGTCCACAGCAGACACGGTAGCCACCTCCTCCACCGGCTCAACAACCACCTCAGCAGGAGAACACATCAAGGTTAGAGGATTTGATGACTAAATTCATATCTACTGCTGAGACTCGGTTCCAGAATCAGGAAGCTTCGATTCGAGGCTTGGAGAATCAGATTGGCCAGCTGGAAAATCAACTCTCAGGGAGGCAGCCCGGTACACTACCGGGAAACACCGAAAAGAACCCAAGGGAGGAGGCCAATGCTATCATGCTCCAGAGTGGAAAAGAGCTCCACCAGAACCAATCAGCACAGCAAGGTGCATCCACACCCACTATTGATGAAAAAGGTACCAATACCGACCCCTCCTCATCCAAAATCCCACAGAAAGAGGCTTTACAAAATAAATAAAAGGAAGTAATCCAACCATTCAAGCCTGCCTTACCCTTTCCGGAAAGATTGAAGCAGAGGAAGCTGGACCACCAATTCAGCAAATTCATGGATGTTTTCAAGAAGCTACATATCAATATACCATTTGCGGAGGCCCTGACACAAATGCCAACATACGCCAAATTCATGAAGGAAATCCTCTAGAATAAGAGGAAGATGGAGGATTTGGGCGTTATTGCACTAACGAAGGAGTGCTCCGCAGTGGTTCAACATTCCATTCCTCCCAAACTCCAAGATCCAGGTAGTTTCACCATTCCTTGTACTATTAGATTCTACGAGTTTGGGAAGGCCCTCTGCGACTTAGGGGCCAGCGTGAACCTCATGCCCCTCGGAGTTTTCAAGAAGATGGGACTCCACGAGCTCAAGCCTACCCGCGTCGCCCTTCAACTTGCTGATCGATCCATCAAGCACCCGAAGGGACTACTAGAGGACGTATTGGTCAAGGTGGGTAGGCTGATTCTCCCTGCTAATTTCATCATCCTCAACATGGGGGATGACCCGGAAGCACCTCTTATACTTGGAAGACCTTTCTTGGCAACTGGGAAGGTACTGATTGATGTGCACCAAGGGGAGCTTATTTTTCGGGTAGGTGATGAAAGAGTTTCCTATAACATCCTCAAAGCCATCAAACATGCTTCCTTGTTAGAGCATGAGGACTGTTATGCAGTGTCCACCATGGTTAATCATTTTAGCGACAAAGGGGATGAACTGGTATGTTCTTTTATTTCGAATAATTTAACTGATCCAGATATTCTATTAGAAGAAGCGCTAGAAGGATTGCAATTCATAGAAGGACAGGGCAGACACTATTGGTAGCGTGCAGTTGTTCCTGATAGTTTGGAATGGGACAAGGTGCAGCCACTTGTGCCTTCGATTTTAAAGGCACCTGAACTCCAACTGAAGCCTATTCCATCTTATCTCAAGTATGGGTATTTAGGACCCAATCAAACTTTGCCTATTATAATTAATGCAGAACTATCACTGGAGCAGGAAGATGCACTTCTGAAGGTTCTCAAATAGTGGAAGCATGCTATTGGGTGGACAGTCGCTGATATGAAGGGCATCATCCCTACCATTTTCACTCACAAGGTGCTACTTGAAGAGGGTGCCAAGCAATCTCGGCAACCACAACGATGCTTGAATCCTCCCATGAAGGAAGTTGTAAAGAAGGAGGTGATCAAATTATTGGATGCAGGCATCATCTATCCCATCTCGGATAGTCTGTGGGTGAGTCCTCTCCAAGTGGTACCCAAAAAGGGGGGTATCACTGTGATTTCAAATGAAAAGAATGAGCTCATCCCTACACGCACTATCACGGGATGACGAGTCTGTGTGGATTACCGGAAGTTAAACGATACAACAAGAAAGGATCACTTCCCCTTTCCATTCATGGATCAAATTCTAGAGAGGCTAGCAGGGAACAACTTCTATTGCTTCCTCAACGGTTTTTTCGGTTACAACCAAATCTCCATTGCTCCATAGGATCAGGAAAAGAGCACATTCACTTCCCCTATGGCACATTTTCTTATCGAAGGATGTCTTTCGGCATGTGTAATTCCCCTGCCACCTTCCAGCGCTCTATGCTAGCCATCTTCCATGACATGGCGGAACGAATCCTGGAGGTATTCATGGATGATTTTTCCGTTTATGGAAAATCATTTACCATTTGTTTACAACACCTAGATCTTGTTTTGGAAAGATGTGAGCACACTAACCTAGTCTTGAACTGGGAAAAGTGTCATTTCATGGTGCAAAGTGGCATAGTCCTTGGTCACAGAATTTTAGCAAAGGGGATAGAGGTGGACCCGGCGAAGATTGAAGTCATTTCACGACTACCAATACCGACTTCCGTCCACACCATCCGCAGCTTCCTGGGGCATGCAGGATTTTACAGGTGGTTTGTCTGCAACTTCTCCAAAATATCCCAACCCCTCACAAATCTTCTAACCAAGGATGCCATATTTGAGTTCGATGACCATTGTGTCAGATCTTTTGAGCATCTAAATCAGCGCCTTTTGGAATCTCCAGTTATGATTTCTCCCAATTGGGAGGAACAATTTGGGGTGATGTGCGATGTGAGAGACTATGCAGTGGGATCAGTCTTGGGCCAGTGACTTGACCGGATTTTCCAACCCATCTATTCTTCCAGAAGGACACTCAATGAGGCACAGATTAACTACACCACCACATAAAAGGAGATACTCGCAGTGGTTTTTGCATTTGACAGGTTTTGTTCTTACTTAGTGTTGTCTAAAGTTATTGTTTATACTGACCATGCAGCACTAAAGTACCTACTCAACAAGAAATACACGAAGCCCCGATTGATCCGCTGGGTACTCCTCCTACAAGAATTTGATCTTGAGATTCGGGATAAGAAAGGGAGTGAGAAATTCATTGATGACCATCTATCCTGCCTCGAGCTTCCTCACTTGGAAAAGGAAGAAGATAGGGAGATCAGGGAGGATTTTCCTGATGAGCACCTCTTTTTGATTAGTGAAACACCTCGACCATGGTATGCTGGTATCGCTAATTTTCTGGTTACAAGTGTCATTCACCCCGACCTATCCTTCCAGCAAAGGAAAAGATTTTTCTCTGATGTGAAAAGGTACTTCTGGGAGGATCCTCTGCTATTCTGATCCTGTGAAGATGGAGTGATCCACCGTTGCATCCTGGAGAATGAAGTTCACGGTGTCCTGGAGTTCTGTCACGCCTCACCAGTAGGAGGACATCATGGGTCGGACCGTACCATAGCTAGGATCATGCAGTCTGGATTTTTCTGGCCCACAATGCATAGAGATGCCCGGGCCTTTGTTTCCTGTTGCGATCGGTGCCAAAGGACAGGTAATGTGGGACGTAGAGCTGAGATGCCTCAGCACCCCATCCTGGAGGTTGAGATTTTCGACGTCTGGGGGATAGATTTCATGGGTCCTTTTCCCTCATCTTTTGGGAACACTTACATCCCGGTCTGCGTCGACTACATCTCCAAATGGGTGGAAGCTACTACTACAGCTCACGACACAGCCAAGGTATTTATAAATTTCTTGAAGAAAAATATTTTTAGCAGGTTTGGAGTTCCACGAGTACTGATCAACGATAGATGGACCCACTTCGACAACACACTGATGAGAGTAATACTGTCGAAGTATGGAGTAAAGCATCAGATGGGGACACCATATCATCCCCAGTCCAGTGGATAGGTAGAGCTCTCTAATCGTGAGCTCAAGCAGATCCTGGAAAAAACAGTGAAAACTTCACAGAAGGACTGGTCCAAGAAGTTAGATGATGCCTTGTGGGCATATCAGACTGCTTTCAAAACACCATTGGGAATGTCCCCGTTCCGCCTCATCTATGGAAAGCCCTGCCATTTTCCAGTAGAATTGGAACACAAATCCTACTGGGCCGTCAAAGCCCTGAATTTTGATCTAAAGGCAGCTGACGAGAAATGGAAGTTCCAACTGTCGGAACTAGATGAGATCCGAATAGAGGCATACGAGAATGCCAAGTTGTACAAGGAGAAGACAAGATACATTCACGACCGGATGATATCATGAAAATATTTCCAACCTGGTGATCAGGTACTTATCTTTAATTCTCATCTTCGCTTATTTCTAGGGAAGTTAAAGTCACGCTGGTCGGGACCATTCCACGTTATCCGCATATTCCATCACGGAGCGATAGAAATTTCTGGAGAATATGGTCAACCATTCAAGGTAAACGGGCAACGCCTGAAAGCTTACCATCCTACAGATAACATGGTGGGAACGTTGTCCACCATACTCCTCAGGTAAGCAAGGTAAGTAGGTCGAGCCAATGACCTAAAACAAAGGCGCTTCTTGGGAGGCAACCCAGAGGTTACACGCCGTGTCCCACTTATTTACATGGCATATAATTATCTTTTTAAATTGTAATCTTAATAGTAACAAATAAATAACCAGGGATGATGCCGGTGCCGATGGCAAAGTCACTGGAGTTTATTTGAGCCATCCTCAGTTCGAATCCTCCTGACCTACCTTCGGCATGGGGTTCCTCCTTTTAATTACACGATGTGTGTGGTAATTTAAATCTATATATATATAAATGTGTTTAATAAAACCCATGGTGGGGATGGGCTGGTTGGCTAGAATCGTAATCCAGTTTCAAAAGACCTGGGTTCGAATCCAGACAACCGTCCCATTTCCATCATTTGTTCTTTTAATAAAACCACATGACGTGTGCTCCGATATACGCCGTGTGCGCCATGATTTTTCAACTATAAATAAAAAGTGTTTTAAAAATAAGAAATTACTTGCGGGTGAAGTTGGCGGATTGACAAAGTCTCGACACCAGGTTCACAAGACCCGATTTCAAATCGTGCTAATCTCCCCGCTTCACCCCCATCCTTTCCTAAATAAAAACCACACGTCGTGCTTTTCTTTCTTTCCGTGTGTATAGGCCGTATAGAATAAATATATATATAAAATAAATATGAACATCAGAACAACCTTTTCTCCAGTGGGTGAGGGCGTCCATTCGAATCGGCCGATCGCCGGTTCGAATCCCGCCCCAAGCACCGGACCAAAGGTTGTACTACTCTTTTTCTTATTTTAAAATACACGGCGTGTATTTCCCGATATACGTCGTGTATAGGTTTATGTATAATATAATTTGTTGATATATCTATTTTTAATTATTAATAATAATTATTATATAGTTTACTATAATAATTATATTTACTAATAAAAAAAATCGGGATACACGACGTGTACCAAAAATAAACGTCGTGTACCGCGGCTATATAAGCCATGGGCCACCCGGCTTGAGGCCGTGTCACACGGCCGCTCCATTCTTCCCCTTCTTCCCGTTTCTTCTCCTAAACGCCATCCGAACCCCTTTTGCCAGATCAATCGATTTGGGGCGTTTCACGTTCTGATTCTTCTCACATTGTGATCCTCAGTCCAGGTACGTCGTTCTGCACCCTCTATTTCAAGTTTTTAGAATTGTTTAGGGTGTTAATCGGATCGACCGACCTTTTGGCTTCCGCCTGTACATGACCGTGATATGAAGAACACACGCCGTGTACATCTGTACACGGCCACACAAAAAATATTTCAAAATTTGAATGTACACGGTGTGTATGTTTGGTACACACCGTGTAGACCATTTCCTTTGGCCCCTTCCTGTGTGGCGCATAACACGGCCTGTTACCCCATGTTCCAGAACACGATGTGTATGTTCGGTACATGCCATGTCCTTTATATCTGTAGCCGGCCCGTGTCTCCCCCTCTACACGGCCATGTTCTTCATGTGAAATACACGCCGTAGCCTGTACTTACACGGCGTGTACTACTTTCTTAGAACTGATAGCAACATGGCCATGTACCTTTTATTGCACGACCACCTGCACTTTGATGTGAACACGACGTGTATGTTCGGTACACGCCGTGTCCTATTACATGGTCTCTTTCCACCCTCGACGTGTCTTTCCATAGAACATGAGATGCTCTCCATTTCTGACTACACACCGTGTACTCTGGAGTACACACCGTGTACTTTTATTTTCCGGTTTTCTCACATTTTCTTTGTTTTATTTTCTTCATTTTTCTTTTTCTTTTGTTTTGTTTTTTTTATTTCTATTTCAGGATATGGAAAATCATGATCCTTCCCACGGGAAGCAGCCAGCCTCCGCCACCGAGGGTGAGAGGCCCAGCTATCATTGGATCCGACTCTGACCACCTACGCAGCCAGACCCCGATGCTCCAGTATTTGAGCTCCCTCCGTTGGCCATTCTACCGCCACTCACTCCTTTAGATGAGGCTGGGCCTACTTCTGCTACAACAACTACCACTTTCCATGTACCTTCATCCTCAGCAGCTGGTCCCTCTTCGAGCACACCTTCCACCGAGCCACCTTCTTCTTCGGCGGATCCATCTCCGAAGCCAGACGTTGCTGCTACACCGGCACCTGGGCTGGGACCTGCAGGTGCTCCCTATCCCTGCACGGTCTTCCCGGTCACTGACCTCGCATACGATAGGATCCTACACTTCTCTCGTCGGCCGATACCATTGAGTGTCCGATACCTTGACAACAACATTTTGCAGCGGCTCGGTATTCAGGAGGAGTTGGAGGTACTTCTCGGGCACACCACACTCCTCGAGATTTTTCAGGTCAACACTCCTGTGTTCCAAAATTTATTTTTGGAGTTTGTGGCCTCCTTTGAGTTCGATGGAGCGGAGTACCGGGAGACACCTGGCAATGCGGTGCCATTAGTTCGATTCCGGCTAGGCGGCCGACGTTTTTCTCTGACGATGACAGAGTTTGGCTGAGGGTGCGGCTTCTACCCCCATCCTATCACACCACCCCCCATTTCTGACTTGACCCAGCCCGAGCACTCTGACCTTATTTCTATGTGGCGGGAGATCGCTGGGCCTGACCACCGGTACTCCCCCACTTCCCAGAAGAGCACTCTTATAGCCGACCCTGTCCTTCGCTTCACCCACCGGTGCTTCAACGCCATTCTTTTTCCCCACCATGAGGATATGGGGGTCGTGACCGGCCGTGACATGGAGCTTCTTACCTGTGTAATCCGGCATGCCTACCCGGACCCCCCTATCTTACCGCCTCCTATTTCCACTCCATGTTTACCGGCCTTCAGGGCACACTAGTGGAAAAATTGTTTTTAACGTCAGTAGTTTAACGTCGGTTTTAAGAGACTGACGTTAAAAGGTCCTTTTTGGCGTTAGTTTTACAAGACACCGATGCCAAAGATCAGAATAAAATTTTTAGATAATTTCTCTAGCTTCAATTTGACAGGTCGTTGAGCAAAAACGAACTTACAGATCAAAAGTTATGGATGTCAGAAGTTTGAGATTATATGACTTGATTTTTGGCGTCGGTTTTTTTAATAACCGACGTTAAAAGGACCTTTTTGGTGTTGGTTTTACAAAAAACTGACGCCAAAGATCAGAATAAAAGTTTTATATACTTTCCCAAGCTTCAATTTGACAGGTCGTGGGGCAAAAACGGACTTACGGATCAAAGGTTATGGGCATCAGAAGTTGGAAATTATAAGACTTGATTTTTGGCGTCGGTTTTTTTAATAACTGATGTTAAAAATCCCTTTTTGGCAATGGTTTTACAAAACACCGATGCCAAAGATCAAAATAAAAGTTTTATATAATTTCTCTAGCTTCAATTTTACAGGTCGTGGAGTGAAAACGGACTTACGGATCAAAAGTTATGGGCATTGGAAGTTTGAGATTATATGACTTGATTTTTGGCGTCGGTTTTTTTAATAACCGACGTTAAAAGGCCCTTTTTGGTGTCTCTTTTACAAAAACCCGACACCAAAGATCACAATAAAAGTTTTATATAATTTCACAAGCTTCAATTTGACATGTCGTGGATCAAAAACAGACTTACGGATCAAAAGTTATGGGCATCAGAAGTTGGAAATTATATGACTTGATTTTTGGCGTCGGTTTTTTTAATAACCGACATTAAAAATCCCTTTTTGGCGTCGGTTTTACAAAATCCCGACGCCAATGATCAAAATAAAAGTTTTAGATAATTTTACTATATTCAATTGGACAGGTCGTGGAGCAAAAACGAACTTACGAATCAAAGGTTATGGGCGTCAGACGTTTTAGATTATATGACTTGATTTTTGGCGTCGGTTTTTTTAATAATTGATGTTAAAAGGACTTTTTTGGCGTCATTTTTACAAAATACCAACGCCAAATATCACAATAAAAGTTTTATATAATTTCCCAAGCTTCAATTTGACATGTTGTGGAGCAAAAACGGACTTACGGATCAAAAGTTATGGGCGTCGGAAGTTGAAATTTATATGACTTGATTTTTGGCGTCGGTTTTTTTAATAGTTGACGTTAAAAAGCCCTTTTTGGTGTCGGTTTTACAAAACACCGATGCCAATAATCAAAATAAAAGTTTTAGATAATTTCCCTATATTCAATTTTACAGGTCGTGGAGAAAAAACGGACTTACAGATCAAAAGTTATGGGCGTCGGAAGTTTGAGATTATATGACTTGATTTTTGACGTCGATTTTTTTTAATAACCGACGTTAAAAGACCATTTTTGGCATCGGTTTTAAAAACAAATAATTCCAAAGATCAAAATAAAAGTTTTAGAAAATTTCCCAAGCTTCAATTTGACAGGTCGTGGAGCAAACACGGACTTACGGATCAAAATTTATGGGCGTCGGAAGTTGGAAATTATAAGACTTGATTTTTGGTGTCAGTTTTTTTAATAACCGACATTAAAAATCCCTTTTTGGAATCGGTTTTGCAAAAAACCGACGCCAAAGATCAAAATAAAAGTTTTATATAATTTCTCTAGATTCAATTTGATAGGTCGTGGAGCAAAAACGGACTTACGGATCAAAATTTATGGGCGTCAGAAGTTTGAGATTATATGACTTGATTTTTGGCGTCGGTTTTTTTTAATAACTGACGTTAAAAGGCTCTTTTTGGCATCGATTTTACAAAAAAAAGATGCCAAAGATCATAATAAAAGTTTTATATAATTTAAAAATCTTCAATTTGACATGTCTTAGAGCAAAAACGGACTTACGGATCAAAACCTATGGGTGTCGGAAGTTGGAAATTATATGACTTGGTTTTTGGCGTCGGTTTTTTTAATAACCGACGTTAAAAAGAGCTTTTTGGCATCGTTTTTACAACAAACTGACGCCAATGATCAAAATAAAAGTTTTAGATAATTTCTCTAGCTTCAATTTGACAGGTCGTGGAGCAAAACTGGACTTACAGATCAAACGTTATGGGCGTCAGAATTTTGAGATTATATGACTTGATTTTTGGCGTCAGTTTTTTTAATAACCGACGTTAAAAGGCCTTTTTTGGCACCAGTTTTACAAAAAACCGATGCCAAAGATCACAATAAAAGTCTTAGATAATTTCCCAAGCTTCAATTTGAAATGTCGTGGAGCAAAAACATACTTACAGATTAAAAGTTATGGGTGTCAGAATTTTGAGATTATATGACTTGATTTTTGGCGTCGGTTTTTTTTAATAACCAACGTTAAAAGGCCCTTTTTGGCGTCGGTTTTACAAACAACGGATGCCAAAGATCAAAATAAAAGTTTTAGATAATTTCACAAGATTCAATTTGACAGGTTGTGGAGCAAAAACGGACTTACGGATCAAAAGTTATGGCATCGGAATTTGGAAATTATAAGACTTGATTTTTGGCGTCGGGTTTTTTTCAATAACCGACGTAAAAGGCCCTTTTTGGCGTTGGTTTTACAAAAAACCAACGTTAAAAGTTACTTTTTTGCATCATTTTTTCAAAAACTGATGTTAATACCCCAACATGAGAATATTTTTAGCATTTTTTATATATTTAACCGACTTTGAAAGTAAAATTTCAAATACGCGGTTTCGATATTTCAATTTTTTCCCAACGCGCGTTCCTATTTTCAAAATCCAGCTCAATTTTTATTGAATCACCGTGGTAGAAATTTTCATTTACACTATATAAAATCCCATCTTCTTTCTTTCAACATTTTTGAAATCTATGATACAATCCATATTTCAAATATTCTTCAATCGACGATTTGTACAAGGTATTTATTTTCATCATTTAATTTCATTATTACTGTTTTCCTTATCACTAAAAATCTTATTATTCTTATAATGATGATGAAGGATTCTTCTAATCGAGATACAAAAATAAAACTTCTGCATAAGATTCATTAGTTTTTGGGAATTTTTTTACCACTCACTATTTTCATTACCGCGTGAGTTCTCCCTTAAAACGAAGTGAAATAATGACAAACAACATATCGATTCAAATGGCCCAATAAAAGAATTAAAGTTAGTTTCAATCATTAATTATATTTTTTTTGTTCATTTGGCATATTCATTTTGGTTCTTTTTTTTCATGTATTCTTCGAAGAATGTTGTATCGATTGACCCATAACGAGGTACAACTTACGGCGACCATAAATTTTGATCCGTAAGTCCATTTTAGCTCCATAACCAGTCAAATCGAAGCTTGGGAAACGATCTATATTCCAATATTAAGAGTTTTGAGGTTTTGACGTCGGTTTTTTTGAAAACTGATGTGGAAAATATTTTGTTTATAAAAAGTATTTTTTGTGTCCGTTTTTATCAAAAACTGATGTTAAAACTCATGTAGAAGCCAGATTTAGACATCGGTTTTCTAAAAAACCGACGCCAATGACCCCCGAGGTCATGAATTTCAGCGTCGGTTAAAAAAAAACCAACGCCAAAGACCACTAGGGCCTGAATTTTGGCGTCGGTTTATATAAAAATCGACGCCAAAGATCCACGAGGCCCTGAAATTTGGCGTCGATTTTTATACAAAATGACTCCAAAGACCCGCGTGGCGAAGATTTTTGACATCGGTTTATAAAAACTGATGTTGAAACATATATTTTTTACGTCACCTTTATTGACGTTGGTTAAAAACTGACGTCAAAATGTAAAAAAAACCAATGTCGAAATACATTTTTCCACTAGTGGAAATCTGAACGGCGGGTTTTACACCACCCTTCTTGCCCACCACTTGGGGGTATTCGAGCCCTCATTACCTCATGACTTGATAGGTTCACCCCAGCAGATGGAATTCCTCAAGCTCATTCGCATGGGATTGGTCCAGAAGTAGGGGGTGCCTACATCCTTGCTCAGGCTCGAGCCCCACCACCTACTGACCCTGCCCCACCTGCTGACCCCACCCCACCTGCTGAACCTGCCCCAGCTGCTGACCCCGCTCCTCCTTTCCCACCCCCTCCAGCTTCTCCACCTCACCCACCTCCTACTGACCCCACTTCTTCTGACCTTCCTTCTTCTGTCCCATCCCCCATCCCACATACCCCCACACCCTCGGTCAATCCGACCCTTTCCCTCCGCCTAGCCATGATGGAGCAGAAGTTAGCCCGTATCATCAGCCGCTAGGACACCATTGCGTGCCATTTGATTCATCTGGATGACCGCCAGGACCGGATGGAGCATCTGTTGGTTCATATTGCTCAGCATCTTGGTGTTCCACTGCCTCAGCCACCAGCCTCTGCCTCCGTTCCTAGCCCTTCTACTGTTGCTCCACCACCGTCTCCTACGCCAGCCACCGATTCCGTTCCGCTGACTACGGTGAGCTCTGCTGCTGCGACTTCTTCCGGGCCAGGGCCTGCTATTGAGCTTTCGATCCCGAGTCTAGCACCTGCGGCTCCTAATACTTCAGCTACCCTTCCCGATGCAGTGTCAGAGCCCCCCCCCTTCCACGCCTCCTGCACCATCTCTACCGGCCGATTCTGTACTGGATGATGCCTCCCCTAAGGCGACCCCATGATAGTGACATTTTCCTTTATCTTATATATCTCTTCTTTCATTTTCAGTGCTGTGATGTTATGCATGTTTTTAGTTTTCTTTTTTCTTCCCAGTCACAGGTATGGACATGGAGCGCCTTGGGCATCACTTTTCACGAGGGGAGTATTTTTCCATTTCTATTTTCTTTCTTTTTGGATTTACTTCTTCCTCTGCTTTTCCTCATTTTTCCCCCATTTCTCCCCATTGCCCACTCTTTACCTTACTGTTGCACTTGGTGGACCATGTGTAGTATTAAGTGTGGGGTAGAATCTTTATCTTTCACCTTAGTCTTTTCCCTTAAACTAACCTAGGAGACATCATTATTAGACTCTATATTTCAAAATGTAAAGCAATTTTGGTTAATCAATCTTATAAATGCTAGAGTTATCAGTAGGAACTTTTGGAAAGGTTACATGCTTTTTCATTTTTATGTATTTTAAAATGATTGCTGATATAGTTTCAATTGCAACCTTTCATCCTTGATTAAATTACATTAATTAGGCTAATCATTTATATGCATTTCATGACCTGATTGTCCCTTTATTATTTTTCCACTCCTGAGAGGTATTCTAAACCATTTTTCGTATTTCTTTTCTAATACCCTCTTTCTTGGGAGATTCTTAGGATATGCATCACTACCAGAATTTGCAAGTTTTTCTTTTCAAAACATGAAGAAATTTTTGAATTACTTTAACATGATTGAGGAATTAGATTGTTTCAACCCCTTTATCTTGAGACCTACCCTACATTTAATCTTTGTTAATCCCATAGAATCCATGAACAACCTTTATAGGAAGCCACATTACAAGCCTATTTCCCTTCCTAGTATATTTCTTTTTAAACTTTGCATGATTATTCATTTAAGCTTTAAAGAGGGAGTTGGAAATACATGGCATATTTTTGTGTACAACCATGAAATAAAGTGTGGGGGAGTGCCTCTTGATTATTTGGGGCAGAATGGGTTCCAAACATCTACTCATTGTATTCATAAGGGATGCCCTTGTGTTTTGTTGTTTAAAAAAAACAACAACAAAAAAACAACAAGGGAACCTTATGCATATTTTCCCATGAACCCTGCTTGCCTAAGGAAGTTGGTGACGATTACAAAAGCATTTGACTGAGTTATTAAAGGATGTATTTTCAGTGAGCTTTACTTTGAATATAATGAAATGTTGTTTAAAGGAATTAGCCATCCTTTTTCAAGCCTCATAATTTATTTTCACATCTGAACCTACCAACCCTTAGCCACAGAAACATCTAAACCTTATTGATAAAGCCCTCATGATTTCTATAATTCAATTTTTCTAAAGTAGAGAACAAGATATCTTGCAAACCTATGGATAGAGTGTATATGACTTGGATTGAGAATAACTTCGATTAAAAACCTCTTGAGTGTGGAGTGTAATTTTAACTGGTAAGGTAAATCATCAGGTGGCATGTTTATTTTTCAAAGGTTGAAAAATGTGTTGAAAGAGGATGAGAATAGTTAATTACATTATATATGAGGCATGATTTTAATATCTTATGAATTGAATTTGTTTGTGCCTTTCATAATTTTTCCTCAGTAACTTTATCAGTTATACGTTTGATTAATTAAATGCCTTCCTTTTAAAGTATAGGCTCTCTTAATTAGATATTGAGATTTTGCTTGAGGGCAAGCAAAAGACTAAGTGTGGGACAATTTGACGCACCCAATGTGTGCATACATTTTCCATATATATAATTGAAGATAAAAACATGTTTTCATCAAATATCTATTGTTTTATGAACATATTCTTTGATTTTGGTGATTTTGTTTACTTTCAGGAGCTTTCTGGCTAAGTACACGAATCAAGGGATGCATGTGAAAATTTTGAAACTACACGGCGTGTACTTTTATACACGCCGTGTACATCCAGGAAGGGACACGAACCGAAGGAGGGAGTACATGCCCATGTCACCAGGCAGAAGATACATGCTGTGTGTAGCGGCGCTACATGTCGTGTACTACTTTCTAGAAGTGGTGGTTGCCGAAGAAAAGTCCGCACGCCCATGTGGCTGTTGATGAAGACACGACGTGTTTGAACTTTTACACGCAGTTTCTGCTATTCTAGAAGGGGCTGGCGGCCAAAATTTTGATACTACACACCGTGTATGGCGGTGCTACATGCCATGTACACTCAACTTGCAGGCGGCACCATGTTCAAAAGTCAAAAACGGCATGCTCGGCCACCTGCCAGTGGAGAAAATGGCGCCAAAACGCGTTGACGAAAAGTACACGGCGTGTACTTTCTATACATGTCGTGTACTTTATTTTTCTATAAAATGAGGCCTTGGCCTACGGATTTTGGGAGTTGAGAACCATTGAGAGGAAAGAGAAGCTCTGCTATCACCATTCCTGAAGCTACTCTCATCACTCCGCCATTCCACCTTCCGATACTCTACCTCAACACCTACACGATGAATCTGTCAGGTATCACATGTGTCGTTTCTCTCCTAAATTCTATGTATAACTAAACCCCTCGTGTTGGGGCTATGGATGATGTGATCATAATTTTTATATTGTTTTATATAGTTGCGTTTGAATCATTTTAATTCATCTTACTCTTCTTAAACCACTATCTAATATAACTAAGAATTCTTAGCCGGACCAAGGGAAGGATTCTCAGCGATACAAAAGAAAAGTAACGGTGAAAACATCCATGACCATTGGAAGGTTTTCACCGATTCAAATAATATACTGGACGTAATAAATAATTAAGGACATTGACTACCGGACCAAGGAGTCAGCTGCTCTAATTCCAAACAAGAGGAACCAGACCAAGGAAATCTTGTAACAAAATGAAATCCTGAATGATTGAATTATTATGAACAACACAACCATTTAAAAAATCTGCATAAGAACTCCTTATTCACCATAGCCCCAACACGTCTTTTCTTTCCATTTCTAAGAAGTCTTTAAATTTACCCGTTGTTTTCTTTCAAACTCTATCCATTCTTCAAAGTAAATCAATTTAGTTTCAATCAAAACCCAAAATCAACCCAATCGTTTATAAATTTTGCATACTTCACCTAAATTAAGTATTAACTCAATTGAATTCATGCACACCATGGTTCCCTGTGGATCGACCCCAAACTTATGCTATACTAAAGTTCTAAGAATGGGTAATTAATTTGGGACGCATATAACTTCAATCAACGACAAGCGAGTCCACCCCTGGCCTTTCTTATAGGAGGTAGCATCCCTTATCCTCCCCTCTTATTCCATGACAAATACTAGGGGAGAGATGGGAACATGGACCTTCGTTACCCTATCCCTCCCTCTGGGATTTGTTTCCACCAGGCCTCCATCCTAGAGTAAGTCCCAATACCCATATCCCTGGGCCTCTAACCACACATAAGCCCATGTTTCCTCTTTGGGTTGCTAAACACGTGTAAGCCCCATTCTATTCCTTATGGATGCACCTTTCTCAATGTGATTGTCAGGTCTTTGCTGCCTTTTGTTTCTCACACCGAGAATGACTTACGTGGTATTAGAGTAAGCATTGACCATGACATCCTTCATGGGCCACCTAAGCATGTAAGCCCCAAACAATCCCGAACTACGTGGAATTTGATCCTTTTCTCATAGGAAAGGTACATAGGAAGCCTCCCTGAGGTTCAATCCCAACACCCACTTGTACTAACCCCTTTATGTCAGTTAAACTTCATCCCACATGATGTTAAAATGTATACCCCATTCCGAACTTTGTGGACTTTGATCCCTGCCTCCTAGGCAAGGTACGTAGGAAGCCTTCCCGAGGTTCAATCCCAAAACTCATCGGTCCTGACCACTCTATTTCGGTCCAACCTTGTCCTACATGATTTTAAAATGTACGGACCCTTCTCATCCCACATGACGTTAAAATATACCCATTCAAACTACGTGGGATTTGATCCTTGTCTCCTAGATTGGGTACGTAGAAAGATTCCCTGAGGTCCAATCCCAATCGATGGTAAGTTTTTGTGGTTCACAATCGATGGTAAGACATTTTGGTTCCTAATAAATAGTAATCCGTTGTGGTTCCCAATCGACGGTAAGATGTTGTGGTTCCCAATTGAAGGTAAGTTATTGTGGTTCCCAATATATGGTAAGCCATTGTGGTTCCTAATCGACGGTAACCCATTTTGGTTCCCAATCGAAGGTAAGATATTGTGCTTCCTAATTGACGGTAAGACATTGTGGTTCCCAATAGACGGTAACCCATTGTGGTTCCCAATCGATGATAATTCTTTGTGGTTCCCAATCAACAGTAAGACATTGTTGTTCCTAATCGAAAGTAAGCCATTGTGTTTCCCAACCAGTGTTAAGATGTTGGAACCCTAGTCAATGGTAAGACGTTGTCAACCTCAACCAGTGGTAAGCCGTTGTAGCCCCATCTAGTGGTAGGACACTGTAGTCTACAATTGACTGTTGTAGTCCCCTTTTTTGGGACCCACATCTCTGGTACTCCCCCTTGGAGTCAGACCAACCTGGGCAGCTAACCATGCGTAAGCCCCAATATATTGTCAGGTCATTGTTCTATGTGTACACCCCGATTCTATACCCCCATCCTGAACTATGTGGACTTTGATTCCTTGCCATAGGGATACGTAGGAAGCCTCCCTAAGGTTCAATCCTATCACTCATGTCCCATCATGGTCTCTCCTTTGAGCCTTTGTGTTTTGGGAAGGTCATGCCCCAACCTAGAGGTTCTACTTCCTCCGAATCCCATCCATGCATCCATTCTCATGGGACGCCTCCCCAGGTGTCCCATCGCCCCACCAAACTACGTGGACTTTGATTCCCTACCAAATGGATACGTAGGAGGTCTCTTCGAGGCTCAAGACCAACATCACCATCTCCCTCACGTCGGTTCCATCTCATTCTCCATCCACTCTCAACTGTCCATATCCATCCTGATTCTTACCCGGGCCGCCACATCCTGGTGAGATCATGTCACTGACTTTATCGCTTCTCCTAACAACAATCGGGTAACTAACCACATGTTATCCCCAACATCAGTGTTTCCTCCTGGGGTTGCACCCGTCTGATCCACTCTTATGAGTGTTCCGATCAGTCCAACCCATCTTCTCTAGACGTTAAACTCACGGAATACCCTGTTTTAAGAATGTGAAGTTTAGGAAAACCTTAGAGACATTCCTATAGAATATAATTCCCCACACTCGACGTGGGATGCCTTGGGATACTGTACCCTCAAGAAGACCTGTCATAAGGGGAAGAAACCCAGACGCATAAGTGTTCCAGCATCCAGACATACCAGTGATGTCCAACGTGATTACCCCCCGACTGAAGGTTGCTGCCCTGACTGGACCCCTTGAAATGTCTTGACAGAAGCAGTGTAATTAATCGACGTCCATGATGACATGACACTGGGAAGAGTTTCACGAAAAATGTCACAATTCTATGAGGGAGACCCGGACTAGGCAACAAGTTCCGAGGAGAAATCCATGAAAGGAGGAACTGACATCCCATCATCCTATTTTAATCAAGGAGAAAACATCCCTAAAATAAGAAACACATGCCGCCTACCTTTGGAAAGTGGGAATGTGGGGCAACATATCAACACGTCCTCGATAGACAGATGCACGCCCCGACGAAAGAGTCAAAAACAGAAATGGTGAACCCAGCGTGAAATTCTTCTCCTCAATGTGGAGATTAGTAGCGCTCGAGTCATTAGTGAATTAGTGTGTCACCAGATCCAGTTATCTGGTGCCAGGTCCCACCAAGAAAATAGTGGTCCTCACATGAAACTCACTAGAAATTGAGGCAGTTGAACATTAGACATCCTGGTCTGCGATGTTGTCAGCATGGATCCTTCTTACCAAACATGGAATATGGAATGGTGCTAGGGCACTGGACTTTGCTTTCCTTATTTAATCACTAATGGTTAAATCTCCCTACTTTGCAGGACCCAAGCTGTCATGATAGGAAACCAATCACCAACCACCCACTAACGTAGGGGTAGGGGCAACGTCAATGCGGCAATCCCACGCGACCTCATCTCTCCCATGACAGCTTCCACATCCACGGCTGCTGGGCACCCACGCCTATCTCCCCATCTGAATTCATTCAGAGAAGGGTAATTAACGATCTCATTCGATGATATGAGGAGGAGGGGATAATCCCAACCCAGGATATGGCTCGACAAAACCTAGAGGCTTCTGCGTCTCTTCATCACTACCACCCCAAGGGTCGCACAGGGAGCCATTACTCCCCAATCCGACGTATAATCATTTCGGAAGACTCTCCTTAGAACGCTTTCATGAATCCCTCCCCTATGATAATGAGGTGAGGGATGTCTGGGCTAGCCCAATTGGAATCCCATTCGAGCAGATCCCAAGGAGGGATCCCACTAAGCCACGTCGGCACT
The DNA here is from genome assembly GCA_963277665.1 of Viscum album. NCBI lineage: Eukaryota > Viridiplantae > Streptophyta > Magnoliopsida > Santalales > Viscaceae > Viscum > Viscum album. The sequence goes on from OY728123.1 coordinate 1,727,234,878, forward strand.
GCCACCCGAACTCATGGTCTGAGGAGCAGGTGAGTTATGCACCTAAACCACTAGCCCTAGTCCGGTTAACTCGACGCCAGCGTCAGGCGCAAGTTGAGAAGGATGCCTGCTAAGGGGATCCAACATCAATGACTACCATGTCCCATGACACTACTGGAGCACACCATTAGTCCCCTGTTTATGTAGAGAAGGGGCGCTCATATACCCAGCCCAGATCGAGGACCCAACCACCCCATGGGTAGGCTGGGTTGACTATCCTGGTCACCGACACTGGTGGGATCCATTGTAGGCCAACCCGCAGCAATGACATCCAGTATGGAGGTCCTCCCTGTACCATCACCAAAGAGAGCACATGTCCTCCCCACTCCCAAGATCAGCATGGAGGTCCTCCCCATGCCACCATCAATCTGAGCGAAGGTCCTCCCTACTACATTGACACTCAGTACAAAAGCCTCTTCCACACCCATGACCTCAGGTATGGAGCTGTTACTCCTATAACAAGTCACTGATGTGAAGATGCTACCCATCCAGTCAACCGTCAGTGTGGGGATATTCCCCATTTCATTACAACAACCGACGAAGTTCCTCCTCATCCTAGAAATTAGAGAAGCGGAGGTTTGCCTCGCTTCATTGGAAACCAACACAGAGGTCCTACCAGTGTCCAACTTGACCAGTACAAGGACCTTCCTCATACCGACACTGCTAAAGGAAATAAGCACGGAGGCCCTAGCCATGATCCCACTAGCTCTAGTGGAGGTCCTACTCATTCCAACACTTCCTGTGGAGATTCCCTCAACGCGTTATCCATTGGACATGAAGGTCCTCCCCATGTTCCCTTTGACATTTTTCTAGGTGATCCTCGCACCCCAGCTCACCCAAGAGGAAGTACTCTCCTTCCTAGCATCAGCTCGACCGAAGGTCTAGCTCAAGCCAAAAATCTAACCTGTCCCGAAAATCCACCCCGGGGTAAGAGGGTGGGTCACCAATGCCATAAGAAGACCAAGATGTTTCAGATCATGATCAAACCCATCTGCTTCTTAGATTCTGAGGTGGATTGCAATTCAGAAATGGAACCCTCACCTCGATCCTCTATGTCAAGGGCTGGGGTAGGAATGAGGCGCATAAGCCTAATCCTTCCGGAATGTGAGGTCCATCAGATTACTGCATCCCTCTACAGATACATCTAGGAGGAGGAAGATTTTTCCTCTTCCCAATGCCTGGCCATGCAATCCTCCCTATCATCAATAGGGTTATTCTCTACCTCGACCAGAGATCATGGAGAGTTATTCTGGAGAATGATAAAGGGTGAAAAAACAGAATGTCCCACCAAAAATAACCGCAACCCCTACACTAGAAGATGAGGTCTCCAGTCTGTCTTACCGAGACGTAGTGTCTCAGTTGTTGCATTCATCGCAGGACAACCCAAGATGCGGTGGCTTATCAGTTCATTTGCCATATTCTCCACCGGCCAGTCTACCGTATTAGTGGTCTGCTTCAGCGTCATTACCAGTCCCACAACCACCCCCATTTGATGAGTGGGGAAACAAAGGCCCAGATCTTGAGTCCGATCCAAGGATATTTTTGGGACATTCTTGCAGTGGACCATTTCCCAGAGATATTATGGCCAAATGCAACCACAAACTATAGTGGGTCGGAATCAATTACTCAGAAGAAAGTTTCACGTTTCCATAAAAAACTATAGCAGACACACTTACATCTCCATTATCAGTGAGTGGATTACCCCAAGAGTCAATCACATTTTGAAGATATTGACTAGAAATGTCGTATGGTCGACTTGGTTGCGCTCTCTATGGCCTAGCACCCTGAGTCACCCGATCTCCACCAGACCCTCTAATAACGATGAGTTCAGAGCTTTAAGGTGCTCCGAAGAATTATAATGGAGGCTTATCCCCACATTCAGGCCTGTGGTTGGGGGTAATATGTTTCCCTCCATTTCAGTTCTATCCGATTCCCTCCTGACTTTCTAGGCGATAGTGAGGATATGCCTCCAGGTAGAGTTGTGGTTAACATGGCCGATCTATCAGAAGAATAGACTGAGATAGAGCTCCCTAGATAGAAATTACCCCTTGTGGGAGTTCCACACCTATTAGATCCACTAGGAAGGGTTACTCACAAGAAGATAATTCTAGTGGGTCTTCCCGTTCCCATCGAGTCATTGGTCCTCATCCAGAATCCCAATATGGTCAAAGAGTATCTTAGGGCCGTCAAACCCTATGAATCGTCCGAATCAGTGCATAATATAGAAGATGATCCCGAAAAGATCGCATTGCATCAACAGATCATGGATCACAAAAAGATGGTTGATGAACTCCTCACGAAATGTGCTGCGGAGCGGCGACTAGACTACAGTGATCCTCACCCATGGCAGCATGGGAAAGTACAACAGTCCCCTGACGAGTTTCCTATGGGTGAACTTGACCATCCTGCCCACATAGATAGGATAAAAACTGAAGATTATGGAAAGAGGGTGTGGTATGTGTCACCAAATCCACCTAAACGATGCGATAATCCTTGGGACCCAGCTCAGGTTCCCCCAGCCGCTCTACAGGTCATCCTGCCAGCCACTCCACAAGCCGCTGGGCCTACTTATCATGTTAAAGAACCTTACAATGAACTAGTGTCTAAGGGCCCTCATGAAGATAGGATTACCCACCCAGATAATCCGATGGTGGTGCTCATTGCTTGTCTTGAGGTATTGGAAACTCGACAGGTGGAAATCTCACCTGATGGAAAGCCATATCCGATGTGGGTTGATGATATGCCAGCACCCATGGGTTTTGGAAACCCCACCTTTTCACCTTTTAATGGGACAGGTGATCCACTGTATCATTTGGCCCACTTCATCTCAAGGCGTGGACCCATGATTGGAACTCCATCACAGCAAGAGGCCGCCAAAATCTGGTGTTTCGTATAGACATTAGAAGGGCCTGCATTTGTCTGGTACAACCAGCTACCCATTGGGTCAGTCACCAACTCAGAAGATCTCTGTAGACAATTCCTTTACCAGTTCAGCTATACAACCCAGAAGACGAGTATTTTAGACCTCTTCAAGTGAAAGCAGAGGCCTAACGAGTGTGTCGCGGACTTTATCACATGGTGGAAAGACCTTACCTATTCCCTAGGCATGCCGCTGACTCAGGAAAAACTGCTGAAAATGTGTGTGGGGAATGTCAAAACTGAACTGGTCCCCTATCTCATTACTCAGAATTACCCTGAGGGATTTCAGGATTTCTCTGATAAGGCCCAGTGTCTAAAGGAAGCCTTGCAACAGGCCAAGAAGGCACGTCTGTTGCCTCCTGCAGTTCATGTGAGAAGGGACGCTAAGGCTGAGCCTACCATAGTGGACCAAATAGAGGCCCCCAAAAAACTAGATTTATTACTAGTGGAGCCACCTCTATTTCCTCGTAGAATCCCGCCACCTCATGCGTAGTCTCTGGCCTAGCAGCGCCCACCTCAGAATCGATAAGTGACCCCGTATAACGTTCCACCACCATCTAGGCGAGATAACTAGGTTCCACCTCATCGACAGGCTCCTCTAGCCCCTCATGAGTGCCAGGCTCCTATATCCCCCATCCCAGTCAGGAGAAACCATACCTACTCATTCAACGAGTCTTAGGTCCCTGGCTATTTATGAAGTGCCTTGGAATAGGGAATTCTACAATTGCCCGAATGCAAGAGTCCCAAAGAGGCGGATCTCAATGATCACCACAACTACTACCCCTATCACCGAATCCTGGGGAACACCCTCAAATGGTGCTATATGTTTAAAGACTGGATTCAAGACCAGGTTAAAAAAACCATAGTCAGGTTAGGCCTAGCTCTAGCATAGGTGGCATGTGTATTCGTGAATCCAGATAGCGGTAGTGACAACGAAGGTGAGTGGCATCAGATTCCTAACCGTGGGTCCCAAAAGTATGACGACTGGATGGCTCGTAAGGAAGTCACTTGTGCCCATGGTATTATCTATGCACGTATGAATCGACCTGAGCCTTCAGAATATTCCACGTCACCTATAACCACTATTTATGCATTGACGTCTCGACCTCCCTCTTCTCAAAAGAGCAAGCATCAGCGACGCAATGGAAAACAAATCCCCCCATCGATGCCATTGTCACCCCGTACTCTCGGTTAATTCATACCCCTAGAGATGGAGATTCCCCCTAGAATCCGTCCAGTGGTGGGGTATTCTTCAAGTGATGATCAAGGGTACGATTTAGTTAAAAAAATGGAGTTGGTAAACCCCAACATGTTTCTTGAAGATGAGGAGCGCCAGATAGATACTCTTGACATACTTAGCTATCGCCAGCGTAGATGAAGCCATGAATATATGTGTCATTGGAATGCCTAGGTTAATAATTATAGACAATATGTGCATGCCACCAAAACCATAAAGTAGGCCCAACACAGAGCTCATCATGCACAACCCTCTCATCCAGTGTCATTAGGTCCGCCTTCATCGCCGTTTGTGTTACTTGATTAGGAAAAGCCTCCCCGACCACGCTGTGATCAGCCACGCTCTGTTACGGACCAACCTCATCCATATAGCCTATATATGGTAGTCACTTGACGAGCTTCAACTAGCGAGCAACGAGACATTCCTAACACCAATCAGCCTCCGGTTCATCTGGAATGGCCTGTCATACCCCCTGCCCCAGAACGACCTCCTGTAAGAAAAAGTTCATGCTTGACACGAAAGTATGATATCCTTAATCATATTTCCAGAATTCCTGTGAGGCTCTCTATCCTTGAGGATCCTCTCCTATCATTGTATATGCGTGAATCCCTCGCTGAGGCTTTAAGAAACCCTCTCTATTTTGAGACGGAGGTAGAATCTGTAGAAGCCTTCCATGATGAGGCAGTCAAGCATAATGAATGTTATTCCATTATCTCTTTCTCTAGAGAAGATGAAGGCTATCCCATATAGAGGAACATCTGCCCAATGTACATCATTGGACACTTCAATGGAGTGGAGGTTTGCCACTGTCTTGTCGATATAGGGTCAGGGATCAACCTAATCCTGACTTGAACCCTCCAAAAAATGGGGCTCTTCGAGGATGATCTGAGTCCCTCCGACCTGAAAATTCAAGGTTATGATAGGATGAAACAAACACTTATTGGTAAGATCTACCTGAAGACAAAATTTTCCAGCCTGGTAGCTAGCACCGAGTTCATGGTTGTCTCTCAGGACATCGCTTACAATGAATTGATGGGTAGTCTATGGCTTCAACTACATGCAACGGTCCCTTCATCATATCACCAATGCCTTAAGTACTAACATAATGGTCGAGTGGGAGTTCTCCAAGGTGACACATCTCCCTTTTCCTCTTGTGAATCCCGCTACCGATACTGACTGTTACAAGAGAAAGGACAACCAGATTCAGGCTAACGAGGTTGAACATGCTACGGCTACGACCGACCCGTGGACAGACCTGGATGATGCCTACATTTTTTTGATCCACTAATTGGAGGCCATAATCCTGGATCCAGGGAAATGCTTTGTTTTTTATTGAAATATGGGGAAGAATGTTCCCAAGTATATACGACACCAGAAGATCACCTCGTATTCCTACACAAACTTGGCTCGGGTAATCCTAGATCCCCCCACTCCTATAATGTATTGGGATGTCCACCCCATGGAAACGACAATACATCATACTTTCTTGTTTCGCTGGGCTGGGATAAACTATCTCAAACCAACACACCACTATTTCTTTTATATAATAAAGTGTGGCCTCTTGGGTTGAATACCAGATGAGATCAGATCAACAACCTTCATCGTTATGGTTTCGACAACACAAGAGTCCCCTGATGCAGTGTGTTCCGCCGCTCAAGCTGGCACCAGCTTCCCATCAGGATCTGTTGACTTAGAGGAATATCCTCCCACTAAGGATCCCTCCTCCATATGTGAAGAAGAGTATTTGAAAGATGCACCTCCCATTTTTTAGGAGGACATCTCTTCCACGGTCGATGAATTGGTATAGGTGAACCTCGATAGCCAGATGGATCCAAAACCCACATTAATCAATGCCTCTATGCCTATCGAAGATAAATAGTAGTATGTGGACTTATTAAATAAGAATTATGATGTATTTTCCTAGAGTTATAATGAGATTCCAGGACTAGATCCGTAGGTCGCTGTCAACTGCCTCGGTCTTCCAGCAAATCATCGTGGGTTCAAACAGCCTCCCAGAAAGATGCATCCTTATAACAGTTCCTTGGTCGAGGCCGAGGTTGATAGGATCATCAGATCCAAATTCATCAAGGAGGTCCAATACCCTATATGTTTATCTAACATTTTGACCATTAGAAAAAAGAACGGACAGATCATAGTCTGCATCGACTTTCGGGATCTCAACCATCACTATCCTAAGGATGATTTTCCCCTTCCCATGACGGAACTATTGACTGATTCCACCATTGGGTTTTAGGCTCTCTCATTCATGGATGGGTATTCCAGGTATAAAAAAATTTGAATGTCCCCTGAGGATGAAGATTCTACAACCTTCATGGCACCATAAGGTACTTTTTTCTACCAGGTAATGCCCTTCGGTCTAAAGAATGTAGGTGCCACCTATCAGCATGCCATGCATCATATATTTAAGCTGATCCTTGAGACATTGATGAAATTCTACATGGATGACCTGGTGGTCAAATATCTCCAGCATCAGGACCATCTCAAAGACATTGAGAAAGTGTTTGACTTCCTCTATTCTCACAATCTGAAGATGAACCCATTGAAGTGTGCCTTTGGGGTCACATCCAGAAAGTTTATCAGCTTCGTTGTCAGATATAGAGGCATCAATATCAATCCATAGAAGATTAAGGTCATCAGTCAGATGTCTCCTTCGAACAACATTCGGGAGCTGTGAGGTTTTCAATTCCACTTGGCCTACATATGCCGATTCATCGCGAATTTTGCTGGAAAGTGTAATCCATTTTCTCGGCTCATGAATAAAGGAACATTCAATCAGTGGGATGAGAAATGTAAGACTTATTTCGAGGAAATCAAGTAGCACCTATTACAACCTCTGGTCCTGATGCCACCTGTTTACAAAAACCACTGTTCCTTTATGTGACTGCCCTAGAATGATCTCTCGGCGCCCTTATTTCTTAGAAGAACAATAAGGGAACGGAGAAAATTCTATAATATCTTAGCTTCATGCTCCTTGATATGGAGAAAAGATACTTTTCTATCGAGAAAATCTGCCTTGTGTTGGTATTTGCATTGTATAAATTACGACATTACTTGAAGCACCATGAGATACATCTAGTGTCCCGAGTAGACCCACTGAAGTATATCCTGAACCGCCCCATTTTGACAGGCCATCTAGCTCAGTGGGAAGTGATCTTCTAGTAGTTTGACATCAGGTTTTTCCCCCAGAAGTCCATCAAGGGACATGAGTTGGCATAATTCTGTGCCACCCATCCAGCTCTCACGGACCAGTCTTTGGATCTTGATTTTCTCGATGAGGCAATCATCTCGATAAACCAAGCCATTATGTGTTGGAAAATACATTTTGATGATGCTTCTTGAATCCCTACTGGTAGAAGACTCAATGACCCCAGACTCAACAAAGTGTTCCTAGGTATCATCTTCATCATGCCAGCACAAGCCGTTCTACCATATTCATTCCTGTTGTCATAATGTTGTACCAACAATGAGGTAGAGTACTAGGCTCTCATCACTGAACTCAAGTTGGCCCTTGAGATTGATTTTCCCCACTTGCATGTGAAAGGGGACTTCAAACTAGTCATCAAGATGATCAATGGTGAATATGTCGTCAGGAAGCCAGAGCTCATGCCACTATTGGAACACACCCTCCAACTGATGGACCAATTCTAGTCTTGACCAGAAGTTGCCCATGTCCCTCGATCCCAGAACGGTCGAGCTGATGCCTTGGATCACCTGGCTGCATCTCTTGAAGATCCTGATCCGGATGATTTGATTATCCATGTGGAACACCAGAGAGTCATTACCCCCGCCACTCCGGCTGATGATGATAGCCCACATGTAGGCCACCTTACCATTGATGCCTCCATATAAGGGTCCCCAGGTCCCCCTGATGTAGTATTAGAAGTGAATCCCAACTAGAGTACCCCCTTTATCGAGTACCTCTAGCACGAAAATCTCCCAGTAGATTGAACTGAGGGAGATCAAGTCCGACATCACACATTATATTTTACCCTCTAGAGTGGTCCTATTATTGAGAGGATCCTCTACAAACTTGGGTTTGATGGGGTTATCCTCCATTGCATACAAGGAGGTGAGATTTCTCAGGTCATGCAGGAGGTTCATGCCAATTCTTGTGGGGATCATCAGACAGGGCCAAAACTATCCCACAATATTCAGAGACTGGGGTATTTTTGGTCCACCATGATTTGTGACTATATCGAGTTTTCCAAGAGGTTCCATGCATGCCAAATCCATGCTAAATTTGTGCATCATCCACCAGAGCCTCTCCACAATACCTAGTAATCTTGCCCCTTTGCGGTCTAGGGACTCGATGTCATGGGACCATATCCACTGGTGATAGCTTGCCGGTGCAGGTTCATCATGACCGCTATAGATTTCTTTTCCAAGTGGGAAGAGGCAGTTCTGCTTGAGGAGGTCAAGGCCCATTCTATCGTTGAATTTGCGAGCTCCAACATCATCTACCGATTTGGAGTCCCTCACGTCGTCCTCACTAATAACGACACCAACTTCTGGGCATCCGAGTTGAAGAAATTGTACACCAAGTAAAACATCCATTATAACCATACCTCCTGCTATCACGCACAGAAAAATGGGCAGATCTAGGCGTTCAACAAAACCCTCTCTAACATCCTACAGAAAATGGTTGTTCAGAACAAGATGATTTGGTCGGACAAACTCCCCAACACACTCTGGGCCTATAGGACAATGACTCACAATTCCACAAAAGTGACCCCATACTCCCTGGTGTACAGAACGGAGACCATCCTGCCCATCGAGATTTAGTTTCCTTCATTACACACAACTGTTTACGATTAGCAAACACCAGATAAGGCAGTTGAAGTCTATCTAGCTAAACTAGAAGCGCTCGACGAGAACAGGCTTTGTGCCTTGCACAATCTAGAAAGGCATCAGAACAAGATAACTAGATATTTCAACAATAAAGTTCACCTCCTCTCTTTCTTTCAAGGTAAAATGGTGTTGGATTTGAGAACGCCGATGATACCCGGTAGGAAACCACCCAAACTAGAGACCAAATGGGAAGGATCTTACATCATTCACAAGGTTTACCCCAATGGAGTGTACTCCCTGGTCACCATAAATGGTGAGCATATAAATCCTCCCACCAATGAAAAATTAATCAATAAATACTTTTCCTGTGTAAACGGTCCCACATTACCATAAGCTATGACGTCTTTACCGCAAAACGTTAAAATGCGCGATCCATTCAAGCTGAAGAACGTAAAACTGCCCTATAGTAGTCCAACATGACAATAAACTACAAGATGTTTCAATCTCTATGACCTTAAACTAATATCTCCCCATATCCATCGTCCCACAAGATGTTAAACTACATATTCAAGAACTACATGTGGCTTGATTCCCATCCTCATGGGATATGTAGGAACACTCAGATGCCTTATCTTAGAGTCTAGCCCCTAAACTCTTCTCTTTGAATACCCCCTGGGTTTAGTTCTCTTGGAAGATCCCACATGGTTTAGTGTAGGATTTTTTGGCCCCACTCATTTTGGGGTTACGATGGTCACACCATGTGCCCTCCCTAATCCTTCTATCCTCCCATGTCCTCACCACACGATGTTAAACTGCATGGAACTTTCAGAACTATGTATGGTTTGATTCCCATCCCCATGAGATACATAGGAACGCATTGACATTTTGTTTGTAAGCCCAGCCCCAAACTTCAAGAAATACCCTTGGGTTGAAACACATGGTGTGGTGCATGATTTTTTCCTTCATTCACGTCGAGTTCATCATGACTTTACCATGTATCCCTCTCCTCAGAGATCTACACCTCTTTCATCATCTCACATGACATTAAAATGCATAGGCATATTCATGCTTCACACATCCCCTTTATTTGGGTCTTCATCATATTTCACATCCAAAAGAACCCCTGAACGACATGAATTCTAGGCCCTAGGGATCTCCTTCCATTTTGGGCCAATGTCCTTGAGGATCTCGAACGACAAATTGATACAAGTCTAGCGTTGCGAATATGGTCAGTAGTCGACACTCATTTGTTGTTCCCATTTCAGGTCTCACGATGTGGATGTTGTGTTTTGAATGTGGTCAATAGCTATAATCCATCATTAGCACCACACCATATGTCCCAAATATTGGGTGAAGTGGTTCATTTTGTCTTGCTATCCCTTCAAACATCCATCTTCATCAGGAAGGAGTGTCGATTTGGTTGGTATCAACCCTGCCTGATCCCATTATCTCATTTTCATACCCTTATATGTTGGGGAGAGCCTGATCCTATTCCTTTGTTTTCTACACTGAGCATTGCTCACATGGGCTTAGGATCTTTGGTAAGGAAATACCCACATAAAGGGTTTTTTTCTCTATGGTCTGAGCTCTATGACCTTAAACCAAGATCATTCACCATCCTCACCGCAAGGCGTTAAACTGAAAGCTGGCTGGAACTTCCCATATTAGGTCCCTCAACCTTTTCGGACCCATGGCTCAAGTTCTCATTTAGGGTTATGCGGTGTGGTATAGACTCCATGTCCTCATTCATGTCATGCTATTTTTTCCACGCTACACATATCCCCTTGATACATACCTCCTTTATCCCACGTCCTGGCCGCATGATGTAAAACTGCACAACATCTTCCAGAACTACATGTGGATTGATTCCCTTCCTCATGGGATATGTAGGACTGCCCAGACGTTTAGTCTTCAGGTCCAACCTTATTTCTTAGAAACCTCCTAATCTTTCAGACCCCCTGGCTTGAGTTCCTAGAGAGGAGGTATATGGTGTGTTATGGGCTTATATCCTCATTCACGTCGGGTTTGTAACATCCATACCACATACCTATCCCTCTTGAGATCTCTTCACCCCCTATTCTAGAATCATCTTTTTTGAGTTATATTCTCTTTAGATGGCCCCCTCAACCCTCTTTGGTGGTTCACCAATGTTCCCAGGAGCACTCTGGCTCAGGACCTAGAGTGTTGGATTCTACATAGACATGTTATTGCCCATTTTCATGCTTCATGTTCCCCTTCATTTGTGATTTCATCATCTTTCACTTTTGAAAGGACCCCAAACGAAATGGATGCTAGGTCCCAGTGATCTTCTACCGCCTTGAGCTAACACCCCCAAGAATTTTGAACGACAAATTGATACAAGTCCCACGTTTCCAATATTGTCAGCGGTCGATGCTCATTTGTTGTTCCAATTTCAGGTCACACGATGTGGATGCTATGTTTCAAACACAGTCAATAGTTATCCTCCATCATCACACCACCCCCATCAAGCCCTAAATATTGGTTTCATGATTCACATCCTTTTCCACTCCATCATTTCCAAGTGTAATTTTGACACTCTTGGTTCTATCCCTCAGTGCGCGTTTTCTCGTTAAGAGGACAAAGCCACAATGAGGTGTCATTCAGGGCTCCACACCGTTTTACCTTTTCATGTATTTCACATGTTTCAAAGACATTCTCCACCCTTATTTCCCACATCAAGCATAGATCACATGGGCTTAGGGATTTAGTTGAGGTTTGAGCCCATTTGGAAGAGTCTCGCTTCTCTATGGTCTAAGCTCTAAGACCTTAAAACTAAGATCTCTCCAAGTCCTTAATACAAGACAAAAAACTTCACGACACTCCTAGAAATACATACAGCTTGATTCCCATCCTCATGGGATACGTAGGAATGCCCGAGCATCTTGTCCTCAGGTCCATCTTAGGTTCCACTAATTACCTATTCTGTTCGGACTTTTGGCCCCGAATTTCATAGGATTGTGTGGTGTGGCATGTGTGGGATTATGTCCTCATTCATGTCGGGTTTTAAATATCCGCACCACATACTCACCTTCTAGGAGCTAGTCTCTCCTACCTTTCATCCCGTATGATGTTAAACTGCACTCTCAAAACAGAACTACGTATGAATTGATTCCCATCCTCATGGGATACATATAAACACCCATACATCTCATCTTTGGGTTCATCCCCATATTCTATAACCTTTTCTAGACCCAACCTGAGGTTTCTTCCTTGGAATCGTGCGTGGTGTGATGTGGACCTCATCCTCATTCATGTCGGGTATGCTTTATCACGCCATGCACATTCCCCCCTAAAACCTAATTTCTTCTATATGTGTCCATGCCATATGACTTTAAACTATATTGCCTAGTCCCATATGACTTTAAACTATTGTGTCTTTACTGTAAGACGTTAAAATGCAGGGGTTGGTCCTATCATGCGATCCTAAACTATGACATTATCGTCCTGTCCGCATGATGAAAAATGGAACCACATTGTGATGTCCTCACTCTAGGGGACATCATGTTTGGTAGAGTTTATCCACCATACCATTTTTCAATGCCTACACATGGCTTGATTCTGGTAGAGACGCCTGTATTCCCTGTCTTAGGTTTATCGCTTCACAAAAAAACACACACACATCCATACTAAACGAAAAACAAGATCCATCAAATGCCACCTCTTTTGGTGTGTGGGTCAGACCCTCACGACAGTATTTTCCTTGGCATTGGTACCCTACCATGAAACTTCTAGAACTATGTACATCTTGATCCCCATCATGATGGGGTATGTAGAAATGCCCATGCACTTTACCTCGGGCATAACCCAACTTTCATTTTTGGTATGTCGACCTAAAACCTCTCTAGGGAGCATGTGGTGTGATATGGGCACATGTCCTCATTCATGCCGGGTTTTGTAATTATCACACCATGTGCCTCCCTCCCTCCTTTCAATCCAGGGTCTGAGCTATAAGACCTTAAAACTAAGATCCAACCATCCCTGTCGCAGGACACTAAACTTCACAACACTTCTAGAACTATGCAAGGCTTGATTCCCATCCTCATGGGATATGTAGGAATTCACAGACATTCTGTTTGTGGGTCCAACCCAAGGAATCTTAAATCCTGCCCCCCTTGGACTGAACTATTTTGGGAGCATGTGGTGTGGTGAGTACCTCTTGGGCTCTCAACCAGGTCCCCTCTAAATGGTCCACTCTATGACCTTAAGTTAAGTGATTTCGACACCATGACCCTTGTCCTTGGAAAGGGATTCAACCTCCTCTATATGACACATCTTATTAGCGTACTTGAATGCGTTGTGTAAAAGAACCCAAAATATGGATATATGGAATAAATATTGGCATAAAATGGATTTATGACATGTGAACAGGTCATTTTGGTCCTTTTTATTAAGGTTTAGTCCCTTATTAAGCTTAATCATACATTAATCACCATAATTAATTTTAATCACATTCACTAATCATTTTGGTCAAAAAATTAAGTTGATCTTATTAGACCACAAATATCACACTGATTACAACTATGTATGTCGGATTTTCAAAATCCAAATCGAATAATTGGGAAAATTAAGATTAACGCTAATCCCATAGACGGGGTGAAATAATGGTTTTTTAAGTAGAAAAATGTTCAAAAGTTTGTTAAGTTTTTATATTCAATTTCAATATAAAATTGATTCTAAAAAACTTAATTGTATAAATGGATGTATAATTGATCTAATTTGACTCTAAAAAAAATATAAAATATAATTTATCACTAATAATTATTTAAACAAGAGGGTGGGTTTTAACTAAAATGCAATAGTTTTCACTATTTGTCAAAAAATGAAGTTTTTTCATAAAAAATCCCAAAAATTCACCCTAGGTTAATTTAGACTTCAAAAATGATTTTTATTTTACAAAATAAAATTAATAAAAGTGTCTAAATTGAGTTTTAAAATTGGTTTTCCCTTAAAATATGATAAAATTCGGTCTTGCGTGTAGCGCAAGCTAACTCAGTGTTGTGTATACTGTAAGCTAAACTAAGTGTTGCGTGTAGTGAATGATAAAATTGGTTCTGAATATATCGAAATAAAAAAAATAAGATAATCTATTTTCAATGTTGAAAAATATCAAAAAAATTAATTAAATCGAAAAAAAATATTTCACAAAATCTCAGGGTGTTACATTCTACCCCCCTTAAAATGAATTTCTCCCTCAAAATTCATATGTGTTATCAAAGGTTTAATACTTGAAAGTTTCATTAATATAAACCCACATAGTAAAAATGAATACTAAAACTTACCTTGAAAATTTAATATTAGAACCATAATGGTTACCCAAAGTAACTCGTAACGAGATTTCCACATAGGAGAACATAGGTGGGAAGTAAAAACATGGACATGAAAGAAAAATCTAACTATCAAGTTTTGATGGAGAGTGATAGAGAACAAGGTTAGGAGAAAGTTAACAACCAAAAAGCCATAAATCTACGACGAACTAAGGAAACATCTAATTCATCAAAAATGGAGGTACTAGGATAACATTTTTGGTTTCAATATCAGTTTTTCATAAAGTTTAAGAATTTTCATTAAAAGATATACTTTTATGATATCTGGACAACATCACCCATTTATTCTTAATTTATCCACTTAACCTCTTTCTATAAAAGGAAAGGTGACTATTTTCATTCTCAAAGTACTAACAGATCATGAGATCCATGATATGCCATCCCATTTGTCATCAGTTATCATAAACACAAAGTAGTTTGAACAAGCTATCTAATATGCATAAATCCTCATATAGAGAGATAACAATTTAATCTTACTCACTTAATATATTGTTTAAATTAAACATTCCATAAATGGTTAACCTCATAAACCCTCTAAAATATGGAAATTAAAGGATTTAAAAATAATTTTATGAAATTAGCTTAACATTGATCCCCCATATATCACAAAGTACCACCTAGCTTTCACATTTCATACATATGAATAACCTCATCATGTATTACCTTGAAACATGGTAATTACCATAAATAATTTTAGAAAACATGTATTCTTATTCATTCCAATGACTAATGGATATATTCTTTAAATCCAAGAAGTTATAAACATCATCCTTGCTGACATAGAACACTTTTTCAATAATCAGTTCTAGGGTAATCCGTACCACCCAATTTACTTATTCATATCCAACATATATTTATCCAAATATCATTATCTCAATACCATACATTAATTAAGGTTTAATTTCCCTTAAATAAAAATATCACCATCCCATGAAATCACTTGTCTATGTCATTATCAACATTCAACACGTCCTTTTTAGTCCTTAATGATAACTTATATCAAATATACTTATATATTTCATGATTCATATAACATAATATTTGAATTCCAAAACATAAATACTTCATTAGTCTAACATTTTCTTAGACCATTAATCAGGTTTCATCAACTTATTCCTCAATACCACTTTCCTAGAATATGAAATATGAACCATGTATTAAGGTTCCTCAACATCAAACCAATCATGCTTCTTACGATTAATGTAAACAATACTGGAAGAACATCACTTACCTTTCACATGTCTTTTGCGGTCTCTTTATATTAAAAATTATAACCAATACCTACACCACCTTCTTGATTATTTTTATGAGATTTACACTTGGGAAATATATTTTCATAATTCATATACTTTCCATATATGAAACATTCAATGTTTAACCAAATTACCTATAGTTCTCTCTAATGACTAAAATAAGAAATCATAGTGTGAGAAACATTTATCATAATGGGATACCATATAATCATGACTAAGTACTTTTAGATAACTAGATTATGTATCCTACTACTTTAAATCTATTATTAGATTTATCCCAAGTTATTCATAATCAACTTCAATTTAAATCTTTCATGATGGTTTGTGAAGATTTTGTGAATTCCCGAAGCATATCCCCCAGGAGTGTCAAACCAGGTGTGCAACAAAGCCCATTGCCATGTATCAGATTACCCTAAGTCAGACATGGGACATCTTGTTAGAGTTTTTACCCCTAGGTAAATCTATTATAGATCCACATACACTTGTAGTATATAGACAAAAATGTATTTCTAAGAAACCACTCACTCTATCCATTACCAAAAATTCCAGGGCATTTTCCAAAAATGTTAACTCATCCTTATACTTATCCTCAGAGACATCCCTAGGCATATCCTTAGAAATATACCTTGGGATATCACTAAAGTTTTATCATCCTAGTTTCCAAAGGTTGACTAAACATTTCCTATTATACCAACTATAGTGACCCATTCTTGACATACATGGATATTACATCATTTTAGATGAATATTCAGTACATTACAAAAACACATTCCTGAGGAGCATAATAGTTTAGTGTCTTTGGAAACATGGAAATAAAATCTTCTATCCTAGTGAAATGTACTCAAAATATCACATAATTATCTCCACCTTTAGTACTTCTACCAAAAACCCTTCTTCATACCCTGAGGAAAGGAAATATAATAAAGGGGTGAGTTGAGATGCTCAGTAAGGGTAAATAAAGGAAATTCATAAGCATAACATAAAAAAGGGTATGGAACTTGAGTATAACATTTTATGATCATGCCATGACTGAAACGCCCGAAGGATTCAATTTTTATTAATTTTGGATAGGCCCCCTTTTAAGGAAAAAGGGGTAAACCTTACATAACTTCAAGGACATACAAACATCAACATAAAACGAATGTCAAAGCCCAAAACAAAGCTACTAAGAATTAACCCTCCCCATGATCATCATCAGTATGGAACCTCCACTAGTGCGTGACAGTTCAATAATCCGTCCCGTGAAAAGGTGCATGGGCCCAGTACCGATGGCAGAGCCATACCCTCTCAAACAACTAAATATGAAAAGTACAACACAATGAAAGAACCTGATCTAATCTTCATCTGGGGAAAATCCTAGTAGAAAGTCTGGAAGAAGCATCTAAAATTCATAAAAACTTGTTGCCCAGATCCCCTCACACTGCAAAAAACACCATAACATCATATCCATGGAAACAACATCATTTCCCATACTTCATCCAAACAATAAACAACATCACCATCACTGATCAACTCAAACTGTATAACCAATAACCTGAACACCAGTAGCTCAACCAAGAATAACGAAATCCAGAAAAAAAGTGTACCAAGACAAAATCCCAGCATCAATCGGCCACTAGCCGATCCAAATCAACAGCCAAAACAAGCAGAAACTAGAAGAGAAGCAAATGCTGAGAACATATATCCGACCAGCACCAAAACCTCAACCAGCGCACGAATCAAAGCCGAAGCACAATCAAGCCTCACACCAAACCAAATACGAAATCAAGAAACAAAAAACGAAAAACATCACCAGCACTTCAAAGGCCCGCTGAAAGACAAATCCTGTTGCTTCCATCCTAGTAACACACAGAGATCACGACAAACCAGACATCGCACACGAGGAAACCGAGGTGAAACTCTCAGGCTACAAAAGCTGGAACTCGGCCATGGACCAGAACCGTGCCGCCTTTAGAAACCCTATCTGGAGAAAAAGGAGTTTGGAGAGGTGAGGCAAGCAGCGGTGCGAATAATTGAGATGACCGAGTCCACAAAGTCCTCAACTCCTTCGCAACCGAGGATTCACCGCCCCGAAACCCATCGAGTATGAGGAAGGAGGCTCCACACAAACCTTAGGCTAAGGAGGCGGCGACGAGAGGAGGAGAACGCTCAGAGCCCCTTACGGGCTCATCCCAGTTCCTACAATGATGATCATGCCATGAATATTAGAGAACATATTAAGGAATGGAAGTTCATAAGACATGAATCATAAGGAAATAAAGAACATAGTCCAAGTAATCATAACATAGGAACATACATGGAATTTATGGCATACACATTGGTTTATAACATTGTGAACATGTATAAGTAGAAACAAGCTCACCCATTAAGTTAAGGACATGGAATTAGGCCCCAACATCAACTTATGGACATGCAACCAAGTCCATGCATAACATTGTGAACATGTAATCATGTTCACTCATAAACTTATGAACATGAAACCAAGTCCATGCTTAATATTGTGAATGTGTAATAAGGTTTACACATTGCCTAATGGACATGAAACCAAGTCCATTCATAGAATTTTGAACATGTAATCAGGTTCACACATAACATTACAAACATGTAATCAGGTTCATGCATAAACTTATGGACATGCAACTAGTTCCATGCATAAAATTGTGAACATGTAATAAGGTTCACTCATAACATTGTGAACATTTAATCAGGTTCACACAAAAACTTATGGAAATGAAACCATGTCCATGTATAACATTTTGAACATGTAATCAGGTTCACGCATAAAATTTATAATCATGAGTCATCCATCGTTACCCAATGCATTTGAGGGAGATATATGTACCAACCATATCATAATAAAATCATTCATACATGTTCCACAAGATAATAAAACATTCATTATATCAAGACCCATAAAAAGTCATAGGTTTTATAAACATAAAATAATGACCCATGAAATGAAATGGGTATAATTAACATTTCATCACATCATAACATATGGAAAAGATATAGGTTTCATAACCATTTCATCAAAGCATAACCCGTGAAAAGAAGCAGTTTTCCTAAATATGTAACTCATGAAATGGAAATAGACTTCATAAAGACCATGACATTAAGAATAACCCATTCATAGAAGAGATGTGAATGGATCCTTTAGATAATTTCCTAGAAGGTAATGAGTAACATCAAGTAATTTCATCTTAGATAGAAAATAATTTTTAAATATATTTTAAAAACATTTCTTGAGGAAAATACTCTTTCTTCTTTGAAAAGAAATTTTTTACAATATAAAACCTTTTGAAAACCTTTTTCATTGAAAATAGGTTTGAAAACATATAAATGAATATTTTAAAACAATAAAAAAAATTTAAATCCTTTTTCCTTGAAAATTATCTTCAAGGATCTTTTGAAGTTTTTTTTTATTTTTTTTTTCAAAAACATGGTTTTTTAAATAAAATAGATTTCTGACTGAAGAGAGAGATAGTCATATTTTACTTAAAAACATTATCTTAAGCACCAAAGAGTTTAAAAATGGTACTGACACATGAGGATATCTTGAAAAAATATATGATAAGTAAAATCATGAGTGTTATTGAGATATTGAACATAATATTTCATCAAAGGAAGCATAAACATAAACTATATCGAAAAGAGATGAAATTACCTCAATAGACTCTTATAACTCGAAAACCTGGGATCATAGTCTCCATGTAAGAAAATGAAATTACATGAAGATTAAGATATCATCAAAAGAAGTATATTCCTGATATAAAATGTAAAATTTAAGTATATACACCTCTAAAAAGAGTTTAGGTGTATAACAAAACATGAGTCTCAAAGAAGACAAATTGAGACAAAACATTTTTTCCGATTTGGTAACTTTTGAAACATAGACCACTATAAATAAGGATTATAAAATAGACATGTGAATACCCATAATTTTAATTTTAAAATACATATTATTCAATAATGTGCATTACATACACCACACAAAAGGAAAGGGTGGTTAACATAACATGAATCTCACAGAAATTAAAAGTTAGATGAAATCCCCTTACCTTGTGTCTTGGCTCTCGTCGTACTCATTCAAACCACATGTATAATAAATATAAATTTATTAAAAATCTTTTAAATAACCATATTATTATATCTAATACCATATATGGATTTATTACAACCTTATATTACCTTCTTGTAAATGATCCTATGTTAAGGTTTAATTTCGGGTAATATTCATTTTGTTCTTTGCATGTGTCATAATTTGTTATATCATTGGTTATTATAATTATATCAGGATTAAATAATATTAATAATGATATAAATATCCTGTATATACAGTGTATTTATATTATAATAATCTATATAATATATATGTATGAAAGGAAATACACTGTTCATGGAGACGATAATTCGTACGTACGCATGAATGCTGTTTCTGTTTTTAATTATCGTATTGAAAGAAAGTATATAAATGACATATGTGTATATATATATGTGTATATAAATGTGTATATATATTATATCATAATTATTATATCATGTATATCAAATAGGTTCATTAAACTCATCCTTAATACATTTCATGCGGCGTGTGAACGAATCACATCGCTTTGAGAGGGCGGTAGTCCACACTTCCTCAAACGAGATTATCATATTAACACCAATTGTAATGTAAATAGATGTGTGTTATAAAAGGAATAAATATGATTTATTACATAATAAATACAATATATTACATATATAAATAGAGTTTCCATCATAATGGCCACTATGATTGGTGGTAACTGAAAAATGAACAATCATCGTTTCGTGAGGTAGTAATTCTCCAAACACAGAAATAGTATGTTAGATATGCGTTATATGGAGGTGTGAGTAAGTTTTGGTCGAAAAATTAGCATAAAAAAATACTAGTATAATTAGGATACTGGAATTTTCACACAAGGATGGAATAAAGAGAGCATAGGGGGTGAAGAAAGAAAATAAAGGAAATGAGCTTGAGAGAAGACGTTACATTTAAATCGGGTAACTCCTTTTAGTTTGTGACAAAAGTATTAATTTAGAGTATTTATGAAAAAAGGTAGAATTATATGAGGAAGGGATGGAATTGGGGAGATTATTTGAGAAGAGGTTGGGTGAACCAAGGGGCTTGAGAGGTGTGATGAAGTGATAGAGTGATTTTCTTTTTTATAGTGGAGAGGGAGTGATACTATTGTAAATACCAAAAGTTGGGTGTTCTAACTTACCTAAAGCACATCAAAAATGGATAAATAATATATTATTGAGGAATAATGGTCGATTAAAACCTCCCCCACACAATATATGTTTATTTTAATAATTTGGTTCCTTAACTTATAAGATTCCCCAATTTTATCATTTTGGTTTTTATTATAGCATCTAGTTTTATAATCTAATTAATTTGACCATTAAGACTTAAAAAAAGTGAGATTTATTAGAAAATATATATACACTAAATTATTAATATGATATATAATTTATAAAATAAAATTCCCACGTGTTTTGGAAATTAATTTTAAAATAAGCGCACGTGACACACTAAAACACAACTTAAACCTAGTCCGTGTTAACAATATTTTTATGATATATGTGTCAAATTATAAAAGATAAATGGGTAAATTAATAGAAAATATATAATATTAATTTAAACATAGAAATAACTTGGAAGGCTATAGGATTTTATTAATTTTAAATCATTTAATAAAATTTCATTTGTTGTAAAGTAATAATAATGTCAAATTTGACATTATTTATTTAATGTTAATTTTAAAATATCAATATAATATTAGAATTAAAATATATTCGTTTTAAATATGTTTAATAAATTTATATAAATAAATAAATAAATAAAATAATTCAATCAATTAACTTCACTTTTAATATTTATGGTGTCATTTATTTTAGTTAATTATTAACTAAATAATCACTACATTGGCGTTTCTTAAGAATTTTAAGTAAAAATACCATCTATAAAAATTATTGATAAATTATTATGATAAAAATAACCCATATATATTTATAAAAGATATTATTAACCTAAAATATTATGTTTTGTACATATCTTAAAGTTTTGTAAAGTTTAATGGTAAGGAAAGTTTAGTTTTTGTCTTTTCCCTTACTTAACCTTTTATATTGGGAACTTCTATTTAATAATATCCAAATAACCCATAAATTTAGAACCATATGGGGATAAAGTATAAATATTTACATCCAAAGGATTTTGGAAGAGTATGAATATCATTTAGGTCATTTTTATTAAGGTTTAATCCCTTATTAAGCTTAATCATACCTTAATCACCATAATTAATTTTAATCAATTCACTAATCATTTTGGTCAAAAAATTATGTTGATCTTATTAGAAAAAATATATCATACTTATTAAAACTATGTATATAATATTTTCAAAATTCAAAAAATAGAAATTGAAAAATTAAGATTAACTCTAATCCTGTAGATGAGGCGAAATAAAGAGTTTTTTTAAAGTAGAAAAAACGTTCAAAAGTCTATTAAGTTTTTATATTCAATTTCAATGTAAAATTGATTATAATGAAATTAATTGTAAAAATGGATGTATAATTGATCTAATTTGACTCTAAAACAAATCTAAAACATAATTTATCATTAATAATTATTTTAAAAAAATGTGGTTTTTAACTAAAATGCAGTTGTTTTCACTATTCATAAAAAAATGTAGTTTCTCAAAAAAATCCCAAAAATTCAACCTAAGATAATTTCAATGTTATGAATTGAAAAATTATGTTTATTTTAAAAAATAAAATTAATAAAGTTGTCTAAATTATGTTTTAAAATAGGTTGGCACTTAAAATATGATAAGACCCGGTCTTGTGTGTACCGCAAGGTAACTCAGTGTTGCGTGTACCACAAGCTAAGCTAAGTGTTGCGTGTAGTGAAAGATCAACTTGGTGCTGTGTATATCACAATAAAAACATAAAATCATCTATTTTTATGTTTTAAAATATCAAAAGGATTAATAAATCGAAAAAAATATTTCACAAAATCTCAGGGTGTTACAATCCAAGTGGCAGCTCCTGGTAGGCTTGAATCATATGTTTATATGGAAAACACGCGATTGTAGCTTCTCCCTTCAAAAAAATCAATACATGCATGCGATTATAGATCACCAAAAAATAAAAAATACTATATAAAACATACTAGTCTTTATTTAGTCAGTGAAGATCATTCCCAATAGCTTGAAATATCCTCATAGCATCTCCCATAAAAGACCACATCATCCAACTCACTTAAGATTATCATAGATTCAAATATCTTATTACTCTATGGAATTGTTTTCAAATCATTATGTATTTCAATTCCAAAAGACACAAGTTTAATACTATTATCAACATAATACTAATACTAACTTTAATTCAAAATTTATGTATAGACTAGCCTCAAACTCACTTAATATCACCTTTAATTCACAATGATTCAATTTTAATCCCATCTAGATTTTTCAAACTGAATCCCCATGAATAAATCCTGGTTTGGTTCTACTTCCACAAAATCCTTCACATTGAATTTCCAATTTGAAGATCATCTAATAAATATTTGATGGTCTATCTTGAATAGTGTAGCTTTGGCCAATCCTTTATCAAATGATCACTTGAAACAAAGATCAACAACAATATAAATCTCAAAAAAAGTTTTGAATTGAATAATAATATCCCATAAAACTCAGATTATAATACTTTGCACAATCTAGGAATTCTATTAATATATACCAATGATAAATCCTAGAAAATTTGTCAGGATGTACCAAGGTCTCTACTCTAACCCATCTTCTTCAACGATCTTTCTCGGGCTCACCTTTTTCGAACTCAACACATGCACTATTTGAACTTCATCACCCCACCATCTTCACTTCAAATCGATACCTTAAATTAAACCGAAACACTAATCCACTCAATACTCAAAATAATACATGGAAACACACAACGCCCATCCAAACAACACTTTCAATGTGAATTATTTCATTCATTCCTTTTTTTTTCATATTTAATTTTCCATGTTATTAATCTACCATTTGTTTCATGTTTACTTCATGCATGAAAAATGTGTTTTATTTATTTTAATACTATTAATATTAAATTACTTATTGAGACACTTATTTTTGGAAGGGGAACTTTATTTTCTTTCCTAGGATTCTATATTGGGAATTAGATTTGTTCAGCTTTGTATTTGTTTACCCCATTCCTATTCCGACTCATTGATTCACATATAATATATTCTTGGCTGTTGATTCTTGATTCTACCCATGCTATCCTTATCATCCGTCTGCCCTGACGCTTGATTGTGCCATTGGGTTTTTGTTTTGGAATGAATTCATGGCATCTCCTGATTTTTAGGTATATTTCAACAGATAGAGGGTGTTAGGGGAATTGATGACCTCTTCAATCAATCCATATGAACCAAAAATACACTTTGATCTTCTCCTTCTCTCTTCTACTTCGAGAAGCTCTCGACCTGGTTTTTGTTTGTCAATTACAAAGGGTTTTTCATCCTCAAGAAGAGGAGATATTGAACTCACTGTCCTCCATGTACACCATTGCTGTATGATTTGTGGTGGATCTCATAAAGAAATACTTCTAGAAAATATGTGTTGTTAAGATCTATTGGTGAGGACCTTCGTTTTCTAGTCTAGGAGAGTACAAGTGCCTATGCGAGGATTAAGCACTACATTAGCTTCATCAGTGAACTTCCAAGATATCAAAGCTACCATATTGTTGCATCCATAATTGTAAGTATTCCTTATGGTTATTGAATTATTTGGTATTATAGTTTTAAATATTTCATTGTCATTTTCCTTTGTGTTTCATATCTTCTATAATCTGTTATTTTTAGAATTAATAAAGCGTGTGAGATAGGTGGTGTTATTATTGTGAACATAGGTGCGAAAGGGACGAAAGAACATAAATCCTTGGGTTCTTTGTTTTTTATTTGATTCTTGCATCTTGAATGTTTAATTTATATTATATTCAACTTCTGTTTAAAAATCCCTAGTTTGGTCCTTAGCGTTTGTGTGTTCTTCCTTTCAGTTGGTGCACCCTTACCCCTTATAAAGTGGTATTAGAGATTTACTGGTTCTCCTTTATTATCAAACCCATTTCTTCTTTTAAATTTTGGTTTATGTTTCAATTTTTTCATTTCTATCTCTTCTTAAAATTTCTCCTTTAATATGTTATTTGTAATTAAATCCATGGTATCATCTTTAATTACTCTATATTTTAAATATAATTAGATAAGTATTGTTCATCCTTGAAATTGGTTGGTTTTTGGGGGTGTATGCTTATCATTGTCTGAAAGAGCTCGACACATACTCATATGGGTAAACATGTCAAAAAATAGGTTTAAAATCAAGAAATTTGATGGATAAAATGACTTTAATCTTTGTAGAATTAATATGAGTTCCCTACTAGTTTATAAGGGATTAATTGATTCCCTACATGGGATTAAGAAACCTATTGTAAATATAAATGAAATTGGGTAGACTATTACTGGGTACCAAGATGTTTCCCATAATGTTTTAGTTAAAGAAAATAGTTCTCTGCTACTTTTTTTAGGATATAATGTTCTTAGGGAAGTTTTCTTTGAATATACTGCTGTTGGTATATGGATTAAACTAGAAAAACTATACCTGAAAACTTTTTTCGTTGGAATAATTTATAAAAAATACCAAATGTTCACTTTTAAGATAAACCCCAGTAATTCAATAAAGGCCCATTTAGAAGAATTTAACAAAATAATGTTATATTTATCCAACATAAGTGTAAATATTGATGATGATGATCAATCAATGATCCTTATAATTTCTTTATACAATTCTTACATCAACTTAGAGAAAACCATGATATATGTTCATGAATCATTAACCATTGAAGAAATTAAGTATGCCCATCTCTCAAAAGAATTAAATTCTAAACCTAGAATAAAGGGTGATATAGGGAGCTTGTTTACTAGAGGTAGACCATAGTCTAAAGGTAAAAAGAAAAGGTTTAATAAAGATAAAATCAAGATGAACAAGGAACCAAAACCTAGGTCTAATTCTATGGAAATAAAATTTGTTTTTTTCATTGTAGTAAATCCAAGAATAATAATCCCAAGTGTAGGAATCTTAACAGAGAACTTGAATCTAAAAAACCCACTGGATACAAAACTAATTACACATGCTGATTCAACCTCTAGTTCTTGTTAAAATTCTGAAACAAAACCTCCTCTTAATAATAGGGACTTTCAACTGACTTGAGATAGGGTAAGGAGAGTGAATAAAACTCCAGCTCGATTATATTAATATGATATGAATTGTTATGCATTTTATGTTTACCATGATTTAGCTGATTATTATCCACAAACCTATATTCAAAGCCCTAAATGAAAAAGACTCTAAACAATGGGTATTTTCCATTGATGAAGAAATGCATTCCTTAATAAAAAATCACACTTGGTATATTACAAATAAACCTCCCAATTCTAAAATAAATGGTTGTAAGTGGATTTATAAAAGGAAATAATACAACACTACTAGAAATAAAATAAAATTCAAATATATACTAGTTTATAAGGGATTCCTTCAAAGAGATGGAATAAACTGGTCTGAAAATTTTCCCTAGTTGTAAAGAATTCTGGAATTAGGTTATTAATTTTTGTTTATAACTATAGTGATCTTAAAAATGAAAAAATTGATGTTAAAACTTCCTTTATTAATGATCATTTAAATAAGAATATTTATATGAAGCATGATTCATGCTCAAATTTACCCAAGATAAGAAGGTAGAATGGTCCTTGTAGTCTAGCTTGGGTTGGCGAATCCTCAGAGACCTAAGAAGTAACCTACAGACACGTACATTCTAAGGATTGTTTTTGTATATGAAGTGGTCAACTTGGGTTTATTTAATATGGTTTTAAATTAAATCTAAGAGACTTAAGTGAATTAAATTTAAAATAATGAGTTGATCCTAGGTTATCACTTGGGGTAGATTGGACGTATTCCCTTTTCAATTATTTTAATTTCTTATATTTGAGATGAGTTTATTTAAGGAGATCAAAAAACTTCATCACTTACTGATTTTATACCAACAAACCATAATAATAATCACTTATACACTTAGAGGATCAAATTTATGATCACTCTAAGGTAAAGGTTTGTATTATAACTTGAAGTATGTGGTCTTAAAATTCAACAAGGATGAAGAAGTTTTAAAATCATCAAATAAAAATCTCAATAAAAAAAAGTGATTATAGATTAATGGGATGATAAATAACATCAAATAAATCCCCTTGATACTCCCTTGGATCAACCCATAAGTGGTTTATCCCTCCATTGATTCTATGGTTTCAATGGAAGCAGGAAGTAGACTCATGAGGGAGGAAATAGAGAAGTAAAAAAAAACAATAAAATAACGATCACTCCACCGTTGTGTGATAATTTTACAAGGTTTGGTGTGAATAAATTCACACCTTGAACTAAGGGTATAAAAGAGATATTAAAAACAACATAATAAGATGAGAATAAAAACCTTTATTAAGAAAATAAAGTGAATTGAAAAACTTACATATGGAATACAAACTTGAGACAACAAAATCACAGCATAACATTACAATGAAAGGAAGCTCAAATTATGATAAAATCCTCCACCACCACTGCCTTAAATAGGAATTTCAAGAGTATTGGGTCAATCTACCAATAGTACAAAGGATACCACTTGAGTATGGTAGGCCTAGGGTGGTGGAAAGTAAGGGAGAGGAGACATTTCCACCCTTGACCCAAAGTTACAGCCAGCTTGCTTCCACCGAACAGAGGCACCTGTAATACCTTCTAGATGGAATAATTGTAGTGGTTCATATAATAAACAAATTAATCTTCAGATATCCCCTAGATCTATGTAAAATTTCAGCTTAAATGAATATGTGTTTTTATATATATGATTAAATTGGTGGCTGATTTTATGGGCCTCAGAATATGGCCAAGAATTTTATCTTCAAATTGGGCCACCTTAATAACCACAATGTAGGCAGAATTATCACTGGATCCTGAATAATTATTTGTTCCTCTATAGTTATTCTAGTATCCCATGAAATTGGGGCTTCATTGTTCCTGTATTTTGTGCCCCACATTCTCATCAGTGGGTTGGTGTCCAATCCACCTTCTCCAAAATTGTTTGCATGAAATCCCATTTTGGTGGTCTTACAATGTGAATCTCCCAACAATCCACAAGTATTAATTGTTCCCAATATAATTATAAACCTTAAAATTAAATATGAAAATAAAATCAAGATCATTGGGTACTTTAAATGATGTTAAAAAATGTACCACATAATAGTGAATTTTAAGATGGAATTACGATCATAATGTGAAATGATGTTCAAAGTGTAAAATGCACTAAAATGGTGTTTATTAATAATAAATCACATGAATCTTATATATATTAACAAATAATATTATCCTAATTTTGTGGCTAATCAAATCATCCCGATGGTTACTCTAAGTAATTCAAACTAAATGAAGTTTTCCTTTTAAATAAATCCTTATACAGTTTAAAACAAGCCTAAAAAAATGGTACAAAAAAATTTGATTTTTTTTATTCTTGATAACCAATTTACATGGAGCCATTATGATGATTTTGTGTAGTTCAAATAAACTAAAAAATTAATGCTTTATTAGCTACTCTATATTGATTCTATGCTTATTATTTGCAAAAACCTGAGTCTCATTACTACTGTAAAATCTCAATTAAAAGGTATGTTTGAAATAAAATAATTAGGTGTATCTAAGAATATTTTAAGTATTTAAATAATTATAGAGAGACCTAATAAATTACATTAATTATCTAAACATTCTTAGATATTAAATATTCTCAAGAGATACTTTTTTGAATTTCTCAAACCTGTTAATGTACCTCTTAGACAACAATTTAAATTGTCTTTGACACAATCACCCACTACTGATGATGATATTCAATTTATGTCTAAAATCCATTATGCTAATATAATTGGAAGAATCATGTATAACATGATCTGCACTAGGCATAACATATATTTTGTAGTATGCACCCTTAGAATGTTTATGACGACTCCTAGAAAGACATATTGGCATGCCCTGAAATCTATTATTTGATATGTGTCTTCTAGTTTTAATATTTCATTGTGTTATGGTAAAAATTTGGATACTTCTAAAATTATTGTTTTATTTTTAGGTAGATATAATCATCATCGAATTATCTTTGGAATCTTCTTATTCATACTTGACCTACATCGACCGACTCATCTCCAAGCTTACTTGTAAGCCTCTTGGTTTCGGTTAACTACAAGTTTGGTCAAAACTTGGGTGAATAATATTCTTCACATTTCATTGAATGCGATGGAGATGCCCATTTTTTCTCATTGTGTTCAACCTTTAATAGTACCGATTGAACTAGTTTTCCTGGGGCTCAGTTGCACAACCTCATATCATCATATTCATTCCTTGGTTGTTCAAAGTCATCCTGAATCAACTGTATTAAAAATTCGGATTATTTTACCACATTTGTTTTTAAATAATTCAAACCAATTCCAGTCACTTTCATCAATAAAACTTGTCTAGACTTCCATCATCCATGAATTGAAATTTTAACTTTAGTTTGAACTCAGCACCTTCAATATTTGATCTTCAATTAAATCCCGAAGCTTAGTTTGCTCTCAATTCTAATTTATTGGGCATGGATGGCTGGATCACACATGTTATCTTAGCCAGATAATAACTTTTGATCACCTCAGTGCTAAAAAACAAGTAACATATATGTCCTTAACGAATATGAAAATTAAATTGAATGACTTTTGATCATTTAAGCATTCAAAAACCTATTTTTATCAAGTTATTCAAATAATAAACAATCAAACTACAAACTAAACATAAATCCATTATTTATCACAACCAGATCATTTTGACATGAAGATTAACAAAATAACATGAAAAGTGACGTGGAAAATAAGCATCAATTAAGGCCACACCAAGTTTTAGAACCAAAATAGAAATGAAGAACCATCATGAAATATGTATAAATTGCACATAAATGTTCATTCCATGAAATTTATATCAAACCACCATGAAATTAAAATAACCATCATGAAATATTCCTCAACACCGTATCTCACAATGCTTTTAAAACCATGTTGAAATAATTTAGTAGTGGTTTAAACTGCTACTAAACAAAATAATAATCATCGTTAGATACTCATTTTGCTATAGTTCATCTAAATGTTGTTATATATATATATGTATGTATGTGTGAGTGTGTTTTTATGTAAATATATTATTTTTATAATATTTTTTATACATGGTTTATGTGTTTGTTTCTAGTTTATCTATATAATATTTTTTATATGTTATATGCGCGCACAAACACACATATTATAAACAATATACATATGGTTCTAGATAAATACAAATGAAATAAATCAGGTTTTTCAAAAATTGAATGGTAATACATATTAGTTGATATGAAATACAGATAGAATAATTTAAGGTGGTATGCTTTGACACCTATGTAAGGCCCAATTGATAGTAGATCACCGATGATGGGGTAAATCAGTAGTCACCAAAACACCAACTCTTAATATTTCTTTCCCATCATCAATTTGGTCAAGTGGACCTTATATGAGACATTATAATGACAAGGGATATATAGAGAAAGAACACACATGGAACAAGGGTTTTCACAAGGCTCGATCACCCTTTTTATCAAGTGGATAATCCTTGATGAACAATGATTGTGATCCTATTGCGTATATTTTTATATTATAATAAAAAATAACAAGGACTATACCATAAAGAAGGTACTAAACTCTAAGATCAAGAATGAAATACAAGTTTCAACAATTCGATCAATCATTGCTTGTTAATCTCAAGTGTGTCCAAAATTCAGATCACTCTTTTACCCTTGTTATTCTCCGCTGTCATAACCAAAATTTCCCTGAAAATATCCCTATAATGGGCGGTCAATTATCTCATAGTTTCATCTCACTTTTCATCAAACATTGGTTTGGCTGAGACTCCTCTAATTTATAACCTCCTTATGCACTACAGTGTGATGTCCATGTCTATGGTGTGGTAGTAAAACCCAAAAGACATAGAAAATATATCTTTCCAAATCTTTAACTAGATCCATAAAATCCACACATCCATTATGACATTAAATCATAACCCCCTTTCTTTCCTTTAAAGACAAGGAACATTACTCAATGAATTAGAGATATATCGGGATCACCCTTTGTATAAGCTATATCACACTCAATCTTCATATAAGCTGTATCAGGATCAGCCTTCATCTATGTTGTATCAGTCTCATCCATCATCATCAATAACGTCCAAGTATCGCACATGAATTTACCACATCAAATATTGCTTACGAGAGATGAAAATTTCAACATTTTTTGCATGTTATTATTTGAAAATACCACTCATTTAATCAAATTCATAGGTAAAATATTGATTTTTGTTAACTTTATAAATTCTGGAACATAATTGATAAATAGATCAAATTAATGATTTTTCAACGACTTATTAATTTTTAGTTAATTAAGAATCCATACAAATAAAATTTAAAATGATTTTTAAATAGTGAATTTAAAATTGTAAATATTAAATCTAGAACTTTAAATTCAATTTAGAATTAAAATTTTAAATGAATTAATTTTTATATTTAATTGATTTATTCATTTTTTTGAATTTAATGAAAATATATAAATTGAAATTATTTAAAAACGAATTGTGAATTTTAATTTTCAACTTCGATTCGAATGATGAAATTTTTTTGTTTTGTAAAATCCAATTTTTAATTGATTGGTTTAAATGAATTTGAAATTGTTTTGGAATTGATTTTTTGAAGGCTATTAAATTTTGATTCTAATTGGTTTATTATTTTTAATTTTTTACTGGAGAAAAAAAATGTTTCACTAATTTTTTTTGTTGAAATGCAGGTTGGAAAAAATTACAAGGAGGCATAGTCATTTAAGTGATTGTTACCACTAAGTTATAATGCCCTAGAAAAAAAAGAACCAATATGTTTCACCATACAGTAACTCCCCAAGAGACCGTGACAACCCATTATCATGGTCACTTTATAAGTGACCGTGGATAACCAACCTACCATGAGCCTCTCTCATGGTAACTTCTAGCAAGCCGCAACACCCCCTATGACATTAATTGAAGTATGTGGGCCACTTTTCTTGATCAAATATGGTCAAGTCCTACCATAGAGCTCAACCAAGCTACACCAAAGCACTTTGATGAAGCTCGTAGGAGCTCGCCTATTGAGACAAGGCCGAACCAAGTTTACATGAGTTTCTAAAGATCCACCCTATCCGAACCAGTCGCCATAGAGAAGATGAATGAACACCATGCAACTGTTGAGGCCGCATCACCCTCTAATATGAACTACGCCTATAAATAATAAATCAGAGCTCCGATGCCAAAGCCTAAACCAGATATAAAGTATACAGTGCTACCCTTTCTTGAGAAGCAAACCAAACTCCTGATGCACTTGTAGTTCCAAGAATAAAGATCCCCCATGAAAGGATACATGTCTTTAAAGCTGCACAAGGTAGATAAACCTAGTATTACCTATGAATTTTGAAGGGAATACGACCACCATCACGATTGAAGATGAAGTTCCAAACTCAAACCATGCCTAAAGACAAAATGAAATTTTGTTAATTTAATTATTCTACTACTATTAAACCCCCCACCATATAGCTATTCTGAAGTGGAGAGGCCACATGACCCACCCCATGAACTGATTATGCAGCCATAAACCCCCACACACTAGGTGTTGGATCGATTTCCCAAGGGAATTCTAGATCAAGTGCTTCTCATTTCATTAATTGTTGATGGTGAAGGCTATTTGAGCTTCATAGAGGATGACCTGAGATGAGTTGAATTTGAGAAGTTTATCAAAGATTTTGGATGAATACTTATGCTCAATTTTTGTTCTCTATTTTCAGGTGACCATGTTGAGCTTTGTATAAGTGTGATTGCTCAAAAAATAATATCACTATATTTCAAGACCAGAATGTAGATTGGGCCTATAAACTAAAATTATCTTAATTACCATCACATGTAATTACTCAACACAACACGTTGAGAAACACTCATTTGTTCTATTGCACCTATAAGCAGTAGAACGATTTTTTTGGAAAAATTATTGGTGAGTTCTACTAGAGTTGTGAAGAAAAAGACAATTTTTATATAAATATTCTTGATCCTGTATATGCATGATCATGGGAATAAATTTATCTCAATATAATTGATCATTACCCTTGAAGCTGTTCCACGTGTCACCCATATAACTTGATAATAAATGCACCTTGCTGCACTAAATGTGAGGAAGAAGAAGGACAATGAGATATTAATATATTACCCACATATAATTATTCAAAATTTGAAATTTTAATTAAATTAAACATTTTTACATTTTAGTAAATGTTTAATTTAATCTTTTTTATGTTTTCTGGTTTAATTGAGTTGTGTTTATCTTCTTCCCCATTTCCATAATGTTTTATTCAACCCCTGTTCTATATCATAATCTCCTCAACTCAATAACTTTGTAGAACAAAATAGAGGGCTAATATCCATGGAGATATGACAACAACACTCTATTATTTAATTATTTCTATTTTATCATCCTTCATGCGAGAATAGATTGAAAAGAAGTAGATTGATGATATTCATCTTGTATTTCTAATGAGATTATGTATTCTATAATCTATCAAATCAATTATCCCTTAATTTTTATGATCCATGGTGCATACTATTGGAGCACTGTGGATTGGGGGATGAACAACATACAATGTAATTAGTTGTGGAGACAGTGAATACATTGATTGAGTGTGTTCATTACCTCTATACATTAGAGGAGATGGAACTAGATGTACAAAGAAATATCTCTTATGTGTACATTTAAAAACATTAAATAGATAGAGAAGAGAAATTAAAGAATGATATTGACTCCATTTTTAGATGGGAACTAAAGAGGAAAGTGGAGAACTAGTGTGATCAACCCCATATCCATTATCATTTCACCCTTTACGTTTGACATATGCACTTTGTTTTAATTTCATAAAATCAAAATCTCAAATAACACTTTCTGGATGATTTCAAAATTAATAAAAAATAGAAATTTTGATAAGTGATTAGAATAGTGAGAATTAGACCCACACACTCTCCTTGGGAAATGACCCTGGCCAACCACTGGGTTTCATTATAAGTAAGTAGAAATTTTATTTGATCATAGACCATGACTACCATATGATCAACTTGGTGCCATTATTGGGGAGTAAGGTCAGAGAGTTATAGTTATTTTTCACTTATTAAATAATTTTTAATTTTAAAATTAAAAAATGGATCATCTCTCAGTTCCACAATGTGTAGAAGGACTTATTTTCTATACCCAAACAAATAAATATTAATGTTATATTGGAATAATTTGATGAAGTACTACACCTTTATAAATAAATTTTATCGGAATATCATAAATATAATATTTAAAGTGGGTATTAGTGAATCGGGAGCCAAAACATGAAGATGAAATTCTAGAGATGGAATTACTAAAAGATCCCACTCTCCTTCACATCCATAAGAAAATTCTTGAGGAACAATTGAAGCAACAAGAGATATCCGTTGAACAACATAGTAAGGACGACCCAAATTACAACTCTTAAGATTTAAATTATTTTAAAATTAAATTTGAATCTAACCCATTTTTTTGATGATACATATTTTTCACTTTTTGAGTATGCTTCTAGGAGAGATAAATTTGATTTTGATGTTATCTTAATTTCATACAAGATGAAATATATTTTAGACAAACATGTCTTAATATTACAGATTCAATGGTAGTACTTGGGGGCCTCATTGCTAAATAGTAATATACCACTCAAGAATACCTTGAACATAAAATGGAGATATTCACAACATAAGAATAATTCATAGTGGATTCTCATGAAGAGATGAAAGTATAACTTTCTACCTATGAATGGGAGAAATTTTATCTAAACTCACCATTTTATAATTATAGTCAATTAGAAATTTTTTATGAATCTGTATTAGTTTTTTATGAAGAAAATTGATGAAGTTTCCACTACTTAAAACTAGATCTATCCCTATGGATCTATACCCACAGTTTATATAAACTATGGGTATAGAAATTATTCCCAAACCTATACTCATGGTATTAAAAAATTTCTGGTATAGGTAGATCTATACCGAGGGTTTTTTAAAACTCTGGGTATATCCCCTTACATAGCCATCCTCACTCGAGACCCCCCTCCCCATCCTTATTCAAATCCCTAATTATATCCTCTCATAGTAGCCTCGATATTCCCCTTCCCTGCTTAGGTGACTTTGGTGTCCCCCTCCCCTCCTCAAGCGAATTTGCACCCATTGGCCAAGTGTTCTTCCTCCATTTTTGGAAGTTCTTTTTGTTCTGATCTATGAGTGGTAAGATTTCATTCACTCATTTTAATTATAATATTTTATTTTCCAGTGTTCTCCCTTAATTAAATGTTTTTTTGATTCTATCTTCATCGACATTATATTAGTGGGTTCCGAACCCGTCTTCTCTTCCGCTGGATGTTACATTCATTTTTATCTATTCATGTGATTCTACTAGAGCACATTGGAATCAATCATATCATTTTTTTAATTTATATTCTAATATTCACCAAATATATTCTTTTCAAATTCATAAAAGTACTATTTTAATTATAATTAATTTATTTTGAAAACTATCCTAGGGATTCCTATGAATTCAACTAAAATTCAAGATTATTTTGGTGGAATATTTTAGGTATTTACCTATTTTTAGTGTTTGGAATAATATTTAAGTTAACTATAGGGGTAAATGTTGGTTTTTATTATCCTATAGTGGTGCTTTTTTATTATTAAAATTTAATTTATTATATCCCGAACCATGGTTAAACTATTTATTATATTGTTTTAACCCAAAATAAATAAGTGTTTGATGATATAAATGATTATACTATTATAAGTAAATTGTGAATATTTATTTATCTATGAAATAATGGATAGGTTTCATAATGTGATATGGAATGTATTA
Source organism: Viscum album (assembly GCA_963277665.1). Classification (NCBI taxonomy): domain Eukaryota; kingdom Viridiplantae; phylum Streptophyta; class Magnoliopsida; order Santalales; family Viscaceae; genus Viscum; species Viscum album. The sequence goes on from OY728123.1 coordinate 1,727,270,604, forward strand.
ATTAATTAATCTTGATGGATCTTCCCCAAATTAAATACTTCTTAAATTGAAATAGAACATCATGTAAATCTATTTTTTTTTGTGTTTGAATATTATAATAATGTTAACCATAAATAAAATCCTTTCATAACTAAATGTTATCCCCAATTATGTTTTCAAATGAGAAGAACTATATGGATAAGAAATACAAATTTTAATACTAGTATTACTTTATTTTTAATTATTTCAATACATTCACATTATTTGGATTTCTATGAGTATTCCTTGTTTTTTTCTTGTGATATTCCTTATTCTTTGTTTGGATATATAGTAGAGTATTATGTAATGGTAACTTACATCATGTATTATATTCAATTTTTTTCCTATTATTTTTCCTTAATTTACTCAACACTATACTTTTAATTTTTATTTGAATTTTGATATTATTGTAAATATGATTTACATTTATGATTGGAACACAAATATTTATCCCTGTAATAGAATGGATAAAAGATTGATGTATCATACCCATCATATTACAATGAAGTTTCAAAAGAATTTTGATTTTTTAGATATTTTATTTAAGAATGTTTCAGAAGGAGGTCATATACAGTGTCAATGTTATAATTATGTTGGAAGACCTTGGTTAATCCAGTAATAAGTTAGATACAATATAAAAGAAGTTGTATTTCAAACAAACAATTAGTTTTGATATCATAATGTAAAGATAAGACAATATTATACTATTCATAAATGAAAATAAATAAGTGGTATGGAGAATTTTATATTTGATCAGTTTACATTTGTGAATTATCACAAGAGAGATAGTATGCCAGTGTAGGAAGGAAATGATATCAATAATCATGAGGAAAATATTTAATATGATAATATCAAGAGAGTAAATAATTTAATGGATGATGTCAGAACTCCTATATATCAAGATTATACTAAAATAAAAAATTTGAAAATTTTTAATGTGGTTATATCATGGAAGAAATATATATGGAATTTCGAATGACACCATTCATTATATTATTACCTTTTTGAAGGACTTTCTTTTTGATGGTGTAGATATTCCCTCAAATCAATATAAGGCATGAAAGTTAATTAAGCATATCAAATTTTCTACTAAAAAAATTTATTCTTGTTCAAAAGATTATAGATTATTTTGGGAGGAAACAAGTGGCCTTAATGAATGTAAAGAATGTGGTACATCTAGATAGAAGGAAAATTTAGACGAGACACCATCTTGTGTTCCACAAAAAGTCATGTGACACTTTCCATCAATTCCCAAGCTTCAAAATATATTCATGTCTATATAAATCTCTGAAAATATATGATGGAATGATGTTGAGATAATTAAAGGTATTGATGAGTTGTTTTATATTTCATATGGATCATTATGGTGAGAATTTGATGCACAACATCCAGATTTTTTTAGACGAGGTACGTAATTTCAGGTTGGGTTTATCCTGTGATGGTTTTAATTCGTTTGGTCAAATTCTTACTACTCACAATATGTGGATAGTTTTTATTCATATTTATAATCTTACTCCATGATGTGTATGAAAAAACCTTTCACATTCTTGAGTATACTAATATTTGTACCTTATTATCTTGAAATTTATATAGACATCTACTTCCAACCTTAAATAATAGAGTTGAAGAATCTTTGGTATATGGGTGTGCGCACATTCAATGATTCTTCAAAAAATATATTTCATATGCGTAATTCCCCTATATGGACTATAAATGATTTCCCTTATGAAATTATCTATGGTCAGATCATGAATGGAAAACTATCATGTCCTATTTGTATGAAGAATACATGATTTAGAAGGCTTAAACATTGTCATAGTTTCAGTTTCATGGGGCATCAATGATTCTAGACAGTTGATCAATAATACAAGAATAATCATCAAAGGGTTGATAATACTATTGACACTAAGCAGCCTCCTCAATGTATGTTTAGAACTAATTTTCATAATGAATTAAAAGATTTCAGTTTATCATTTGAGAAATTTTAGATAAAATCTAAAAATAGGAAAACTGTTGACACTGAAGACACTTACAATTGGAAAAAAGAGAAGTATCTTTTTTGAGTTTCTATACTAGTATACAAATTTGTTACATCATTATTTATATATAATTCAAATTTATAAAAATATATGTGAAATATTTCTTTCAATTATTCTAAATATAAAGGAGAATACCAAAGATGAATTCTGATATCGGTAGGACTTATTGGATTGGGGTATTCAACCTGAACTGCATCCTATGTGTATCAGTGAAAATAAATGAAATATTATTGTTCTTATTATGTGATGAAACCTTTAGAGAAAAATCAATTTATGTAAGTGTTGGATAATATCAAGTTTTCTAATTTCTATTCTAGAAAAATATCTAAATGAGTCAATAAAAGGGATTTGAAACAAAAATCCCTAAAAATTCAAGATTATCACATTCAACTTCACTAATTGATTCCAATAAAAATCCAAGATTTTTTATCCAATAATTTAAGGGTTACAATGATTCTATTGTTCTATTTTTTAGATTCCATTATGCTAAAATTTTATCGAATTATTTCTTGATAAAAATTATGTAAGAGGTTCCATTAATTTCATATGAGTTTGAAAACAAATTCCTCCAGCATTTTTCACCTACATGCTTTATTTAACATTTCATCTTCTAACTGAAACACTTTTTGGGGGACCCATTTCTTTCCAATGGATGTATCCTACTAAAATAAGTATTTTCACAATGAAATCTTATGTCCTAAACAAGAATTATCCTGAAGGTTCCCTTGTGAGAGGTTATTTGGATCAAGAATGTATGGTCTTTTCTTTAATATATTTTCCTAATGTGATCGCAAGACATAACTATAAATGAGAAATAAATATGAGTATTATGGGTAAATTTATCTCTTGTTTCCATCTCTTCTCTAAATAAGAGGAATTCTTGGGTCATATACATTGGCTACATTGATCCTTGAAGGGGGGATATAGCATATCGCACAGTCTTGTTTTATTGTGGTTTGTTATATGACTATATCAAGTAAGTAATTCTAATATTTATATGTTATCTCATACTATTTTATTTCAAATATACCTTAAACTTTTATTATCATTATATATATGAAACATAAAAATATTATAAGTATATTTCATCGAAATTTGGATTTGAGAAGGAGAGAGGCTTTGTATAGCCAAGAGTTTCCTACTTGGTTTGAATCAAAGTTATGACCATTACTTTAATTTACTTAAAATATAGATATTTATTTAATTATATTATTCATATATATATTTTAGGTATTGAGTTTACTTGTTGACTATATTTATAAATAATCAATATCATTGGATTTTATTCCCAATTTTTGGTTCATGAATGAAAATATTTAATAATGAATGGGTATAAATTTTTCACAACTGATTGAGTGATGAAAATGGGAACACAACATGATGAAATTATGTTAACAAACTATTATTCCAGTATATAAAATAGTCGGCCCCAATATGAAAATGTGTCTTATTATAGACTTGTTTTGAAAATATTGTTATTAGGTTACTACTCTCAAGGTTGAGTCACTATGATGAAATTTAAATAGTTTGATTCAATGATGTGACATGATAAATTTATTAATGATTTTGAATTTAGGGTTATTGACATGAGTTGATTCCTAGATACTGATGAACCATGCATTTTGGAATTAATTGAAGAACTAGTGTTTTATGTGAAATATCATCTAAGACATGATTATGGTGTCATTAATGAATTAATCCCAATATATATTTTTCATGATTATGGGGATGAAATTGACACCATTGATTCCACAATTGGTGTTGACCAAAATATTTCATTTGATGACTCAAATTTTACCATTGTGATAATTGATGTTAAACCTAAAGTAGTGACGAGTAATATATAGAATCGACCATATATGTTCATAGTTTATTCAGTTTACCTGGACACGGGTTTATCAGGTTGGTATTACTGTAATTACTTTAATTTTTTTTCAGTTTGGAATGATAATTATTTTATAATTGTTTTATTTCATTGCATTTAATTATATTTATTCCAATTTAGGAAACTAGGTTTAAAATGGGTTTTTAAAAGTGTATAACTTGGTTTTAAATTATTGTTACTAAAATATTTTATGAAATTGTTTATGACTTATTTGACTTCTAATATGTATTCATGATTTTTAAAAACTTTTTCAAAAAAGTATACACTTAATTTTATTCATATTATAAAAAATACTATATAATTTTGAAGGAAACAAATATTTGATGCTGATTGACAAATGCATGATCATGGGTTGCCTCCTCCTCCTCCCTTAGAGAGTACAAAAAATTAAATATTTTTCTTCACAATTACATATAATATCATGTTCATATTCTTTATGAAATTTTTTAGGGACATTCAGTTTCACTATAGTTAACTCCTTCTTATCCTACTATCATGGGTTCGAGTAGGGATGATCCTAGACCAAGATCGATCACCCTTCGTACTCCTTCCAACCCAGATGCACTACCATACACCCCATCTACATCACCTTTCCATCCTATGTTTGAGCCTCCAAGAATGTTCCCAACCATGCCTATATCATAAACTCATTTATAATATTCTTCCCATACCATGTATACACCACCTCTAAGGATTTTTTATCCTTTACCATATCTATATACATTGATGCATCCCCAACCTACTACACATATCCCACCATGTCTACACCACCACTATTTCCAACCATCCATCTAGGGTCTGATGATTCTATTACTTCATCTTTCACTCCATTGCATGATGATCACCCAAAGAATGAATTGTAACATACAAATTCTTTAGAGGCTGCTGATTCAGGGCATCCCACGAATCAATTAGAGCCTATTGGGAAACATGCATAAGGTTTTTTATTATAAGTGTGTCAAATTACATCAGATTATTTTTATCCTATTGCATTGTGACTTAATTATTTTTCCCCATATTTATCTTATTTAGTGGTATCTTCTTGTATGCGACATGGTCGCACCCATATGCGGGAATCTTGGAATCACCAAAAAAATAATGGTGGATTACAATGAAGAAAATCAGATGATAAGTAAAAATTCCATGTAGTGTAGAAGTTTCATGGGAACTTTATCAAAGTACCATGATATCATTCCAGTGGAACCAATATCACAGAGACATATCGGTAACGAAATAAAGGAAAAATCATGGGAGGAGATTTGGGTAATAAAATTTGTTAAATTTATATCTATATTATTTTTTCATATATACGAATCAACATGTTCGTTGCATCTTTAGTTTAACTTTCTTGATGGTGAATCATTTAATGTTGCAAGGTTGATTGATCTTGGGGAGTTCTAGAGATCATATAAGCATGAGTTATATATTATTTGGAGGAGTAGAGTTAGTTCTGATTGAGAGGGTGTACCCATATTCCCCAAAATTCCAAAAATACAATATCAAAAAATGATATCATATTGGAAGAGTGATGAGTTTAATTTACTCTAAATTTTAATGGTTTTCGTATAAAATTTAATTTTTATTACTTGTATTGATTTTTTGTTTTTAGTATGCATTGAGAAAAAATATAAAAAAGAATCAATCATGTATTGGTGCACTTTGGGGTGCACTACAATGCCTGAGTATGAGAAGTAGGTACTTTAGTATTAATTGAAACAATATCTAGATTTATATTTTTACTTAGTTATATTTTCATGCTGAAATTTAAGTTTTATTTTCATTAATCACTTTAATATATGTCTAAAAACACCCCTTTTAAAGGGACTAATGGAAAATTGGCCTAAATTCCCAATGACCAATTGGAATAATGGCCTAATGGACAGTTGTCCAATTAGTCTAATGGCCTAACCGCATAATGAACTAACATCCAATTAGCCAATTGGCCTAATGGACTAACGAAGAATTGGACTAATGTCCTAATGACCTATTTTCCTAACAACCTAATGGCTAATTGGCCTAATGAAATAATGAAAAAATGGATAATTGACCTAAAGAACTAATGGTTAAATGAAAAAATGACCTAATGGAATAATGGACTAATGAACTAATGTCCAATTGGAGTAATTTCCAATTGGTGTAATGACCTAATGGCCAATTGGACGATTGACCAAATGGCCTAATGATCAATTGGCCTAATTTCCCAACGACCAATCAGATTAATTTCCAATTGGCCAATTGGCCTAATGGTATAATGGAAAATTATCCTAATGAGCTAATGTTCAATTGGCCCAATGACCTAATGGCCAATTTTCCCAATAGAATAATGGCCTAATTATCCTAATTGCCTAATTGTCCTAATGTCTTAATTAGCCTAATTTCCAATTTTCCTAATGGACTAACGGAAAATTTTACAATTGTCCCTGTGGCCTAATTTACTAATGGCCTAAGGTATTAATGGCCAAATGAAAAATTGGACAATTGGAATAATGGCCTAATGACCAATTGGCCTAATGGCCTAATGATCAATTGGCCTAATGTATTAACTTCCAATTGACTGAATGTATTAATGGAAAATTGACCAATTTTTCTAATGTCGTAATGGAAAATTGGCTAATGGCCTAATGACCTAAGGTCCAATTGGCCTAAAGAACTAATGTAAAAGTGTACTAACGGCCTAATGGCCAATGGGCCTAAAAACCTAATGGACTGATGGCCCAATGGACAATTGTCTAATTGGCCTAATGGTTTAAAGGCCTAATGGCCTAATGGAATAATGTCCATGTGGTCAATTGACCTAATGGACTAATGGCCTAATGTACAATTAGCCTAATGGCCTAATGGCCAATTAGCCTAACGACTCAATGGACAATTGGCATAATGGCCTAATGTCCTAATGACTAATTGGCCTAATATAATAACAGTCAATTGGATTAACATCCTAATGTCCTAAAGGCCAATCTACCAATTGACTTTATAACCAAACGTTCAATTGGTCTAATTGACTAATAGCCTAATGACCTAATTTCCTAATGGAAAATTGACTAGTTGACCTAATGGCCTAATAACCTAATGACCAAATGGCCAAATGTCCTAATGGCCTAATGTCCTAAGGACCAATTGGAAAATTTTCCTAATGTCCTAATGACCAATTGTTCTAATGTCCTAATGGAAAATTGGTCTAAGGGAATATTTTCCAATTGGCCTAAGGTTCTAATGACCAATTGGTCTAACGACCTAATGACCAATTGTCCTAATGGTTTAATGTCCAATTGGCCTAATGACCTAATAGAATAAAGGACAAGTAGACTAATGGAACACATTTAACTAATGGACTAACAAAAAATTGGCATAATGGACCAATGGATAATTGGATTAACTACCTAATGAACAATTGTCGCAACTGCCTAATAGACAATTAGACTAACTACATATGGCCAATTATCCTAATGGACTAATGTAAAATTGGATTAATGGCATAATTTCCAATTTTACTAATGTACTAACAACCAAATGGCCAATTGGCCTAATTTCCTAACAGCATAAAGGCCAATTGACCAAATGGAATAATGACCAATTGGCCAAATGACCTAATTACCTAATGGATTATATTAAATTTTCCTTATTTTCTAATGGAATAATGGCCAATTTGCCTATTTTCCTAATTTCCTAGTGGACTAATGGCCTAATAGACCAATAGAAAATTGGCCTAATAACCTAATGGCCAAATGGCCTAATGGCCAAATGGCATAATGCCCAAATAGCCTAATGTAAAATTGACTAGGTGGACTAATGGCCTCATGGATAATTGGCCTAATGGACTAAAGACCAATTGGACTAATGGATTAATGTCCTAATGGACTAATAACCTAATGGCCTAACATCCTAATGGCCAATTGAATTAATGACCTAATGTTTAATTGGACTAATGGCCTAATGGACAAATGGACAATTGAACTAATGGAGAATTGGGGTATTGGAAAATTTCCTTAATGACCTTACAGTAAAATGACCAATTGGCCAATTGGATTAATGGCATAATGTCCAACTGGCCTAATTGCCTAATGGACAAATGGCCTAACAACCAAATGGAATAATGAATTAATGGCCAATTGGCCCGACTACCTAATGGAAAATTAGACTAATAACCTAACATCCAATTTTACTAATGACATAATGGCTAATTGGCCTAATGACTTAAAGTCTAATTGACCTAACAACCTAATGGCCTAATGGACTAATGGCCAAGTTTCCTATTGGCCTAATGTAATAATAACCTAATAGACTAATGGTAAACTGGAATAATGACCTAATTACTTAATGGATTAATGGCCTAATGGAATGATAGACTAATGACCTAGAGACCTAATAACCTAACATACTAATGACCAATTGGAAAATTGGCCTAATGACCCAATGTCCAATTGGCTAATTGGAATAATGGACTAATGGCCTAATGGACTAATGACAAATTATCATAATGACCTAATGAACTAATAGAAAAAGGACTAATTGGACTAATGAACTAATGGAAAATTAGCATAATAGGCCAATTTCCCTAATGGACAATTGGATAAGTGGACTAATGGCCTAATAGACTAATAACCAATTTTCCAATTAGACTAATAGCCTAATTTCATAACAACCAATTGACCTAAAGATCTGATGTGCCTGAATGCCTGAATGGCCCGAATACCTTCATTTTTATTGATTTTTGATAACCCCCCTTTAAAGGGATGAGGGGGAACCCTTATAAGGCCTGTAGGCTTAGAGATTACATGTCCCGTATGCTTAGGAGATTACATGACTCGAAGGTCTTAGGGAATTCAACCAGACTATCTACAAGGAACTGCCCCTACCCAACATCTGAATCCTAATAGTAGCTCTCCACCTTTGCGTGACCGTCTGGATAGGCTTCCCGTGCAAGCACAGGCTGGTACCGATGGCATAACCATATCCTCTCATTCTAACAATCCATTTGGCTATGCTCTGGTGAGTGTGCCTGCTCTGAATCCTCTTCTGAGGCTGCTCCTTTTTTGTAGTGTGTCTGGGGCCTACATTCATGTGACCCGAAGGCCTTGGGGTGGCCCTAAGGCCTTAAGGTGGCCCAAAGTCCTTGAGAATCAACTGGCTCTAAGGCCTTGGGTGGACCAAAATCCTTGAAGGACCCAAGGACCAAACCGGTGGCCCGAAGTCCCAGATGGATGAATAGTTCCTACTGCTACAGTACTGAACATTGCCTGCTACAGTGCCTGCTACAGTACTACTGCAGTGCTTGCTACAATACTGCTACATTACTGCTATAGAATTTATAGGGTTCACTACTCAACAAGAGTATCTAGTCCTTGTTATGATTTATAAAAAATACAATACCATAGAATCCACTAGAAAGAATTCCTTTTGAGTGGATACAAAAACTAGGATATGCCCTTACACTTTTGTAACACTATGTTTAATACAATAGTACATGTGCTTCAAATAGCATGAAATGATGTAAAAAAATATTTGTTCTTCCAAATCAAATTTCAAAAAAATATTATGTTTTAAAATAATTCTTCACTTTCTTACCTAAAATTAGGTAAGAACTTCTTAGACTTCGTAATGATACACGATATGATTACCAATTTTTATTGCTAAATATAGAAATATAACTTTGTCTGAATACCACTAAAACAAATCTGAAATACTTTTTCCTTAGTTTGGAAATCCTAATCCGATTGATTTGTTTGATTATGGAAACTTAATATGATCTTGTCACCTTACCTTTTCTTATTATGTACGAAAAACTTATTCATGAAAAAAAAAGTCCAAAATCTTTTTCATGATAGAAATGTGAAGATTCTATATCCTCTTTTATGAATGATTCAAGACACAAAATACAAAGTATTCTCCTATTTTATAGACACACCAAGATGGTTTAAGCGGGTTTCTGAAAAGGTTTTCCCAATTTACCAAATTTCCTGAATCTTCAATCTTCCTCAAATCTCAGATATTAATTTGACTTGTTCAACACCTTTAATTTCATTTTAATTTCAGATCTCTTTGAATTTTTCAATAATTCTGACTTTTTAACAAATTTTTTGTCTGAATTCAATTGCTGATTTTGATTTTGATTTCCATTCCAATGTTTCCATTTTTATAAAATCATAAGAATCTTCATTACATTTCTCTATACTAAATGAAACATATAAAAAAATGTCATCCCAATATGATTGTTTGTATCAATTGATAAAAAACTACCAACTATGATGCTTTGTATGAACTATTAAACATAAGAACTCTGAAAAAAATTCTTCCACAAAAATTCACTTCCATGGAAGCACCTCCGTATCAGCTTCAAAATTCTTTGACAAAATTTTCTTAAACTACCTTTGATTTATCACCTACATAAAATTTCATACAGATACTAAAAAAATAGTAATGACAAATTGGTGTCATATTTTTTTCGATTATCAATGGAATACCGAGTCCTATGGACTGGTATTATCAATAACTTCTTTTTTATTCTGAATATAGTACTCTAAGTCATAAAGACTTCAAAAAATTCTAAGTAAAGTGATCCCATGCTAATGAAATTAAGATTGGAAAGTTTTTTTCCTTCAGAAAAAATTCTTATTCCACAAACTATTTCTTGAATGATGAATTCCTCATGACATTGAAAACATTAAAGATCAGCTTCAACATTGTTTGAATTAGTAAGGAAAGTATTGTAACTTCCATTTCTTCCAAAAAACACCTTTCATTCCAATATGAGCCTCAATATGATTAGAATATATCCTCATTTTTCTTCATAAGGATATAATCACAATTTTTCCAAACAAATTATGATTTGAGATAAATAAAAAATAGAAAATATTCATTAGATTGACATCAGATCCATACAAACACTAATTCCCATTCTCATTATGATCATCCTTCTATTACAGACCCAAGGCGAGTTTGATAAACCTTTTCTTCCAAAAAGATCCTTCTCAATATTCTATAATTACTTAATATTCATGGGTCTATTTATCTTAATATGATTTTTGAGTCCAATTTTCCATTTTTAAAAAGTGAATTTGTTTATACTTTTTGAAAAAAAAGACAACATACTTGCAAAAAAACTTCTTCTAACTTCCAAAAACCTTCTCCAACCAACTTGGTCCAAAAAATCTTCCCATTTGTATTTTTTTATCAACCAAGATTCATAAATCACTGAACCTCATATCCTAAATATATGGAATACTTATAAGAAATTATAAGCCTATGTGAACTAAATCATTGTTGAAAATAAGAATTATTGATAGAAAAACCATATTGTCCAAATGTAGTGATCCTAAAACCTATTTAGATTTTCTTCACTTCTTTCTTCACCTATTAAAATTTCCTATAACAAAAATTTCCCAACAACCACTCCAAAAAATAGTAATAATAGTTAACACACTTTCATGTGAGATTCATAGCTTACCCACAACCCCCTCTGTATCTATGTTTTCATAAGGATAGATATATAAAACAATTATCCCCATTAAAAACACTATCAAAAAGTAAGATGAGAGTGGGGAAATAAAAACATACCTAAACCCTGATGATAATGAAGTTGGACAACCATGTTCAACCTCAGTTTATAAAAAATTTCTTTTGGTAACGGTTTTGTGAAAATGTAAGAACAGGTTGCTGACATTTTCACAAAACCGTTACAAAAAGAAATGTTTTATAAACTGAGGTTGAAAATGGGTGTCTGACTTCTTTCTCATCAAGGTTGAGGTAATTGATATCAATATGTTTTTAATTAGAATATTGTAACATATTCTTCATAAGGTTGATTTCACTTTGATTATCACAAACCAAGAGTAAGGGTAACTTTACTTTAACAAGTACGTATTCTAATTGTGTATTCATCCACATTAGTTGAGTAGAAACATGAGTAGGAGAAACATAATTAGTTTCAACCATGCTAAGAGTTAATGAGTTTTTTTCTTTGTATTCCAACTAACACAATTTTCCATAGAAAGAAAACTCTACCAGATATGGATATTCTATCATCAATATTTCCTTCCTAAACAGCATCTAAATACCTAAACAAGTCAATAATTTCTAGTATATCATATATTATTCCAAAATTTATTGTGACTTTTATAAATATGAGAATTCCTTTTCTAAAATAAAAATTTTATTCTTTAGGAGCACTCTGAAACCTTTCACATAAGTTAACAACATAAATGATGTCATGTCTTAAGGTAGTCAAATACAATAAACTTACCATCAGATTTTGAAAATCTTTCTGATCAACTCCCTTACCTTATCTATATTTATAGAACTTTATTCCCACTTAAATTGGTGTGAAAACTGGTTTCAAATTTTCCATGTTGAACTTTTTAAGAATTTCCTTAACATACTTTTCTTCAGAAAAAAATGTGTTTGTTCTTTTGTAAAACTTGTAACCCAATAAATTATTTCATTTCTCCTAGCATGGAAATATCAAATAACCTTTTAATATATTCTTAAAACCTTTCAAAAGTTCTTTAATCATTCCCAAAATAGATAATGTCATCAATATAAACAATTATGATGGGGGAAACTTCTGACTTTCCTTGATGTAAAGATTACTATCAAAACTTCCTTTCTTAAAACTCATTGTAACACCCTAAGATTTTATGAGATAGATTATTTTTAATTTCTTTGATGTCTTTTTTTATACACTGTACCAAGATTATCTTGTGCTATATGCAACACTATATTAGCTTGCCGTATACGCAACACTATACTTGGCTTGTGTTGCACACAATTTCATGTTTTTTGATAAAATTCATTTCATGCAACACTGAGTATAGATGTTGTTCTATATATAAAATAACTAAGTTTGGATTATGTTATACGTGAAACCAAAGGAATATTTCACTATACTAAACACTAACTTGACTTGATTTACACACAAGAGAGACCATCCTCGATAGCTTGCACTGTATGCAATACCGAGTTTCACTAAACAATGATATATTATTTAAAATATTATTATTTAATGGGATAGAAACTAGCCATTATAAATAGTATTAAGAAAATTTTGATTTTTATATAACATTAAAATTCATCTAATGTATTTTCTATAACATGATATAAGAATAAATTCAATTTTTCAGATAAAATAAGTATTTTTTTAAAAAGTGCAGTTTTATAGCCTTTTGGTACCGCACCAATTTTAAATCCATTTTTAACACTTTTATAAATTATATTTGAAAAAATTAACATATTATTTGTAAGAGGTAAATCATAATTTAATTTGGTTGAAATTTTGGTATTTTTCTGATAAAATTCATATTTTAATGAATAGTGAAAATACAATATTTTAATTTAAAACTGCATTTTCATCTAATTTATTTATATAGTTAGATTATATTTTTAATTTGTTTTAAAGTTTAATTTGATTATGATTTTATAATTTAATCCAATATTGTTCATTGAAGTAATTTTACATTTAAATTGGACATAAACACATGTTAGTCATTTGGTAATTTTTCCTTCTTAAAAACCAACTTCCTAGTTTTGAAAATGGGAAATAATTTAAATTAATTAACGCAACTTATGTGTTTTGAATTTTAAAAACAGATTCAATATTTAGAATTATTGGGTCCAAATTATGTTAATATGTTACTTTTTTAGATATTGTGAATAGTAAATACGGTAATTTTTATTTACCATGCATAAAGGTAAATCAGGAAAATTAGGGTGAAAACAATATGATAAAAATAATAATATTACCCTAACACCTGCCAAAATACAATTGGATGAATTAAAGTCATCCAATATCACCTAAGGTTTGAAATTGATTCATTTAATGGACTTTTTTCCCATGAAAGTGATGTAATTATAATGAAAACAAAAGAAAGTGACAACATGTCACTCTCTTATATCTTATAAGTATAATAATTTTAATATAGTGATAAACATCATAAAACTTTAAACATAAATACTCTATATAATTATAATGAAATTATATACATCACGTGAATTTATTTATAATTTTTAGAGACTAAATAATTACCATTAATGACGACACAATAGTTATGTAGAAATTATTTTATTGATAGAAATATCAAATAAATGGTTTTAAAAATATTAAAATAAATATCACATGAACTAATTAATGTTCTAAAAAAATTTTATAGGAGAATATGGAATGATAGGAGTTTATTAAATATTTTTTTTCAAATTTATCTTATGTGTGGATTTTATTTAAATTTAATTAATTGAATAATGTCAAAATTGACACTATTGATATTTTATAAAAAAACATATTATTAAATTATTTAAAAATCAAAAAAATATTTAAAAATTATAAACTGAAAATTATATGATCTAAAATTTCATAATGTATCCAACTATGGAAAATTTACAACACATAAGTTAATATTTTTAACCATTTAATATTTAGAATATTATTACCAAAAATAAAATTAAATACATTAAATAAGGATAAATCAAAATGATAAGTTTTAAAATAAAATAAAAACATATCTAAATTTATTTTTTGAGATTATTTTGACTCATACGCATGTTATGTTCAAAATAAATGAGTTTAGGACCATTATAAACCTAAAATAAATTTATAATAAATTAATATTTCAAGACTTTCCTAATGTACCCCTCCACCCTCTTATAAAATCCCATCACCTCTACCCACTTACTCAAACCTTTCAATCCACTTGGATCGTCCACAATCTGATCAAATAATCTCCTAAAATCCATATTTTACTCCTAGATCCCACACTTTGAGCATAAATTCATCCTGGCGAGATCTTTTGTTCAAATAAAAATGAGATACTCGACAAAGAGGTAATTGTTTTATCACCTCTTTCAAAATTATTTTCTTCTTATACTTCCTATTCTTATGTTGTTTCTATAATAAAGTAATAAATACTATATATTATACATTATGATATATTATTATAAATATAGGATAACCTTTTACCTTTTTTTATCCATGTTATGAATAACAATATCACCATGCATGTGTACATATGGCTTACTGTCTCCTCGTCGTGGTGTAATTGTTATTCAAAAATACTTAATTTGGATGGGTATATTGATGAGTATAATGGATTTAAATAATTAATATAACATAATAATTCTTCTGTAAAATTCATATACCATTAAATTCCATACTATTTAACCATCAAGGGAATGATATCATCACTCGTGCGTACATACGACTTACCGTCTCCATGACACAATGAGATTTATTCTCCATGTGAACCATTCAAGAATGATTATAAGGTATATAAAATAAATAAGCATGAAATATATGAAATAATAATTCAACTGGATATATATATATATATTTAATTTACTTACTTCCATTCAATTCAATAAGGAAACAAAAAACATCGTTCATGCGTACGTACAACCTATCGTCTACATAAATGTTATATTCTATTTCATTTATCTATAAACTATATATATTTATATACTGAATATTTATGATATATAAATCATGTTTTAAATTATGTAAGTGTTTAAATCATGATATAATTAATAATATCAAGAATAACAAGTCAAAACTTGTATGAAAAATAAAATGATTATTACCCAAAACAATGCTTTAACATGGAATTAATAAATAAACAGGTAATATAATGTCATAAGTGAATCATATATGATATAATAGATATTATTATGGTTCTTTTAAAATTTAATCATATGTTTAATCCCATTATATAGGAGTTTCAGACACAAATAGAAGAAATCAGACCTAAGGTAAGGGATAATTTTGAAATCTCATTATTATCTGAGATTGTTTATTCGTAAGTATTTAATGTGGTATATTTATCATTCACGTCAATGTCTACTAAATATATAATATTATTTATATTCTTCTAATATTTTTTAAATTTAATTTTACCCATTGGTAAATTTTTATTAAATGGTATGGAATGAATCTTTTTTTCATTTTCCATACGAGGTACTTTTTTTACTTTTCCAGCAAGAGTACAAGAAGAATGTTTTTTTAAATTATACATCATGAATGGGTTTTTTTTGTGTTCTTAACACCTTATTTCAATGAATCTTCGTTTACATGATTTCAAGTTTATTTTCAACTAAATTATTTTCTTTTAAAATTGCGTTGCATTTTGAGAAAAGAAAACACTTTTGAAGGAGAAAGGATATATTCCTCAAGAATTAAGTTTGAGTGTTTTATAAAAATTATTTTCCATCTAAGATGATGATATTTAAATAGGGTTATGTTTATATACCTATTATTACTATGATTTAATTGTGTTAATGATGTAATGATATTTTATATTGATTATGTTATGATAGAATGATGTTTAAGAAACTCATTTTATTTCTTGGGTTATGCTATGATGAATGATTTATGTTTTTGTAGCAC
This sequence comes from Viscum album, assembly GCA_963277665.1. Classification (NCBI taxonomy): domain Eukaryota; kingdom Viridiplantae; phylum Streptophyta; class Magnoliopsida; order Santalales; family Viscaceae; genus Viscum; species Viscum album. Next base: position 1,727,286,910 of record OY728123.1, read on the forward strand.
ATGTAAGAATGATTTCATCATGATATGGGTGGGACATATATCTCCCTCTAATTAATTGGGTAATGATTTATATTTCATGAGATATAAATGATTGGAATGAAAAGTTAACTGGGTTCAGTAATACAGGGATGGGACGACAAGTAAATCCTATTCAGTAATACATGGCTAGAATGGAAAGCAAACCCGGTTTAGAAATGGACTTTTCTGACTATGATGGTCTTGGAAACAATGCCTTGGATACTATGGAAATAATATTATGTGATTATTTATTTTCCAAAATTATATGTTTTATTCCAATGCTATTTTATCATGGTTAATGTTCCTTTATTATTTGTACCTTACACACTACTAAGATTTATTTCACGACTCAAGATTTTGATATTTAAACTTTATGTTAATGGTTTTACATTATTATGTTTACGGTTTATCTTATGTTCTCCATGTTTAACCTTACTGAGTATTTTACCTCACCCTTTTTATGTTTTAGTTTCCCCAGGATATAAAGATAGGTTTTAGGTAGGAAAAGAAAAGGGGAAGATCTTTATGGGAGGTGTTAAAGCTCTTTCACCAAGTTAGACAATTATGTTCCAAGTTTACAAAGACACTAAACTAATACGGTATTTGGGAATATTTTTGTGTCATGTATTAAGTATTTTGAAAAATAAATTTAATGTATTTGTACATCAAGCTTGGGTCCTTTCAGTTGGTATCAGAGAAAAGGTTTAGTCAACCTTTAGAAACTAGGATGAAAAAACTTTAGTGAGATCCCGAGAGATATTTCTAGGGATATGTCTAGGGATGTCCTAAGGATAAGTCAAGTATAGGTTACAATCCTACAGTTTTAGTGATAATTAATAATAACCTAGGATTAAACCTAATATATCATAGATTGAAATATTATAAGTAATTTACTTTACTTATGTGTTTTGATCTCTCATATGTATTTCTCATACTTTTCTTTCTGGTCTTAGTCAATAGCCAGAACTACATAGACTATGGTTAACCACTGAATGTTTTAGATGTGGAAATTATGGGAATAATAAAGATTGATTTCCTTAGTGGAAATATCATGAAGAGAATAATGACGATGGTATGAGTATTGGTCATACTGTTGAGGATAAAGAGATTGTAAATGACATGTAAAAGGTACGTGTTGTTATTATAGTATTGTTTAGATTAAACCTAAGAAGCTCGAGGTTGAGAAACATCAATATATGATTCATATTTTTGAAAAGACTAAGATGATGGATCTTGATTAATGGTTTAATAATAAAGTTGGATGATTAAGGTGTATATGTCTCAGATTTCAAAGAGTATGTTATATGAATCATGAAATATATAAATATTTTTAGTATAAGTTTTTAATTAAGGATTGGAAATGATATATTGAATAGTTCCAAGGAGACAGAAAATTGATTAAAGGGTAAGGTTATATAATTGGAGAACACGTGATTAAGTGGAAGATAACCATTAATATGTATCTAATGTTAAGATAACGATGCTTAGATAAAGATATGTTGGATTTGAATAAGTAAATTAGATGATGCTAGTTTCTTGAGATCTAATTATGGAGTTATTGATAAGAGTGTTATGCTATCATGGATGAAGTATAAAACTTTTTGGGACTTAAGGAATATATCCAATAAGTTTTGGAATAATGAAACATGCATGTTTTCAATAAGGATATCTGATAATTCAGGTTGTTACTGTGACTTAAGAGAATACATGATGAAGGTGTTCACATTTTTAGAATGTGACCAACCATAAATATCTTATGATATACGGGGGATAAATATTAAGTCAAGTTTTTTAAACTTTTTATATAGTTTTGTATTTTCATCTTTCAAAATAATTGTAAGGTTATCAAAATTTTGGAAAGTTTAAACATCAGATGAAGTTTGTTAGAATAATGTATTATCTCACCATATATGGACTTATGTACGTTTGATAACTTGTGATAACCTTATTATGATAAAGATATATGGAGTGAAATATCATCCAATTTATGGATCACATGATCTTATAACACTTTAGTAATGAAAAATTCAACTTCACTTCTTTGAATTAGATATGAAGTGGAAATTGTTCAAGGCATGACCAATGACGAGATTGTACTAAAATCAAGTAAGTATTTATTCTCATGTTCTTTAACTTTAGGAAAAGGATCTTGAAAACAAAAAATATTATCCTAGTACATTTTTATCTGATGAATCATATGGTCCCTTAAATAATCACATATTTTTGGATTTATGGTTTTTAACTTTCTCCAAACCTTATTTTCTATCACTATCCATTAGAACTTGATGGTTGTATTTTTCTTCCATATCCATGTTTTCACTTCCCACTTATATTCTCCTATGTGGAAACCCAGTGATGAGTAACTTTGGGTGACTATTATGTTTATAACTTTCATTTTTAAAATGAAGTTTTAGTATTCCTTTTTACGATGTGGGTTTTTATGAAAGAAACTTTAAAGTAGAAAACCTTTTTCAACCCTGATGAATTTCGAGGGCGAAATTCATTTTAATGGGGGCATAATGTAACACCCCAAGATTTTACGAAAAATATTCATTTAGTTTCTCTTATGTCTTGTGTTGTATACTACACCGAGTTTATCTTGATCTATACACAAAACCATATTAGCTTTATGTATAAGAAATACTATACTTGGCTTGTGTTACACACAATTTCAAGTTCTTTTGATAGAATTAATTTCATGGAACAATAAGAATAGATTTTTTTTCTATGTATAAAAGAAATAAATTGGGATTATGTTATATGTTACACAAAAATAATATTTAACTATACACAAAATTGACTTGGCTTACGTTACACGTAAGAGTGACATTCCTCGATAACTTGCGTTGTATGCAATATCGTGTTTTACTAAACAATGATATATTATTAAAATATTATTATTTAATGGGATATAAACTAGCCATTATGAATAATATTAACCACATTTTTAATTTTATATAATATTAACATTCCTCTTATGTATTTTCTAGAACATGATATAATAACAAATTCAATTTTTGTATAAAAGAAGTATTTTTCAAAAAAAGTAGTTTTGCCACCTTTTGAGGGAGCACCAATTTTAAATCTATTTTTTTAACACTTTTATATATTCTATTTGAAAAAAAAATATTATTTGTAACCAGGACCTAAAAATTTAACTTGGTTGAAATTTTGGTAATTTTCTGATTAAATTCATATTTTAATGAATAGTGAAAAATATTGTATTTTAACTAAAAACTGCCTTTTCATCTAAATTATTTATATAGTTAGATTATATTTTAAACTGGTTTTAAAGTGTAATTGGATTATTTTTTTATAATTTAATCAAATTATGGTCATTTAATGTAATTTCACATTTAAATTGGACATAAACACATGTCAATATTTTGATAGTTTTTACTTCTTAAAAACCCGTTTTCTGGTTAAGACAACAAGAATTAATTTTAAATAATTAATTTAAATTTTGTGTTTTGAATTTTGAAAAACGGATTCCTTATTTTTAATTAGTGGATCCAAATTATTTTAATAGGTTAATTTTATTTTTTTTTGGATATTACGAATAGTAACTATGGTAATTTTTATCTACCACACATGAAGGTAAATTGGGTAAATTAGGGCAAAAAATAATATGATAAAAATAATAAAATTATTCTAAAAACTTAAAATTCATATTGGATGAATTAAAGTCGACCAATATCACTTAATGGTTTGAGGTTATTCATTTAGTGGTCTTTTTTTTCATGAAAGTGATGTAATTATAATAAAACAAAAGAAAGTGACAACATGTCACTCTCTTATATATTATAAGTATAATAATTTTAATATAGTGATAAACTTCATAAAACTTTGAAAATAAATATTATATAGAAATATAATGAAATTATATACAACATGAGAATTTATTTACAATTTTTATAGACTAAATAATTACCATTAATTATGATACAATGGTGATGTAGAAATTATTTTATTGATAGAAATATCACATAAATGGTTTTAAAAATATTAAAATAAATATCATATGAACTAATTAATGTACTCCACAAATTTTCTAAGTGACTATGTTATTTTAGGAGTGTATTAAATATTTTCGTTTCAATTTATCTTATGTGTGTATTCTATTCAATTTCAAATAATTGAATAGCGTCAAAATTGATACTATTCATATTTTATAAAAATAATATATTATTAAATTATTTAAAAATAAAAAAAAATATTTAAAAATTACAAAGTGAAAATTATATGTTCTAAAATTTCATGAAGTATCCAATTATGTACAATTTAAAACACATAAGTAAATATTTATAGCCATTTAATATTTAAAATATTATTACCATAAATAAAATTAAATATATTAAATAAAGATAAATCAAAATGATAAGGTTTAAAATAATATAAAAACACATATAAATTTTATTTGATGAGAGTATTTCAACCCATGTTTATCTTATATTAGAAATAAATTAGTTTGGGAACATTATAAATTTAAAATCAATTTATAATAAATTAATATTTCAAGACGTTCCTAAAGTGCCCCTCCACCCTATTATAAAAGGCCACCACCTCTACCCACTTACTCAAACCTTTAAAACTCTTTGTCTCATCCAAAGTATTCTCAAATAAGCTCCCAACATCACTCCCTTACTCCTAGAGGACACACTTTGGGCATAAATCCATCCTAGGGATACCTTTTGTTCAGATCAAAAGGTGATACTCGAAAAAGAGGTAATTGTTTTATCACCTCTTTCAAAATTATTTTCTTCTTCTACTTCCTATTCTTTTGTTTTTCTCATACTAAAATAAATAATCTAGTATATTATACATGATTAAATGTTATTATAATTATGGGACAACATTATACCTCCTTTTATCCATCCTACGAATAACAATATCACCATGCATGCGTACGTATGACTTACCGTCTCCACACCATGGTGTAATTTTTATTCAATAAAACTTAATTTGGATGGGTATAATGATGAGTATAATGGATTTAAAAAATTCATATAACATAATAATTATTCTTTACAATTCATATACCATCCAATTTCATACTATTTAACCATCAAGGGAATGATATCATTGCTCGTGCATACGTACGACTTACCATCACCACTAAGTGATGAGATTCATTCTCCGCGTGAACCGTAAAAGAATGATTATAAGGTATGTATAATAGATAAGAATGAAATAAATTACATAATAATTATACTGTATTTATATATATATATATATGTTATTTACTTTATTTCATTCAATTCAATAAGGAAACAGAAATAACGTTCATGCGTATGTACGACCTACCGTCTCCATGAACGGTGTATTCCATTTCATTTATCTATATACTATATATATTTATATAATAAATATTTATGATATATAAATAATGTTTTAAATTATTTAATCATGTAAATCATTATATAAGTAATATTATCAAGAATGACAAGTCAAAACATGTACGATAAATAAAACGATTATTACCAAAAACATTGCTTTAACATGGAATTGAAAAATAAACAGGTAATATAAAGTCATAAGTGAATCATATATGATATAATAGATATTATTAAAATTCTGTTACAAGTTAATGATATGTTTAAACCCACTATACAAGAGTTTTAGACACAAACAGATGAAATCTGACCTAAGGTAAGGGATAATTTTGCAATCTCATTATTATCTGAGATTATTTATTCATAAGTATTTACTGGGGTATATTTATCATTAAAATAAATGTCTCCTAAATATATAATATTATTTATATTCTTTTAATATTGTTTAAATTTAATTTTACACATTGGTAAATTTTTATTAAATGGTATGGAAGGAATCTTTCTTTCGTTTTCCATATGAGGTACTTTTTTTGGCTTTTCCAGCAAGAGTACAAGAAGAATGTTTTTAACTTATACGACAAGAATAGGTTTTTACATATTATTAACTAATTATTTCCATGAAGTTTACTTTAACCAATATTATTTTATTTTCAACTAAATTCTTTTCTTTTAAAATTGCGTGTCATTTTTGTGAAAAGAAAATGTTTTTGAAGAAGAAAGGATATTTTCCTCAAGAATTTAGTTCGAGTGTTTTATAAAAATTATTTTCCATCTAAGATGATGCTATTTAAATAGGGTTATGTTTATATCTTTATTATTACTATGATTTTATTTTTTAATTATGGAATGATATTTTATATGTATTATGTTATGATAGAATGATGTTTAAGAAACCCATTTTATTTCTTGGGTTATGATATGATGAATGATTTATGTTTTTTGGAAAATGTAAGAATGATTTAATTATGAGATGGATGAGACCTATATCTCCCTCCAATGCATTGGGTAAATATTTATATCTCATGAGATATACATGACTAGAATGGAAATTAAATCTGGATCAGTAATACAGGGCTGGAATGACAAGTAAATCTGGTTTAGTTATAAATGGCTGGGATGACAAGTAAACCCGATCCAGTAATGGACTTTTTCCACTATTATGGTCTTTGAAGTAATGACTTGGCTACTATGTAAATCATATTATGTGTTTATTTTTATTCCATAATTTCATGTTTTATGCTAATGCTATTTTATCATGGTTAATGCTCCTTTATGATCTGTGCCTTATGCACTACCAAGATTTATTTCATGACTCAAGATTTTTATATTTAGACTTTATGTTCATGTTTTTACATTTTATATTTTGTGGATTATTTTATGTTCTCCATGTTTACCCTTACTGAGAATTTGAGCTCACCCTTTTTATATTTTCATTTCCCTAGGATACAAAGAAATTTTTTTAGTTAGGAAAAGAAAATGGGAAGATATTTATGGGAGATGTTGAATATCTTTCACCAAGTTAAAAGATTATGTTCCAAGTTTCCAAATACACTAAAATAGTATGGTCTTTGGGCATATGTTTTTTTCATGTATTAATTATTACTCAAAATAAATTTAATGTCTATGTACATCAAGCATGGTTCATTTCACTAATCTTCTTACAAAAGTATCCAACTTGGAATAACACGTTCTCATATCTTATTTTAACCCATACATGGATTTATCGAGTTTTAATACATAACCTTAATCATTTCCAATAATAAATACATATGGTTGTTCAATGTAAACTTCATAATCAAGATCCCAATTCATAAATGAAGACTTCACATCCATTTTATTTTTTTAAATTCATTATGTAGCAATAGAAAGAAAGATTATGATTGTTTCTAACCTTTCTAATGGATAAAAAGTCTCATCAATATCAATACCTTCAATTTGAGATTAACCTTTTTACACTAATATTTCCTTATTTCTTATCACTTTAGATTATTCATTAAACTTATTTTGGAAAACCCATTTTGTACAAATAATGTTTTTGTTATTGGACTTGGGTAAGAGTTCCCAATAATCATTCTTTTTCTATCTGATCAAGCTTTTCATTTATAGCCTGAACCTATTCCAGAGGATCAAAATATTTATTAAAATCTTTTGGTTCAACCTTTTAATATAAGGAAGTATGTTTAATAGCATTTTTTGTTCTTATTGTTTGAACCTTTTGATGTTGATCACCAATAATTTTTTAAGATTCCACTTTCTTCCTTAGTATGGGATGTTATATTTGAGATAATTCCTCATCCCTAGAAACAACTGAGTCTGATTCTTCTTCTTGAGTAGGATTACAATTGTCTGTTACCTAATTAGAAATGTTACCCAAACCTTCTTTATCCTACTCAACTTCCTTGTCTACAAGAGGATGTTTTTTCTCCTCGTATTCTTCAATAACATTCATATCAAAAAATCAACAATTCATTCTATTCTTTGTTAAAATTTCTATATTCTCTTCCTTCTGGAGCATATCCAAGAAAATTCTATCCTCAACTCTCTACTCAAACTTTCCATGTTTTCTACCTTTCTTCTTTATATCACATGGACTCCAAAAAACTCTTAAGTGTTTCAAACATGGAGTTTTAGCATAAAACAATTCATATGCATTAATATCATAACTTTTCCTATAGAAAAATAGATTTTGAATATACACAGTTGTACCCATTTCTTGCCTCCAAAAGTAATGACTGAGACCATGTTCAAGTAAAAATAATTCTCCCCATTTCCAAAAAACTTCTCCTCTTCCTTTCAACAACCCCATTTCTTTGAGGAATGTATGGTGAGATGAACTCCGACCAAATTTTTCTCAAGATAAAATTAAAATTTTTCATTTTTGTGTTCCCATCCATTTTCTATTCTCAAATTCTTCACTGAATACTCACATTCCTTATCAGCTTTCCTTCTAAAATTTTTAAACATTTTCAGATCATCTAACTTTTGTTTCATATATATAACACAATTAATGTGAGTAAAGTCAGCAATCAAAGTGATGATGTACTTATCTTTATTAGTTTATTGTTTTCTTATTGGCCCACAAATATCAAAATGAATAAGTTTCAGGGGTTGTTTTGAAAAAATATCAACTTTATTATATAATTAATTAGTAATTTTTCCTTTCTAACAAAATGTTTAACACCAATATCTTCTTCTTGACATGTCAAGAAGTCCATAGACACTGTCACTTTTAGATAAATTGCTCATGTTTCTCTGGCACATGTGAACCAAAATTTTATGCCAAAACTGATTTTCTTCCACCATACCCAAGTAACAAGAGTTTTTTTATTTCACCAACTTAGAACAAGTTTCCTTTTGTACATTAACCTCTTATAACTATATTTCTATCTTTCTATTTTTTTTACAAAAAACCCATATGTTCTGAAAATGAATTTTTTGCCTTCATCACAAAAATTTGAGACACTTAGCAAGTTGTGTTTCATCCCATCAACTTACAAAGGTTTCTTGGATTTAATATTTTATCCCCCAATGACTGTTGATCCAAAACCTTAAATTATGAGAGAGTCATCATTTCCAAATATCACTATTACTTCATTAATGTATTTCACATTTTTCAACAACTTTAAGTATCCCATCATATGAGAAGAACGCCCACTATCCAAGACCCATGGTCATTCTCCCTTTGTAGATTTTAGAGAGGTCTCCACAAAAAGAGCCTTTTATTTTCCTTTTTCTATGTTCACATTTGTATTTTGATAATTGTTAAGAAACTTTTTTTTCTAGTAACAAAACCAAGAAACCCTTAGCAATATGTCTAGGTTTTTTCACAGCTTTCACAAGTAGTTTCCAAAGGTTGAAACCTATTTTTAATTTTCACACAAACCTTATCATGTTTCTTTAGAACTTCCTTCTTAGACTTATTCATTTGAGGGGATTGAATCCCCATCAAAAATTTACTTTCATAACTTTTAGAATAGTAGCAATATTTTTGGTTAAACCAACACATATTTTATATATGTCAAATCCATCACAACACTAGTAGTATCTATATAAATAATATTTTTCACTGTAAGATTCATACCGACTGGTGTTGTGATTATACTTTTTAGCAACCTTCTTTTCTTTCTTATCAGAACATTTTTGAAAAACTATTTTTAGGATTTGGATTGGAATATTATTCTTCATATATGTTTTCTTTTCAGCCTTATCAAAAACAAAAGTAATAAAAAAGTTTTTGGATTCAGCAAGTTTAATTTTTTTTGAATTATCTGCTTTGCTGATTTTTTCCAGATACATAGCTTTCTCAACTTTATTATTTTTGGGAAGAGCTTAAACATTATTAAAAAATTTTAAAGGCAATTTTTTTTGATCTTTCTCAGGTTTATCCTTCCCAAAACTTTCATTGACTTCAGAAATAATTTTTTTGAAACTTTCAATATTATTTTTAGCATTATAAAGTTTTTGTTGGAAAATCTCTAATTACTATTATTTTGATTTTATCTTTACTTCCAGATGTTCATTCTGATTCTTTTCTTTCTCAATAAATTTCTTCAAGTTATTAATTTATTCCAGAAACTTAAATTTCTCATCAAGAAAACCTTGATGATTTTTGGTTGAGGGAATTTCACTATTCAGCTCATTGTTTTCATTCTCAATCCTTATAATCTTTCTCAGAAACTCTTTCAACTCTTCTTTCAAATAAAATTAAAGTTTATTTTATTCCTCCTATTCTTCTTCTTTAGAACTGCTACTTTTGAAATGTTCATTATTCACTATTTCAATAAAAGTATTCTCTTTAGAATTATCAGTAATATTTTGGGATCCATTCTCATTGTCTTCATCTTCATCATATTTATATAGAAAACTTCTCCTTTTGGATTTGAATAAATTTTCATCCTTCCCTTTTGAAAAGGATTTAGTATTCTCACCTTGATTCTTCCATGATCTTCTTGGCCTTCTTCCTTATGCATCACTCTCCTCTTCAATCTTTTTCAAAGGACAATTAGCCGCAAAATGGTCAACAAATTCACACTCAAAAAATTTTAAGGGAAGTTTTAAATTATATTTTCCTATACCTAATTTGATATTATTAGTAAAAAAGGATAAAAACTCATCAAGTTTTTTATATACCTCATTTTAAAATTTAGATTTAGGGACATGTTATTGATTAATATTCTTCCAGGAATTACATTTATTATTATTTTTGAAATACATTTAATGATAAGATTTTGTTTTTACATTCATTAATTTTACCAAATCATTTCATAAGTAATGAGATTACTATAAAGATCATCCATAGATAGAGTTTATAGATCTCTATCTTCCAATGAAGAAACTTTAGCATCAAATTTTTTAGGAATAATTTTCATGATATTTTCAATAATAGTTGAGTATTAAAACTTTTAATCAAGACATATGATGGTGATAACTATATCATTTACCCTAGTAAAGAAGTCTCTAATAGATTCATACTCACCAATTTTAAAAAATTTATACTTGAGCCTCCATATTTTCAACTTTGCATTCTTTACTTTTTTATTTCTTTTGTAAATATTTTTCAACTTATCCCAAATACCTTTGAAGGTGGAAAAACCCTTCAATTTTAATAACTCACTTTCAGAAAGTTTAGAGAGTAAATTTTTTTTCTCTATTCTATAATTCTCAACATTCTTCTTGTAAATAGGTGTAAGAGAAACCTTATCATCAATAGGATGAAATCTATCTGTTTCATCTTTAACAACATCATATCCAAAAGAAAAAAGATAAGGAAACATTATATATTTCCATATATGATAGTTCTTCCCATTAAAGACTGAAATAACATTACTTTTGAAATAATTAAAACTATTCATCAAAACTTCTCTTCCAAAAATTTCAGAAAAGAGTAAATAAAGGGAGCCTTCAATCTAATACTAATTGATATTTCCCAACCAGGATTCAAGTATCACTGGGGGAGGGGGGGGGGGTTTAAAATAGTGATATCTTTTTCTTTTAAATTTACTTATATATGAATCAACCTTCACCTCCTGATAAGGATTTATTTCCTTTCTAAAAACAATACAATCACACATCCACATGAACTAATGAATTTACAAATTTCACTTCTCAACAAGAGTACCTAGTCCTTGGTATGGTTTGGAAACAATACAATACCACAAAATCCACTAGAAAACAATCTGTTTGAGTGGATATAACAAGTCAGATATTCCATTACACTTGTGTAGCACTATGTTCAATAAAATAGTGCATGCGATTAAAGTAGCACAAAATTATGTAATACAATTTTTGTGCTTCCTAATAAAATTTCACAAAAACATAAACTTTTAAAATAATTATTCAATTTCTTACCCTGGAGTAGGTAAGAAATTCCTAGACTTTATAATGATACTATGTCTTATTTCCTAGTCAGATTACCTAGTCCGATTTCTCAATACAAAAATATAACTTTGTTTGAATACCGCTGAAACAAATCTAAACTGCTTCTGACTCAGTCCAGAAATCCCAATCCGATTGATCAGTCCAATTCTGAAAACTGAATTCATTTTTGACTCTTTACCTCTTATTCTTCTATCAATAAATTTTCTTTAAGAAAACACAATCTGGAAACATCTTCTTGCTAGAAATGTGATGTTTCTCTCTCCTATTTCACAAACAATGCAAGGCACAAAATACAAAATTATTCTCCTCTTTCATAGACATTCCAAAATGGTTTAATCATTATTCTGAAAAGGTTTTCCCGCTTTACAAAATTTAATAAATCTGTAATATTCCTTAAATCATGGATATTTATTTGACTTATTTATCACCTTTAACTTCCCTTTAATTTTGGATCTCTCTTTGACTTTTTCAATGATTTAAACTTTTTAACAAATCATCATCCTGAATCTGATTCCTGATTTGAATTCAAATTTATATTCTAATTTCTCCATTATTATGAAGGCATAAAAATATTTATTATGCCACTCTATACTAAATGAAACATATGGAAAACAAATGTCTTCCCAATATGATTCTCTGTACCAATTGAAAGAAAACTTCCCAATGAATTTCTCGGTATCAACTATTAAACAAAACAACTTTGAAAAAAATTCTTCCACAATCATTCACTTACTAGGAAGAACCACAATATCAGCTTCACAATTCTTTGAAAAAATCATCTTAATCTGCCTCTGATTTATCACCTGCATCTGATTTTATAAACATACTAAAAAAATAGTAATGAAAAATCAGTTTCATTGGTTCAATGATGATCAATGGTATACGGAGTTTTATGGTTCCGTATCATCAATAACTTTTTTTTATTCTTAATATGATACTCCAAGTTACCTAGACTTCAAAAATTTATGAATAAGGTGATATCATACTAATGAACTTGATACTGGAATTTTTTTCCTTTGGAAAACTTTATTCTTCCACAAACTCTTGCATGAATCATTACTTCTTTATGACTTTTAAAATGTTTAAGATCAACTTCAGCATCATTTGACTCACTATGGAAAGTATTATAACTTCCTTGTCTTCTAACAAAAACCTTTCATTCCAATACGAGCCTCAATATGATTGGAATCTCTCCCACTTTTCTTCCTAAGTCTATCACCACAAGTTTTCCAAACAACTTATGATTTGAGAGAAATAAAAAACAGCAAAGCATCATCAGATTGTCATCAGATCCATACATACTCTGATTCCCATTCTCATTATGATCGTACTTCTATTTCGGACCCAAGGTGAGTTTGATAAATGTTTTCTTCTAGAAAAATCCTTCTCCATATGATGGGATTTATTCTTATACATCTTAAGATTGCTGGTAACTTTCTTACTCCTCATAGAACCTTCGAAGTGTTTTGGATGACACCTTCACTAAATGGATTAAGTGCAACATATATGGGGCTTCTAGGGGTAACCCATTCCCCTTAGGGTATCGTGGTATCTTTAGGGACCATAATGAGGATTTTGTGGAGTGCATGAATGGCCCTTATGGCTATATCACTACACTCGAATCAGAGATGATGGGTCTTATCATAGCAATTGATATTGCTTATTTAAGAGAATAGAGTTGTATCTTGTTTGAATGTGATTACACCACCCTTGTCCAAGCCATAATAATGGGCTAGATTCACTTATCATGGAGGTTGATAGCTAAATGGGAAAAATGTATTAACAGACTCTCTTATATGAACTACTTCATCACTCACACATTTTAAGAAGAAAACTATATTACCAATGGTCTTGAAAACATAGGGGGTAACTATAGATGAATGTGTCTATGAAACCACTTTTTATGATGACATGCACTCATTCTTCCTTTGAGACAAATGTAAAATTCTTTCTTTTCTACTATTATAACCTTGTTTTGATTTAATTCAAGAGCTTCAGTGCACACTTTTCTAAAAAAGTCCTTATTAGCCCAATTGGCCTAAATGGCCTAAATGGCCTGATTGTCCTAAATGGTCTAAATGACTTAAATAGTCTAAATGGCCTAAATTTTCCAAAATGGTCTAGTTGGCGTAATTGTACTAAATGGACTAATTGGCCTAAATGGACTAAATGAAATAAATGACCTAATTGTCCTAAATGACATAATTGTCCTATATGGATTAAATGACACAATTGGACTAAATTTTCTAATTAGACTTATTGGACTAAATGGAATAATTTGGATAAATGACTTAATTGGACAAATAGAAAAATGGCCAATTGGACAAATGACCATTAAAAAAAAGATTAATTTACTAATTTACCAAACAACCTCACCTAAAAATGAACTAAATAACCAAATGATAAAAATTACCAAGTGAATGAATAACCAAATAATATAAAAAAATAGAATTGGATTCAAATGAACATATAAGAGGAATCCATATCATGCTCATTTTTAGCATGATAATTTGTATGTATTGTTTATGTTATGCCACCAGTATTAAATTTTAAATTAGTTTTTATTTAAATGTTTCTTCATTTTATGGATTTATTCAACAAATATAATTTTAATTTAATATAGTTATATCACTTTAATATTATTAAATAATGTTTTATTTTACTAATCATTTTCATTTGTAGTAAGTGGTATTGGTCATTGAATGTCATGTTCCTCGAGAAAAAATGTTTTGCTCGAGTAGGAAGAAAAAGAATGGAAGTGTTGTAAATGCAAAAACAAAAGAAAATATTGAAAGTTTTTTTATTTATATTTCAAATATTTATATGAAATTAATAATTAAATATCTTTTTTATATTCTCAATAGTATTCCCAAGAGTCCCTCGATGATAAAAAAGACAAAACATTGGGTCCAAATGATCATTCAAGTCAGGTATTAGGCAAGGATCACCTGGGGAGAGTCTGATGTCATCCTAGGAAGAACATCTTCCCCAATAGGTGTTGGTCCTCATCGGGATCCTCTCAAACCTCTCAGAACACTGTGCAGTAACTAAATCTTATAGAAATATCTAGAGCCAAAAAATAGCTTTATAAGAGAAAAAAATAAGTAAATTGGTCACCGAAGACTTTCCGAAAGCTCTGTTAATTACAATTCAATAACTTCCATCAGAAGATGTTACTACTTTTGATTCATATATGGAATCAATTTTATCTTTAAATGATTCCCTAAGTGATGTTAATGAGGGTCCTAGTTGTGGTTGATCTGATAGTTGTGGCAGTGATGATGATGATTATTATGATGATGATGTTGTTGCAATTACTCCAGATGATGTTGTTAGTGATGAGGATGTTGCTAATGGTGATGAGGATGAGGATGTCGGTGATGGGGGATATATTGATCCCCTACATTTTTCACTTAGTAGTGAAGATACATTTGGATATTGTTTAATGACTTGAATTTATTGTTTGTATAGATGTATATGTTTGTTATAGTGTTGTAAATGGTTGAAAAATTATTACAAGTTGTTGGTTGAAAGATAAATGTACAATAATTTTGTTTCATTAAATGTTCACTATGGTTTCTATTTTGTTTATAGGTTCAAGATGGGATGGAAGAGACATTTATTTCTAAATAGGGATAACTATCTATACTCAAAGTTCAATGAACTGTGGGTATATGTTTTCTACTGGAAAAGCTATACCCATGGTTTTGGTAAAATCATGTGTATGATATAATATCTAAGGTTATACCCATGGGTTCTATAAAAATCATGGGTATTGATCTATATTGATTAATCTATCATCCATAGTTCTAAAAAGAGTGGTTATAGCCTATACCTGTGGTTTTATGGGCTATATCCATGGTTCTAAACCGTGGATATAGAATAATTTTCCAGTAGTGTGCCCCTAGATGAAGAGGCCAAAAAATCTATAACATAATACGAGGATACCCCTTAGATTCTCCTACCATACCCATTTAATAGAACACATACTAATACCAAAAGGCTAGAAATACAATACTCTATCAAAGGGGAGCCTTGATTTTAATTAAACCTGAATATCTATGAAAGGAACTAAACGTGGTGGTTCTGACCACAAAGACTTAACCCCCTATGGATTGGGGACAACAAAAAATCAGTCTGGATATAGACAATATAAATTGCAATAACTCTTGGGGGGGGGGGTAACCTAAGAATATGAACCTTCTATTTATTTTTCCATTTACTTACCTTTTAATTTTAATTTTTTCTTTTTTAATGATTAATTATGTTTTTATAGGTTTTAACTTAGTGGATATAATCTAAGAGACTAGATCAAGGATATAGATAGAGAAACAAGGAAGAGCTTAAATCAAACCTGCTAAACAATAAACACCAAGTTGAATATATCCTGCCTATTTATTTTTTACACTAGAAAATGATAATATATCTATCAGTGATAAATTGAATGCTAAAAATCACGGATGATAGTTTCATTGATAAGTGTGGAGGAGGGAACTCAACTTTTTTAGAGTAGTGTTTAATTTTTTAGTTACTTTCTTAGAATCTGTAAATAAATGTATCAATTTACTATTTTTATAATGTATTTAGAATATTCATGTAAATAAATAAAAAACATAAAAAAATGTATAATAATTTTTTGGTTCTATTTGAAAATATTATATATAATTTTTTTTATAGTTTCTATTTTTATTTTTTTGAAACTTTTCTTGAACTTCATTTTGGACCTCTTAGTTTGGAAATACCATGCTAAAGTTGAGGAATTAACTAGTTCAGAAATTTTGGGGAATAAATGATTTCTAAATGGGTTGGTCATTATTTTTATTGAAATTTAGTCTTATAACTTGTAAAGGGTGTGTAACTGAAAAGGTATTTGTTTAATAAAAAATATAATTTGAGGTCACTAGGATTTTGAACTTAATATAAGGTAACTTGAATTTAGTGAAAGAAAACACCATAGGGAGACAATTTAATAGTGATTGATATAAGTTTTTTTAACCTGGAATAAAATGGGAAATTTGTATCCAACAATGAATCTATAAGACAAAGATACTAGGTGTGTGTGTAATTCCACTATACATATTTAAATAAGTGATTTTTTATAGTGACTTTCACATACATGGAGGAGAAAATTTCAAAAATAAAAAAATATTATAGTGTTCATATGTCAAAAATGAATTTATTAAGGTGAGGGGAATATTGAACCCATTAAGGGGGAAATTGACTCATAAAAAATTCAATTGAGTTGTAGTAATAAAGTTGAAAATTGAATTTTGGTTTGATAAAATTAGGAGAGAGGGATAAATGGAAGTGCTTCATGTTAAAACTTTGATTCCACTTAAATATAATTTGATCCACTGATGGACTTGTAAATTTTATATAGTGAAGAGAAATAATGAATTAGATTCACATATAAAGAATGATAATTCCAATAATGGATGAATCTATGTTTTCCTTCAATTATGGATAGTAAGTTCAGATCTAAGTAGGATGGATCACCTTTTATTTGACTAAATGTAATTCCATGATAAAATTTTCTAGGAGTGAAATAGTTTATGTGTGGGGGAGTGATGAGAGATGAAGATTTCAATAATTTTTTCATATTATTTTTTGAAAATACCTCTAATTTAATCCAATTCCTAGGTAAAATAGTGATTTTTTGATCTTTCTAAATCTTGGAAATTAATTGATAAATATGTCCAATTGAATTGTTTTAATGATTTATTCAATTTTGAGGTTAATGAAGAATCCATACAAATGAAATTGAAATTTATTTTTAAAATGCGACTTTAAAATTGTAAATGTTAAATCTAGAACATGGAAGTCAATTTGGAATTTAAATTTTATATGAATTTATTTTTAGCTTTAATTGATTTATTCATTTTTATGAATTTAATTAAATTTCTTTTATTGATATTGTTTTTAAAATAACTATCAATTTTAATTTTCAATTTGGATTTGAATGAAGTAAATTTTATGTTTAAAAAAATTTTTATTTTTAATTTATTAATTTAAATTAATTAGAAATTATTTTGGATTTAATTTTTTGAAGTAATTAAATTCTAATTCTAATTGGTTTATCATTTTAAAAATTTTACTGGAGAAAAAAACAGTTCAATAAAAAAAATGTTCTGTTGAAGAATAGACTAGAAAAAATTACAAGGAGGTATGATCACTTAAGTGACCATTCCTACTAAGTTACCACACCTTAAAAAAAATAACCAACCATACTACACCTCACCATCACTCCCCAAGTGACTATGCGAACACATTCTCATTGTCCCTTGCAAAATTACCATTGATACCCAACCTTTCCTGAGCCTCTCGCATAGAAAATTCCATTAAGTTGCAACAAACCTATCATGATCACTCTTCACTGTAGGATAACCTATTGTTTTTTCAGCTAACCATGCCTCACTTCACCTTCAATATACTAACAATGAAAACCCATATAGACTCATTATCACAACGGATCCACACTATCTCTAAAAATACCATGTTTTCTAGTGAATCCACACAACTATTGAACACAAACCACTAGCATTGATTTAAGTATGTGCTCCACCATACTCGATCGAAGATGGACAAGTCCTTCCATGGAGGTTGTCCAAGCTACACTGATTCCCTTCAATAAAGCTTGTATATTGGGACAAAGTCGAGACAGGTTTTCGTGAACTATCGAAGATCCACCCTAGCCAAAATAGTCACTGGAGAGAAGATGATTGAACTCCATTCCACTTTTGTTATTGCATCTCGCTCTATGAGGATAATCCCAATTAAGGAGTTGATTGGGAATAATTTTTTCGGTAGAAACATCCTTTGTTAGCAACAACTCCAAAAAACATCTTCTTCCTTGGTGGGTAGCCAACCTTGGACCATTAAAGCAGCTGGGGGTGGAAGTTTTCTCAATGGTAGATGAAGATTGGTGAACTAACCCTTGATGTTGCCTAATATATTCACTATATAATGAGAATAAATCCCATGAACTATAATTTGTAACCAGTGGTGATCCTTCGATGAATTTATCTGGAGATAAAATATAGAACAACCCCCTCTTCTCCCGTGGATGTAGGCATACTGCTAAACCAAATAAATCTTGTTCATTCTTCATTTTTATTCTCTTCTTGTGCGTTTATCATCATCACAAACCTATGCTACCCAAAAAATGTGGTATTAAAGGGTTTGGGTTTTAAATAGAAACACTACAATGATGTTTTATGGTGACAAAAAAATTAAAATTTCTTAGAAATATTTTTGAGCCCATATTTATGAAGGGCAGGAAAAGATGATTCGAACAATGCAAAAAATGTCAAAAATGGAGTTAAAATAAAGCTGATTGAGCCAGTCAAAGTTTTGGACAAATCATGGGTGCTATAGTACCCCCTTTACAGAGAAGAAGATACTATTCATTATGGTGGCGACTTTCCAACTTGTTTTCTGGAGACTATTCCAGCGAGCCACGTCAGCACCTCATCAACGGTCGATTTGGATCATTGAAATTATTTTGGCTATATCTTGGCCAACCGGAGTCTGTTTGCAGCAATCCAGGAGTCTATTCTAGCTATTTTGATCATTACAGACACATCCATATGGTTAGATTTTCAAAATTCACACTCCATCAAGGGATGAAAATATAGGTTACATGGTTAAGCTTACCACTTTTAATTATGACATCTGGAAGTCAAAAATGAAGGATCTTTTGTATATTAAATATTTGTGGAAACTAATAGTGGAGGTCGCTAAGCCTGTTGTAGTGAAATTGGAAGAATAATAAACAAGTAGTCAATCAGATGAGAAGATGTCATCCAGTACACCGATATTTGATATGTATAGGTTGTAATCAACAATAAGTGCACTGCCCAAATCAGACAATGGATCGACAGAGTATCTTCCAAAATTTTGCTAACGAACACGATGCTTCCATTTTTTGGCAAAAATTGGAAAAGTTTTATGTGAGGAAAACCGTGAAAAAAAATAAAATCTGATACGTCATCTTATTAACTTGAAGTAAAAATATGGGACCAATATATTAGGGCACATGAAGGAGTTCCAAGGTATTGCTGATCAGTTTAATTCCATGAAAATGATGATTGATGTTGAGATGCAGGCACTATTCATGTTGAGTTCTTTATCAAAGACATGGGACACAATAGTTGTGTCAGTCAGTAATTCCACTCCAGATGGAACTATCACCATAGAGATGGATGAAGAAAGAATTCTAAATGAAGAGTCTAGAAGAAAAGACGAGGGACATACACCTAAATGAGAGTCTATTTTGACTAAAATACAAGGGAATTAGAAATGGCAGGGAAAAAGCAGAGGAAGAGAACCCCGTGACTAAAGTCTAAAAAGGAGAAAGCGATCAAAATCTCGATCAAGATATGAAATGAAGTGCCACCACCTTGGTAAGCCTGGGCACTTCATTCGAGAGTGTATAAAGTTGAAGGAAGAGTAGAGGAATCAAGAAGGTAAGACCTAAAATAATGATGTTGTAGTTATCAATGAATAAATCATTATCATTCAAGAAGATAATCTGGTTAGTCATGCATTACAAGAATTGACATGGGTGATCGATTCTGTCTCCTTGTACCATGTCAATACTAGAATAGATTTTTTTCTCATCTTACTGTTCAGGGAGTTTCAGACATGTAAATATAGAAAATGATGATGCATACAAATTTACCTGTATTGGTAATATTTTTATGGATACAAATATTGGATGTAGGTTATTATTGAAATATGTGAGGCACATTTCTGATATTCACATCAATATTATATCCACTGTAATTCTTGATGATGATGGATATGTCAGTTTCTTCAGTGATGTGAAATGGAAGATTACCAAAGGTATCCTGGTAATTTTTAAAGGAAGGAAAGATTCTTCTCTTTATCTCACAGTTGCAAGACCATGTGGAGCAGGAGTAAATGCATCTAGAAAATATGTTCTTGAAGAAGTTTGGAACAGGAGGTTGGGTCACATGAGTGGGGGAGGAATCAAAATTATCTCTAGGAAATATCTTTTTCTAGGAATAAAAGGTACACATCTAGATACTTATATTGATTTCATCATGGGAAAATAAAAAAGAGCATCATTTTGTGGTTATATAAAATCTAGAAAAGAAAATGTTTTAAATTTGATTCAAACTGATGTCTACATGATGATAACTAAGATGGTGGTATGTCCTATTTATTTTTTTACCTTCATAGATGATCATTCTAGAAAAGTTTGAGCCTTTGATTTGAAAACTAAAGATCAAGGGCATGATGTTTTCAAGCTGTTTCATGTGAAGGTGGAAAGAGAAACAAATAGGTAGTTAAAGTTTGTGCAGGAAGACAATGGAGTAGATTATTGTGGTTCATTTGAGGAGCAATGTAGGAGTTTCGACATCAGGCTGAAAAAATCAGCACCGAATATGCCTCAACATAATAGTATTGTTTAGAGGATGAATAAAAAAATTTATGAGAGAATAATATGTATTATCTCTAATGCAATGCTGCCGAACACCTTTTGGGGGGAGGGAATGAGGATCATAGTTGATCTTATCAAGATTTATCCATCAGTTCCACTAAACTATGTTGTTTTAGAATGTTTATAGATAGGTAAAGATTTTTAATACAAACACTTGAGAGTATTTGGCTGCATGGAATTTGTTCACATCTTGAAAGATGGGAGGGTGAAGATGGATGGAAAATGATAGAAATGTATCTTTTTGGGATATGCTCTTGAGGAGCTTGGGTATCGACTCTGGGATCCTATTAGTAAAAGGATTTTCAGAAGTAGAGATGTAGTGTTTCTTGAGGATAAGATGATTGATGATTTTGAGAGTCTAGAAAATATAGAGTAGTCGGAGTCTGAGGAAATTCCTGTCAATTTGGAACCCCTCTCACCACCATCAAAATGATCTAGCATTAGAGAGATATGCGACACTGATGATACATCACTACCAGGTAATATGTCTCCATCTGCTGAAATGTCTCCATCCTATGATATTCCAGATTAGATTCCCCCAGAAGCATAGTTGAGGAGATCCACTAGAGAATGAAAAACGAGTCATAGATGCTCACCACATGTGTATGTGATGCTCACTGATGGGTGAGAGGAAGAGAGTAATGACTATGTAATCAGTAGTCATTAAAAGATGGAATGTAAGAAGACCATGTAAGAGGAGATGAGATCCTTGCACAAGAACCGTGCATTTGATTTATTAGAGTTACCACATGTAAAGAATACAATAAAGAACCAGTGGGTGTATAGAATCAAAGGAGAAGATGACAACTCATAGCCACACTATAAATCCAGGATGATTTTTAAGGCATTCAGTTATAAGAAAGGTATTAACATTGTTGATTTTTATTCTCATGTGGTTCGAATGTCTTCTATCAGTTTTTTTCTTAGATTTGAGGCTAGTCTGAACTTGGAGATTCAACAACTAGATGTAAAGACAACATCCTTACATGGTGATCTTGATGAGGATATATACATGGATTAACTAGAGGTATTTCAGGTGAAAGGTAAAGAAAACCTAGTATGAAAGCTTAAAAAAAGTTTGTATGTTTTGAAACAGGAACCGAGGCAGTGGTACATAAAATTTGACTCATTCATGGAGAAAAAATTAGTACAAAAGGATGATTTCTGATCATTGTGTTTTTGTCATGCAATTTTCTAATGGTGATTTCATTATCTTGTTGATTTATGTCGATAGTATGCTGATTATTAGTAGATATATCACCAAGATTGATAGGTTGAATAAGGACTTGAACAAGCCTTTTGAAATGAAGGACTTTGGAGATGCTACTTAGATTCTTAGTATGATGATTACTCATGACAAGAGGAATAAAAATATTAGGCTATCTCATGAGCGATACATTGAAAAGGTTCTTGAAAGATTCAACATGACCAAGGAAAAACTAGTTAACAGTCCACTTGAGAGTCATTTCTGGATCATGAAAAGTCAGAGTCCATCAACTGAGAAGAATAAAGCAGAAATGGAAAAAGTTCCTTATTAGCCATTAGTTGGTAGTCTTATGTATTCCATGGTGTGCACCAGACTAGATATTGCTCATACTATTGGAATTGTGAGAAGATTCTTATCAGATCCAGGAAAGGATCATTGGAATATTGAGGTATCTCCGAGGTACATCTTGTCATTTTTTATGTTTTGGAAGTGACAAAACTATTTTAAAAGGATACAAAGATGAAAATATTCCTGTAGATGTAGACATGAGGAAATCCATATCCAGGTACCTAATATCATTTGAATGGGGAGAAGTTTCATAGAAATCACAAATTCATAAGTATGTTTCCTTATCCACTATAGAAGAAGAGTATATCATAGTCACTAAAGGCTTCAAGGAGATGATGTTGATGAAGAAGTTTTTTATAGTAGTTGGGACAAAGTTAGGAGAATTATATTCTCTATTGTGATAGTCATAGCGCTATTCATCTCAGAAAGAACCCAAGATTTCATTCCACATCCAAACATATAGACGTTATATATCAATGGATTCGAAATGTGTTGGAATAAATATTGTTGAAAGTTGAGAAAATCCACACCAATTATAATGGGTAAGACATTATGATGAAGGTTCTATCAAAAGAGAAGCTAAAAGACTACAATGAGACTGTAGGTCTAGATTTTACCCCAAATTGACCATGAGAGCAAGATTTGTGGGGGCCACTCCCAATTAGGGTGTTGATTGGGAAGAAATTTTCTATCGGCATCAACATTCTATGTTGGTAACAACTCCACGCAACAACTTCTTCCTTGATGGGAAACCAACCTTGGACCGTTGAAGCAGCCGATGGTGGAAGTTTTCTAAATGGTAGATGAATATTGGTGAACCAACCCTTTAAATTTCATAATATCTTCTCTATATAATGGGAATAAATCCCATGAACTGTAATTTGTAACCAGTGGTGATCCTCTAATGAATTTATCTGGAGAGAAAATATAAAACGACCCCCTCTCCTTATGTTGACATAGGAAAACTTATGAACCATGTAAATCTTGTACATTATTCATTTTTAATCTTTGGTTGTGTGTTTTTCATCATCATGATCCTCCTATAACCCAAAACCCTATTATATGAACCACACCTATAGATAAAAAAAAGATCTTTGACACTGAAGCACAAACAAGATCTGAAGTATGTCACACTGCCCTTTCTGGAGAATCTGACCAAAATCTTGATGTTCTTGTAGATCCAAGCATGAATAACCCCCACATGAGGCCACCTGTATTCTAATTTGTGTGAGGGAGATGACCCTGATCTCA
Organism: Viscum album; assembly: GCA_963277665.1. Taxonomy (NCBI): domain Eukaryota; kingdom Viridiplantae; phylum Streptophyta; class Magnoliopsida; order Santalales; family Viscaceae; genus Viscum; species Viscum album. The sequence goes on from OY728123.1 coordinate 1,727,310,911, forward strand.
TCTATATAGTTAAAATCGAAAATGGACTACATCGCAGTTGAATCCTAAGTTACAAACCCAAACCACACCTAAAACTAAGCATAAGTATCCATCCAACTTATCAACATCCAAAATTGAAATTCCTCAATCCAACACACTAAGTAAAACTCATTTTTTCCACTACACCCACAAGCAGTAGAACACATCTATTGGAAAAATTATTAATTATTTCTACTAGATTCATGATGTTCATAAAAAATTCCTCTCCAAATATTCTCAATCCTATAAATGAGTGATTTTGGGAATAAATTTCTCTCAATAGAATTTATTTCAACCCTTAAAGTTGTGCCACATAGTACCCATCCAGCTAGAGAATGAACTCACCTCATCGTGCAGAATGTGAGGAAGAAGAAGGCCAATGGGATATAAATATATTCCCCATTTAAAGTTTTTCAGAATCTACTAACTATAATCAAATTCCACATTTCTACATTTTAATACATGTTCAATTTCAGTTTCATTGCATTCTTCGGTTCAATTGTTCTGTGTTTCTCTTCCCCATTTTCTTCGTGTTTTTCTTCAACCATCATGCCATATCATAATCCTTTAAACTCTATAACTATGAATAACTAACCCAATGTCTACGATCTCATTGGAGATTACATAGGCACCCAATTATTTAATTATTTCTAATTTCTCAATCTCAACGTAATAGAATAATGGAAAGAAGCAGATCAATGATATTCATCTACTCTTTATGATGAGTTGTTGCATTATCTAATATATCAAATTAATTATCCATACCTATATCAGTGTATGGTGTATATTATTGGAGCACTGTGGACTAGTGGATGAAAATCACATGATAGAGTTAGGTGTAGAGATAATGAATGCCCTAATTGACTATGTTCATTGCCTCTGCACTACAGAGAAGATAAAACTGGTTTTATAGGGAGAGATCTCTTATATGTGAATTTATAACCATGAAATATATATAAAATATAAATCAAATAATTATATTGACTCGATTGTCTAATGAGAACTAAAGTGGAAAATGAATAACCTATGTGATCGACCCTAAATCCAATCCCCTTTCACCCTTTGTGTTTAACTTCTATATTTTGATTTAATTTCATAAAATAAAAATCTCAAAAAATAAATTATGGATTCTTTTAAAGTTAAGAAAACAAAATAAATATTAATAAGTGATTATAATAGTGATAATCTTATCCACACACACTCCTTATAAAACAACCCTGGTTAGCCACTAGGATTCAATATGAGTAAATATAAATTCTGTTCGACTGTGACTCGTAGAAGCTCTAAGATCACATGCATTTTCATTATCTAAATTTTAATAACATATTTCATTCCATTATACCTAAATTTACCAATGGAAATGAAATGAGTTCCATGATAATCTATTTAAAACAAAAATCATAATACATCTAGAGAAATAATATGGTTGTTATCATAAGTTAATATTCCCAATATAGGAATCATTATAAAATATTTAAATAGATGAAAATACCTTTAAAATAATATTCAAATAATTTATTTAATAATAAGGGATAATATTCTTCTCCTTTAGAACCTTTAAAAACTAAAAATTCATTAAATATTGAGAAAATTATTTTCGTTGAAAATAACCATGAAAAATTATAAATATTGTTCAATTAAAATAATGTTCGTGATAGTTGGAAAATCTATTCCGGACACATATGTTAATATAAAACATTCTTTTCTTGTTTTTTTAAAAAGACAAAAATGTCATGTTCGGAAAACTTCTAGAAAGAATCCTTTTTAAACCTTTTTTAATAAATTCAATGGTAGTGTAAATGAAAATTTTAGAAAATTTCAAATATATGTATGAGATTTCATAAAACAAGTTTAAATATTATGGATATGGATGAAAAGGATCATCGACCAAATAGGAAATATGGTTGGCTATTATTTGAAAACACGGTATCGATCATTTTAAGATCAAAGAAAGAAACATGCTAGTAATACATGGAAATTTCAAGAATAACCAATGGAAATTAAAATATATATTTTTCAAGTAAATTAGATCATATAATTTCCTCCAAAGGATCTTTGAATATAAAAAATCTTGAAATAAAATGTGCTTGTAACATAAAACCATTACTACATTGGTAACTTTCAAATAAAAATCCATTATAAGAAAGATAGTGATAAAAATATATAAATCCCATGAATTTAATTATGTAATATTTAAAAATTCAATAATGAATAATTAATTACACCATATAAGAAAATCATGGGGTATGACATGAAACACGTCTCAATAAAATGATATTGAGATAACGGAAAACCTTGAAAATTTCATATAATTTGATTTGATAATTAATCCATAAAGTGATTATGTGAAAATATGGAAATCCACATAAAATAATTCTAAATAAATAATAAAACAATATATATATAAATTCACATATAATAATTTCATAAAAAAATCAACGAAGTAGAAGTATAAATCAATGTAAGGAAATTGAGTTAAGAAACTCCTTTCCTCATGTCCCGACTTGCTACGTACATTCTTTAACTTCTATATAATACAATTATATTAATTATTTAATTGTTCAAGATAATTTTATAGGTTTATTACTTTATAATTATACCATAAAATTCATTCTTTTCAATGAATTATTTAATTAATTAATCAGTTAATTTTACATTGTGTGTTTTGAGTACATTCAGTTCATAGTTGCAAAACAAATTTGATATGTTGATCATGATTCAAAGGGATATTATTCCATAATATCTAGTAAAATAATAATGAAACAATTGTAATTTTTATTTAATAAATATAATTTTATAACCATCTATGAAAATATTTCAGGAAAAACAAATCACATCGCTTCGTAGAGGTGGTAATCCACAATTACACACAAACAACGCTATCATTTTTCAACAGATGGAAGGGTAAGAAAATAGATGATATATTATCTTTATAGAATTATAATTATATCATGAATAATATATATATATATATATATATATATTAAATCCATCATTATTAATATCGATGAGAGGTAGTGATGGAAAACGAAACACATAGCTTCGTGGAAGTGGTAATCCATACGTACACACAAGTGATGTTTTTTTATTTCCCTTAAGATGGAAAAGAAGACAAAAAATGGTTATACCATAAACATAATATCATTTTATTATATTAATGATACTAATTTTATTATTTTATCATGGTTGAATAATATTTGAAGAAAGAAGAATAAGAAATAAACATGAAATGGGTTGGTTAGGAATTATACCTTCTCAGACAACCTTTTTGGATTACACCTTAAAACTATATGTTTGGTCTTATGGTGAGACTAGGAACTCTATGAAATGGGGATTTATTTTAGGGAGATACTTTTGTAGGGATCTTTCAAACTAGATCTCTCAAAAGGTGTGAGGAAATAGGAGAGGAGGTTCCCTTTTATAAGTCAGGGGAGGGACACTCTTGGCATTACTTGAAGTATTAAATTAATAAAAATTAACTTCCATGTACATATTAAAACAAATTGATATATTTTTAATATAGTATTAAATTTATTTTAAATATTCTCATAAAATAAAAATTGGACAAGTTTAAAAGATTTTTTCTCCATCATCGCTTAGTTTTAACCCCTGTTAACCCTTTTGACGATTACTGTGATATCAAAGTCTTTACTATTTAGAGGTCAATAAAGTTACTATACATGGAAAACTGAGTCATAAGTGGACCATGGTTGATACTTTATACTATATACCATTCACTTGGCCACATAAAATATTTTTATGAATTTTAAATTATTAAATAAAATATTATCAAATATAATATACCAATATAGTCATTTTTGAGAGTATTCAAATAGTTTAAAATCAATGTCATCAAGATAGTAATTTAACTAAAATATAAGGTTTTAATAAATTAAAAATATGTTATATTTATATAAAAAAATTCATTCCACTATAAATAACCCAAATAACATTACTTTTAATGTTTTATATATCATTTAATTGAATTTTCTACTACTTGCACAAGCACGATGTCGGCATTGCATAAGCATTTAAAGTAATTATTTCATCACTAAAAATTTAAAATAAATTAACATGATAAAAAAATTCATTTATATTTAAAATATACATTTATAAATGAACATAAAATCTTTTTATCCCTATGAAAAAATATTAAATATATTAAAACAAATAGAGTGATGATTTTTTATTTAAAATCATATTAAGGTCACTATCAAAGTATAGTGGAAAGAAATTGAAAAATTATAGATCCTTTGATGGTAATGGTTAAAAAAATCATACAAAATAAAATAAATATATGTTTTGGGGTGAGTTTTAGGCCTCATCTCATTATTTGTAACCTCAATTGCACAATTTACCCTTACTGAGGCAACAAATATTTAATATAGTTACTATTCATAAAGAAAAAAAAACAAAAGTAAAATATTAATCAAATTTGATCATCATGATTACAAATATGGAATCCATTTTTCAATATTCAATCTCTATAAGTGGTAGAAATTAATTTAAGATGAAAGTGTAAAATTCAAAGAAAAATAGTTTTTAGGAAAAATTGTTTGTAAACCAAAAAATGAATGTGACACCTTGAACCTATTTCTCGTGTAATAATAATATTTTACATTTTTACTTCATTTAATTTTCATTCTATCAAAGAAATGTTTTCAAAATAAAAACAACACATGTTTTATTTAATTAAACACTGAAACGATTACATTACAACAAGGCCAAAAGAATCCTACTATCCTAGATATCCTACTAAGAGACCTATCAAAATCACTGGGAGACCTCCTAGCACCACAATGTGACAAAATAGGTATCCCTCATCCTCTGGAATAACTTTAGTGAGGAATGTAATCACTAGGAGAACAATGCTTGTGCTAAGCAACAGAGGGATGTGGAGAACCATCCTTGTAATCCAAACCGACTTAGAGGTTTGAAATACTCTAAAAATGTATTTATAAGGGTCTTCTTGACCGTTGTAAATACATATGACCATTATTTTGTTTTTAATTGATAGAGTATTTAGGTTACCATTGGTGTTTTAAAGGTCATAATGTTTTTTAGCCGTTGGGAATTCAGGTTATTTAATTTTATATATTTAAGTATATTAAGATTTCCAAGAGTTTTAAGTATGCATTGAAGTTATATCTTTAAACATGTTTCTAATTTACCCTTCTTTAGATTTTGAAAGGATAATGTTTTAAAGTTTAAAATGAATTTGAAATCAAAACCCTTGTGTTTTAAATAAAATACCAAGAGAAGTACACACTTGTTAATTCTTGGTTTTTGGTACAAAGAAATATGTTTTTGAGTTTGAAATCATACTTTGGGAAAAAGAAATTGATGATTATGGTTGTTTTTATTATTTTATATATACATAGTAAATTAGGTATATATGTATTTAATTTTTTTTAAAAAATTTACCTTTATATGTTTTCATCCTTGGATGAATAAAAAGAATATTTTAATTAAAAATATGTTTTTGATTTTAAATATATAATTATAGTATGGGATTCCTTTTATGACATATTAAACTTTGATTTTAGATTTTGAAGTTTTATGTTTTTAAAACTCAAATGTTCAGAAAACTATTATAAATAATAGTTTTGAAGTTTTTGAATAAAAATAAGAATAAATTTATGACTATTTGTTTTTAAACCTCTTTATATTTAGTTATGCCATTATGTTTTATAGAAGTGAATTCTTACTTTATTTAAAAAAATTACCCTAGTGAAACCCTTTCCAGCTAGGGGAGGCAACTCGTACCACTCACAAGGGAGTGGGGCGGTCAAGCCTTATCTCCCCAGCTAGCTGAAGGTCCCCCCATGTGAGGGAATTAGCACCCCTACGGGCATGCATGTGTGCGTGAGCATCGGTGGAGGCACGTGCATTGGTATTCCGAGGTAGCACACCACCGTGCATGGAGGCATGGCGGTAGAGGTGGGCGTAGAAGCGCACCCGCAGAGACCAGTACAAGGTAGTACTGGGGAGAAAGGATTTCTGAGTGAAGTCCAGGAGTGCTAGACTTATAAATCTGGTCCCAAAGCCATTATTTTTCGATGTGGGATGCAAATTTTTAGAGGAAATCAAATCTAGACCATCCGATCTTTCCCTGCGGGATCTGAACCATCTGATTGGTTCGAACTTCGATTACCCACCATCGCGGACTTTCTTCCACATTTTACTAATCAGTTCGATTGGGGCACAGTTAAATCTCAGCCGTTCGAACCATTTAAAAACCCACGTCGCACCGCAACCGTCCGATCAAGTCAACATTCAATCTCGACTGTTCATCTTTTTTTTAATACCACGAGCACTCCTCAGCCGCTGAATCAATTTACGGATAATCCTGGCCATAAATTTTTTTATACACCCTCCTCCATGTCATATTCTTCCTCATGCTGTTCCAGTCATGGTCAGCATCCTTTCCCTTTGTTTTTCTCCACTCCCGTGACACCTATTTCTACTTGGTATCCCTCCTTCCTCTACTTTTTCCACAAGATCTAACGCACTCAGAATTTTTTTAAAACGAGGTTCCTTGGATCCCCATAAAATATTCTTAAAATATTTTTATAAACAATTTATATATCCAACTCATTTTTCACCCAAACCCTACAGGTTTGTTCTCCTTGCAGTGCCTCCATCAACCTCCACTCGACACCTTCTTCTTCTTTAAACCAGGTAAGGGTCTTAGGTTTTGATTTTGTTTTTTATGGTTATATATATATATATACGTATTCATATATATATATATATACATTCATAATCCTTCTGTTTTTCTTCTATGATCTTAGAGCGCTTCTACGATCTTGGGGTGACAATTCACAGTTGTTGGATGTTCTTAAAACTCATCAAGGGTTTAAAATACCTTGTCTTCCTTAGGAAAAACCTATTTATACACTTTTTATTTTTTGGTTATATATATATATACATAATCACACAGTTTTAAATAAACATCTACGATACCCGTTTTTAAGACTCCTAAATATGGATTTTCAAAGTTTAAGTAGTGTTTTTAAATGAAAGGCTGTTAAGAGTTACTTGGTTTGTGTTTGAATAAAGAACATATAAACATATATATGTATATGATACATAAATAAATATATTTACATACCAAATACCTTCAGTCTCATAATTCCTTTGATTAATGAGAATTTCTATGATATACCCTACTTAGACCATTCACACGCGAGTTTATAAAACGATTTTAATTTTATTATAAAACCCATACATACACTTTTTGTATATATATGAGTATATATATACATACGTTTATTACGAAATAAGCCATCTCATTCATGTGTTTTTGTACTTTTTATATATACAGGTAATCATGGGAGTATTCTATTTTGTTTTATTTTAATTGGACTATATAAATATGTTTATATGGTTATATGTATATACCTATGGGTTTAACCATAAACCAAATTATGTTTCATAAAAAAAATTCTTGGTGATTCAATTATGTTTTTGAGTGGTGAAACATCTATAAAGTTTTATTAAACCTTATTTTGGTAGTGAAAACCCTAAGTATACATCTTGTGTTTACACAGTTTATATAATTTTTAAACCCACATGTATATGTACAAGAATCATAATCACACGAGTGTATGCACTCCTATTTTTAGAAGGATGAAATAGTCTTTATATTTTTCATGAATACAAATACATGTTTAAGAAATTATAGAGAAATATTTTTAATTATATTTTATGAATGAATCCTTCACATTAAACAATTGTTTTCCCATCTAACCTATTGCATCTCAGTTCATAGAGAATTTTCCAAAATAAATGTTTTTAATTATTGAAGTTTATGTTGTTAGACATGCTCATTTATCTATGTATGTTTTAAATATAAACGAAAACTATCTTAATTTTAAAATTATGCATTTTGGAATATAAAATTTTTATTTTCATGAAATAAGTATTTTAAAATTTAATGGTCATCATTCTATGTGTCAAAACCTGAATAATAATTTATTTTTAGGTGCATTACTTATCATCACATATACTATAGTATGTATGCATATCCATACATTTCATTGATTAATTTTTTATAGCCATATAGTTTTTAGTATTGATAATAAATGTATGATTCACTTTATATATGTAATTTCTAAAGAATGAAATTTTACTATTATTACCATTTATGGATTAAGAAACTAAATTATTCAAAGTGGTATGGGAAATTTTGAATAATGTGAATGAGAAATTAAATATTCAAAGTGGTATGGGACACATTGAATATATGGACATACTAAACATAAGAGGAATGTATTGGACTCAGTATATAATGAGTTGGGGATCGGTTAATGAAAACCCTACGGGTTGGGGACCGGTTAATGAAAGCCATATGGGTTGGGGACAAGTTAATGAAATCCCTATGGGTTGGGGACTGGTTAATAAAATCCCCACAATGCATCGATAGTTCTCATTAGAAAAATCAGGTCTTGGCACGTGGCCTTGACACAATATGGAATTATACATTCCCTCATTATGTTTATAGTATTTAATTGGCCAAGTGTGTATTCAACTAGATAATATACTTGGTTAAGATCTTGTACTTATGAGTATTAGAAGAAGTAAATTCACATGGCATGATGATTATTCAGTACCCATCTCCTGTAACTTAATACAAATGATAGTAGTTTACCAGTTTTTTTATGATGTTCATTTTATGTGATAAGTTAATTGTGACTTTGTTTATGTGCAACTTTGATCATGTAATTTTTCCATGTGTAAATTATAAACCCACACCCTTGCATGATTCACTTAGCATTGTTTAATTAACTCCTAAATAATATACTACACACCATTCATTTTATATAAACATGATTATGACTAGAACATGTTTTATTATATCCCTGCTTATGTTCCTTAAAATGTTCACTGGTAATTCATAGAAAACTGTTATGTTATGCTTCATGTATTTTATTTTTCTTTAAGAAAATTTTTTATGAAATTTTTTTAAATGGATGTTTTTAAAGGGTTTTATTTGAAACTTTTATATTTTCAAAACCCCACTTACTGGGTATTGGTATGCCCACCCTATGTTTTCAATTTAATTTTTACAGGTTTATTATATTTGAGTTACACTAAATGGTAGTATCTTTGTGGAGTCTTTTCTCGTTCAATTTTGAAGGATTTTAATATTTGTATATGGTTTTCCATAACCTAAACCACAATGATCCTTTGTATGGAACATGATTTGTAATTATTTAGCATTTATTTTGATAAAAATTACACACCATGTTTATTAATGCACCAGATCCAGGGCTTCTAGGGTCGGGGCATGACAGTTGGTATCAAAGGATCGGTTTATACAACCAGTGAAAATTATAACAACATTAAAAAAATTGATTATGTCTTACTAAGTAGAATCCTTCTTAAAATTTTCATATGGTAGACCAAAAAAGTCTTCTGTCTCTTCCAATATAAATATTAGAGATTATAGTGTCCAAGTCATGTTTAGAAGGCTATGAGACTTTTGAAAACCTTTGTTTTTCATGAAAACACCTATACCGTGTATCCAACTCTCCTCGTGTACTTCAAATCCACAGAAGACTAGGCTTTGACTTTTTTCCTTATTATGCATGCTCAATTTACTTTCTATGCATGTAAGGGAAAGTAATTTGAGGTTCTATTTAAATGCTTCACACTAGCCGAGAATTCTTCATCCCTAGAGGACTTCTGAGAGGCTATACAAGAGGGTGACCTCCGAGCAGCGTATCTTTGTCAAATGTTGTCCTACTTTATTTCTGGTCAAGTTACTGACTTCAAAATTATTGAGGATGAGTCTTCCCATTTATTTTATAGACATCCAGTTTATGCTGATGTCACCCAGATTCATACACTTCATGCCTTTATATCTTGGAACTTTTGATGTCCACACCCCATTGATCAAAGTTTCCCATGCTGCATATAGACCAAATAGATCGAAGTGTTTAGAAATTCTTTAGGGATATTCTTAACCGGGTACTAGGGAAATCGTCAACGTTATTGGAACCTGTGAAGGGACATCATAGTGGATGTCAGGAAGTTTGTGCCAGTGATATTGTGAGAGGGAAAAAATAAATATGTAACAACCTAAGATTCATGAACTTTTTCTTCAATGTATAATGTTATATTTTATGGTTTGATACTTTAATATAGTTTTTCAAAATAACATCTCTGTTGTAATATGGTCACTCCTTACTGAGTAAAACATGTCCCTTAAAATTTTCAAATGGAAGACGTGGGTTTACCAACAAACCTCTTATCACTTCCTACTGTATTACTAGAGTCCATAATCATCAAGTCATTTTCATAAGACTATGACCCTTTTGCGAACCAACTTCTGTCTTGAAAACCCCTCTATAAAGTGTCTCTTAGCCCAAATGTCCTCCGGACCTATCATGGATACCATTATTTTTATCACTACATGGAAATTACATAATTTTCAGAGTATAGGCAGAGATAGAAGTACCACAATGTTCTCCTTCTATGTTTCACTTTGTTTGAGAACTACCTAGCTTTGGGAAAGTTTGGGGAAGATGCATTGGAGGGTGACCTTTGAGCGGCCTATCTGTAACGACCAAAAATTTCATTAATGGAAATCCTTCTTGATCTAATTAAATGTATCTTTATGTGAAATGTTTATATAAACTATAAACTTTATTGGTTTTATGGTAATAATTTTGATCATTGCTAATATAGCCATTGAACATTGATCACATGATTAGTATAAATATAGGGCTTTAACAAATCCAATTTACTCAGACAAAGGAAGCGATGACCTCATCCAGTAAATGTGACCCATACGAAGCCCATTTGTCAGAGCTCGGAAAGGAGGTGGCGTAATTGGGCTTCGCTCTTGACCAAGCCCAAGCTGATCTTGAATATGTTAAGCTCGATCGGGACCACCTATGAGAGAAGTGGAAATTGATAGAGATTACCACCCGAGCAATGTTATCTGAGCCACCGCAAGAGTCTGTCACCATCACACACCTTACTCTCCGGTATTATGTGGGTGTTATAAGGGTATATGTAACAAGACCTTATCACTATGGTTATGTACATTATATTTTTATATAATAATGAATATACTTGCATTTTATTATTGTTACCTTGGAAATAGATTTTAAAACTCAAATAGTATTTTCAGTTAAAATTCAACTAAGAAATCTATTTTGATGAATTAATGGATTTTTGAATTAAATAAAATTTTAATAAAATATTATTATTAAATTAATTTTTATTAAATATAAATGATTGTATACTTTTATGAATTCAATTGTTATTTTTATTAAGGTTCGAAATCCATTTTTGTCAAAACTCATGAATTTTTGATAAATGTCATTTTTTATTTTAAAAGTGAAAATAAACTTATTTAAAAAATTATTTAGATAAAATAAATATTTTTTTTGGAATCAGGACGTCAAAATTATCCAACGGTGACTTTTTAATAATTTTCTAAGACACTCAAATTTTTGAGTAAAATTTATATACCGTTTAAATATATAATGAGTTTTATGACATCATAATGAACAAATAGTGATGTAATAAAATACTATAAGCTTTATTTTAGGACAATATATGTTTTACCATTAACATAATGTGATTTTGGGTTTGTTTTACTTATTTTACAAAGCATTAATGGACCCTTGAAGACTTATTAAACATCTTTTCTTTTTAAATTGTTTTCCTTGGGAGTGTGACTCACCTCCACATAAGTAACCCCATTATTTTAAGAATTTAGGACATTTTCCTTATAAAATATTGTTTTACACTTACCTTTTCCAAAAACCATGGGAAAAAACCATGGTATGGTTTTTGGTTTGGATTAGTTTAATGTGAGGTGTCCCAAACCTAAATAATAAAGAATTCCCTCACCTTTGCTATATAAACCCACCCATGACCTCACTTCCTCCTCACTCAAAGCCTTTGGAGTTCATCCAAACTCTTACCAAATCTCTCTATAATCCTCTAAATGTGCCCCAATCTCCCAAGAAGCCTCTCTCAATCCTCTCTCAATCCTTTGGAAGCACACTTCCATGTAAGGGTTTTTTTCTTCCTTTCTCATTTTTGTCCAATATTCTTTAAATTGTTATGCCCTTTTAATTTTAATTGTAAATGTTGGAGTATGGTTTCTTACCTCCCCCATAATTCCCTCTTTATGTTTTAATGATGTGATACCCCTTTATCTCTCCTTAAATTCTTCCCATGTACACCCTTCACTATGCCGAAATTCCGAAAGGAATTTCTCTCTCCTCTTTTTCATTCAAGCAATTCTTTTGTATCATTACTCTAAATTCCATTAAAATTGTTGGTACATGTATATATATGACCCCATTACTGTCAATTTTATGTTAATATGTTGAGACACCCCTTTCTCTATCGTCAACCATTTTTATGAATTCTTACGTCATGCCGTTACGCTGCCGAAAATGCACCGATTTTCCTAGCCAATGTCATTGTGTAGTGAATACCATGACCATTTTTTCTATCAAGGGTATTCACCTTTATTCACATTTACTTATTGATTATAAAGTTCCATGTATAAATTCCACATTCCTTTATCATGAAATAAATTATTATGTTTTATTAATCCATGTTATTTGATCCATGTGACACACTTATGCATGAAATGAAATGTTTAAGAAGGGTGCGCCCTCATAGCGCTCCAATGCATTGGTTAAAGTATAGTATCATGATACATTATGTGTAATGGGTGTTTAATCATGCTAATTAAAGTGAAATGAGGTTTTACTAGTGCTTCATGTGCAATGAGGATTTACTCATGCTCCATGTGCAATGAGCCTTGGCTCGTGCTAATTCCATGTTAAGTGTTATTGCCACATTTCCAGGTTATGATTATCATGTTTTATCATTCCTTTATGTTTATGATTCTATTGTGCTCTATTGATATTCCTATTTTCTAACATTCATTTTATTACTCATGTTATTCCATGATTATTCCCTTACTGGGCTTTACAGCTCACCCTTTTCTTATGCATGTCCTCAAGTTATCCTATGCAAATCTTAGTACGAGGGAATGTAGTGGTCATGTAAAGTAAGCTTTCAATAAAGATGTTGTATTTAATGTTTTAAGTTGTTAAGTAATGATACTAAGCCCCAAATACACTAGACCTCTCAATATTCTATGTTTTATCAAGTGAATTTTATGCAATAAATTATGTTTAATTGTGTAATAAAAGATCAGGGTTGTCATACTATTTGTTCCAAGTCCCATATTTTAGTATGTATGGGACTCTATACGATATAAAAACTCTCAAGCATGATGTGGTATGATGGATCAATAAGGAGAGAGTTCATTTGGAAATCTATTATCTCCACACCGCTCAAGACTCCCTTTGGAAACCTGAATGCTTTATTCATAAGGGTAATCCTAACTTCTCAGAGTGTATATGGGCCGAAGGGGTCAAAGAACAAGAAACACATCTCAGAATTCCCCTGAGGATGAGAGTAAATCATCCACGATGGTGGACTTTGTGAAGGGACATTAGGAGTAATGTTTGATTAGTTTTTCTAGTGGAAGTGTATGAATGTTTTAGAATTGCATGGGCACAATTATATTAAGGGGGGATAATATGACACCCTGAACCTATTTCACGCATAATAATAATATTTTATTTTTTTACTTTGTTGATTTTTTCTATACAAACAATGTTTTAAAAATAAAAACAATACATGTTTTATTTAATTAATCACTGAAACAATTACATTACAACAAGGCCAAAAGAATCCAACTAACCGAGAATTCTTACTAAGAGACCTATAAAAATCGCTGGTAGAACTCCTAGCACCAAAATGAGAACAAAAAGGTATCCCTCATCCTTTGGACCAACCTTAGTGATGAATGTAATCTCTAGGAGAAGGGCACTTGTGCTAAGCATCATTGGGATATAGAATACCATCCTTGTAAGACAAACAGACTTAGAGGTGTGAAATTCCATAAACATGTATTTATAAGGGTCTTCTTGGCCAATGGAAATACATATGATAGTTATTTTTTTATTAGATAGATTCTTTAGGTGACCATTGGTGTTTTAAAGGTCATAAGGTTTTGTAGATGTTGGACATTCGGATTATTTTATTTTAAGTATTTAAGTATATTTGTATTTCCAAGTGTTTTATGTATGAATTAATGTTATATCTTTAAACATGTATGTAATTAACTATTCTTTGGATTTTGAAAGGATAACGTTTTAAAGTATAAAATGGATTAGAAATCGTAATCCTTGTGTTTTAAAGAAAATATCAAGAGAAGTACACACTTGTTACTACTTGGTTTTTGGTACAAAGAAATATGTTTTTGAGTTTGAAATCATAATTTGGGAAAAATAAATTGATTATTATGATTGTTTTTAGTATTTTATCTATACTTAGTGAATTAGGTATTTAATTATTTAAAATGTTTTAAAAAGTTACCTTTAAATGTTTTCATCCTTGGATGAATAAAAACAATATTTTAATTAAAAACTTGTTTTGGATTTTAAAGATATAAAAATAGTATGAGATTCCTTTTATGACATATTAAACTTTGATTTTATATTTTTAAAGATTGATGTTTTTAAAACTCAAATGTTTATAAAAATAATGTTAATAATAGTTTTGATGGTTTTGAATAACCATAAGAAGAAATTTATGACCATTGGTTTTTAAACCTCTTTACATTTAATTATGTTATTATGTTTTATAGAAGTAAATTCTAACTTTATATAAAAAAATTACATTAGGGAAACCCTTTCTAGCTAGGGGAGGCAACTTGAAACACTCATAAGGGAGTGGGGTGGACGAGCCTTAGCTCCCCATCCAGCTGAAGGTTCTCTCACGTGAGGGCATGAGCGCCCCTGCATGCATACGTGTGTGCGTGAGCGTCATTGAAGGTGCACACATAGGTCTTCCGAGGTAGCATGCCATCGTGCGGGGTGGCACGATGGCAGGGGTGGGCGTAGAAGCGTGCCCATAGAGACGGGTATAGGGCGGTACTAGGTGGAGGTGAGGGGGATATCTGAGTGAATTCCCTGAGTGGTAGGCTTATAAATCTAGTCCTAAAGCCATTCTGTTTCAATGTGGGATGAAAATTTTCAGCGGAAATCAAATATGGACCATCCGATCTTACCGCGCAGGATCTGGACCATCCGATCGGTTTGGATTTCGATTCCACACCACCACAGCTTTTCCTCTGCATTTTCCTAAGCCTTATGATCGAGATGCAATTAAATCTCAGCCTTCCAAACCTTTTAAAAACCCACATCACACCGCCGCTGTCCGATCGAGTCAAGATTTGATCTCGACTGTTCATCTTTTTTTTAAACTATACATGCTCCTCAGCTGGTGGATCAATTCACGGATAATCCTATTCATCGGTTCTTTTCTGCACCCTCCTCGACATCATCTTCTTCCTCGCACCATTCCAATCATGGTCAGCCTCTTTTGCTTTCATTTTTTCCACTCCCATGACACCTATTTCTATGTGGTGGACCTCCTTCCTCCTCTTTTTCCGCAAGACCGAATGCACTCAGACTTTGTTTAAACCAAGTTTCCTCGGATCCCCTTTAAGTTGTATTAAAACATTTTTATATACGATTTATATATCCCAACTCATTTTTCACTCAAACCTTACATGTTTCTTCTCATTCCAGCGCCTCCATCAACCTCCGCTCGACTCCTTATTCTTCTTCAAACCAGGTGAGGGTCTTAGGTTTTGTCTTGCATTGTTTTTTATGGTTTGTATGGATATATATATGTATCCATATATATAAATATATATATACATTCATATTCATACTATTTTACTTCTACGATCTTGGAGTGACAATTCACGATTGTTTGATGTTCTTAAAACTCATCAAGTAAGGGTTAAAAATACCTTGTCTGCCTAGGAAAAAACCTATTTATACACTTTTCATTTTTGGTTATATATATACATAGTCACATAGTTTTAAATAAACATCTATGATACCCTATTTTAAGACTCCTGAATATCTATTTTCAAAGTTTAAGTAGTGTTTTTAAACAAATGGTTTTTAAGGGTTACTTGGTTTGTTTTTGAATAAACCATATATAAACATATAAATGTATATTCTACATAAATAAATATATTTACATACCAAATACCTTTAATCTCATAATTATGATGATCAATGATAATCGCTATGATTTACCCAACTTACACCACTCACACATGAGTTTAAAACTATTTCGATTTTATTATAAAACCCATACATACACTTTGTTTATATATATGGGTATATGTATATAAATATTTTTATTACGAAACAAACTAGCTCGTTCATGTATTTTTTTACTTTTTATATATACAGGTAATCATGAGAGTATTCTATTTTGTTTTATTTTAATTAGACTATATAAATATATTTATATAGTTATATGTCTTTACCTATGGGTTTAACCATAAACCAAATTAAGTTTTCATAAAAAATATTTGGTGGTTCAATTATGTTTTTGAGTGGTGTAACATCTATAAAGTTTTTTTAAACCTAATTTTAGCAGTGATAACCTGAAGTATACACCTTGTGTTTACATGATTTATATAATTTTTAAACCCACATGTATATGTACAAGAACCATAATCACAAGAGTCTATGCACTATTATTTTTATAAGGATGAAGTGGTCTTTATATTATGCATGAATACATATACAGGTTTAAGCACTTATATAGAAATAGGCTTAATTATATTTTATGCATGAATGCTTCACATGAAACAATTATTTTCCTATCTAACCCATTTCACCTCATTTCATAGAGAATCTTCCACAATAAATGTTTTTAATTATTGAAGATTGTATTGTTAGACATGCCCATTTTTCAGTTTATGTTTTAAATATAAATGAAAAATATCTTAATTTCAAAATTATGCATTCTGGAATATAAAATGTTTATTTTCATGAAATAAGGATTTTAGAATTTAAGGGTTATCATTATATGTGACAAAACCTGAATAATAATTTATTTTTATATGAATTAGTTATCATCACTTGTACTATAGTATGTATTCCTATCCATACATGTAATTGATTAATTTGTTATGGCCATAAAATTATTAGTATTGAAAATTAATGAATGATTCACTTTATATATGTAATTTCTAGAGAATGAAATTTAACTATTATGACCATTTATGGATTAAGAAACTAAATAATTCAAAGTTGTATGGGACATTTTGAATAATATGAATGAGAAATTAAATACTCAAAGTGGTATGAGACACTTTGAATATATGAACTTATTGGACACAAGAGGAATGTATTGGACTCATTATATATTGGGCTGGGGACCGGTTAATGAAATCCTTACGGTTTGGGGACTGGTTAATGAAAGCCCCACGATGCATCAGTAGTTCTCATGAGACAAATCATGTCATGGCACGAGGCCTTGACATATTCTAGCATTATACATTCCCTCATTATGTTTATAGTATTTAATTGACCAAGTGTGTATTCAACTGAATAATATTCTTGGTTAAGATCCTGTACTTATGAGTATCAGAAGAAGTAAATGCACATGGAATGATGATTATTCATCACCCATCTTCTGTACCTTAATAAAAATGATGTTAGTTTACCAGTTATTTTATGATGTGAATTTTATGTGATAAGTTAATTATGAATTTGTTTATGCACAACTCTGATCATGTACTTTTTCCATGTGTAATTTTTTTACCCACACCCTTGAATGATTCACTTTGCATTGTTTAATTAAATTCTAAATAATATGTTGTAAACCATACATTTTAAATAAACGTGCTTATGAATAGAACATGTTTTATTGTAGCCCTGCTTATGTTCCTTAAAATGTTCACTGGTAATTCTTGTAAAACTGTTATGTTATTATTCATGCATTGCAATTTTATTTAAGAAAATGTTTTATGAATATTTTTTAAAATGATGTTTTAAAAGGGTTTATTTGGAAATTATCTATTTTCAAACCCCCCCTTAATAGGCATTTGTATGCTCACCCTATGTTTTCAATTTAATTTTTACAGGTTTAGTAGATTTGAGTTACACTAAATGGTAGCAGTTTTGTGGAGTCTTTTCTCGTTACTTTTAAAGGATTTTAATATTTGTATCTGTTTTTCCATAACCTAAACTGTAAATATCCTCTCTATGGAACATGATGTGTAATTCTTGAGGATTTATTTTGATAAAAATTACACACCATGTTTATTAACACACCAGATCCGGGGCTTCTGGGGCCGGGGCGTGATAGTTGGTATCAGAGGATCGGTTTAGAAAACCCTTGAAAATTAGAAAAACATTAAAAAAAACTTGATTATGTCTTAATAAGAATAATCCTTATTAAAATTTTCATATGGTAGACAAAACAAGTCTTCTGTCTCTTCCAACAGAAATATTAGTGACTATAGTGGCCAAGTCATGTTTTAAAGGCTATGAGACTTTTGAAAACATTCATTTTTCATGTAAACACCTCTACTGTGTATCCAACTATCCTCATGTACTTCAACTCCATAGAGGACCAGGCTTTGACTATTTCCTTATAATTCATGATCAATTTTCATTCTATACACGTAAGGGAAAGTACTGTGAGGGTTTGTTTAAATGCTTCTCACTAGTCAAGAATTATTCATACCTAGAGTAATTCTGAGAGGCTTCACAAGAGGGTGACCTACGAGCAGTGTATCTTTGTTAAATGTTGACCTACGACCTTTCTGGTCAAGTTATGGACTTCGAAATTATTGAGGACAAGTTTTTCCTTTTATTTTATAGACATCGAGTTTATGCTGATGTCGCCCAGATTCATACACTTCATGATTTTCTCTCTTGGAACTTTAGATGTCCACACCCCTTTGATCCAAGTTGCCCACGCTTCATCTGGACCAAAGAGATCGAAGTGTTTGGAACCGCTTTAGGGATCCTTTTAACTGGGAACTGGGGAAATCATCGACGCTAGTGGAACCTATGAAGGGACATCATAGTTGATGTTGGGAAGTCTGTTCCAGTGATATTATGAGAGGGAATGATTAAATATGTAACACCCTGAGTTTCATGAAATTTGTTTTCTAGGTATAATGTTATATTTTATGGTTCATTACTTTAATATGATTTTGAAAAATAACATCTATGTTTTAATATGGTCACACCTTACTGAGTAAAACATGTCCCTTAAAATTTTTAGATGGAAGACATGGGTTTACCAACAAACCTCTTATCACTTCCTACTGAATTACTAGAGTCCATAATTATCAAGTCATGTTTAGAAGACTATAACCCTTTTACAAACCTACTTCTATCTTGAAAACATCTCTATAAAGTGTCTCTTAGCCCAAATTTCTTATAGACCTATTAGGGAGACCATTATGTTTATCACTTCATGGAAACTGCACAATTTTCAGAGTATAGGTAGAGAGGGAAGTACCACAGAGGTCTATTACTATGTTTCACTTGTCCGAGAACTACCTAGCTTTGGGAAAGTTTCAGGAATCTACATTAGAGGGTGAACTTTGAGTTTCATATCTGTTCCAAGTCATAAGTTTTAGTATGTATGGGATGATCTACGACATCAAAACTCTCAAGCATGATGTGGTCCGATAGATCTATAAGGAGAGAGTTTGTTTGGATATCTCTGATATCCACACCCCTCAAGCCTCCCTATGGAAACCCAAATTCTTTATGCATTGGGGTAATCCTAACTTCTCACGGTGTATATGGTCCAAAGAGGTTGAAGAACTAGAAACAAATCATGGAATTTCCCTGAGGATGATAGTAGATCGTCCATGATGGCAGATGTTGTGAAGGAACATTGGGAGTAATGTCAGACTAGTTTTTCTAGTGGAAGTGTACGCATGTTTTAGAATTTAGAGGGTGTAATTATTTTAAGGGGGGATAATGTGACACCCTGAACCTATTTCACAGGTAATGATAATATTTTATGGGTTTACTTTGTTTAATTTTCATTCTATCTAAACAATGTTTTCAAAATAAAAACAAGACATGTTTTATTTAATTAAACACTGAAACAATTACATTACAATAATGCCAAAAGAATCCTACTAACCTATAATGACTACTAAGAGACCTATTAAAATCACTGTGAGACCTCCTAGCACAACAATGAGAGCAAACAAGTAGCCCTTATCATTTTGACCGACCGTAGTGAAGAATGTAATTGCTAAAAGAAGGGCACTTTTGCTAAGCAACAGAGAGATGTATAGAACCATACTTGTAATCCATACTGACTTAGAGGTGTGAAATACCCAAAACATGTATTTATAAGGTTCTTCATGACCACTAGAAAAAAATTTGACCGTTATTCTATTTTTTTAGCTGATAGAGTCTTTAGGCGACCGTTGGAGTTTTAAAGGTCATAAGGTTTTGTAGCCGTTTAGAATATGGTTATTTTATTTTAAGTATTTAAGTATATTGAGATTTATATGTTTTTTAAGTATGCATTAAAGTTATATATTTAAACATGTTTGTAATTAAATTTTATTTAGATTTTGAAAGGATAACGTTTTAAAGTTTAAAATGTATTTGAAATTGCAACCCTTGTGTTTTAAAAAAAATACCAAGAGAAGTACAAACTTGTTAATTCTTGGTTTTTGGTACAAATAAATATCTTTTTGAGTTTGAAATCACAATTTGGGAAAAAGAAATTGATGATTATGGTTGTTTTTAGTATTTTATCTATACTTAGTGAATTATGTATTTAAGTATTTAAAATGTTTTAAAAAGTTACCTTTAAATGTTTTCATCCTTGGATGAATAAAAACAAGATTTTAATTAAAATATGTTTTGGATTTTATAGATATAATACTAATATGGGATTACTTTTATGACATATTAAAATTTTATTTTATATTTTTATGTTTGATGTTTTTAAAACTAAAATATTTATAAAAATAATGTAAATAATAGTTTTGAAGGTTTTGAATAACAATAAAAATAAATTTATGACCATTGGTTTTTAAACCTCTTTATATTTAATTGTGTAATTATGTTTTATAGAAGTGAATTATTACTTTGTTTTAAAAAAATTACCCTAGGGAAAACCTTTCCTTCCAGGGGAGGTAACTCACACCACTCACAAGGGAGTGGGGCGGTCAAGCCCTAACTCCCCAACCTACTAAAGGTTCCCCCGCGTGAGGGCATGAGAGACCCTACGAGAATGCATGTGTAAATGAGCGCTAGTGGAGGCGCGCACATAGGTCTTCCGAGGTAGCGCACCACCGTGCGGGGCAACGCGATGGATGGGGTGGGTGCAGAAGTGCACCCGCAGGTACAGGGCAGTATCTAGGAGAGGAGGGAGGGGAGGGGGATTTCTGAGTGAAGGCCAGAAGTTCTAGGATTTTAAATCCAATCCTAAAGCCATTCCGTTTCGATGTGGGATGAAATTTTTCAGCGGAAATCAAATCTATACCATCTGATCTCAACGCACGGGATCTGAATTGTTCGATCAGTTCAGCCTTCGATTCCCCATCACCGTGACTTTTCCTCTTTATTTTCTTAAGATGTTTGATTGGTATACAGTTAAATCTCATCCGTATAAACCTTTTTAGAAACCCGTGTCGCACCGCAGCCGTCCAATCGAGTCAAGATTTAATCTCGATCGTTCATCTTTTTTTTAAACTAAAGATGATCCTCATCCGTTGGATCAATTCATAGCTAATCCCAATCGTCCATTATATTCTTCACCTTCCTTCATGTTGTACTCTTCCTCGCGTCGTTATAGTCGTGGTCTTCCTCCTTTCCCTTCATTTATTTCCACTCCTGTGACTCTCTTTTCTACGTGGTGGCCCTCCTTCCTCCTCTTTTTCCACAAGACTGAACGCACTTAGACTTTTTTTAAACTGAGGTGCCTCGGAACCCCTTAAATTAGTCTTAAAATTTTTTTTATATGATTTCTATATCCCAAATAATTTTCACTCAAGCCCTACAATTTCCTTCTCCTTCGGGCACCTCCATCAACCTCTACTCGACTCCTTCTTCTTCAAACCAGGTGAGGGTCTTAGGTATTTTCTTTCTTTTTTATGGTTTTTATGTATATATATATGTATCCATATATATATATATAAATATATATATATATATTTACCTTCATAATGCTACTGTTTTGCTTCTACGATCTTGGAGTGACAATTCACAGTTGTTTGATGTTCTTAAAACTCATCAAGTAAGGGTTTAAAATACCTTTCCTGCCTTGGAAAAAACCTATTTAACACTTTGTATTTTTGGTTATATATATATAAATAAAATCACACAGTTTTAAATAAACATCTATGACACCTGATTTTAAGACTCCTAAATATGGATTTTCAAAGTTTAAGTAGTGTTTTTAAATGAAAGGCTGTTAAGGGTTACTTGGTTTGTGTTTGAATAAACCATATATAAACATATATATGTATAGGCTACATAAATAAATATATTTACATACCAAATAACTTCAGTCTTATAATTCCTTTGATTAATGAGAACCACTATGATGTACCCTACTTACACCACTCACACGTGAGTTTAAACCGGTTTTGATTTTATTATAAAACCCATACATACACTTTGTGTATATATATGGGTATTTGTATTTACATATGTTTATTATGAAATAGACCAACTTGTTCATGTGTTTTTTACTTTTTATATATACAAATAATCATGAGATTATTATATTTTGTTTTATTTTAATTAGACTATATAAATATATTTATATAGTTATATGTCTATACCTATGGGTTTAATCGTAATCCGAATTAAGTTTTCATAAAAAAAATTCTCAGTGATTCAATTATTTTTTTCGAGTGGCGTAACATCTATAAAGTTTTATTAAACCGTATTTTGGCATTGAAAATCCCAATTATACATCTTGTGTTTACAAGGTTTATATAATTTTTAAACCCACATGTAAGTGTACAAGAACCACAATCACACGAGTGTATAAAATCCTATTTTTAGAAGGATGAAGTATTCTTTATATTACACATGAATACATATACATGTTTAATCACTTATAGATAAACCTGTTTAATTATATTTTATGCATGAATTCTTCACATGAAACAATTGTTTTCCCATTTAACCTATTGCACCCCAGTTTATCGAGAATCTACCACAATAAATGTTTTTAATTATTGAAGTTTATGTTATTAGACATGCCCATTTATGAGTGTATGTTTTAAATATAAATGTTAACTATCTTAATTTTAAAATAATGCATTTTGGAATATAAAATGTTTATTTTCATGAAATAAGGATTTTATAATTTAAGGGTTATCATTCTATGTGACAAAACCAGAATAATCATTTTTATGTTAATTAGTTATCATCACATGTACTATAGTATGTCTACCTATCCATACATGTCATTGATTAATTTTTTATATCCATACAGTTGTTAGTATTGAAAATTAATGCATAATTCACTTTATATATGTAATTTCGAATGAATTAAATTTAACTATTATGACCATTTATTGATTAAGAAACTAAATTATTCAAAGTGGTATGGGATATAGATCAAGGCGGCGAGGGAGGATATAGATCAAGGTGGCGAGGGAGGACATAGATCAAATGATGGGAAGATTGATCTAAGTGGAAGTTACTAGGGAGCATGCTGAATGGATTGACAAGCAAGATTACATACTGATAAGAGGCTTCAATATGGAGAATATTAGCAAATCTGAATACATGCAGGCTTGGGAGTATCTAGCAAGGCACTATGAAGAGAATATTGGGGAAGATCCAGGCTACCAGGTAAATTCCCTCCCCTGGAAAATTTTTATGGAAGGAGACACTAATCGTCTTAGACTTGTGTTTAATAAGTCATTTGTAACCTTTGATGCATGATTTGTTTTCTATATAGTGTTCTCACTCCCCCCATAAAAGTGTTAGAAATAAAAATTTAATTTAGAGGAGGAGGAATGTATTGGACTGAGTATATTAGTGGTTGGGGACCGGTTAATGAAATCCCTATGAGTTTGGGACCGGTTAATGAAATCCCTGTAGGTTGGGGACCGGTTAATGAAAGCTCCACGATCTATCGATAGTTCTCATGAGACAAATTGGGTCATGGCACGAGGCCTTGACACAGTCTAGCATTATACATTCCCTCATTATTTTTATAGAATTTAAAGTGTGTATTCAATTGGAGAATATGCTTGGTTAAGAGCCTGCACTTATGAGTATTAGAAGAAGTAAATGCACATGGCATAATGATTATTCAGAACCCATCTCCTGTACCTTAATACAAATGATGGTAGTTTACTAGTTCTTTTATGATGTGAATTTTATGTGATAAGTTAATTGTGAATTTTTTATGCGCAACTCTGATCATGCACTTTTTCCATGTGTAAATTCTATACCCTCACCCTTGCATGATTCACTTAGCATTGTTTAATTAAATCCTGAATAATATGCTACACACCATGTGTTTTATATAAACATGCTTATGACTAGAACATGTTTTATTGTAGCCCTGCTTATGTTACTTAAAATGTTCACTGATAATTCATGGAAAACTGTTATGTTATGCTTCATGTATTACAGTTTTTATTAAGAAAATGTTTTATGAATATTTTTTAAAAGGATGTTTTTAAAAGTTTTTATTTGGAACTTATATATTTTCAAAAACCCCCTTACTGGGCATTCGTATGCTCACCCTATGTTTTCAATTTAATTTTTACAGGTTTAGAAGATTTGAGTTACACAAAATGGTAGCAGCTTTGTGGAGTCTTTTCTCGTTTAGTTTTGAAGGATTGTAATATTTGTATCTATTTTTGTAGAACCTAAACTGAAAATATCCTCTGTATGGAACATGTTGTGTAATTAGTCAATATTTCTTTTGATAAAAATTACACACCATGTTTATTAACGCACCGCCTCCTGGGCTTCTAGGGTTGGGGCGTGACAATGAACTCATATCAGAATTAGGTATGATGATGATTAATATGTAATTAATTATATTATTTATAATTAAATAATAATTATGTTCTTTTATGATCCAATTATTTAATAAAAATAAATGATAGTTTTACAAAAACCTATATTTTTCACTATTCACTGAAAAATGAATCATTTTAGAAAAATCCTAAAATTTTACACTATGATAATTTAGAAATTATGACTTAAAAATCATATAATTTTTATCATATAAAATTTATAAATGTAGAAGAAATTAGTTTTAATACTTTCTCATAAAAATAAATAAAATCCATTTTTGAAGAAAACACATTTTTGAAGAGTAAAATCACAATACTAAACATAAAGTGCTTATTTTCTAAGAATTAATAAATAAATTCGTAATGATTAGGGCCATTTTATATATATATATTTCATAATTTGGTTACTCCTATTCATACCTATATATTCAAAGGATTTTTTATTAGGGTCATATTTAAACTAATATTATTTTAGGGTTCATTTATATCTGATGTTGCATGTCTTTTACATTATCGAACACATTGTTCTTTTAAAATATCAAGGTATTATATTCTCCCACACATTAATTAATTTCATCCTAAAAATTTCATCTTGAACTCAATAATCTTAGGTTTAACATTTAAAAATACCTTTTTGGAATATATATATATATCGTAAAAATGGTTAATAAATCATTATTTTGAAAAGAGGGAAAGAAAAATATGGAGCTCATCTTGAAGAAAACATAACTAGGCTTCAAAATAGGAGAACATTGGTGGGAAGTAAAAATATGGACATGGATGAAGAAAGTAATGTTTGAATAAATTTAGAGAGTGATATAGAACATTGATCACAATAATGTGAATGGTTATGAGAAAGTCAATGAACACAAAACCATATATCAATATGGGATTAAGAAGAACATCAATTCATTATAAATAACAGTAACAAGAGATAATTTTTATGTCAATATGATTTTTATAGATTTGATGAATTACTTTACCATCTATACTAAAATCATAACGAAATATACTTAATTGATTTTATTTAAATCCATAAAAACAATTTCATCCTTTGGTTGCATGTTTAAATCAATTTACACTATTATCATATCTTTTAATACAAATGATGAGTATGTATATTTAATGTTTGAAACACTATAATAAACTTCTGATTGACTATGAGGTATATAAAATGATGAAAAACTATTATTCTTATCTTTACTAAAACCAATACCATTATCACAAGGCAAGATAATACAAAAATTGAAAAAACCTTCATATAAATAAATAATACATTAATATCAAAAATAAAACAATAATAACCAAATTTAAAATTAAATCATTCTATAAATAATTAACCCTACTAATCCATTGTTTAGAAACAAGTGGTTAATAAGACCCTCTGAAGGAAGGAGGATGTTTCCTCATGAAATACTTATCAGAATATTGTTCCCTCCTTTGCTCATTTGGAATTCCACCATGATTCATAGATAAAGAACGTTGTATGATCATAACAATAAGGTTTTGAATTCTATCTCCCATATAATTCAATTTCTCAATAGGAAAATCATTGAATTTTCTATCAAAATCACAATTAACACGGTTCTTTCGGGTTCCATCCATTGACTAAAACCAAAAGTATAGAGTAAGAAACAATTATCATTTTGAGGAACCATATAATCATGAAACGTCACTTATATGATGTGTAAATTATGACACCATCCTTAATCTATGACACCCAAGGTTTATCCTAGGTTATTCATAGCAAACTTATATTTAAATCCTTCATGATGGTTTATGAAGAGTTTGTGAATTCCTAAAGCATACCCCTCGTGAGTGTCAGACCAAGTGTGCAGCAAGGCCTGTTGTCATGTACCAGATTACCCAAGTCAATATCATAACATCTTGTTTGAGTTTTTACCCCTAGGTACATATTTTCTAGATCCACATCCAATTCTAGTATCCATTCATGGATTTATTTCTAGGAAACCACTCACTTTATCCTTTACCGAAATTCCAGGGTATTTTTTCTATTCTTTTTCGTATCCTTAGACTTATCCTTAGACTTATCCTTAGACATATCCTTAGAGTTATCACAATGGTTTTATCATACTAGGTTCCAAAGTTTAACTAAAATTTTTCTCTAATAACAAATATATAGATCCTATATTTTTATTCATTAACATTACATAAATTTTTTGAAATACTTAAAACATTATACAAAAAAACACCCAAAGACCGTACTAGTCTAGTGCCTTTGAAAACTCAGAAACATAAATACTGATACATAAGTGAGATACATTATCTCCCACTGGGTTCTTCTTTCATAGAACCCTTATTATACACATAAAGCATAATATATATCTTTATAACATGGGGAAGGAAATATAAAATGGGCTGATATTAGATGCTCAGTAATGGTAAACAAGGAAGATATGTAAGCATAATCATGAGAATAAGGGTATGAGTACATGATCATGAAAGTAGAAGATTATACCCTACATATCAAAGATCATATACATGAAACATGACACAAAAATTGGTAGTTCATAAGACATAAATCATAAGGAAATAAAAAACATAAGCCTAGAAAACATAACACAGGAAGAAAACATGGAATTGTGGAAAACATATAGGCATATAATATGATTTCCATAGTATCCAAGGGATCAATGCCAATACAATCTTAGTAGTATGGGTTCACTCCCCATACCATCTTGGTAGTTCTAATTAACTCCCATTTCCATATTAGTAACATTAGTTCACTCCTCATACCATCTTGGCAGTCATGGTTCACTCCCATGACCATATTAGTAGTCAAGGTTCACTCCCATGACCATATTAGTCTATCTCATGAGATATAAATCATTACCCAATGCATTGGACGGAGATATAAGTCCCAACCATATCATAGTGAAACCATACATACATGTTCCAAAAGATTATAAATAATCATATCATAACCCATGGGATTAAATGGATATTATAAACATAAAATAATATCAGGACCTGTAAAAAAATATAGGTTTTATAATCATTTCATAATGAATGTATCCCATGAAAAGAATCGAATTTCAAAATCATATAACCCATGAAAAAGAAATAGGTTTCATAAACATAATTTCATTAAAATATAATCTTTTAAGAGAAAGAATATGAATGAAAAAATTGAATAAATTTCCTCATAAAGGAATTAGTAACACAAGCAGATGTTATCTTATATGAGAAATAATTTTGAAAGATTTTTTTAGGAACATTTCTTGAGAATAACATCATTTCTGCATTGAAAAACTCTTTTTAAAACATAAAACCTTTTGAAAACCTTATTATTTGAAAATATATTTGAAAATATATAACGTAATAATTTAAAAACATAAAACGTTTTTATAATCATTTTCTTTAAAAATGGTCTTCAATGATCTTTTGAAAACATTTTTGAAAACATTTTTGAATACAATAGTTTTCCGACTGAATAGAGAGAGAGACAATTAGATTTTACTTAAAAACATTATATTAAGTACCAAAGAGTGGAAAAATAGTACTAATACATGCAAATATATTTAATAAACAGAGGAGAATAAAATTCAGGAGCTTTATTGAGAGATAGATCATTAGAATTCATTAATTGAAGAATAATCATATATAATCTCAAAAAGCGAGGAGATTGTTTAAATAAACTCTAATCACTTGGTAACTTGGGATCATATGCTCCATGTAATAAATAGAAATTACATGAATCTTAAATATCATGAAAGGAAGGATATTCATGGTATAACATGTAAAATGGAAGTATATATACCACTAAAAATAATTTATATTCATAACAAAACATGAGTCTCGAAGAAAAAAACGATAGAAAACTATTTTAACGATTCAGTAATTTTTGAAACATAAACTATATGAAAGAAAGGTCATAAAATGGATATGTTAATACACATAAATTTAAGTATAATAGACATATAATACATTAATGGTAAGTATATTCACCACAAAAAATATGTGAGTGGTGATTAAGGCATGTATCTCATAGAAATAAAAAGTGAGATGAAATCCCCTTACATCCTATCTTGAATCTCATCAAACTCATTCAATCTACATGTATAATAAACATAAATTTATTATAAATAATTTACAAAAACATATTATTATATTTAATAACATATATGGTTTTATTATGACCACATATTACTCTATTTTTAACAATCCTATGTTAAGGTTTCCCTTCAGGTAATATCCACTTTGTTTATCACATGTGTCTTAATTTTTATATATTTGGTACTTATATTTATTTCATGATTTATATAATTTAAAACTTTAATTAAATATAATTTATATTCATTATATTTTTATTATAATGATCCATATAATATAGTATTATGAAATGGAATACACCATTCATGGAGACGGTAAGCCATACGTACGTATGAACGCTATTTCTATTTAATTGTTGTGTTGAAAGAAAGAAAGTAAAAGGAATATATGTATATAAATGTATATATATATATAATTAATACATTAGATTTATTATATCATATATATTCACTAAATCTATCCTTAATATATTCCATGTAGTGTATAAACAAATCACATCGCTTTGAAGTGGCGGTAGTCCACACTTCCTCAAACGAAATTATCGTAATAACATTAAATAGAGAGTAAAAAGATATGTGTCGTAAAAGAAATAAATAATATTAAATACATAATAAATATAAAATATTGCATATATAAGCATAGTTTCCATCATAATTTCCACCATGAGAGGTGGTAAAGTAAAAATGAACAATCATCATTAAGTGAGGTGGTAGTTCGCCATACATGTAAACAGTATGTTCATTACCCATTAGATGAAGGTGTGTGTAAGTGTATGTATAATCCATAAAAAAATAGTATATTGAATACACTGGTTTTTTATACAATAATTTAATAATTATAGTGGATGGGGTGGAGAAATTAAATAAAATAAAGGAGCATAAGCGAAGACGTTACCTCTTAATCAGGTAACTCCTATTGGTTTGTGCCAAAAGGCTTCATTGGATTGCTTTCTGCCAGAAAAGAGGATTAAATGAAGAAGGGAGGGATTTTTTAAAGTGGATTGAATAGATATATTTTTAACCTAATTAGTTTTATAGTTGTGACTAATAGGGATAGGTAATGGCCTTTTATAGGGAAGGGATAAGACACACTTGAAATATTTGAAAACAATTTAAGTGTACCCACATTTTTACCTAAACAAAGTCATAAAAAACCAGAAAAACTAAATAATGGAAGGTTAATGGAATCATAATGGACATAAAATGGATTTTAGAGAAGTGCATATGTCTTTTTGGGTCATAAATTTAATGTTTAGTCTTTAGTTAAGTTTAATTTTACTTTAATCGATGTAATTAATTTTAATCACTTTCACTAATACGTTTGGTCAAAAAATATGTTGAACTTATTATAAATTATAAATTATGATGATTCCAAATATGGAATAAATTTTTTCAAATTCTAAAAAAATAAGTGGAATAAAATAAATTAAATTTAATCCCGCAGTCGGATCGACAATGCAAATTTTTAAAGTAATAACGTTCAAAGGATTGCTATGTTTTTATATTCAATTTCAAAGTTAAATTTATTACAATAACCCACATTGGGTTTATAGATAAAAATATTTTCTATCTTAACTTTGAAAATAAATTAAAATATAATTTAACCTTATAAATAAATTAGATTAAAATGTAGTTTGGAATTAAAATTCAGTATTTTTTCACTATTCATCCAACAATGAAGTTTCTCAGAAAAATCCAATTTTTTTTTCCAAAGATAATTTTGACATTCTAAATTTAAAAAAAATTAAGTTTAGTTTATAAATTTCAACTTATAAATGTTCATAAAATTATTTTTATTATTTTCACAGAAGTACATTTAAAGCAGTTCATTTGAGAAAATGATATTTTTAAACATATAAGGAATTTATCAAAAATTATATCTTTCATTTCCAATATGTTTCTTTTATATAAAAATATTATCAAAAATATTTGAAAATTAGTTATCACTATTAATATTAATATGTTTAATGAATAGGTTATAATTATCTCATTTAAAGAATTATAACAAAAAAATGATGTTTCATAGAAACATCAGTGCTGCATGTAAGGTACGCCAAGTCTGTGTTTCATGTAACATACACCAAGTAGGTGTTTCTATAACATACTCCAAGTCTATGTTCTATGTAATGTATGATGAGTCAGTGTCATGTGAAAGGAATGTTTTACTTAGTTTATTTCAAGATATAAATGAAAATTTAATTTATTTGAGAGAAAAAAGGTATATAAAAACTCGGGGAGTTACCTATATACTATTTAAAAATACATAACACATTTTATATATAATGGGATTTTATTTGAAAATATAATAATGATATAAGGATTATTTTTCTCAATTTTAAATACCATGATACATGTTTGATATCATGTGAAATCATTTTTATATAGTGTATTCCCTAACCTATTATATTAAATTATAGTGAATATATATAATTTCATGATATTTCAATGTCCATTTTGTGTTAACCCTCTTATGTTCTTTTAATTATCATGTTACCAATACCATAAGGGTTTCTTATTCAATTGCAGTTTCAAATTGAGATTGTTTTTAAAAAATAATCCTTCTAAGGAAAATGTATGCTCATTATTTATAAAAACCCTCATCATTTTATACTCTTATAATTATTTATGAGGTTTTAAATGTATTATCCCTATTTCATTTCCCCCCTTATCTCATTATTAACCCATTTTAAGGAAACCATCCCCACCACTTCTTTTGGATGGGAATCCTTCTCTTCCATAACTGTATTCATCAAATACTTTTATAAATGTCCTTATCTATGCATCAATAATTGATTATGTGAATTTTCTACTACCTAAACTTCCTTAAAAGTTTTGAATAAATTTATAACTTTTTTATATGGGTTATTTTCATAAAAGTATGAAAAGAATCTCTTTTAAATTTTTTCTATGTGGACATATGTTTCTACCATTTTTTGATTTTTATATGAAACTTCCTATCAATGTTTTCTTATTTTATAAAAGAAATTACTATTCTTCTGTTTTTATAATATATTTACACATAAATAAATGTTTTAAAAAAGGTCAATAATGTTTCTTATTTCCAATTTGTTTTTTCGAATGATCATGAAGAATGATTTAAATCTAATTTAACATCCACTGACATATTTTATACTTGATCAAAAATATTCATTAAATGATATCATCTTACTTGTTTCTCATTATAGCTTACGAAATTTTCTTTTCTATTGGAGTATTGATACATCATTTCCTTGGTATTCCTTAACCATCCACTGTGAATAATCACAACCTTTATTTCAATTCATTTCTTTATTAATACCCAATTTTTCATTTCTATGAATAAAGAGTGGTCACCTAGATTCAATGCATCAATTTATTTGGTGAAATTATTTACATAACTATATATCCATTTTTCTATGGTGTAAATACCATGTACTTAATTAAAAGGTATTTACCTATAGAGTTACTTATATAATTGGATACCCATTTACTTTCCATGGGTTTATTATGTTATGATTATATATGGAACTATAAATTTTATCCCTATGTGATTCCATTTGAAAAGGTTTTGAAACCCATTTTCTTTACATGGGTTATTTATGATATGATATGATTGACTTTAAGAGGAACTCATATGTCTGGATGATGATGTGTGGGGTCCTATATCACCCTCTTGTAAATTAATTAAGTATAATATCTGAATAAATGGTAATGCATGGGCCTAATGAGCTTGTTTACAAAGCTGTGGAGATAATAAGTTTAATCACGTTTTAATACATATACAAAATGAGTTTTTCTACAAAGGAATGGAAATGATGAGTTTTATCACAAGGCTCTTATGCTTATAATTATGCCACCTTTCTATGTTTCTTTTCATTTTTAGGCTATGTTAAATTCCTTGTTTATTTCAGTTTTAAAGATATTCTGCACTTTTTTGTTATTTCAGACCTTATTTCATGATTTATAATCAATTATTTTTTGGTCATAACTTTATTATGAATCTTGATTATACCCATAATAATTTCTTATTCTCAATTATGATATTTAATTATTATCATTTATGTTTACCCTTATAGAGAATTTGAGCTCACCCCGTTTATATGTTTCAATTTACCCAAGTTATGAAGTTGACTTTAGTTTATTATTAGTCTGCATGGGAGTCTTGTGTGGATCAATTATGGAGAAATGTTCACAAGTATCATATATAAGTTGCATATGTAGTTGACCCTCAAAGAGGCTAAACCTTCCTTTTTTATTATTATGAGATTATTATGAGTTGTAATGCTTAAATTATTTAATAATATGTATTTTTATCTTGGTAAATATTTCCTTTATCAAGTCTAGTGTTTAAGGAAGGTGATTTTTGTACCAGAACCAGGAGTGTGGGTATATGGAACCTCTATTGGTATCAGATAAAGGTTTAGTTATTTTTGAGTATTAGTTTAGTAATTTTTTAGGATTAGTTTAGTTTTGTGATTATTATTTTAGTAATTTTTAAGGATTAGTTTATTTATTTTGGGGATTAAGATACGAGAACAATAGTGAAAACACTAAGGTTAAGTCCATGTATGAGATACCATCCTGAAATTTTGGAAATGTTGAGATTGTGTGATTTTCTTAAAAAAACATTTCTTTAAAGATACTAAAACTGGATACAGGCTCTAGAACATATGTACCTAAGGGTATTCACCATGAAAGGGGAGTATTGGGTATTAAATTAACCATCACTTGGTGCATGGAAGAGATACCTAACTGCCCCTAGAGATTACCCAACCAAGATTCAAGTATCATTCAGAGGGGGACGGGGTGAATCAGTGATATCATTATCTTTTATGATTCCTTACTTATGAAACAACCTTCTCCTATTGTTAAATATTTATTTCCTAGCTGAAAAAAATTCAAAAATACCTCCACATGAATAGAATAATTTAAAAGGTCCACTAATCAAAATGAGTAGCTACATCTTTGATATGGTTTGGAATCAATCCAATACTACACAATCCACTAGAAAATAATCCTTCTATGTGGAATAAAATTAGTAGGATATTCTATCATACTTATGTAGAACTATGATTAATACAATAGTTCATGTTCTTCAAGTAGGAAAAAAATATAATACAATGTTTTTGTAACAAATATGTTATGGTTCTTATTGATCATATTTGACAAATATGATTTATAAAAACAATTATTCACCATATTACAAAGAATCTAGTAATAAATTCCTGGACTTTGTAATAATACTCAGTCCAATTTTCCATCTTGATTATGAAGTCTAATTTCTCAGTACAGAAACATTTCTCTGTTAGAATACAACATGAATAATTATTGACTTCTTCTTCTTTATTCTGGAAATCCTAGTCTGATTGCTCAGTCCAATATGGAAGCTCCAAATAAGATCTTCTTCCTTATTCTCCTTCTATACGAATAACTTCTTCAAGAAAACACAATTTGGAAGCTTCTTATTTCTTATATTTTGGTTCTTCTATCTCCTATTTCTCGAATAATTCAAGTCATATAATACACAAATTATTCTCCTCCTTTTATAGAC
Organism: Viscum album; assembly: GCA_963277665.1. Classification (NCBI taxonomy): domain Eukaryota; kingdom Viridiplantae; phylum Streptophyta; class Magnoliopsida; order Santalales; family Viscaceae; genus Viscum; species Viscum album. The sequence goes on from OY728123.1 coordinate 1,727,345,448, forward strand.
CCACAAAAATGGTTTAAGTGGGATTATGAAAAGGTTTCCTCACTTCACCAAATTTCCCAAATCTTAATCTTCCTTAAATCTCAGATCCCTCTTCGAATTATTCAACACCTTTTCTAATCTTCAAATCTCCTTGATTTTTGGATCTCTCTTTATCTTCTTTACAGTTCAGAATTTCAAAAAAATCTTCAGCCCGATTACAATTCCGATTCTGATTATCAACTATGACTTCTTCATTATGATAAATAAAAAAATTCTTTAATATGTTTCTCTATATCAATTGTTAGAAAAGTAAAACACATGTCTTACCATTATTGTGTTCTGTACCAACTGATAAAAACAAAGGCTAAAAACTTCAAGGAACTTTAAGAAATATTTATATCCTACTTTAGAAACTCTTTCAAAAAGTATTTAAACAAGACCCTTCTTCTTTTTCATTTATCTTAAACCACTTGTTAGAGATTTTAAAAAATTTCTTTATCACTTGACCAAAGAAACATTTATTGTTCAGTTTTTCCAATACCTACCAAGACAATTTTTCATGAAGAACATTTCCACTTCAACAATTTTTTTTGTCGACATGCCTCTGATATCATAAGGATACCAAACAAATGTAATGACTAATTGGTGTCAGAGTAACTCTATTTATTGGTGGTATACCAACATGTATCATCATAAAATTGTTTATTCTTTTGAATACGATACTCGAAGTCATCCAGACTTCAAAAAATTCTGAATATAGTGATCCCATACTATTGAACCCAAGACCAGCAAATTTTTACTTCATAAAAATTTCTATTTATATAGAAATTGTCTTGTATTATGACCTCCTCATGAATTTGAAAACATTTAAGATCAGTTTTAACATCATCTGACTTACTAAGGAATGTATTGTAACATGCCTGTCTTCCATCAAAATGATTCTTTCCAGTAAATCTTGAATACCATTGGCATCACATTTTCTCTCCCTTCCATTTATAAATCTTTCATTACAAGTTATCTAAAAACATATGATATTTATGAAATACTAATCAATAATACATCGTTAGATTACTATCGGAGCGAGGTAGACTCCGAAGTATCAACCCATTTTGATATTTCTTTCATTCCAAAACCAATGTGAATATGATAAAACTTTTCTTCTTGAAAAAATCTTCCAATCTTAAGAATTATGAGTTTGATTTTCTTAATACATTGGTCGTTCTGATTTTCACAAAAAAAGTGAGGTGATTTTTCCTTATTTGATATTTCCTTGAAAATAAAAGACAATACCTGAACACGAGAATTTTCCTCATCGTATTGGTCCTAATAATCTCCCCCTTTGGATTTTTTGTCAACCAAGATTCATAATTCAGTAAACATTGCAACCTCAATATATGGATTAATTATAAAAAATTCTAATCTTTTGTGAGATAAATCATTGTAGGAAACAAGAAATACTGATAGAAAAACCATATTGTCAAAAATTAGTGACTCATGAATAAATTTCAACATCTTCAACCTTTCTTCATAAAATTTTCATTTTTCACCTCCTTAACATTCCGGGTAACAAAAAATTTCTTTTCCACCTCTTCAATATTCCTAATAACAAAATCTTTCTTTTCTTGCAACCACTATAACAAGAATTTAGAATAGTACACACACTTATATGCTGATATCATATATTACCCAATACCCCCCCTTTGTGCATGCTTCCATAAGGATAGATTTATGAAACAATTCTCTCCCTTGACAACACTATCCAATGAAAAGACAGGGGAGGGGATAAAAAATACCTCATCCTTGATGAGAAATAGGTTTCACACCCATGTTCAACCCCCATTTATTAAATTTTTTCTTAATTAATGGTTTTATGAACATATCAACAACTTGTTTCGATATAAGAATGTACTATAACATCAATTCATTCCTCAGTTTATTGGTGGTATAATAAGATCAATGGACCTATATCATCATCAAATTATTTATTCATTTGAATACGATACTCCAAGTCATCCAGACCTGAAAAAATTCTTAATACATTGATCCCATACTATTGAACCCAAGACCAGAAACTTTTTACTTCATAAAACTTTCTTTTTCTATAGAAATTTTCTTGTATCATGACTACCTCACGACTATGGAAACATTTAATATCAGTATCAAAATCATATGACTTACTAAGGAATGTATTGTAACATCCCTATCTTCCATCAAAATGATTCTTTCCAATCAATATTTAATTCCAGTGGTATCACCTTTTCTCTTCCTTTCATTTATAAATATTTCATCACAAGTTCTCTAAAAAACTTATGACATTTGTGAAATACTAATCAATAATGCATCGTTAAATTACTATCGGAGTGAGGTAGACTCCGAATTATCACCCCATTATGATATTTCTTTCATTCCAAAACCAATGTGAATATGATAAAAATTTTATTCTAGAAAAAATCTTTCAATCTTAAGAATTATGAGTTTGATTTTCTTAATACAATGGTCGGTATGATTTTTACAAAAAAGTGAGGTGATTTATCCTTATTTGATATTTCCTTGAAAATAAAATACAATACCTGAATATGAGAATTTTCCTCATCGTATTGGTCCTAATAATCTCCCCCTTTGGATTTTTTGTCAACCAAGATTTCTAAATTCAGTAAACATTGAAACCTCAATATATGGATTAATTATAAAAAGTTCTAATCTCTTGTGAGATAACTCATTGTAGGAAAAAATAAATATTGATAGAAAAATCATGTTGTCCAAAATTAGTGACTCATGAATAAATTTCAACATCTTCAACCTTTCTCCACAAACTTTTCATTTTTCACCTCCATAACTTTAATTTAAAAAAATTACTTTTCCACCTCTTCAACATTCCTATTAATTTTTTTTTCTTTTATTTCAACTACTATAACAAGCATTTAGAATAATCTAAACACTTATATGATGATATCATAGCTTACCAAATACTACCCTTTGTGCATGCTTCCATAATGATAGATTTATGAAACTATTATCCCCCTTGACAACACTATCCAAAGATAATATGGGAGAGGGGATAAAAAATACCTCATCCTTGAAGATAAATAGGTTGCACACCCATGTTCAACAATAGTTAATTAAAATTTTCATTCATTAAAGTTTTTATGAAAATATCAACAAATAGTTTTGATATAGGAACATAATAAAACTTCAATTGATTCATCTGTTTATTGGTGGAATACCAAGTCCAATGGACCTGTATCATCATCAACTTATTTATTCTTTTGAATAAGATACTCCAACTTATCCAGACAAAAACAATTCTGAATACAATGATCCCATACTATTTAAAACAAGACCATAAACTTTTTACTTCATGAAACATTCTATTTCCACAAACATTTTATTGTATCATGAATTACTCATGACTTTGAAATCATTTAAGATAAGTTTCAACATCATTTTACTTACTAAGGAATGTATTATAATATCCCTATATTCCATCAACATGTTTTTTCCAATCAAACCTGAATACCATTGGCAACACCTTTTCTCCCCCTTTCCTTTTATAAATCATTCATCACAAGTTCTCAAAAAAACAAATGATATTTGTGAAATAATATTCAGTAAAGAATCATTAGATTACTATCGGATCAAGGTAGACTCCGAAGTAGCACCTCATTATGATATATCTTTCTTTCCAAACCAAATGTGAGTTTGATAAAACTTTTCTTCTAGAAAACATCTTCCAATATTAAGAATTATGAGTTTGATTTTCTTAATACAATGGTCGGTCTGATTTTTACAAAAAAAAGTTAGGTGATTTATCCTTCTTTGATATTTCCTAGACAGTAAAAGAAAATACTTGAATACGATAATTTTCCTCATCATCTTGGTCCTAATAATCTACCCTTTTGGATTTTCTTGTCAACCAAAATTTATAAATCACTAAACATTTTAACCTCAATATATGGATTACTTATAAAAAATTATAATATTTTGTGAGATAAATCATTGTAGAAACAAGAACTATTTATAAAAAAACCATGTTTTCCAAAATTAGTGACTCATGAATAAATTTCAACATCTTCAAAATTTGTTCACAAGCATTGCATTTTTCACCTCATTAACTTTCCTGGTAACAAAAAGTTTCTTTTCCACCTCTTAAACATTCCTATTAATTTTTTTTCTCTTTTCTTACAACCACTATAACAAGAATTTAGAATAGTTCACACGCTTATATACTGATATCATAGCTTACCCAATAATCCCCCTTTGTGCATGATTCCATAAGGATAGATTTATGAAATAATTCTTCCCCTTGACAATACTATCCAAAGATAAGACAAGGGAGGGGATAAAAAATACAACATCCTTGATGAGAAATAGGTTTCACACCCATGTTCAACCTCAGTTTATTAAAATTCTCCTTCATTAAAGGTTTTATGAAAATATAAACAACTTGTTTTGATATAGGAACATACAAAAACTTCAATTCATTCCTATTTATGTGCTCTTTGATAAAGTGGTTATTTATATCAATATTTTTTGAACGATAATGTTGTATCAAATTCCTTATAAGGTTTATTTCATTTTAATTATCACATCCCACGATCAAGGGTAACTTTTCTTCAACAAGTAAGTCTTCCAACTAAGTTTTCATCCACATAAGTTCGGTAGTAGCTTGAGTGGAAGCAACATATTCAGCTTCAACCATGATAATATTTATATAATTTTGTTTATTTTTATTCTTACTAACACAAATTTTACCTAGAATGAAGACTCCCACAGATGTCGATATTCTATCATCAATATTTCTTACCCAATCGGCATCTGAATACCCAAAAAGTCATTACTTTATAAGCTATCATACCTAATTATAAATTTTTTTATGCCTTTAATATATCTAATAATTCTTTTTCTAGTGAGTAAATGTGATTTTTTAGGAGCACTCTGAAGTCTTTCACATAAGGTAAAACATAAACAATGTTCGGTCTTGAGGTAGTCAAATATATAAAACTTCTAATCATCCTTTGAAAACTATTTTTGATCAACTTCCTTACCTTCTCTGTCCTTATAAAACATGGTTTCCATTGAAATCGGTATAGATACTAGTTTTTAATTTTACATTCCGAACTTCTTAAGAAGTTCCTCAATATAATTTTCTTGAGGGAGAATTTTTTTTCTTATTTTGTAAGATTTTTAACCCAATAAAGGATTTCATTTCTCATAGAATAGATATATGAAAAAAAATTTCATTTTTTTAGAAAATATTTCAAAATATCTTTCATCATTCCTAGAAAATATAGTGTCATCAATATAAAATATTATGATGAGGGAAAAATATTGACTTTACTTAATGTATAAATTGATATCAACTCTTCATTTCTCAAAACTCATCTTCCTCATGAAGGTATCTAATTTGGAATACCATGGTCTTAGAGCTTTTTTTCCCATAAAAAGGATTTCTTCACTATAAAAACATAACTTTCATCTTTCCCAACAACAAATTCACAAGGTTGTTCAATGTAAAATTCCTCATCAAGATCTCTATTCAGAAATGCAGACTTAACATCCATTTGAAATATTTTCTATCTTTTTTGTGAAATAATATACAAAAAGATTATAATTATTTTTAAACTTTCCACTAGATAAATAATATCACAAAAAAATACCTTCAAATTGTGTGTAACCTTTACAAACTAATATTTCTTTGTTTGTTATCACTTCACCTTATTAATTAATCTTGTCACAAAAAACCCAATTTGTACCAATTGTTTTATATGTATTGGGTTTGAGTTCTAAAATAAAATTATTTTATATCTAATCAAGCTATTAATTCATTTACTGAACCCATTCTGGATGCTCAAAATATTCTTTCACATATTTCAACTCGACTTTTGAATACAATGAATTATGTGTAATAATTTTTGAAGTTCTTGTTTGAACCTTCTGATATTGATCACCAATAATTTTTTATGCATCCAATACCTTCCATAGCCTAGAATGCGGTATTTGAGTTTCATCCTCATCACTTGAAATAGATGAGTTTGATTCTTCTTCTTGAGTAGGATTACGACTGTCAGCATCCTTATTATAATTGTCAACAAAACATTCCTTATCCTTCTCATCTTCCTTATCAACATAAGTATGTTTTTCTTCCCCAACCTTTATAATGATATGAAAATAAGTAGAATAAAATATTATTCCCATATATTTGTTGAAACATATGTACACTCTTCCCTCTAGAGCATAACCAAGAAAAATTACATCTCTACCTCTCTGCTCAAGCTTTCCAAGGTTTCCACCTTTATTATTTATGATGTATGGACTCCCAAAAACTCTTATGTTTTTTAAACTTTTAGTTTTCCATAAAACATTTAATATGGAGTCATATATAGACTTGGTCTATAGAAACATCAGTTTTGGATATATAAAAATTACTCATGGATTGACTCCAAAAGTAATGAGAAAGACTATGTTCAAGTAACATAGTTCTCCCCATTTTTACCATACTCTTATTCTTCCTTTTAGCAATCCCATTATGTTGAAGAGTGTATAGTGAACTGAAATCATTCCAAATTCCATAATTCTGAATATAAATTTTAAATTATATATTTTTGTTCACCACCATTATTCGTTCCCAATTTCTTTACCGAATATTCCCATTTTTTCTCATCTTTCCTCCTAAAGATTTTAAACATTTTTAGAGAATCTGACTTATTTTTCATATTCAACATAGAAGTAATATAAGTAAAGTAATTAATGAAATTGATGAATTCCTTATCTCCATTTGTTGATTGTTTTCTCATTGTCCCATGGATATCAGTACAAATAAGTTCCAGGGGTTGTTTTTAACACATCTCAACTTTCTTATGCACTAAGTTTGTAATTTTTCCTTTATGAAAAATAGAGCAACACCAATCACTTATTATTTATATATCAGTAATTTCATGGACACTATCTATATTTGATATATTTATCATGTTTCTTTGACACATGTGTCTCAATACTTTATTCCAAAACTGATTTTCTTTCACTATACCCAAGTAACAAGAGTTTTTTATTCCACCAACTTGGAAAAAGTTTCCTTTTTTATGTTGGCCTCTTGTAATTATCTTTCTATATTCTTTGATTTTCAAAAAAACCCATTGTTTCTTTAGATAATGTTTCTAAGAAAATAATAAATTTATGAAGCACTCAATAGGATGTGTTTCAACCCATCAACATATAAAGCCTTCTTGGATTTCATTTCTTCTTTCCCAATAATGGATGATTCAACACCTTCGATTCTCAAAGATTCATCATTTGAAAATGTAACTCTTCCTTCATTGAAGTATTTCGAATTATTCAAAAATATTAAGTCTCCTATCATATGAGAAGAACAAACACTATCAATAAACTAGGTTTTTTTACTTTTATAGATTCTAATGCAGTTTGAACAAAAATATCTTTTTTTACACTTCTTTCTCCACCTTCAAATTCTAAGAATTGTTAGGTAACTTTTTTTTATTCCAGTAACAAAAAAGACAACCCTTATTAAGATGTATAGGTTGTTCACGTATTTCAAAAATAGTTTCTAGGGGTTGGAACCTATTCTAAACTTTCACACTAACCTTCTCATGTTTCTTCTAAAATTACCTATTAAAATTATTCTTTTCAAAGGATAGAATTCCCCCAAACCTTGCCTTTCCTAACTCATGGAAAAGTAATATTTTTTTGGTTGAACCAAAAAATATTTTTCATATGTTAGAATCCACCACAATACCAGAAATATCCATAGAAAGAGTATTTTCCTCTAAATAATTTTTGATGACCAATGTTATGAGTATGTTTCTCAGTAACGTTTTTAATATAACTTTGTTAATCACAAAACGTTTTTCATTCAACTAGAATATTCTTTTTCAGAATAGTTTTCTTTTCATCCTTTTCAGAACTAGAAGTAATATAAACTTTTATAGAGACTGAATATTTAGAAACATTTTCAGACTCAGTGTTTTTAGAAATTTATGATTTTTCAACTTTGATAACTTTGGCCACATACATAACTTTCCCGGATTTTTTCTTGTCAGGAATAATTTCAACTCACTTTTAAAGCTTTGAAGGTGATTTTTTTTATCCTTTTTAGATTTATAGTTATGATAAATTTCACCGACTTTAGAGATAGAATTTAAAAAACTTCTACCTCTCTTTTCAGCCTTAAAAAGTTTTTATTGGACAAGTTTCAACTCTTTTTATTTTTCCTTTAGTTTAAATTTCAGATGCTCATACCATTTTTAATTTATTAATATATTTCTTCAAATAATCAATCCCTTTTATCACCTTGACTTTATTATTAGAAAAAACTTCTTGATTATTTTTTGAAGAGTTTTAATTCTTTAGTTTCCTGATTTCTTTATTTTTCCTTCCAATCATTCTCATACACACTTTCAATTATTCTTTAAGATGAAATTATAATTATGTTTCTTCTTATTATTAATAAAAAATGATTATAAACTCTTCATTATTAAATGTTTCAATAAAATTATTCTCTCAAGAAATTTCAAAATATTTTTTGGATTTAGATTCAATTTTTTCTTATTCATCATCTTTAGATAAGAAACTTATTCTTTTAGATTTAAAGTATTTTTTATCTTTATCTCTAGAAAAGGATTTATCCTTATCACCATATTTCTTCCATGATATTATGGGACTTCTTTATTCTTTATCACTATACTCATACTTCTTTATTCGTGGAGAATTAACTACAATGTTCCACCAACTCCACTTTCAAAACACTTCAAGGGAAGTTTCCTTTTATATTTACCTATTCCTATTCTAACATTTTTAGAAAACAAGGATAAAAAATCATCAAGTTTTTTTACATACCACATTTTTAGAGTCAAAGTCAGCAAAATAATATCCCTCAATGACCTTATTAAAAATTTATTTCTTGGTAGTTTTGATTGAAATTTCTCTATTAGATTATGTTTTTCCAAATATAACTTTATCCCTTATCATCTCATATATATTGAGAGTTTTATGAAAATAATATAGAGATAATGTTTCTCGATCTTTATATTCCAATGAAGAAACATTCACGTCAAATTTTTTGGTAAAGATTCTATATATCTTTTCAACAATAATATAATCTTCTTACTTCTCAACAAGACATCTAATAGTGATGAAAATGTCATTCACCTTGGTAAAGAAGTCACCAATAGATTTTTATTCACCCATATTTTCATCTTCATAATTCAATATCTAGATTTTATATTTTTTACTTTGATTTTGAATTTTCTTTTTAAAATGTTTTTCAACTTATCTTAGATAGATTAGGAAATGGAAAAACCTTTCACCCTTAAAAACTAATTTTAAAAAATTGATGATATAAATAATTTTTATCTCTTCCATCACTCTCAAGATTCTACTTTTCAATAGGTTTAAGAAGAACCTTATCATTAATAGGAGGAAATCGATCTTTTGGTACTTCAAGAACATCATACCCAAAAGATATAAGAAAAGGAATCGTTCTATCTCTCCAGATATGATTGTTCTTTCCACTGAAGACCAAAATTACCTTACTGTTCAAACAATTAATATTCCCCATCAAAAATTATCTTAAAATATTTAACAAAGAATAATCGAAGGGAAACTTAGGCTCTGATACCAAATGAGATTAACAAACTATGATTCAAGTATCACTAATAGGGGAGGGGTGAACCAATGATATATTTTTCTTTTATGTTTCCTTTATAATGAAAAAACATTCACCTCCTGTTAAATATTTTTTCCCTACTGAAAACAATTCAAACCCAAATCCATAAGAACATAAGAATTTATGAGGTTCACTACTCAACATGAGTATCTATGTCCTCAGTATGGTTTGTAAATAATCCAATACCACACAATCCACTAGAAAACAATCCTTTTATGTAGAATAAAATGAATAGGATTTTCCATTACCCTTATGTAACACTATGGTCATTAAAACAATGTATTTTATTCTATTAGAATGAAAATGTAATAATTTTTTTAACAAAAGTGATACAGTTCTTTTTGATCAGATTTCACAAATATGATCTTTCAAAACAATTCTTCACTTTCTTACCCAGAAGTGGATAATAACTTTATAGACTTCATAATGATACTCAGTCTGATTTCCCAATCTAATTCCCAAGTTTGATTGCTTAATAAAAAAATATTACTCTATCAGAATACCACCTGAACTATTCTTGACTTCTTATTATTTATTTTAGAAATCCTAGTCCGATTGCTCAGTTCAGTCCAAAAACTCTAAATATGACCTGCTTCCTCCTTCTCCTTATATCCTACTAACTTCATTAAGAAAAAAAAATCCGAAAACTTCTTCTTTATTAAATTTAAGATCTGATATCTCCTATTTAATGAATAATTATTGTTATATAATACATAAATTATTCTCCTCCTTTTATAGACACATTGAAAAGATTTAAGTGGGACTCAGGAAAGGTTTTACCACTTCACCAAATTTCTAGAATTGTTAATCTTCCTTTAATCTCAGATCTTTCTTTGACCCATGCAACACATTTTTAAATCTTCAAATCTACTTGATTTTTATATCTCTCTTTGACTTCTTCAATACTTCAAACTTTATATAAAATCATCAGTCCGATTCTGACTCTGATTCCGATTTTTGAATACAATTTCTTCATTATAATATAGACAACAATATCTTAATGACGTTTCTTTATACCAATTGTGAAAAATTTAAATCATATGTGTTCCCATTACAATTCTCCATACCAACTAATAAAAACAAATGCAAAAAACTTCTTGGAACTTCAAGAAATATTCTTATCCTCCTTTGGAAACTCTTTCAAAAAGTATTCAAACAAGACTCTTATTCTTAGACATTTCTCTAAACCCACTTGTTAGAGATATTCAAGACTTTCTTTATCACTTGAATCAAGAAAAATTTCTTATTCAATTTTACCAATATCCTAAAGATAATTCTTCATAAATAATATTCATACTTCAATTTTTCTTCTTATTATTAATATTCCTTTTATGTCATAAGGATACCAAAAACATGTAATGACTAATCAGTGTTAGAGTAATTATGACTATTAGTGGAATACCATGTCTGATGGACTAGTATCAATAACAGATTATTTCTTCTTTTGAATACGATACTAAAAGTTATCTAAAATTCTAATAATTATGAATATAGTGATTCCATATTGATGAACTTGGGTCCAAAATGTTATTCCTTAATCAAACTTTATATTTACATAAACTCTTTCTTATAACATGAATTCTTTATGACTTTGAAAACATTGAATATTAGTTTCATAATCATTTGACATACTAAGGAAAGTATTTTAACTTACATATCTTCCAAAAAAATATTTTTTCGAATAAAACTAGAATATGATTGGGAACACCTTTTCTCACCCTTTCATTTATAAGGATTTATTAACAAGTTCTATAACTCCTTATGATATATTTTAAATACAAATCATTATCACACTTTTAAATGACTATGAAATCCTGGTAGACTCTGAAGAAATACCTCATTATGATCTTTCTTTCATTTCAAACCAAATGCGACTCCAATAAAAATTTTATTCCATAAAAAATATTCCCAATATGATTGACTTTATTATGTATTTTGAGTATGATTTTATGAATACAATGGTCAATCAGATTTTCAACAAAAACAAAGTGATGTGATTTATCCTTCTTCAATATTTCCTTGAAAACAAAATACTATATCTAAATATGATAATTTTCCGTATCATCTTGGTCCTAAAAACACCTAATTTGACACTCCAATGGTATATTACTTTATCAATTCAAATTCTCCTTACAAAAAATTATAAAATATTTGAAAATATTTAGGTTAGAAAAACTAATAAGAAATGACTATGGGAAGCTTTGTTAAAAATATAGAGATTTAAAAATTAAGGTATATATTAATTAATATGTTATTTTATTGATAATGGTTTACAAAAATTTGAGAATAAAATTTTAAAAGATTATTATGTTTAGAATATTTTAAGAAATTTTATGATAATTTTTCAAATGTACTTTTTATATCAGGATAAGAAGTAAAATAGAACCTAACTTAAATTAGGGTAGGTTGAACTAAATGTAAAAAAGGATGAAATAAAGGTTTAATTGGAGAATACATATCGATATTGAGTTTTCATATTAATATATTCATTTAATCTAGTTTTATTGATAACTATTTTGGGGTTTAGTATTTGTTTTGAAACCAGATCATGAAAATAATGACGTGAAAGGTATGTTTCTATGAACTCCTAAATAAAAATATTTAGGATAAATAGTTTCATAGTCGTACAAAGGATAGAGAGGTGGATACCTTATTATAAATTATTTCATGAGCCCAAACTACTTTTATAAACCCTTCAGTATTCTTATTATTAGGAGATAATTTAAATTGTGAGAACATAATTTATATAACAGGAATGTAATGCCCCCAGACTTTACTATGCATTTTTCCTTTAAAACCTAAAGTGCCCAATAGAAAATTACACAAAAAACATGAAACCAAAATGATCCATGGTCATTAGATTAATATTATTAATAAAATTTTATGAATAATAAAATCACTAGTAATTGAAAATATATTAATTAATTTAAAACATTTACATTTGGAAGTTAATATCATTTAAAATGATTTTTGTCAAAAAACTAATTTTAGAAGTATTATGGATTCTAAACTAATAAATTAAGTTGATAAAAATTATTATGATGATGTATAATATTATTATTTTAGATTAATACACTTTAAATTAATAATTGGTATAAAATAATATTAAGATCACCTAAAGTGTAAAAAGTTTATTTTTCAATTAAAGTAATTTATCTTTATATTTTGTATATTTATTCATAATATAATTATATATTTTTTGGAATTATAATTAAATAAAATGAACTTAATTTTTGAATTGAAAATTTAAATACTATCTTATAAAGATCTTTTTTATTTTTCTAAAAGAATTTATTTTGTTGCTGAATAGTGAAAATATCATTTTTACTAAAAGAATCAATTTTATGACATTATATTAATAAAATAATAACATAAATTTTTTGAAACCTTTTTTTTGTATATAATTTAAAAATTATATTTTTAATTTATAAAACACAATTTAATCATTTTGAATACACAAGTAATATTTTTCACTAAAAAATATTTTTATTCATTTTTATTTAACATTAGTTTACACCACTTATAGAAATTAAATATAAAAATATGAATTTAATATTTTAGTTAAAAATTTTCATATTATTTAATAAGTTCAATTTTATTTTTAATACTAAAAATAAGACTACTTGGATTAAAGTTAAGCACTGCAATAATGATGAAACTGATATTCTTAAAGAATTATTTTATTAAAATTGTGTGATTTTTATCTAATGAGTTAAATTAATTAATTTCAAACAATTTGTATAATATTATTTTTTAACCTATATATTTAACAATATTAACCCACAAATAATTTTGAATCAACAGTATATAAATTTAGAAACACTTAATGAATAAAAAGTCATTTTTATATAAAAAATAGTTAATCTATACATTATATGTCTCAATTTAAAAGTTAGTTTTTTGATATTTAGGAAATAAATTGGATTAAATGATGTGTAATTTAATATTCATCACATGAAAATTTTATAGGATGAGGTATTTTATATTTTTAGTAAATCATTAATTATTTGTGGGAAAACTAGTTACTGCATAAAAAATGGTAAAGTAGAAATATAAGAATATATTAATTTAAAAATGTTTAAAACATGTGTGTAAATTCTTTTTTTATGATTTATAGAGTGATTTTTTTAAAATATATCATTTATCACTTTTGTATTCATTGACCCTTGAATAGTGTTAGGCTAATATTAAAAAATAATGGATATTCACAAAATTTCCATCTTCTTCACTTATAAAAGGGGATCACATATATACTTTAAATAATCCAATTTTCCAAATAAATTTCATTGAAATAATACCCAATTTTACTCTCTTATAATCCCCTTACATATCCTAAATCCCCAGATCACTATTATTTATACCAATCCCTTTATTTCCAAGAATATTTTCAAGAGAAAGTTCAAGATCCCAATGTGAGTCTTACTTTATCCTTAACTTTTTCTTCTCAATATTTATAATCAAAACATATCCTAAAAAAGTAATATAATGAGATAAATATAATCAGTATAATTAATCATTATTATATTATTTTAACAACCATTATTTATTCCTTTCCATCCACTTGAAAAAAACAACGTCGATCATGCATACGTGCAAACTACCACCTCCAAAAATTAACATTTTTTGTTTTTCATATTGATTTTTATGTTTTTATAAAAAAAATTAAAATCTGACTAAAAAATTTTTAAAAATAGAAAAAATAACATTTTTCTTTAGTTATAAGTATATTATACAGTTTCTTAACCATACTTACCCATCACGTTATAAGATGTTCTTGTTTAGATTGTTTTAGTCACCTATTTGAATGATGTTTACAAATATATCCTGGATGAGTATGGGAACATAATAAAATTATTATATGTCAGTAATAAAATAATTATTTTTCTATTATTCTGATTTTTTTATTTATCATATTATTAAAATATCATATTCGATCTCTAAAGTTACCGAAATAGGATAAGAACAATCCCAGTTTCACACAACATAAACAAACTTATGGAATAATATATGATATTTATAAATACATATAAACTATATATTAAAATACCATAAATATTCTATGAATTATGAACTTTTTATCAAATAATGTTTACCAAAATTGACATCATAAAGCTTGTGAAAAATAATTAAATTTACTAACACTTGATGGTAAAAATAATCTATATCTAACTAATATATTCGTAATAAGTTATCATAAATAATTTATATAAAATTTAGTGTATATTAATAATTTTATGAAATTTAATATTAATATAGTTATATTTGGTTTATAGGAGGTTAAATCACATTCAATTAAGAAGGGAATCAAGGTTATGTTTTTTCTAACTCAATTTCCATTCATTGAGTTAAAATATTTCTTATTGAACTATATTATCCCAAGATTAATTTTTTGTACATAGGTAAAAATAAATTATGTGTTTTATTATTCATTTTTGGGTTTCACAATTCTTCCTTATAACCACATTTTCAAAATATTCTTATCATAATGGTTAGTTAATTATAAGGGTTTTTGCATGTCAATTTTTATA
Source organism: Viscum album (assembly GCA_963277665.1). NCBI lineage: Eukaryota > Viridiplantae > Streptophyta > Magnoliopsida > Santalales > Viscaceae > Viscum > Viscum album. Next base: position 1,727,360,634 of record OY728123.1, read on the forward strand.
AATGGAGATATCATGAAACTCAACACCTGTTTACTTTTGGGGGGATTATATATTCAAAATGGATTTATTTTATTATAATTTTCATGATATGTTTGCGAATTAAAAATATATCTCACAGTTTACCTTTTATGGGCTATTTATTCAAAAGAGACTAAAATTTTAAGCATTATTTGTATCTATTTTCAACTCCATGAGGCATGTTTAATAACGAACACCAAAATTTATTTTATATGTTTTATTCAATTTTCTATTTTTAATAACCCGAGATTTTAATAAATATTTTTTTCCAATAAATTTAATTTCCTTGATAGTTTTCATTACACAAAACAAATTTTTGTTAAAGAACCACAAAATACTATTAATATTATTTTTTAAATATGACCATTATAACCTAGCTGTAAAACTTGGTGATATTAATATAAATAAAAATATTTTTAAAATTAGCTAGAAAGGTATTATATGAAGAAAATATATTTATAAATAAGTGCTTAATTTGTATTAAAGTATTTATATGATTCAAAAATACATTTTTTCTTAAAAAATGATCATTATTTCTTTTTATAAAAAAATAATAAAATTAATTATTTCCACTATTAGAAAACTTATTTGAAAAATATTTAATTTATTTTTTTGAATCAACATGTAAAACTTAGATTAGGGTATTTTTTTTGTTTTTTTTGAAAATCTTAGCTTTTTAATGAATAACAAAAAATACTATTTTTTATTAAAATCTAAATATTCTTTTAATGAAAATAAAAGAGGAATTTTGATTTAGGATTATTTAAAAGTAAAATTAGTAAAATTATATTATAATCAATCGAATTTAGGTTATTATAATCAATTTTATATATTTTTTTATATTAAATCTTTTATACTTATGGAAATTTTCTATTTAGAAAACCGCTTTATCACTGCTTGTGCGAGTTTAATTTTAAAATAAATTCTACCAATTATGTGAATTGAATTTGTAAAAATGGATTCCATATTTGAATAATAATAATTAATTTTATATAAAAATCCCAACTTAGATTTTGGTCATAATTAACAGTAAAAAAAAAAAAATTACCATGGTTATGGTTGAAATGGGTTTATTAAGGGGTTAAACTAAAAATATAAGGGTATGTTTTCCAATTAAACATGTCAAAATACTATTTTATGGAAATATTTCATGCTTATAATATCCAAAATTATAATCTATATTCATATGGAATTATTTTTCTGGGGAATAATTTTATCTTTTTGGATTCCTTTTTTTAAATTTCCACATTGTTTCCAAGTACGTTCATTTCCCACTTATAAAATACACCTCCTCTTCTATCATATTTTAACTTAAAAAGTCTTTTTCTTCAGCCAATACCTACCCAAATACCTTCATTACTTCCATATAAACTTTCTGGAGTCATTCATTTTGTTAGTAAACTCTCCTAAGAAGTATTTTGGTTTAAACCTAAAGAGGTTCTCTGAAGAAGAGGTGTAATTCCAAATCATGTATTTTCATTTTATTTCTTCTTTCACATCCTTTAAATATCCTAAAAATATGTTGATATAAAAACATAATTGTATAACATATAATGTTATGTTATTATGTTATTAGTATAATATACATCCATATACTCTTCCATTAAATTGGAAACTAAACTGTCGATCGTGTGTACGACGGACTATCTCCTTACGAACTGAGGTAATTCGTTTTCCATAACTTCCTCTCTAGAAAATAGATAATGGTATATTTATTTTTTATATGATATTTATGAAAAAATTTTACTCCTGGAATTATAATATCACAACTACCTTTTTAACTTCCAATCTGTTGTAAGATGATAATGTCGCTCGTGCGTACAGGTGGACTACCACCTCCATGAAGAAATGCAACTTGTTTGTCATATTATTTTGACTTGGATGGCAATAAGTATGTATTTAGTGAATATATATGATTTATATTTCATAAAAATTATTATAAAAAAGTTATATATTATTTACCTTTCTTTTCGTTCCACCCATCAAGAAAATGGAAACAACATTCATATGTACGCACGACCTACCATCTCCATGAACAACGTAATTAATTTTCTATATATAAATTTTATAGATTACTAAAAATTCATATATAATGGATATATATTATATTTATATAATTTATATAATTCTATATATTATGGATCCATGATCAATATGAAAGGACAAAAAAACCAATCCAAAACATACATGAAAAACAAAGCAGTTATTACGCGAAACATGATTTTAAGAGGGAAATTAATAAACAGGTAATAAATGGCCATAATTAAATCATATATGGAATAATATATATGATTGTGGTTCTTTAATAGTTTCATAAAAAATATATTTTTTATATATGAGGTTCAAATGTGTATGAATAAAGTCATGACTTGAGGTAAGGGATTTCTAGTCTCTCTTTTATTTCTGAGAGACATATGCCATATTCACCACTCATTTATTCTGTGTGGTGTATATTATAATTTTTTTACATTTTATATCATTTAAATACTTATTATCTTGATATTTAAAGTTTCATTTGATGTTATTCCTTTATGGGGATTATAATTCAAAAGATTCTAAATTGGTAAGGGTATTATGTTACAACTTCATGGTTTATCCGGGTTGTTTATGATTAAGTTACAATGATGAAATATTATAATATATATATCAAGAAACTAATGAATTTAATTATCAAATTTTTATTTATTGAAATGATATTTTTTACTTTAATTTTACTTACTTTATATACTCAAGATATCAAAATAATATTTTAAAGAAATATGACTTTATTTTTCTCTTCACCCAAAAATTATTTTTCATCCATGTCAATGGTTTATTAAACCATTTTAAATAACATTTTTTTTAATTTCCAATTATTTTTAAATCCATTTTCACCCATATTTGACTTTTTACAATTTATTTAAAAAAAATCTTCTCATTTTTTCCAAATGTGATGGTTTTGAATTTTTACCAAACATGTAAAATGAATATTTTCTTTAATGTGTACGACATGAATGAAATTTTCCACCACTAAGACTAGTAAATTATTTAAATATTACTTTGAAAATTTTAAAGGTTATTTTTCAGGAACATTTTTTTCTTAATATTTTAGAATTTTTAGATTTTAATGACGGGGTTTCAAAATGGAAAGAATATTTTCCTCAGGAATATTTTAATGATATATTTATAAAATTTATATTTGTTAATGATAACAAACTTTCCCATTTATTATTTTTTATTAGGTATATAATATGCTTGTACAATTTGTATCCTTTCCTTGGCCTGTTTATGTTTACAATTTTTATGAAAAAATTATTATGAAACACATTTATTTCTCATGGGTTTTACTATTATGTAATGTTTATGAAACCTATTTAATTTTATTATGTTATGAAATAATGAATGTTTTATGGTCTCATGGAACACAAATATATGGATTATATGATGGGTCGGACCTCTATTTCCCTCCAAGGCATTGGGTGATGATTAATGTTCTATGAGCCCAAAGGGTACATGAGAGGTTATCCCATGCATGAAAATAGGGTACATGATAGGTTTTTAAAAGAACAAAACAAGGGGGTACATGTGAGATTATCCTAAGCACAAAATAAGAGGGTATACAGAAGTTTATCCCTAGCTCAAAAAAGAGGGTACATAAGAGATTGTTCCAAGCCTGAAGTATGTACCCAGAGATGGTCATCCCAAGACTAAAATGTTATAAATTTATTTTTGGATTTCCTTGACGTAATATTTTCTATGCATATGCATATACCAAAAATATATATATTATGAAAATTTTATGATCTCATGGATTATGTTTGATTTCTTTATAATTAATGTCTTATTAAATACCAAGATTTATACCATGACATAATTTTATGATCTATGATATGAAAGTTATGGATTTTAAATATTATTTTCACGTTCTCATACCCTTATACACAAATTATTATTATGTGACCACTAATTCCTCACTTATTTAACTATAAATAGAATTCAATATTTCCCTTTCTTATGATTAATTTTCTCTAGTTATAAAGAATGGTATTATTTATGATATGTCTAAAAAGTTAACTAGTTATGAATAAATTAGTGGGAGATGATATAGATCACTTATAAACCAGTTGAATATGTTTCAAATTTACTAAAGGAAATAGGCCTATAGATTTTGGTTTGGATAGTTATACTATGTAATGATTATTTTTCTATTATGATGTAATATTTATGTATTAAATTTTTTGGTTTCTATAATTGGTATTAGAGTAAGGTTAAGCAAAACTTTGTAAACAAGGATGATAAATATTTAGTGAGAACTATAAGGATATGTTTATGTATATGAAAATAACCTGGAATTTTGGTGAAGGATAGAGTGAGTGATTTCCAAGAGGTTACATCCCTACTGTAACGTACCATCCTAGATGCCATTGAATGGTGCCTTGAGCTGATAGGTCATATGGCCCCAAGCACATATCCCCCAAAACTAGAGGATTTTGAATATTAGAGAGGGCCTAATGTGTGTTTGTGGGAAGAATATAACATCTTATCAGAGTATAACACAGTTTAATTTCATATCAGTGAAATATATTAAAAATTATATAAATAAATAAGAAGAAGGAATATATACTATGACCACTAGACTAGTAAATCACCGTAGAAGAATCATAATAATAACTAAACATGAGATAAAATCCAAATCCATATATATAAAATAATTATAAAAGTAATCTTATATAAAAATGACATGTCATGTCATGTGTCTATAAAGCATCAAAAATAGGTAGACATTCATTAGTAAAATAAATGTATTAAAATAATAAGAATACTAGAGGGAACTATCTTCATATAGCTTCACAAGCCACAGATTGGTCCTGTACTCCCATGCTCTTAAGAATAGTAAGATTCAAGTATCATACTATGGTCACTTTCCCCATTCCTGAACTGCATCAATATAGTCTATCTGGGTAGCTATCGAGGGTCCAAGATAGGGTGTGAGATAAAATACCACTAAGAAAAGCAGTGTGCAATGTATATCATAGGTATATCATAGGTATAACAAGTAAAGTTGATCTGCCTAGCCAAATAAGGCTCCTTGAAAAACAAGGTGTCAAACTCTTATAATAAGACATATATAAAGAAAACAAAAATAAACACCATGAACATACTGTCTAAAAAGTATACCATATCATCCACAACCACACTATATAAGCTATATATCATATCAAACATGACCACTCCATAATACTAGATGTATCATATCAACCAAGTTTGAGCCATATAATGAGAACCGTCATACCCCATGAGGACGGATCCAAGGTATAGTGAACCATGAAATCATTGTTGAGTCTAAGGATCAAATTTATGGAAACTCTATTAGACTTGGAATGGGTTCCAAGGAGCATGTCAATAGACTATGTCCACTACGAGCCCAAACAAGGCACATCCAAGGGGTATAAAGGCCCAAGGTATCCCATCAAATAAATACCCAAGGAGAAATATCATCTAGGGAATCCACTAATTCTATCAAGATCCCTGGAGGTAACATCCATGACATCTAATGGAATAAATCTCCAAGTTATACCAACCAAGGAATCTACTACCATTTTAATTCATAATCTAATTTCATTTATCGATCCATAATCATTCACATTTCATTAGTTTACCCACTCATTACCAAAATTACTATAAAAACCCTTCAATAAATTAAATTAAACCATATCATGTTATCACATGGAAAAGGTGGTAAACCATCCTTACACATTCAATTCAATTATTTCTAATTCATTATAGGGATTCCTTTAACTACGAAATATCACAGACACACATACACACTCTATTGGTTGTATAACTATAGAAAATGGTAAGGGCACCCTCTTTGGGTGGACTAGGTTGGGGAAAAAACATACAACAATATCTTTGGTCCTCATGAGAAACCAAAAAAATTATAATTCATTCAATTCAAATATTTAATTTATTTCTAAGGCACTGTTGGAATGTTCAGTGTGGGGAACAACCACAACAAGGATTATAAAACACTAATAAATGAGGGAAAAGTATAGACCACCAACCATAGGTCTATAATAGAGTTACCATCCAGTATTAGCTTCTGATTCAATCTAGATTAGAAGAAAAATGGAGAGCGAATGAAGAACCTATAAATAGGTCATATTATCTTGAACCAAAATAACTCTATAGAAACAAATTCAAATAAAGAATGACATAGGAGGAATAGATTACTCATTGGAGCAGATCCAATGAGACAACCATCTCTCAATTCCAATCCCATAAAGAGAAACAGTTGAAAAGGTTGCGATTTATCTTTCAAAGGAGATCTCCAAGAGGTGAGGCTATTTTTTAGAGGAGTAACAAAATAGATTTTAGTTTTTAATAAGTTTTAATAGAACAATTCTAATTTTGACTCAAAAAACCGAGTTTCACATTTACTGTGCATGGTTATCCTAACTATGAAAAAATCATGAAAAATACCATGGTTGAAAACTCTACAATTTTGGATTATCTATGTAACTCCCCCTCACAGTTTCCTCAAACCATGCGGCTCTTGGAGCCCTCTATCTAGCCCTTCATGGTTTCATAAAACCATGTGTCTTCGGTTGAACATTTTCTCCAAACTATGTGAACCTTCTATTTTTCTACAAGAGTTTGGTTCTAGGCTCTAAACAATCCCCATACACACCCTATACCCCCATGAACTTATAGGGTATTCACATTAGGCTATAAAAAATCATTCTTTTTAAAAAACAAAATATCTGTATCCCATTGAAAAATCCCTAATCTTACAATCTCCCCCTAAAACTAATTCGTCTGCAAATTTCACTCTCAAGGGTGGTCTGGAACCACTTGAGAATAAATCTAGCCACCGAGCACGTATTTCAGCATCCCACTCCCAAATATCATCCTATAAATGACCATTCTTCCCTAGAACCCATAGAAGAGGAACTGATTGGCCTTGAAGAACCTTCATTCTCTTGTAAAAGATACAAATAGGATGCTCCTCAAGGGACACATCTACCTATAACTCCACCTTATCTGAATAAAGAGTGTGAGATGGGTCTGAGTGATAATGGTGTAGATGAGATAGATAGAAGACATCTTTCATGGCCTAGTACAACTGAGGTAACTACAACCAATATACCACCAGAACAACACTCTCCATAATCTCAAATGACTTGAAATACAGCGGTGAAAGCTTAAATTGTCTCCTAATCCATATTTTTACTAACCTTGGGGAAATACATAAAAAGTATTAATTCTCAAACTTAAACTCTAGGGGTCATTGAAAATAATTGGTGTGAAATTTCTATCAAGACTATACTGCATCCATTTCTTTCTAATCAACTAAACCTACTCATAAGTCTCCAAAATGAGACGTTGTCCCAGTAAATCAATATTCCCTATCTCTAACCATTACATGGGTGATCAACATGTCATACTGTACAAAGCCTCATATGGTTCCATCTTTATAGTTGCTTGATAGCTATTTTTTTAAGAGAACTCAAAAAGGGGAATATGACTATCCCAAGAGCCCCTTAAAATCCAGGATTCATTCCCACAATATGACCTCAAGCACCTATGTTGTACACTCTGAATGGACATCATTCTGAGGGTGGTATGTTGTGCTTAGAATCACCTGTGTACCCAACAGCCTCTATAAATTCTCCCAGAAATAGGATGGAAACAAGGATTCCATATTTGAAATGGAGAATGATGGACCCCATGAAGTCATACTATCACACAGATATACAACCTCACAATCTCATCTATACTAAAGGTATCCCTAATCAGTAGGAAATGAGAAACCTTCATGATCATGTCCAAAAAAACCCAAACATCAACACTACATTTATGAAACCTCAGTAAATTGGTCACAAAATCCATCATGACATCATCCCACTTGGGAATAGATAACTACTATAAAGGTAAGGTTAGTCACTAATCTTCCAAATTAACCTGCTGACAGGTGGAAGACCTCATAACAAAAACAGATACCTCATGTTTCATCCCCAATAACCCATACAAGTGATGTAAATCATGATACGTCTTGCTAACTTTGGGATGAACAATCTAAACTAAGTCTTAAAAATCTTCCATCATCTCCTCACATATGTCCACTATAATCAAAACACAACCATGGATAAAGAAGATCACATCCTCATCTATGGTCCAACAAAGAGGCGAGTCCTCACATTCCACACTCCCTCATAGGACTAGGCCATCAGAATATGATAACTACATTATTTTTACTCTATCCATAAGGGTATAAGCGATAGATAACGATAAATTAAAAGTATTCCCTTGACCATATTTCACCCCAATGTGAATCTATCAAAATAAATCCACATGTTTCCACTCACTACTGGCCTACTGAACTGCATGTATCTGAGTCATCATGATCAGTGTATTAGACACTATATTTTCCTTTATATTAGTATAAGAAAGGTCTATTTTAAAATATTGTAGTTTCTCATCCCACCTTCACTACCTCTAATTAATATCATGCTCTATAAATATGTACTTGTGAATTTTTTGGTCCATATACACCGTAAAATTCTCTCCCAATAAATAATGTCTCCAATAGTGCAAATTATGAATAACTATTGTGAGCCCAAACAAGCCAGATCCAAGGTATAACAAGGCCAAAGGTGTCCCACAGAGTCCAGACCCAATGAGAAATCTCATCCAAGGCATACACTATTGCAAACAAGATCCATAGAGGAAACAACCATGACATTTAATGGAATCAAGATCCAGGGTATACCAACCAATTCATCTACTAACATTTCAATTAATCTTCTCATTTCATTAATCAATTCACAATCATTCACATTTCATGAGTTTACTGACTCATTACCACAATATCTATAAAATACATTCAGGAAATTAAATCAAACTATATCATGTTATCACATGAAAAAGAGGGAAAACCATATCTTAAACATTCAATTCAATTCATTTCAATCCATTAAGGGGCTTCCTCTAAATAGACAAGCTCTCTATCACACACACCATGTGATGGGTAAAAATATGAAATGGAAAGATAACACCCCATTGGTGGCCTAGGTTAGGGAAAAAACCTCTAACAATATCTAAGATACTTATGGGAAACCTAAAAAAGTTCCAATTCATTCAATTAAAATATTCAACTGATTTACAAGAGGCTTCTAAAAATTTGGGTGTGTAGCAAAACTGAAACTAGGATTATAAAATAAAACTCTATGAGGGAAAGGTATAGACTGAAAAGACCTAGATTTTCCATGTAATTGTTATTAATTATATGAAATTATTACGAGTCTGCAAAAATTGACGACAAGTGATTCCAAGGTCCGGTGTGCCCGGAATGAATTTATGAACTTTCTTAGGTATGTTCAGTAAACGTGTGAGAGGGAAAGCCTATCTTTTGAACCGGTTCTCGGAATTGAAATCTAAGGGTACCCTTGAACTAGTAGCACCAGGATTCGCTTAAGGGAGCCTTAACCTCGACCGTAGTGGGTTGAGAGAGGAATTTTATTTTTGCAGTTTTTGTGGAGGATTAATAAAATAAATATAATTTATTTTAAATATCCTCCACCTCCTTTTAGGTTTGTGTGGTGGGAACCACATGGGGTGGTTGGGCATTTAATGCAGGAAATTAAATTTTGGGTTGCACAAAAATGTGCAACCACTATACATGAAATTAAGGAGGTTCATTAATTGCACCAAATAATGAACCTCTCTTAATTATGTGTTATGAATATAACTCCCCTCTTCTGTCTCTCTCTCTCTTTATCTTTTTTGTTTTCATTGTCAAAATAGTGGAGGATTTTGGAGGATCCCCTTAATGAAGAAGGAATCCATCAAGCAAGAACTGAAGAACGTTGTTGGAGAAACATCATTGGAGGCCCACTGGGATCGATGAACACCGACCAATCTTCAAACACGGGTCACTCTCCAAATACTCTCGAGGTAGGGTTTTTTCCTTGTTTAAATTTCAAGAGTTTTTGAATCATATATCTTCTCCCTTGATAAGATGCTAACACGGAGGGTGTGGGCCAAACGAACAAGGCCCAGTCCCTCCACCTATTTTTTATCATTGCATTCTTCGTGGATAAATTTTTAGGTTGGACGAAACCAAAATCCGAGGGTCAAGAAGCAAAGGAGACGACTAGGGAATCCCGTCAGTGCAATCAGATGAATAAACGAACAACCAGAGCTCACCCGGTGGCCCATGGAAGACTACTGGCACCGTCCAGCTACAATGGAGGTGGCACTCCATAAGAGGAGGCTGTGACATAAGGCCGTGACGGTTAGTAGAGTGGTTGAAACCGACCGACATTAATGTCCCGGTTCCGGAAGCCACCCAGAGGCACCCCGTACCCGATTGGTCACATGGCCTCAAGCACATTTCCCCAAATGCCAGAGGCTACCGACTTGCAATGAGGGACTTGGGTGTGATAGTGGGGAAACTATGCCCTCATTGGAAGAGTAACACAATGGAAGAAAAACAATAGCAATAGTGGAAGTAGTAATAATCCATACAAAAGTGAATAGTGGAAGACTAGAAAATAATACACTGGAGCACACATATATATATATATGAATGATACATGATATATATGTCTAGGAAATCAGCCAAACAAATCACAATTCTGGAATACAATAGTACTAAACCAAGTATAAAAGAAAGCAATAAAAAACTCTTCATCATCGCAAGTCATATATTGGTCCCATGCTCTCCAGCTCCACAGTCAGTCAAGTACCTGAAGTAGAAGGATAATTGCCCTTATCTATACCTGCTGCAATATAATCTATTTGGGCCCAAAAGATTGGCCCAAAAAGGGTGTGAGACTAAATCCCTATAGGAAACCACCCAAATATCTGTGCCTAATAGTCAGTGAATATATGGCAGGTAAAAGTGAAGAAGCATTAAATAAGAAATTACTCAGCAGAAAACAGTTCCACATATCAAAAGCAACTCATCAAGCACGGTAATCCTCTAGGAAGTGCACACAACCTATCCCCTATGGTTTAGTTACAAGAATATATCAAGACTCTCTGAGGAAGAACTCATAGTATAATCCCTTTATAGTCTAAGGTAATTAAAGTCTCTCTAAGGAAGCTCACATGGTCAATTCCACTTATAGTCTAAGGTAAGTCAAATACTCTCTGAGGAAGCTCACATGATCAATTCCCCTTATATCCCCAAGTTCGAGGACTCTCTGAGGAAGCTCACTCTGTTAATTCCCCTTATATCCCTAAGTGGTTCAAATCAAGGACTCTCTAAGGAAGTTCACTCGGTCAATTCCCCTTATAGACCCAAGTGGTTCAAATCAAGGACTCTCTGAGGATGCTCACTCGGTCAATTCCCCTTATTTCCCCAAGTGGTTCAAATACTCTCTGAGGAAGCACACTCGATCAATTACCCTTATAGTCTAAAGTGCTCAAAGACTCTCTGAGGAAGCTCACTCGGTCAATTTCCCTTATAGTCTAAAGTGCTCAAAGACTCTTTTAGGAAGCTCACTCAGTCAAAAATGCACATAATACTCAAATAATTTCAACGGAAAGGCAGAAAACACCTACCTAGGCATTGAGAGATTGATATACACCAGCGTCGACCCTTGGATCGACCTAGAACACGGTATATCTACAAAAACATCTAAAACTTTCAACCCATGATAACATGAGAAAGAAGAGGAAACATGAAACAAAGATCAAGTAGAAGAGAGAGATTAACGAGGTGATCCCAACGCAATCGATAGCGGTCGAATCGGAGATTGGATGGAGGCTCTGGAATTCGTCGAAGATCCGAGGTCGTACGAAGTTCTTGGTCGAACAAGATCTAGATTGGAAGCGTTCTGTTGATTAGATGTGACCCCGGTGTGTTTAATGAAAAAAATAAAGTACATGTTGTGTACTTTTGAAGTAAACGACATGTAATCTCTATTTTTGTACTCCGTTTTAGGCGGCCTCCAAGTCACCCTCACACGGCCGTGTGTGTGTCCACTACACGTCCAGCACATGGCTACTTGTGGTAACCGAGTACACGACGTGTACTCAAAACGTACACCGTGTGTACTTCAAAAATTTCTAGAATTTCCTGTTTTTCTCACAAATGACCAGAAAAGGAAAAACATACATAAAAAGAATATCCGGGTTCTTACACCGACCGCAGAGGTGGTGTGGCACGTCGTCGCACGCCATAGGAGGAGGAGGCCACGAATTTTCAGCCACGACGGTCGAGCAGGGTGGCCGACACCAGCCGGATGCGGGGGCGGAGCGGTGCACCGCCACACACTGTTAGAGGTAGCCGCGGCTCGAAGCAGCGACAGAGGAGGGACCTGCTCTATGCAGGTCCTGCGACAACCTAGTGGCACCACGTGGCACAACCACTTCAATTTTTAATGAAACAACTATTCAGAAAATAGGAGGAAACACCTCCCTCCCATGCCAGATAGGGAGGGCCCTAGGCCCACTAGTGGGCTGCGCTATGCCCCCTACGAGCTGGGCGACGCCCTTTTGCGGGCGGGGCCGTGCCCTCCTGCGGGCCAGGCCATGCCCCCTACAGGCCAGGCCGTGCCCCCATGCGGGCCGGGCCGTTCCCCCATGCGGGCAAGGACGCACCCTCTGTGGGCCGGGCCACGACCCAGAGAGCCGAGCCCGTCGCGACCTAGCCCAACCGGGCCGGCCCAGGTCGGTCCGACCGGGCAGATAGGACCCGGACCCAACCTAGCCCAGTTTCACTTAAATTGCCATAACATGAAATCCAGACGTTCGTTTGATGAACTATCTATGGTTATGGGATCCTTGGAGTGAGATAGTCATTTTGGTATACTCCACTTAGATTTTGGATAAAGTTGGAGTACGACCAGTTTGGATCGAACTCGAATCCAACTGGCCCCTCGGTACTAAAATGCTTATAACACACAGAATGGGCATCCGATTGACGCACCATCTGTCACTTTGGAACCCTTACGACATGGTAGTCCTTTGGGTTAATCCTTTTTGGAGCTTAGTGGCGGTCAATGTATGACCGATATCTCAAGGATAAGATTCTACGGAACTCGAGCACACCGGGTGTGAGGAATCTGATGGCTGGCTGTCTTGAAGAAGCAACCCTGTGTGGATCAACATCATAAGGACCCTATGTGGATCAACATCATAGCTACCTGATGAGGACCAGTTTTAGAGAATACCATCAAGGATCATAATCTAGAGACCCTGTGTGGATTAGCATCTAATGACCCTGTGTGGATTAGTATCTAGAGACCCTGTGCAGATCAGCATTTAACGACCCTGTGCAGATCAGCATTCATCGACCTTGTGTGGATAAAAATTCCAGCGACCCTTTGTGGATCAAAATTCTGGCGATCCTATGTGGATTAGAAGTAGCATGAACCGACGAGGAATAGACTTACATTGGCCCATCTTGGAATTGAGACTTACGTCCAAGAGTGGATCAATAATAGAACAACTTCTTTGTAGATCAGTTATGGAATTTCTAAATGGAATAAGATGATATATCTTAAGACTAAGAATCTATATTCATGATCTCTGAGTTTTATACTTGGTTTGAGATAACTATTGCTTTGTGCTTTGTGATTTAGGTCTTTCTTTGTGGTTTTTTCTTTGTGGAACTCTGGGAGACCTTCAGTGGTCTTGGGGTCCCAACTAAGTATCATTATACTCACCCCTGCACAGGCTTTGCCTGCGCCTTGTTGTGTTTGGTGTAGATGACAAATAGCTTTGACTGAGGTTTGGGAGCAAGGATCAGACAATGGTTAGAGGTGGACCTTTAGACGTGACGTGCCATAGTGACGACCGACTTTGAGCTGTACCTACCCTTCAGGTGGGAACCTTGGCAGACGATTCCGTGAGCTGCTTTTCTGTTATTGTTGTACTTTTAGTTGGGCTTGTATTCTGAGCCCTTTACTTACAGTACTCACCCCTATTTATTTTTAGTACACATCTTTTTACTACTGCATTTTTACTACGTGGATTGTGCTCGTTGTATTCTTAGACTGTGTGTTTTCAGGTTTAAAGGAAATTCCTTACCGTTTTTTAGGGATATGCCTTTCGGTGCTAGTCTCCAACCTATAACCTATGGAAGGAGGGCTTGGGGTAGTCAAGACACGGGCCCCGAGGGATGGGTTGTGAAAAATTGGTATCAGAGGAGTCATTTCTACCAATGAACTAGGACTCCGATCTTTCTAATGGAGCAATAGTGTTAAGTGTTTTGAGTGTGGTTTCCAGATCGGGGAGTCCAATGTTGGTGTGGCGACTAACGTATCCATACACCAGGACCCTGAATTATGATTTCTGACTCGGTGCATGAAAAAACTGATTATGTGTGTTTTGAAAATGTTTTTTCTTTGATCTCTTTTGAGTCAGATCAGTAGGTATAACTTTTTATCATGGCACACCTATTTCATTTCAAAATTCTGCCACGTAGACAACCATATAGGATTCCCGAGAGAGTACATGATGATGGCCCACCGAGTGATAATGATTTGGTGCAAGGCCCTCTTAAAGAAATAGTACCATCAGGTGGTGTACCAGCAACACCACTACCCGTTGAGTAGTCATTGACACCAGTCCCACCAGAAGTTGGTTCATGCCGACTGAGCACGTTGCATGAGTTTCAGTGGTTGAGGCCTCCGAGGTTCTGAGGTGAGATGGATCCACAGGGGGCTGAGGACTGGCTGAAGGCAGTGGCCAGAGTTTTTCACCTGGTTGGGACACCAAGCGAACCAAATGGTGATCCTAGCTACTAGTCTTTTCCAGGGAGTAGTTGGGAGATGGTGGAGCCTGACGCTCCAGATACATGATGAGGTGACCCTCACCTGGGCAGATTTCAAGGGCCTCTTCAGGGAAGAGTTCATTCCATCGACTCTATACTCTGTGCGTATATAGAAGCTGCTACACTTACAATAGGGAAGCCTGAATGTGGACCAGTACTTGGTGAGGTTTACTGACCTCTCGTTCTACTCTAGTGACATGGTGCGGGACCCTATCTTCAGGGCTCAGACCTTCTAGAAGGGACTCTGATGGGAGATAATAGCTTCAATGGTACCTGGAATCATTCCAACGCATGTTGGAGTGCTGGAGAGAGCACTCTTAGTGGAGTGTTTCCTTGCTGAGCAGACACCGAGAGCGAGACCCACCACCAGCCGACATGTAGCAAAGTAATCTACAGATCGTAGTAGGAAGATGACACAGAGGTACAAGTAGACCAGACCTTCTGGTGGATGACCCTGGGAGGTAGGTTCGGAGGTGCGAGGCTCATGAGGTAGAGCAGGCCAACAGAGGAGCAGAATATTCTTCACATGTGGCAGGCATGGTCACATGGCTTGCGACTGCCCGACCAGCCACACTGAAGACCATAAGATGGTCAAGGGATTGATGATGCAGAGGCATAGATTTGAGCGAGGAGGTCTGCAGGGAGGTAGACATTGCAGAGGAGCAGGTCGAGCAGTAGTTGGTGGATGATAGTTCGAGGTTCTACCACCACCACCTCCAGGTGGTCCACCCTGACCATAGAGAGCAGGTGGACATGGACGAGCTCAGCTCCAGCTAGTTGGGACCTATAACCATGGCGCTCCAGTGATTATTAGAGGTATGATCTCTGTCTATTCCACCTTAGTTTTAGCAATTATAGACACAGGTTCCAATCACTATTTCATTTCCATGACACTCGTTTGGAGCTCAGAGATTCCGGTAGATCCTTTGGATCGATATTTATGGCTAGAGACTCCTACGGAAGGGGATTCGATGATTACACACTAGTACATGAAGTGTGAGCTCACTCTAGGAGGTGAGAGATTCTAGTGGGACCTCCTGGTAGTAGTGTCGAGGCCTTATGATGTCATCTTGGGTATGGAATGACTATCCATAGTCCATGCTTAGATTGTCTGCATTAGGTGCAAAGTGCAGTGTGTCCGCGATGATGGGACCATGATTTCCTTCAATGGAGAGAAGGGAACCTTTGTAGCATATTATGGACTTACCTAGAGGAGGGTGTAGCCGATCACACATCAGTTAGTTAGCCTTACCCTCAGAGTAGTTGGTGTTGAGAGTCTGATCTATCTTGTTGTGGTGGACCAATATGCTGATGTCTTCCCTAACGATGTTCCGGGACTACCTCTTCACAGAGAGGTGGACTTATACATCAACCTATACCCTGGGACAACACCGTTATCTATACCAGAATATCATATGGATCCTGCGGAGCTTCGTGAGTTATGGGTACATCTCAGGGACTTGCATAGGAAGGGGTTCATAAGGGCCAGTGTTTCTCCATGGCCAGCCCCGATTTTATTCACCAAGAAGGCAGATGAGAGCTTGAGGATCAGTGTGGATTATCGGCGCTTGAACCAGGTGACCATGAAGAACACGTATCCACTTCTGAGGATTGATGAACTTTTCGATTAGCTAAAGAAAGTTTGTTGGTTTTCAAAGATAGACCTTAGATCATGCTATCATCAGATCAGGGTACAAGATAAGGATGTGCTGAGGACAACCTTTAGATGTCAGTATGGCCACTATGAGTTCATGGTTATGCCATTCGGAATGACCAACACCCCTACTGTGTTCACGGGACTCATGAATAGGATCTTTGATCCATACCTTGATCTCTTTGTGGTGGTCTTCACTGAAGATATCTTGGTGTACTCAACGACAGAGGAGGAGCATGCCTACCATCTACAGATAGTTCTGGATACACTCTGAGAGCACCAACTTTATGGTAATATCTCAAAGTGCCAGTTCTAGATACGGGAGGTCCACTTTCTGGGAAATGTTATCTCAGAGGCTGGAGTTGCAGTGGATTCGGTGAAGATAGAGGCTATGCTTTCTCAGGAGCCACCCAAGAGTGTGACTAAGGTGCAAAGTTTCCTGGGGTTGGCTGGGTACTATCGGAGATTCGTACCTGACTTTTCTATGGTTACAGAACCCTTGTCAGCTTTGATGAAGAAGGGACAACCCTTCCTATAGATGGAGAGATGCCAACAGAGTTTTCAGAAGCTGAGGCAGAGACTGACGAGTGCTGTAACACCCCAAGCTTCTATGGTACGCTTCTCTTTGAATAATGCAATAGCGTGTGTTATACGCAACATCGAGTTCAAACACACCACAACCAATCAAACTAGCCGTTATGAATAGTAATAACCACTTTTTGAAATTTATAAATTTTATTTTTCAAAATGGACTTCATTTTTGGATTCGGAATATCGAAATTATCCTAGGGTGAATTTTTGGTATTTTTATGAAAAACATCATTTTTTGATGAATAGTGAAACCACTAAGTGGTAGTTAAAAAAATGATTTTTTCATAAAACTTAATTTTACCACTTCTGTGAGTGGAATTTTGAAAATCCGAGAGACAGTTAATATCAAGGAGTAAAATGTGGTTCATTAAGATGAAAATAATTT
The DNA here is from genome assembly GCA_963277665.1 of Viscum album. Lineage (NCBI taxonomy): Eukaryota > Viridiplantae > Streptophyta > Magnoliopsida > Santalales > Viscaceae > Viscum > Viscum album. The sequence goes on from OY728123.1 coordinate 1,727,378,049, forward strand.
TTGGTGAATAGAAACTTTTTACTTATATTTACCACGGTTAAAAGTAAATAGTGTAATTAAGGGTAAAAATGACATTAATATTACCCTAAAACATTTCCTAATTCTATTGGAAAAGTGTATCTAGACCAAAAACAACCTCAAGAATAAAATATTATCATTTAGGTCCATTTGGATTAGATTAAAACATTTATTATTATTTAATTCATAGAAGAGTTAAAAGAGTTAAAATCAAAGTTTATTTACTAAAACATTTTTAATATAGGGTTACACATAAGATAAATTCTATTATAAATATTCATTAGAAATATAAAAATATTTCCTACATAATTATATTTTATTTATAATTTTTAGACATTAAATAATTTAATTTGTTATGACACAATGATGATGCAGTAATTACCATAATAGTGAAAAATTAAAATAATTGATATTATAAATAACCAAATAAATATAATTTGAGACTTTTTATGAATTAAAATAACTTTCTAGGTTAATATGACATGTTAGGAATGATTTAATTAACTTTTTTGTAGTAATAATTCTGTTATAATTTTCACAAAAATCAATGTTACAAATAGTGTTAAAATTGACATAAAAGAGTTTTTAAAACAAATATTATATTATTAATTGATATTCAATTCCAAAAAATCTACAGTTTAGCCAAGAAACTTATATCATGATAGGTGTATCATTAATGGACCACTTGGGGGTCTCTTGGAGGTATATAGTAAGTTTATTAACTATATAATATAAAAATACAAAGTGACATGGTAAGTGTCAAACTAATTAACTAAGAGTTAAAACTAGAAGATAAGGTTATTATAATGACCCAAACCTGTATAAATTCTATTGTTTGAGTTGTTTTCAACCCATACCCACATTAACCTTTAAATAATACTCTTTGGAGCCATTAGAAACTGAATATGAATTTAATATAAAATAATATTTCTAGCTTTTCCAAAGGTTCCCCTCACCACTCTTATAAAAGGGCACCCCGCCTTCTCATTAATTCACACCTTCAAAGCCATTTGGCTTGGAAAAACTCTGCCCAAATACTCTATAAAAGTCCCTCAATTCATCTTAGAGTCCTTCCTTTAGTACAAAATCCAACCTAGGGATCCCTTTTTATCAAATCAAAAGGAAGAACCCGAAGAAGAGGTAATGTTTTCACCACCCTCTTTCAAGTTCATTTCTTCTTCAACTTATTCTTTCTTTACCATTCTAAAACAATAACTCCAGTATCTTATATATACTATGATGTTATTATAAATATGGTACAACCATATTCAGTATTCTATCCATTCTTTGAATAACATGTCAACATACGTGCGTACGTACGACTTACCGTCTCCACGTCGTGGTGTAATTATTATTCAATAAATTATTATTTGGATGGGTATAATAATGATGTGTAATTCATGTAAATAATAAATATAACATGATAATGATTCTGTATATATGATATACCATCCAATTATATATTATTTTAATATTAAAATAATGATATTGTCTCTTGTGCGTACGTACGGACTACCGTCTCCACGAACGCGATGAGATTCATTCTCCATCATATCAATTAAAGTATAATTCTCATTTTATGATTAATAATAGTATCTAAGGACTTGATATCATTATGTATATGATTAAGATACAACCTATCCATGAAAAACACGACTTACGTAACAAAACATATAAAATAAAATGAGTAAGTTAACACCTGAAACAACGATAATACTAAGATATTATTAACAAATCAATGTTAAAAGATCATATTTGATATCATATTAATGTATATGATTCTTGTATAATTTAATAACAATTATTTCACCATTATACAGGAGTTTAACCTACCCCAACCAAGAAAAAGTACAAGGTAAGGGTTTATTTCACAATCTCTTCATTATCCGAGATTGTTTATATGTAATAATCTATTGGGACTTCTTTATCATCCACATCCATGCTTCTTAAAAATGTATTTCAAAACATTTTTACTATGTACTAGAATATGGGTTAATGTCATTTATACCCTTGTTGACTTTTATAAGTGGTTTATAAAGGAATCTTTCTGCCATTTTCCAAACAAGGTCCTCTTTAACCTTTTCGAGAGAATTAAGGTAAGAATGTTTTTTTAACTTATACAGCGGGTGCGGCTATTTTCCACCGTTATAAAATCGTCGAAGATTCCCTTAAAAGATTATAAGAAAATTTCAAAAGTAAATGTTTTTTTTATAATTATGTGACTCTTAAATGATTTCAAAATTGGAAGATATATTTCTCTGAAATGATTTCGGATTTCATCTATGTCAATATCCTTTGATGGATTTTAAGTTTATTTGGAGTTGATTTATTATGATACAAAACTTCCATATTGTATTGATGGTTTTGTGATATGTTTGACTGTGTATGTGTTATTTTTATACCATTCATGGTTTATGAAGAAAGTATTGACATTTTTTATGACAGTTTTAATATGAATGTTTATGTTATGTTTAAACCTATTCATATGAGGAATGCATTGGACTTAATAAGTGACGGGTGGAGCCCGCTATAGCTCCTCAATGCATCAGTAGGTATCATGAGACAAACTAGTGTCTTGGCACAAGGACTTGACAAAATCTTATTTGTATTCTTGGCATGAGGCCTTGGCTATGTGGTTATGATAGTCTGGCATTATGCATTCCATCATTATGAAAGTGGTTATTGATATTGCATGTGAATATTCGATTAGTAGAATATCCATGTGAATAACTAAATGGAATTATTTCATTTTATTTTTTCCATACTATGTTGAAGTTCATGTTTAAAAGGCTTTTGTTTCAGTTATACATTGCCTTAAATGTTTATTCTTATTTATGAAAGTTTCCTCTATATTGTTATCCTTACTGGGCATTTGAGCTCACCCCTTTTCTATGTTTTATTTTTCCCCGGATTTGAAGAAGTAATTTATGAATGACCTACAGGGATAGTATGAGTGGATAAGAGTGTGGACTATGGAGACTATATTGTTGTAATTTTCATTTTATGATGTAATGAAAACTTTATTAGTGTATCTAGTTATTCCAAGGATACTAAACTAATCGGTCTTTCGAGACTTGATCTTTCTTGTGATCATGCCAATGTTAGGTAATAATGCACCGACTCTGGGTAACTGGGGTCAGGGCATTACAGTTGGTATCAGAGGAAGTTTAGTACAAACCATGGAAGCTAGATTTAGATAAACTCTGATTAGAGCACATAGATTTAAGATGGACTTTGAGTATTAGTATAGATGAACTTCCGAGAATTTTGGTATTGTAGAGATTTTGTGAGTTTTCCAAGAAATAAATCCCTGTCTAGATACGAGCAGGTAGAGGAGGATCTGGAACAGATGTACCTAGTGGTAAAACCCAAAAACACCGCTTTGAGCTAGACTCGAACGAGAACTGGTGCATGACAATGGGCCTTGCTGCACTCTTGGTTACGACACTCCCGGGGGATATGCTTAGGATAACTCTCATTTTCATTAAAAATCATTATGAAGGGTTTATGAGTATATACTTACTTAAAGAAAACATTTTTATGATTATTGATTATATACATAAATAGTTCAATTTATGTTAAGTGTTTTATAAGTATGGAATTATGAATTTTGATTCATAAATTGATCTAGTTTATGCCATTATTTAGAAATGGTGCCTAGTGGAAGAAATGGAAACCGTATCAATGCACACACTCCATGTAGGGATTTCCCTCCTGCTCAAGATAATTATAGTGGAGCTGGTGATGCAACTAGTGCTGATCAACTAATCACCATACTGGGACAAATCAATCAGGTTATGAATAATAACCTTACCAGTATGGAGCACCCTGATCCACAACATGGAGGTTCAATGTTATATCGCTTCATGAGGCAACAACCACCAAAATTCAATGGGAGTACAAATCCATTGGTAGCTGAGTAATGGATAAGTTCCCTAGAGAAAATATTTCAGGCTTTGGGAATTAGTGAAAGGGAAAAAGTTATCGTGGCAGTTTACCACCTCACTGGAGATGTTGATAAATGGTGGTCATTGATTCAAAACATTAAGGAAGATGATGAAGTATCGAATATGGAATGGAGGGAGTTCAAAGATCACTTTTTAGAAAAATAATTTCCTCGTGACCATCGAGCAGATATGGAAAGGCAATTTCTGAGTCTGAGACAAAAGGAGGATGAGAATGTCGCAAAGTATGAGGCTAACTTTACAAGGTTAGAAAGGTATGCTGGATATTATATACGAAACTCAAGAAGTAATATTGATCATTTCTTTGATGGGTTAAAATCATTTCTCCATCGATCATTAGTCTCACAATCCTTCTCACCATACAAAGATATTGTCTCATGTGCCATCAAGACAGAGAAAGAATTCTCTAAGTCATATGACTTTAAAGAAAAGAAAGAGAAGAAGAGATCTTCTGATCAATCTAGGAATGGAAATAAAGGGAATAAGGGAAAAGTTGAATATACATCCTATATTAAATGTGGGAAGAAACACCCCAGTACTTGATTAAAACGAACGGGAGTTTGTTACAAGTGTGGTGAAAAAGGCCACCAAGCTCGTGATTACAAGGGGAAGAAGGAAGCTACCGATGTCCAATGCTACAATTGCAGGGATATGAGACATTATGCAAATGAATGTCCTAAGCGTTAGGGGAACTTACCTCAGAAAAGTCCAAGGGATCAAGGACAAGATTATGCTATCACTACTACTGAGGTAGAAGCTCCGAAAGATGTGGTGGCCGGTAATTTAATGGTTTCCTCAAGTTTAGAAAATGCATTATTTGATTCTGGATCATCGCATTGTTTCATATCTTCCCAGTTTTCTAAGAAAATTAGATATTTCCAATTTGATTTAACAAGGGAGTTGTCAGTTAAAACTCCTAAGGGAAGTATCATTGCAACAAAGTTTTGTGAATCAGTCCCCATTAGAGCACATAAATGTTCTTTATCCGCTAATCTCATCATCATACCTATGATTGAGTTTGATATAATCCTTGGTATGGATTGGCTTTTAGACCATAATGAAAAGATTTATTGTAAGAAGAAGGAGGTTATGATTTTTGATGATGATGATATGGAACACCTTATCTTTAGAGCAGAATCATCACCACCTAATTCTTATCTAGATCCACCCCCAGTAGCTCAACTAAATTCAATATTGGGGAGGAAGAGGATGAAATTACAGTGGGTGAGGAAAGGAATGTTCAAATAGAGGATGTACCTATTGTGAAAGAATATGTAGATGTTTTTTCATAAGATTTACCTGGACATCATCCATAATGAGAAGTTGAGTTTTCCATTGATTTAATTCCTGGATCAAGGCCTATATCGAAGACCCCTTATAGAATGGCCACTGTAGAATTATTTGAACTAAAGAAACAACTAGAGGAATTGAGTAATAAGGGATTTATTCTCCCTAGTATTTCTCCATGGGGAGCCCCTGTTCTTTTTGTTAAAAATAAAGATGGATCTATGGGGTTATGTATCGACTACAGGGAGATCAATGCTATAACAATAAAGAACAAGTATCCCCTAGCTCGCATTGATGATTTATTTGACCAACTGCATGGATCTCAATACTTTTCAAAGATTGAACTTCGATCTGGATACCATTAGTTGTGTGTGAAGAAGAAAGACATTCCAAAGAAAGCATTTCGAACCAGGTACGAGCATTACGAGTTTACAGTAATGCCTTTTGGATTGACTAATGCACCCTCTGTATTCATGGATCTGATGAATATAGTTTTTAAGGAATATCTCGATGAATTTGTGGTGGTATTTATTGATTATATCTTGGTATAATCCAAAAGCTATGGAGATCATGAAAATCACTTGCGCATTATCATGAAGACTCTGAGAAGACATGAATTATATGGGAAGTTTAGCAAGTGTGAATTATGGATTCAGAAGATTTCTTTTCTTGGCCATATTGTCTCTAAAGATGGAATCTCTGTTGATCCTTCTAAGACCAAGGCAATCCAAGAATGGACTGCACCGATGAGTATAATTGAGGTACGTAGTTTTATTGGTTTAGAAGGTTATTATCGACGTTTCGTCCAGAATTTTTCCCGATTGGATAACCCATTAACAAAGATCACACGTAAAGGGGTTATTTTTTTTTGGAAAAAATAGTGTGAAGAATGTTTCAAAGAACTGAAGAGAAGATTAGTCAATGCTCCTATATTGACTCTACCATCGGGGAATGATGGGTTCGTTATTTATAGTGATGCATTGAAGAGAAGACTTAGTTGTGTCCTTATGCAAAATGATAGGGTTATTGTCTATGCATCATGACGGTTGAAAATTAATGAACAAAACTATCCTACTCATGATCTCGAGTTAGAAGCTATGATCTTTGCTTTGAAGATATGGAGGCACTACCTCTATGGTGAAAAATGTGATATTTATACTGATCAAAAGAGTTTGAAGTATATTTTCTCACAAAAAGAACTCAAAATGAGGCAAAGGAGATGACTTCAATTACTCAAGGATTATGATTGTACTACCACCCAGGGAAAGCAAACAAGGTGGAAGATGCTTTGAGCATAAAATACCATGGAGTTTTGAACAATATGAGAATTGAAAGGGATCCAATTTTCATGGATCTAGAGAAGATAGACATGGGAATAACCAGGGAAGGTGAAACATCAATGATTTTTCAAATGGTTGCCAAACCATCTTTACTAGAATGGATTAAGAGTTCTCAGACCGATGATGAAGAATTTCAAAAGAAGATTAAAGCTGTGAATGATGGGAGATTGAGAGACTTTGTGTATAAAGATGGAATTTTGAAATTCGGGAAGAGACTTTGTGTTCCCGATATACATGATCTAAAAAGGGAATTGCTGGATGATGCTCATAGTTTCAATTTCTCTATACACCCTGGGAGCACCAAAATGTATAGAGACTTGAAGGAACATTTTTGGTGGGACAACATGAAGAGGGAGATTGCTGATTTTGTGTCAAGATGTATGGTTTTTCAACAAGTGAAAGCTAGAAGGCAACAACCTGGAGGAGTCATGCAACCTCTTCCCATACCGGAGTGAAAATGGGACAATATTACGATGGAATTTGTCATGGGGCTACCAAAGACTCCTAGATGGAATGATACAATATGGGTTATTGTTGATCATCTTACCAAGTCAGTACATTTTCTTGCTATAAGAGAAGATCTACCACTGGAACGTCTAGCAAGACTATATATTAATTAAGTGGTGAGACTTCATGGAGTGCCCCTATCGATTGTTTCTGATCATGATCCCCGTTTTACTTCAAGATTCTGGAAAAGTATTTAGAAAGCCTTGGATACTGAACTTCATTTGAGCACTGCCTACCACCCTCAAACAGATGGACAATCAGAAAGAACTATTCAAACCTTATAAGACATGTTGAGATCCTTCTCACTTGACTTTCAGGGTATGTGGGATCAATATTTACCTCTGGTAGAATTTTCCTATAACAATATCTTCCATTCGAGTATTCAGATGGCACCATATAAAGCATTATACGGAAAGAGATGTCGCACACCAACCTTTTGGGATGACGTTAGTGAAAGAAAACTTGTAGGCCTAGAACTGATGGAGGAAACGATGGAAAATTTGATGGTAATCTAAAACCATATCAAAGTAGTTCAAAGTAGGCAGAAGAGCTTTGCTGATAATCGAAGGAAGGATTTGGAATTTCAAGTCAGTGATCATGTTTTCCTGAAGGTATCTCCATGGAAGGGAGTCATACGTTTTGGTAAGAAAGGTAAATTGAGTCCCAGGTACATCGGACCTTTTGAAATTCTAGAACGAATTGGGGCTGTAGCTTACTGTTTGACAATGCCGCCAAATCTCTCCAAAGTTCATGATGTGTTCCACGTATCACTATTGAGGAAATACCTGCCTGACCCAACGCTTGTACTCACCTATGAGGAATTAGAACTGGAACTTGATCTGTCTTATTGCGAATAGCCCATCAAGATTCTTGATACGAGAGAACAAGTACTGAGAAACCAGATGACTCGTCTAGTAAAAGTCTTGTGGAGAAACAATAAGATGGAAGAGGCAACGTGGGAAACCGAGGAACTTATGATAAAGAACCACCCGAGTCTTTTCATGTGGTAGTATTATAGAAATTTTGAGGACGAAATTATTTGAAGGAGGGGATAACGTAACACCCCAATCTTCTACGGTACGCTTCTCTTTGAATAATGCAATAGCGTGTGTTGTACGCAACATCGAGTTCTAACACACCACAACCAATCAAACTAGCCATTATGAATAGTAATACCCACCTTTTGAAATTTATAAATTTTATTTTTCAAAATGGACTTCATTTTTGGATTCGGAATATCGAAATTAGCCTAGGGTGAATTTTTAGTATTTTTCTGAAAAACTTCATTTTTTGATGAATAGTGAAACCACTAAGTGGTAGTTAAAAAACTGAATTTTTCATAAAACTTAATTTTACCACTTCTGTGAGTGGAATTTCAAAAACTCGAGAGACATGGTTAATATCAAGTAGTAAAATATGGTTCATTGAGATGAAAATAATTTTTGGTGAATAGTAACTTTTAACTTTTATTTACCACGCTTAAAAGTAAATAGGGTAATTAAGGGTAAAAATGATATTAATATTACCCTAACACATGTCCTAATTCTATTGGACAAGTGTATATCGACCAAAAACAACCTTAGGAATAAAATATTATCATTTAGGTCCACTTGAATTAGATTAGGACATTTATTATTATTTAATTCAAAGAAGAGTTAAAAGAGTTAAAATGAAAGTTTATTTACTAAAACATTTTTCATATAGGGTTAAACATAAGATAAATTAGATTATAAATATTCATTAGAAATATAAAAAGATTTCCTACATAATGATATGTTATTTATAATTTTTAGACATTAAATAATTTAATTTATTTATGACACAATGATGATGCAGTAATTACCATAATAGTGAAAAATTAAACTAATTGATATTATAAATACCCAAATAAATATAATTTGAGACTTTTTATGAATTAAACTAATTTTATAGGTTAATATGACATGTTAGGAATGATTTAATGAACTTTTTTCGAAGTAATCATTCTGTTATGATTTTTACAAAAATAAAATTTCCAAATAGTGTCAAAATTGACATAAAAGACTTTTTAAATCAAATATTATATTATTAATTTATATTCAATTCCTAAAAATATAAGGTTCTGCCAAGTGACTTATATCATGATAGGTGTATCATTAATAAACCACTTGGGGGTCTCTTTGAGGTATATAGTAAGTTTATTAACTATATAATATAAAAATAAAAAGTGATATGGTAAGTGTCAAACTAATTAACTAAGAGTTAAAACTAAAAGATAAGGTTAATATAATGACCCAAACCTGTCTAAATTCTATTGGTTGAATGGTTTTAGACCCATCCCCACCTTAACCATTAAATAATACACTTTTAAGCCATTAGAAACCGAATATGAATTTATTATAAAATAATATTTCTAGCTTTTCCAAAGGTGCCCCTCACCCCTTATATAAAAGGTCACACCCCGTTATCATTAATTAACACCTTCAAATCCATTTGGATCGGCCAAAATATGCCCAAATACTCTCTTAACTTCCCTCAATTCATCCTAGAGGCCTTACTTTAGTTATAAAGCCAACCTAAGGATCCCTTTTGATCAAATCAAAAGTAAGAACCCGAAGAAGAGGTAATGTTTTCACCACCCTCTTTCAAGTTCCTTTCTTCTTCAACTTCTTCTTTCTTTCCCACTATAAAATAATAACTCCAGTATCATATATATAATGTGATGTTATTATAAATATGGTACAACCATATTAATTATTCTATCCATCCTTTGAATAACATTTCACCATACATGCATACGTACGGCTTACCGTCTCCACGTCGTGGTGTAATTGTTATTCAATAAATTATTATTTGGATGGGTATAATAATGATGTGTAATTCATGTAAACAATAAATATAATATGATAATGATTCTGTATATATGATATACCATCCAATTATATATTATTTTAATATCAAAAGAATGATATTGTTGCTCATGCGTACGTACGGACAACAGTCTCCACGAACGCGATGAGATTCATTCTCCATCGTATCCATTCAAGTCTAATTCTCATTTGATGATTAATAATAGTATCTAAGGGATTGATATCAATATGTATATGATTAAGATACAACCTATCCATGACAAACATTTCTTACATAACAAAACATATAAAAGAAAATGAGTAAGTTAACACCCGAAACAATGATAATACTAAGATATTATTAACAAATCAATGTTAAAAGATCATATATGATATAATATTAATGTATATGATTCTGGTATAATTTAATAAAAATTATTTCACCATTATACAAGATGTTAACCTACCCCAACCAAGGAAAAGTACAAGGTAAGGGTTTATTTCACAATCTCTTCATTATCCGAGGTTGTTTATACATAATAATCTACTGGGACTTCTTTATCATCCACATCCATGTTACTTAAAAATGTATTTAATTTTTTTTACTATTTAATAGAATATGGGTTAAAGTCATTTATACCCTTGTTGACTTTTATAAGTGGTTTATAAAGGAATCTTTCCATCGTTTTCCAAACAAGGTCCTTTTTAACCTTTTCGACAGAATTAAGTTAAGAATGTTTTTTAACTTATACGGCGGGTGCGGCTATTTTCCGCCATTATAAAATCGTCGAAGCTTCCCTTACAATCTTATAAGAAAATTTTCAAAGTAAATGTTTTATTTTATAATTATGTGACTCTTAAATGATTTCAAAATTGGAAGAGATATTTCTCTAAAAAGATTTTTGATTTCATCTATGTCAACATCCTTTGATGAATTTTAAGTTTATTTGGAGTTGATTTATTATGATACAAAACTTCCATATTGTATTGATGGTTTTGTGATATGTTTGACTTTGGATGTGTTATTTTTATAACATTCATGGTTTATGAAGAAAGTATTGACATTTCGTATGCTAGTTTTAATACGAATGTTTATGTTATGTTTAAACCTGTTCATATGAGGAATGCATTGGACTTAATAAGTGACGGGTGGAGCCTGCTATAGATCCTCGATGCATCAGTAGGTCTCATGAGACAAACTAGTGTGTTGGCACAAGGCCTTGACAAAATCTTATTTGTAGTCTTGGCACGAGGCCTTGGCTACATGGTTATGATAGTCTGGCATTATGCATTCCATCATTATGAAAGTGGTTATTGATATTGCATGTGAATATTCGATTAGTAGAATATCCACGTGAATAAGTAAATGGAATTATTTCATTTTATTTTTTCCATACTATTTTTAAGTTCAAGTTTAAAAGGATTTTGTTTTAGTTATACATTGCCTTAAATGATTATTCTTATTTATGAATGTTTCCGCTATATTGTTATCCTTACTGGGCATTTGAGATCACCCCTTTTCTATGTTTTCTTTTTCCCAGGATGTGAAGAAGTAATTTATGAATGACCTGCAGGGATAGAATGAGGGGATAAGAGTGTGGACTATGGAGACTATATTTTTGTAGTTTTCATTTTATGATCTAATGTAAACTTTATTAATGTATCTAGTTATTCCAAGTCTACTAAACTAATCGGTATTTCAAGACTTGATCTTTCTTGTGATTATGTCAATCTTATGTAATAATGCACCGACTCTGGGTAACTGGGGTCGGGGCTTTACAAGTCCCCCCATCTTGAGGATATGAGAAGAAGGCGTTGGGTATGTAGTCTGCTGCGATGCATCAGGTACCAGACTTGGATGTGTCCTGATGAAGGAACGAGTAGTGATCGCTTATGCTTCATGACAACTAAGACAACATGAGTAGAACTATGCTACCCATGACCTAGAGTTATCAGAAGTGGTCTTTGGAATGAAAATGTGGTGACATTACATGATGGATGAACGTTTTATAGTCTACTCTGATCATAAGAGTCTCAGGTATATCTTCTCATAGAAGGACCTGAACCTGAGACATCGATGATGGATAGAGTTCCTCTAGGACTATGGCTTTGATATAGTATATAATTTTGTGAAGGGGAACATGGTAGCATATGCACTCAGCAGGAGTTCTGGTCTATAGTTTCTTGAGTGAGGCGACAGAGCAGCTAACTGCATTACAAATATCTTTTGTGGATAGAGATGAAGCAGCTTACCTCTAGTCTATGATAGTCACTCCCCCACTCATTCAGTGAGTTAGAGAGGCAAATCTTGGGGACATTGACTACAAGGCTTGACGTGCTTAGATATCCTTAGGACAGGTACCTGATGGATTTTATGAAGGTGGGTAGCCCGTCATTCTCTTCATAGGATGCGCCATGGTACCGATGGAACTATGAGAGGAGGTGTTGGGGAAGTTCCATACATCCCCTCAGGAAGTAAATCTTGGTGTGGAGAAGATGTACCAAGACCTCGAGCATCAACACTAGTGGTCAGGGATAATGAAAATAGTGGCAGAGTTTGTTTCATGATGCCTCACTTTTTAGCAAGTGAAGGCTGAGCATCAGGTTCTATCAGGCTCAGCGCAACCACTAGAGTTTCCAGAGTGGATGTGGGATGGAATTTACATGGATTTTGTGACAGGGATACCACCTATGTCTAGGGGCTACAATTCTATATGGGTGATCATTGACATACTCACGAAGTCGGCCCACTTTCTACCCATCTGAGTGTAGGGATCAGTAGAGGGATTGGGATGCCTCAACATACAGGATATTGTACGACTTCATGGGGTACCATCGACGATTGTCTCTAATTGTGAAGAATGTTTTACATCCCGGTTGTGGAAGGGATTACAGGAGGCGTTCAGTACTCAACTACGTTTGAGCACCACCTTTCATCCGTAGATAGATGGTCAAATAGAGCGGACCATTCAGACACTAGGGAACATGCTTTGGGCTTGCATCCTAGATTTTGGCCATAGTTGGGAGGATCACTTTCCCTTGGTGGAGTTCACATACAACAAAAACTGTCACTCCACCATAGGTATGACACCGTTTGAGGCCTTGTACGGTCGACCATGAAGATCAACTCTATGCTGGAAAGACCTAGGGGAGTCAGCACTTATGGGTCCAGAGTTGGTTTGAGCTACCACTGAGAATGTGTAGATCATCTAGGAGGAAATGAAGACTGTAGGGATCAAACATAAGTCTTATGCTGATAGGAAACGGAGACCTTTGGAGTTTGAGGAGGGAGACCATGTCTTCCTACAGGTCTCATCTCGATGAGGTTTTCAGAGATTTGGATGGGGCGACAAGCTGTCTCTGAGGTTTATCGGACCCTTTAAGGTTATCGGCAGAGTTGGAGAGGTGGCGTATCGCCTAGCTCTTCCCCCACAGATGCATCGGGTGTATGATGTTTTCCACATGTCGCAGCTGTGGAAGTACGTGCATGATCCATCGCATGTTATTGACTGGGGAGAGATGGAAATTGATGATGGGGTGACATTTACAGAGATTCCAGTGGAGATTGAGGATCGAAAGGAGCGATTATTTTGTGGAAAATCGATACCTCTGGTGCGCGTTCGATGGAAGCAAGGGGATCTCTAGGAGAGAACATGGGAGCATGAGGCTCAGATTCATGCTCAATACCCCCATTTGTTTCTTTAGTACATGTTGTGGATTTTGGGGACGAAAATCCCTAAGGTGGGGAGAATTTAAAATCATAGATTTTCCAGGTATTTCTTTAATTATATGGAATTATTACGAGTCTGTGAAAATTGATGGCATGTGATTCCATGGCCCGGTGTGCCCAAAATGAATTTCTGAACTTTTTTTTTCATATGTTCAATAAATTTGTGAGGAGGAAATTCTAACTTTTGAACCGATGCTCAAAATTGAAATCAGAGGGCACCGTTGAACTTGTAGCACCGAGATTCACTTAAGGGAGAATTAACATCGACCGTAGTGGGTTGAGAGAGGAATTTGGGTTTTTTGGTTATTGTGGATGATTAATAAAATAAATCTAATTTATTTTATTTATCTTCCACCTACTTTTAGGTTTTGGTGGCGGGGACCACAAGGGGTGGTCGGGCATTTGATGCAGGACATTAAATGTATGGTTACACAAAAATGTGTAACCGTTATACATGAAATTAAAGAGGTTCATTAATTGCACCAATTAATGAACCTCTCATAATTATGTGTTGTGAATATAACACCCCTCTTATCTCTCTCTCTCTCTTTAGTTTTTTGTTTTCATGAGAAAAAGAGAGGAGGATTTTGGAGGATCCCCTTGACGAAGAATGGATCCATCAAGCAAGAACCGAAGAACGTCGTTGTAGTGACATAGTTGGAGGCTTGCTTTGTGATTGACGAACACCGACCCATCTTCAAATGCGGGACACTCTCCAATTACTCTCGAGGTAGGGTTTTTGCCTTGTTTAAATTTCAAGAGTTGTTGAATCATATATCTTCTCCCTTGATAAGATGCTAACACAGAGTGAATGAGCCAAATCAATAAGGCTTGGTCCCTCCGCCTCTTGTTTATCGTTGCGTTCATTGCAGATGAATTTTCGGGTTGGACAGAACCCAAATCCGATGGTCAAGAAGCGAAGGAGATGACCCGGGAAGCCCGTAGGTGAAATCGAATGACAAAATGGACCACCAAAGCTCACCCAGTGGCCCATTGAAGACCGTCGGCGCGACACACCAGTGACCGGCGCCGGCTGGGGATGGAAGTGGCCGGCACTGGCCAACCCCAATGGAGACAGCATGCCGTCGCACGCTGCAAGAGGAGGCCGCAATGGTCTACATAGTAGCCAGCACCAGTCGGCCGCGGTGGTGGTGCGGTGCCCCGTCGTGCGCCGCAAGAGGAGGAGGCTGCCACTTTTCAGCCGCGACAGTCGAGCAGGGCGACCGGCACCGGCCAGCCGCGGAGAAGGAGCAGCGCGCCGTCGCGCGCCACTGGAGGCGGCGATGGCTTGAAGCCACGACAGAAGAGGGACTCACTCCCTATAGGTCCCACGGAGACCTGGAGGTTCCCCGTGGCATCTCCGATTCAATTACGAAAGATACTGCAATTCAGAAAACATGGGGGAAGCGCCTGCCCCCCATGCCTGCTTGGGTGGGCCCCGCACCCACCAACAGGCTGAGCCGTGCCCCTTATGGGCTAGGTTGTTCCCTCCTGCGGTCTGGGACTCTCCCCCCTGCAGGCCGGGACATGCCCCCTGTGGGCCGGGGAGTGCCCCCTGAGGGCCGGGGCGCACCCCCTGCAGGACGAGGTGCACCCCCTACGGGCCAGGCCGTGCCCCCTGTGGGCCAGGCTGTGCCTCCTGCGTTTCGGGTCGGACCGCGGCCCAGACAGGCCGAGCCCGTCATGGCCCAGCCCAACCAGGATGACCCAGACCGGAGCGGGCCAGGCCGAGTTATGCCAGCCCAGACCGGGTCGGGTCGGCCCAGACAGGGTCGTGCTGGGTCGGTCGAACTGGGTCGGATCGTATCCGGACCCAACGAGGCCCAGTTTTTCTTAAATTGCTATAACTTTAAATCCAGATGTTTGTTTGATGAACTGTCTATGGACCTAGGATCCTTAGAAAAATACGGTCCTTTTGGTATAGTCCACTTGGATTTTAGAGAAAGTTTATGAATGACCGGGTTTGATCGAACCCGAGTCCAACTGGGCCCTCGGTACTAAAACACTTATAACTTAGAGACCGGGCGTCCGATTGACGCACCATATATCACATTGGAACCCTTAAGACATGTCGTTACTTTGTGTTACTACTTTGTGGATCTTAGTGGTGGTCAAGTAATGACTGATATCTTGAGTAAAAGATTCTTCGGTACTCGAGCGCACCAGGTGCGAGGAATCCTGTGGCTGGCTGTCTTGAAGAAGCGACCCTATGTGGATCAACATCATAACGACCTTGTATGGATCAACATCATAGATACTCAATGAGGACCAGTTTCAGATCAGCCCATCGAGGATCAGCATCTAGCGACCCTATGTGGATCATCATCGAGCGACCCTGTGTGGATCAACATCTAGCGACCCTGTGTGGATCAGCATTCAGCGACCCTGTGTGGATCACCATTCAACGACCCTGTCTGGATCAACATTCTAGAGACCCTTTGTGGATCAGAATTCTAGAGACCCTCTATGGATCAGTAGTAGCATGACCCGATGTGGAATAGCCTTACAGTGGCTCGTTATGGAATTGCGACTTACATCCAAGAGTGGATCGATAACAGAACAACTTCTTTTTGGATCATTTGTGGAACTTTTAAATGGAATAAGATGATATGGCTTAAAACTAATAATCTATATTCCCGATCTCTGAGTTTTATACCTAGTGTGAGATGACTATTGATTTTCTCTTTGTGATTGAGGTATTGCTTTGTGTTTTTTCCTTGGTGGAACTCTGGGAGACCTTCGGGGGTCTCTGGGTCCCTACTAAGTATCGTTATACTCACCCCTGCATGAGCTTCACCTGAAACTTGCTATGTTTGGTGCAGATGAAAAAAGTCTTTTACCGTAGTTTGAGAGATAGGACCGAACTGTACTCAGATGTGGACCTTTAGACGTGACGTGCCGTAGTGATGACCGACCATGATCTGTACCTACCCTTTAGGTAGAAAACATGGCAAACAATTCTGGGAGCTATTTTTCTGCTGATGTTGTAATTTCAGTTAGGCTTGCATTCCATCCCTTTTACTTATAGTACTCACCACTTTTTATATTCAGTACACATCTCTTTACTACTGTAGTTTTACTATGTGGGTTGTGCTTGTTGTATTCTTAGACTATGTGTTTGCAGATTTAAAGGAAATGCATTCCCGTTTTTCAGGGATATGCCTTTCAGTTATAGTCTCCAACCCCCGACCTGTGGAATGCGAGCTTGGGGTAGTCATGGAACGGGCCTCGGGGGACGGGTCGTGACACAGACCACCTACCATTGGTTCGTAGTAGAGAGCCCATCTCATATCATCTTCTGATTTGATCCAGATTAGAATAAAAATTAAGAATGTACAAAGAACCTGAAAATGGGGCATATTATCTTCCACCAAAATAAATCTGTCCATATGAATTCAAACCAAGAATTCCATAAGAGGAATAGAGTACTCATCGGTGCTTATCCAACAAGACAAAAAACTCTCAATTCCATGTAAAAATGGAGAAACAATGGCCAAGGATATGATTTATCATTAAAAGGATCTCTCCAATAGGTGAGGATTCTGTCGAGAGGAAGAATGAAAATAGATTTTAGGCTTTAATAATTTTTTTAAAAAAATGGTCATTTTCCCTAAAATAACTAGGTCACACAGTTATCAAAAAAATTCACAAACCATTCAGAATCCCACTTCTAAAAACTTTGTTGTTTTTTCATGGTCATGTTCCTCTCCCCACATGGATTCCTTAAACTATGCAGCTCCTAGATCCCTCTTTTCAGCCCCACATAGTTTTATCAAACTGTGAATCTTAGGTCACATAGTTTCTCCTAACTGTGTGGCCCTGTAGTTTTTTTCCTAGAGTTGGGATCTGAGTTCTGAACAAGCCCCATAGACCCACAATAGCCCCATGAACTTAAAGGGTATTCACATCAGGCTATAAACTACAATTTAAACAAAAAATATAAATATCTTTACCTTATAGGAAAAACTAAAATCATAAACCTTCCAATATAATAAAAGTGGATATAGATGTAGAAAATTTATACCTACGGTTGATAACTATGAAAAGGGAACATTGGACTTTGAATCAATTGTCACATGAGGAAAGAAAATGAGCCATGTTGCAGACCTATTTTTATATTGGGGATTTATTTTAGAAATTCACAAACTCATTATGAACGATCATTAAGGAATTGAGTAGATGATGACCATGGATGACCAAGGTTAAACCTAAGGTTTCACTACTACAAAACATGCCTTTAACAATGTTGGAATTTATCAGTGTTAGAAAAATTCATTGATAAAGTCCATCTTTATCAGTACTAAATTAAGTGCTGATAAAGGATTCCCTTTATCAATGCTAAAAAGAGCACTGATAAAGGGTACCCTTTAGCAGTGCTTTTTTTAGCAGTGATAAAAGGTAATATTTATTAGTTCTTTATTTTATAACTGATTAAAGTTTCCATATATCAATGTTTTTTAGCACTGATAAAGCTCTAGAATAAAGTTAAATTAAATGAATAAAAATAAAATGAGTAAATTTAGAAAAATAAGAAACATTTTATTAATTAAATAATTATTAATCAAAATGAATAAATTTAATATACACAGATATATATAGATTATAAATATTAATAAATAGTATATATTAAATATAGATATATAAAATGAATTTGTATAATAAAAATAAAATGTTATTTAAAATCATATTAAGGTCTTATTCATTTTTAATGTTGTTTGATTTTTCAATTTAACCTATATGAAACGTCATGTGTAACATTTAGTTAAAGTATATATATATATATATATGTTCATGCATTTGTATACACAAACAAAAACAAAAATATTTTTACATAATATATAGAAATACATACACCTAATATTTATGTTATTTATTCAAATTTTAGTATATTTTAAAATTTCATTATAATATGATACATTTAATATATATTACATTTTTAATCAGTCACTTTTTTTGATATTATAGTTAGGGTATTCATTTTTAATATTTTTTATTTTATTTTTGAATTTGATCATTTTCTGTTATTTATTTATATGTATTTATTTACTATGTTTTAGTATTTTCAATATGTATTTATCCACTTCAATATATATATATATATATCCATATTTTTTTAATAACCTATATTTAATTAATAAAACATATCCATTTTTTCAATATTTTTAAAGTGTAGTCATTCTGAATTATTCAATTTCACTCTTTTTTTAAATGAATATATTTATGATTATATATCAATTAATAACATTAAAAATATATTTTTAAATAAATATTTATAAATAAAAATATTTATAAATGTAAATTTGAAATATTTTTAATTATTATAAATAAATATTAATTATGTTTTAAATTATTTTTTAAATAATTAAAAAATTATAATAAATTTATTTAAATAATTATAATATTATAATAAATTTATTTAAATAATTATAATTATAAAAACTTTAATCAGAAAATTTTTAGTGCTGATAAAGATTAGTCTTTATCAGCATAAAAAAGCGTTGTTAATAAAGATATTTATCAGTGCTAAATCATTAGCATTAATAAATATGTCTTTTATTAGTGATTTTGTTTTCTACTGATAAAGGTCGAGATTTATTATTTCTAAAAAAGAACTGATAAATATTCATTTTCTCATCGTTTATAAATTTAGCACTGATAAAAGGGATCCTTATCAGTGCTTTTATGAAATCAATGTTAAAAGTGTCCCCAATCTATTTAAAAAAACTATAACCACAACTCAGTCACTCGTGATTCTCAAGCTCTCACGGAACTCCTCTATTTTTGGTGTGACTCATATATGTTCCCTCAGATTAATCTAGGATAGAATCCAATGTATGTTATTTTATACTTTTACTCTATCATTTTTTGATGTTTTGGGTTCTGTGTGTTGCATTTTTGCATTGTTCTTAACGATGTCCAACCCTACATCAGTTCACCTTGCTACTGAAATACAATGAGTGGTTCCATTTCATAATTTTACTCTATAGACAATGGTTTCAAAGAATGAGAAGGATTTGTTTCATATGGTAAGGTTAGTTAACATATGTGTACATGCCTGTATGGATAAATAAAATATATTTTCACCACATGATACATAAACTATAATGATAGCTTTATAGTATGATCAAATTAAGTTTAGTTAAATATTTAAGTGGTTAACCCATTTCTCAAAAATTTTATCTATATCCCTTAGCATTGACACATAACTTTGGATAGTTTGTAAAAATGGTGTCTGAGCATAGGTTATTCAGAGTTTCTAAGTTTCAAAGTGTGCATTTTTATTTTAATAGTATGGGTAGTGTGGAGTTAGGTTGTCGGAACTCGATAGGCACATGTGGGGGAGAGTGTCATGAACTCTCTTCTGCTTAGAAAAATTATTTTCCAGGGAAATTTGGGCTTGTGTCTTGGAATTTTATTGAGATTTCGATTAGTTTGATGTGTTTGATATGAGAATTTGTATTTAAATTCCCAATGTATTTTAAGTGATTTTGTGATTTGGTTGAGCTTGGGGTGATGATGGATGAGGATATAGAGATACATGGCTAGTCGTCATGGTCTATCCAACCATTTATAGCCCATGTGTATAGTTATAAGGACACCACTAAACCTGTAATAAGTTTTTCATTTCATTTTAGACTTTATTAAAAAAAATTTAATTAGTGTATTTCTCTTAATGTTAATTCGCACTTGTGGTAGGAGAATTAACGAGGGATTTGTGTTTTTTGAAATTATTGAAATTAATTTGATCAAGTGTTGTGTAGTGTTTTGAAATTTTTTAATATTTTTGGGTTAAAATGGGATTCCCTTATTTTCTAAAAAAAAATTAGGTTCCTAAATCTTTTTGATGGTTTATTTTAAAAAGGATTTATTATAAAAAAAATTTATTTAAAAAAGTGGTTGATTTCATTATGGGTTTTGAGAAAAATTATTTAAAAAATGTATATATTTTTTAGAAATTATTTAAAATGAACCGTCTTTATTCTAAAATTTATTTAAATGTTAATAAACTCTAAAAATGGTTTTGTTTTATTTTTAATTGAGTGTATTTTTTTTAAAATATTTATTTAATGTTAGTTATTTTCAAGAAAAATAAGTTTTATAATTTTTTGATGTTGTGTTTTTTGGTGTTTATGTTTTTAGATTTTTCCTATGGTGTTAGAGGGATTTTTTAGCTTGATATATTGGACATTAACTAGTTGAGTTCATATCTTGTGCCATTTAAATTCTTCCTCTAGAAATGCTCAAAGAAAATAGTAGAGGGTTTTCTCCTAGGATAACCCTCTTAGTGATTTCTCCCTTCATTTAGATGAAAATCGTTTTGTTTCAATCTCTACCAAGACTCTAAATTGAGTGGGGAACATGGAACATTATTTCCCTCAAACCCCATCTTAGGATATTTATTTTTTGGATGTAGAGTCGGTAGAGACTTCTGAACCTAGTGGTTGGTTATTTTAATTATTTTTGATTGGTTTTCTTTTCCTTTATGAGACTCCTTGTTTGGATATACCCTTATTAAATTGTGTGGTTGTGTTGAGGGTCCTAATGCAATTTTAGAATGGGAAACATAATTTGTGGCATTTTTGATTTTTTTCTTGTGGATTGGTGGTTTATCCTTATCAAGGTTGGGTGTATTTTTTGATTTTTTATTTTCCTATATTCTCAAGTCTCATGCCTCTAATTTAGAAGATGATATGTAAGAATTTATAAGAATATATGAAATATCATGTTCTTATGTGTCTTAATTTTTTTTCTAGAATCAATTATAAATTTATATTAATAGAAACATGAATATTAAATAAATACTACATTATTATTTGCATATTAGTGATGATTTGGTTTATATAACTTATTAATTGATTGAATTTATTTAGTAACCCCCTTTATCGATACTATTAGTTTGTTGTATCATACTTATATTTAAAATAATGGTTCTAACATATTTTAAATTATATATAAAGTATGAAAAGAATTATTAAAAAGGAAATGAACGAGAGGTAGGTTCAGGGGGTTCACATTTAATATATATTATTTTGTAACTATTTATGAAATATTATTGTTTTTTAAAGGGTAAAATTATGTGAATCTCTACATTAATATAGAATATGTCACCTCCCTAACCCTTATATTTTCATAGGAAGGATCCAATGGATATCCTGTATAGGCTAGAACTTACATTGATACTCATTTCTAAGAGGTAATTGTAGATCTACTTCAAGATATGTGGTATAATTTTCAATGACAGGAAGTATCTACAGTTACTCTATGATTTTTTTTGGTAATATATCATAATAATAAATTTAGGATTACGTTGAAAAGTTTCATTTCATTTATAAGAGTAAAAACATTCTATATCAATACTGAGCATAAGTTAAAAAATTCACCCTTTAAAGGGATTTATATTTTTAGAGGGATCTTAATATGTATTAAAAAATATCCAAAATTTTAAGGTGAGGAATATTTAAGTAGGAAAAAGTGATGTCCAATGTAGGTGGTGTTTTATTCATTTAGCATTAGAGTGAAGGTATTCCAATTCCTCTTCAATTGAAGATACTTTTTGAGTGATTCCATTAGTGTAGGTTCCTAGGGAACTTTTATCCTTAGACGCTTGATTGTCTTCCATCTCTTGATGACAGATTAGACTCCCTCTTTCAAACCAGCCTTTCATCATTTTGGTTCTAAAGTTCATTGATGACATACCTCCAGAAGAGTTATGGGAGGATGGATAGTTTTAATGAGGGAATGAGTGGTCTGAAATCCATCATCAAGAGATGGAAGGCAATAAAGTGTCTGAGGATGGATTAAATAAAAGTTGTGAAGGTTAGTTGTTTTGTAGTATTGAAGTATTATATCTCTATTCAATATAGTAATAATTTTTATGCTATATTCTTGAAATTATGGACTTTTATTCATAGAGTGTATTGTATTTTTTTCATTCAAGGAAAATTAAATATTCGACTACTCATGCAAATAATGTCTTCCAAACATTATGATTTTACCAATCCTGAGGAAGAACATACTACTACTGATGAAACTGCAAAATTATTAGGGGATCAAAAAAATGTTAATGAAAATAAACAACAATGATGCAAAATCATAGTTTTTAATAAAATTATCAAGGAAAGAAGTTAGGGTATAAGATTTGAGGTTTGTTGGAATCAATGGGGCCAACCTATTGAAACCAACAAGTCAATGTTCATTTGTTTTCTTAGGGTCACAATGAGGATGAATGTGAGGATTGATATTGAATCATAGCACCACATCCAACCTGTAACAAAGTAAATTATTTGGAATGATATAACTACAATGTTACAATATACATTCTCTATTTCACTAAAAAATTATATAATGAAATGTTGAGTTAGTTTTCATTATTTCTTACAGACTTCGTTTATTTTATAATATTTCTGTAAGAAGTCTGTCTTAATGGCCATTGGAAAATCCCATATAGGATTCAAAACTCTTCTAATGAAGTTACATCTTTGGTATGTTGAGGAGAAAATAAATCCCCACCCACCACTTAGTTATGCACACATTATAAAGTCGGAAACATGGATTACTTTCTATAATCGTCATAATGAGAAATCATTTTGGGTGTATTATGTTCAATAGTATATTATTTTATATTATTTATTTAATACTAATTAATTATAAATTTTTAATTTATGAAATAGAAAATGAGTTATGAAAATAAAGAACGTAAATCAAAACCAATGTACCCCTATCACAAAGGAAGGATGCAGTATGCTTCATTTGAGAAGAAATTGGTTTGTATTTTAAATCAATAATAAAATTTTAATTATGAGATATGAAACAAAAAATGTTACTTTGTTTATTTGAAAATTGATGAATCAAAATATTAAGTCACTTCCATCCCACATCATGTGCTATGGATGGAGGCTTGTGTAAATAAGGAGGGTATATTAGTTGATGAAAACACAAAAAAAGTATGGGAATTCTGTGTTAGTAGGAAATACTTGTAATTATTTATGATTTATAATAATATTACATAAAATTAAATATGTTCATTTTTTATATGGTTTAGATATAGTAATTAGCAATGACTTTAGTAGTGTAAAATCTACTTTTAGTAGCTTTGAAGCGGCCTGAACAATATAGCCGCCTTAAAGGATTAGGTTTTGGAGTCTCTTATAGAACATATATCAATAAGTTGAAACCACATGAAGATATATATAATATGAGGAGATGATCTTAGACACACATAGACTCACTAAAAGATATTATTTGGTGGTCTGATTTGATAGAACAATGTATAAGAAAGGATTAAAGCGAACCAGAGGTGGAGGAAATATCCGCACATGAACCAAATGACCCCACTAGATTTGAGGCTAGTCATTCCACCCAAATGAATACCTTACCTGGGGTAATCATTTTTTTCATTACTCTTTATACTAAATGTGAATCAAACATCTTCCGATAACTTTATATTACATAAATTCTATAGGGTACAGTTGTATATGATTTTTATCTATCAAAACCCACGTACCATCGTGTTGTGATGGGTGCAATGTATAATATCCTTGGACACCAGATACACAATCAAAACCTCACAAAAAAATCACATGATATTGGGGATTAAGGTTGTTTATGAGACAAAAACTGAGTTTCCTGTTCCACTTGATGGTCCCAATATTAGAATGGTCTAATATGCTATTGAAGATTTCATACCATGGACATATAATCTTACAAAGACACATGAGGTACAAATTTATAAAATTTTGTCATATGAAAAACATGTAACAATTAATGATAAAAGGTCTAAAGTGAGGTATGATATTATAGATGGATAAATAGATAGATGAACAAAAAGTTGAATCAAGGAAATCTAGTTAATAGACCAAGAAAAAAAATAACATTCTAAGAGTACCTTCTCCCTTCTAGTTCAAGAGAAATATTTATTCTCTTTCAAATTCATCTAAAGACCACATTTAATGATAAAACTATGTCTTACATTGAATATGATGAAAAAATATATAGATATTTCTTCACATATGTAATTTCTCTTGAGTCTCTAACTAATATTATCAATCATGAATAGATGGAAATCTCAGTTTTGAATATATATATATATATATATATAATATACATGTTCTTAATAAATCTATCCAAATTGTGAGATAATATGTTTACTAAAGTTAATAAGTATTCATATTTTTTATAGGCATTTATATCAAAACTATATAAATAGAATATCATGAAAAGAAAGATTTGGATTCATGAATCTGTGTATCATTTATATTCCAGAACTTAATTTGAATGAGGAAGCAATTAAGAATAAAAAATATGAGTTACTCAATGAATTTAATAAAAAATCCCCAAAATACAGACTCTTTTTGATGCCTACAATGCAAAGGTAAAAGTTTACAATATAATCACATAAAATATATTTTAAATTTCTACATTACTTAATTTTTTCCTATTTTATTATGATGCACTGGATGCTCATAGCAGTTAATCAAGAAACCCATAATATTTATTTTTTGGATCCAATGCTTGGATATGCAACCAACCGACCACAAATGATGTGTATTGTGAATATATAATACACAATAATTAATATTTTATAGATAAAAATACAATTATATGTTCAGTATATATTTTTTAAAAATCAGGCAATTACCTACTATGTTTGTGATCTAGTAAGAGTTATGACCTTCAAAATATATTTTGGGTGTGAAGCATTAATGCCAGAATGATTATATAATATTTTTGATCTCTTTCTTAAGGAGGATAGTAATGGAGGAAATCAATTTGTTTAGAAGCTTTGAACTGAAAATAATAAATTTTTTGGAAAATCATAGAGGTGGAGGAAGAGGAGGAGGTGGAGATGAAGGCATAGGTAGAGGAGGAGTCAATGGAGGAGGCATAGTCGAAGTTAAAGACCGACATAGAGGAGGAGGTAGAGGGGAAGATCAAGGTGGATATGGAGGTAGAGTCGGATAAGAATCATTGGATTTTAAATAATGAAATTGTTGGGAAATGAAGTATATTAAGGATCATATAATGGTTGTGTTTTATAATAATTGTTTAAAAGAGAACATAAAACTTTTCACATATGATAGAATCCATTGTGTATGTTTCTAGTTTAAAATGACATTTTAGTAAAAAAACACACATGGAATACTCAAAACAAAGGAAAAAAATTCCGATTATTTTGATACTTTAGAAAAATTATCCATGGGTACTTTGGGATGTGTAGGGATCAATATCGATTTAGTCTGATGCACGATGTGTCTGGTATGACTCCAAATGCATTTTTTTATTGAAAATTGACATTAATTTTAGTGAAAAAAACTCACATACTCAAAAATGAGGAAACACATTGGGATTATTTTGGTACTTTATTAAAAAAATAAATATGTAATTTGGGATGTTTAGGGATTATCCCCACCTCAATCAGATGCACGTTGTGGTCGGTATGGCTCCAAGTGCTTCTTTTTATTCAAAATTGACATTAATTTTAGTTATAAAACTAACATATGCAAAACCAATTAAAGCATTAATATTGTTTGGGTAATTTATGAAAATGATATATAATTAAGTTTTAATGTTTAGGGATCATTATAAACTCAATATGATGCACAATGTGACAGGTATGACTCTAAGTGAGTATTTTTATTCAAAATTGACATTAATTTTAATGAAAACAACAACCGATATACTCAAAACTGATCAAATGCATTCATATTGTTTTTTTTACTTGATGAAAATGATCCATAAATATTTTTTTATGTGTAGGGATTAGCCTCACATCAATACGACACATAGTGTGACTGGTATGACTTCAAGTGCATCTTTTTATTCAAAATTGATTTTAATTTTTTTGAAAAAACAACTGACATACTCAAAACTGAGTAAATGCATTCGGAATATTTTGGTAATTTAGTAAAATGATCCATACATAATTTTTGAAATTTAGGGATTAGTAAAAACTCAATATGACACACGGTGTGACTGGTATGACTCTATGTTTCCGTTATTAGTTTAAAATTAACATTTTAATACAAAAAGTATCACTCACTGAAAACCAAGAAAATCTACTCAGATTTCTTTTATAATTTGGTAATATTATTAATAATTAATTTTTGATGTGTATGAATTTTTCTCATGTCAAACACACACACGATTCCACCTTTATGACTCAAAGTATGTATTTCTAGTTTAAAATGACATTTTTTTAAAAAGCACACGCATCGTACTGAAAAGTTAGAAAAATAATAATATTGTTTTAGTTCTTGAGAAAAATGATCCATGAATCATTTGGGATGTGTAGAGAATTTAAATCCCTCAATACGACGCTCGGTGTGACCGATATGACTCATAGTGCATCTTTTTATTCAAAATTGACATTAATTTTAGTGAAAAAACAACACACATACTCAAAACTAATAAAACACATTCGTATTGTTTTGGTACTTTAGGAAAATGATACATATGTCATTTGTGATTTGTATGGATTAGATTCACCTCAATCCTATGTACAGTGTGACCGGTATGACCCCATGTATTTGTTATCAGTTTAAAATTGACATTTTAATACAAAAAAGTGTCACTCACTAAAAATCAAGCTAACACACTCAGATTGTCTTGATGATTTGGGAAAATGATTCATAATTATCTTATTATGTGTATTAATTAAACTCATATTAAACCCATAAATGATGCCACCTATATGGCTCAAAGTGCATGTTTCTAGTTTAAAATGACATTTTAGTAAAAAAACATGCGGTGTACTCCAAATCACGGAAACACATCCTTATTGTTTTGATACTTTAATTAAATTATCCATGGGTCATTTGTTATGTGTATGGATCATCCATTCCTCAATATGACACATTGTTTGATCAGTATGACTCAAAGTGCGTCTTTTTTATTCAAAATTAACATTAATTTTAGTGAAAAAAAACAATGAACATACTCAAAACTAAGGAAACACATTAATATTGTTTTGTTACATTAGGAAAACTATCCATATGTAATTTGAGGAATGTTGGGATCTGAAACACCTCAATAAAATTTACGGTTTGACCAGTATGTTTCCAAGTGCATTTTTTTATTCAAAATTGACATTAATTTTAGCGGAAAAAACTGACATTATCAAAATGGAGAAAATGCATCTGGATTGTTTTGTTAATTTTTAAAAATGATCCACATGTCATTTTTGATGTGTAGGGATCATCCACTCCATAATCTAATGCATTCTTTGACTGGTATAACTCCGAGTGTCTATTATCATTTTAAAATTGACATTTTAATACAAGAAAGTGTCACTCACTGAAAACTGGGAAAATGCACACATATTGTCTTGATAATTTGGTAGAATGATTAATAATTAATTTTTTATTTGTATTAATCTGTCTCATTTCAAACCCACACACGATTCCACATGTATGTCTCAAAGTGTGTGTTTCTAGTTTAAAATTAAATTTTATTAAAAAGCACATGTGGCATACTCAAATCCAAGGAAACATATTATGATTCTTTTCATAGTTTTGGAAAATGATCCATGATCCATTTAGGAAGTTTATGGATCAACCAAGCCTCAATATAATTCCCAATGAGATCATTATGTTTCCATGTGAATCTTTTTATTCAAAATTGACATTAATTTTAGTAAAAAAACAACTGATATTCTCAAAAACCGAGAAAACACATTCAGGATATTTTGGTACTTTTTGAAAATGATCCATAAGTCATTTGTGATGTGTAGGAATTATTCACACCACAATTATTCTCATGGTGTGACCGATATGACTCTTAGTGCACCTTTTTATTCGAAATGTACATTAATTTTAGTAAAAAAACATCTAACATACTATATAATAGTATTTTCTTTTTCTTGTATTTTTGTTAGATTTTTTTTTCATTTAAATTTACTATTTTTGTTTTATTTTGGTAATTTCTAATGATGTTTCTAATGATGAATTATGTTGTTGCAGCACACTACACCTGTTTCTAGTGATTTAGTGTGCTAAAGCATCACACTGCAGTTTTATACTTTATCAACGCTACTATATGAATTGATAAAAGTATGATTTATCAAGTAATTTAAACGAAATTATAAATCTACCCTTTATAAATGATTATATAGGCGTCGATAAAGTCTATCTTTATTAGAACTTTAAAAAGCATTAGTAAATCATTCTTCTATTAGCACAAATAAAAACGCTGATAAAGGGTCTATTTATCAGCCCTAAATAAAAGAATTGATAAAAGTATGATTTATCAACACTTTTATTTTTTCCAATAAAGCTACCCATTATTAGTGATTTTGTAGCACTGATAAAAGACATGCACTTTTAACTTAACTAAGGTAGTCAATGCTTTTCTAGTGCTGATAAAGGCCATTTCTGGTGCTGTTAAAGATGTTTTTTTGTAGTAGTGTGTCCTATATTGAAAATAAGGTGTCATTATTTAGACATCCAATGAGTGATTTTTTCATAATTAAAGATTTATAATGATAATGTTAACCATTTTTGGTTTTACCTAAGGACTGAAGATAGAATGATAGAGTTGATGTGGTAGGTAACATAAAATATTGAGGTACAATATTTGAGCTTTGTTATATGAATTATAGTATACCAGGAAAAGTATAAATGAATTTCCATTGATAAATTAAATCATTAGATGTTTAATTTTCAATGAAAAACCATAATAGTATAATGATCGGATCTCACGACTATGATTCTTCTCCAGTTGAATTTTATGGTAATTTTCTACTTGAAAATATTATTATTCTCCCATAGTTAAATTTGACATTATATTAGGAATGTATTGGATTTATCTACATAAATATCATATAAATTGATTAGGAAGGAAAGTCATGTTTCATATTCCAAAATAGCATATGATAATCTATCAATAATATTATAAACATGGACTTCCAGTGTAAATCACATCCATTTCATGGGTATTGATTCCCATTCGAAAGGGGTGTTTACCTCATATGGTTGGGTTGAAACCCAACATCCATGATATGCCTATTGGAAATGATTTTTTTATGTCTTTTTGAAATATTTTCCTAGTATTTCACCAAAACATGAATTTTAGTTATCTATTTAACTCATACATGGTGTTATTCATATTTCAAAGACTCCCAATTGAATGGACCTGATTGAGTTTCATGAATTGAAGATGAAACTCCATGAGAATCTTAAAAAGGGATTTATTTTTCTAAGTGTGTCACCTTAGATAGGATCTATTATTTTTTTATGAATAATGATGGATCTATGCGACTCTATATTAATTATCAGATCTAAACAAGCTCAAAATAAAGAATAAGCATCCTCAACCCCGTATTGCTGGATTTTTTGATAAACTACACATATCTCCATACTTTTCCAAGACTGAACTTCATTTTTTATATCATCAATTTATGTTCAAGAAAGAGGATATACCCAAGAAAACATTTCATACAAGGTTTGGAAACTAGTAATATAAATTGTTTCCATTTGGTATTAATAATTTCCTACCATCTTCATGGATTTAATGAATAGGGTATTTTGAGATTTCCTATATTAGTTTGTGATAGTCTTTATAGATGATATTATTATATTTTCAAAGATTTTGAAAGATCATGAAGATCAATTGGGAATTGTACTAAAGACACCAAGGAAGAAGAAACTGTACGAAAAATTTAAAATGTGTAAATTTTGTCTATGGAAGGTTTCATTTTTGGATCATATAATATCAAGAGAGGGAAGGCTATTGAATGTTGGAATAGACCTAATATAGTGAATGGGATATATATATATTTCTTTTTTTAGAAAGATATTATTGATATTGTGTGGATGATTTATCATTACTACCTAATCAACTCACATAGTTAACTAGGAAGAGAGCCATGTTCCTTTAGATAGATAAATATGAGGAAACTTTTAGGCAAACTGAAGAGAATATTAGTGTATTAACCTATGATTACATTAAATTTTTATGGAGATACATTTTTAATATATATTGATACATCAAAGAATATATTAGGATTAAATCTCATAAAAAAGAACTGGTTATATCTTATGCTTCCTGAAAATTGACGGTTAAATAGAAAACATATCTGTCTTCTAACATGGAGTTAGTTGTGGTAATTTTTTCATTAAAGATATGGAGGAATTATATTTATAGAGAAATGTGTGATTTAAATATACATTGATAATAAACTTTTAATGTATATATTCACATAGAGATAGATGAAGATGTGCTAGAAAACATGTTTGGAGTTCCTAAAAGATTATGACTTCTCAATACATCACCACCTTGGAAAATTGAACAAGGTGGATGATTATTTTATTTTAAAGGATTGTGCTAGCTTATCTATGATTAAGATAAAAAAATATCTAATATTTTTGGATTTTCAAATTAATGATTTGGAAACCTTGAAGGAAGGGGATAAATATTATCTTTCTCACATAAGTGATCAACCATATATTCATGTAAAGATTAAATAGGTGCATAAGGAAGATATAGAGACAAAAAATAAGGTCAGAAATGAATTAGAGTTTATATTTTATTATTATTTAATGATAAGGTTCAAAAATCATGCATGTGTTCCATCCGTACCATATTTGAAGAAACTGATATTAGAGGAAGCTCATAGTTCTTCATTCTTTATTCATCATGAAAGTATGAAGATGTATAGTGATAATAACGTGTATTTTTATTGTAAAAAATGAAAAGAGATATTTCTGAGTATGTATCTCATTGCTTGGTATGTTAGAAAGTTTAGTATAATATAATAAAGTATAAGGGTATGTTACAACTATTACTAATAATAGAATGGAAATAGAAAAACATTACCATGGATTTTTTCATCAAACTCCCCAAAATAATCTAAAGACTACAATGCTATTTGGTTTGTAGATGATCACATTAAAAATCATTTACACCTAATTTATATAAAAAAGGAGTTAAATCTTGATAATATTTCCGGAATATAAATTAAAGAAGTGGTATAGTTATATGGAGTATAAAATTTTATTTTATCTGATTGGGATCAGAGGTTTACCTCAATGTTCTAGTGACGTATTCAATAGGATCTAGATATAGGGATATTTTTGAGTACAACTTATCATCCTAAGATAGATGGTCAATTTGAGAGAACAATTCAAAACCTGGAGGATATTCTATGGTCTTATTCTATGTATTTCAAAGGTTTTTGGGATCAACACCTTCCTTTAGTCATTTTTTCCAACAATAATAGATTTCACTTGATCATTCAGATGGCTCTTTATGAAGCCCTTTATGAAAAAATGTGTATAACTCTAACATGATGGGATAAGGTTGTATAAAGAAACATATTGGAACCTAATTTGGGTAAATAAATGGCATATAAGGTTAGATCCATTCAATAAAACATAATGAAAAAACAAGTTAGATAGAAATGTTATGCTGGAAATCATTGATGAGATTTGTAATTTAATATTTGTGAGAAGGATTCTCTATAAATATCTCCATGGAAGAAGGTTATGATATTTTTAAAGAAGGGAAATATGATCCCTAGTAACATTTTCCCTTTTCCATTTATGATCGAGTTGGGATGGTTTCTTATTTCTTAGCACTTCTTGAGGAATTCTATAAATTATCCTTTACATGTACTAAACTTAGAGGTCATACCACTGGAGAAATATCTTTCCTAGGAAGAATAATTTATGGAGATTTTGGATTGTTGAGATAAAGTTATAGAAAACAATACCACCCTCTTAATAAAGGTTTTATGAAAATACCACTAATTTGAAGAAGTTACATGGTAACATGAGGATATAATGACATAGAAATATCCTGAGTTTTTTATATTAGAGTAATGGAATTTATAGGGAAAAAATTCATTCTAAGTGGTTTATAATGTAACAACATGAGATTTTATAAGCTATTATTTTGAAATAAATTTAATTTATTTGATAGCTAATGTTACACACAACTCTGAGTTTTAACAAATCACAATATACTATTAATACTATTATTTAAAACTTACCAATATAACATATCTATTAAACATGGAGATTTAATTTGGAATAAAAATAATTTTAAAACTAATTGTAATGTTCATATATAAATAAAATATATTTATAAACAAGTACTTAATTTTTAGTGAAGTATTTATATGTTTTGAAAATACATTTTCTCAAAAAAGTAATTTTAATTTCTATTTGTGAATAAATAATAAAATTAATTTTTCAACTAATATAAAATTTATTTCACAAAATTAACTTTATTTTTGTAATGAACATGTAAAAATTAGTTTGGGGTTAATTTTTTTTTGAAGAGATTAATTTTTTAATGAACAATGACAAATACTGATTTTTATCAAACAAATACCGTTTATTTTAAATCGTTGAGAAGTTCCATATTGTTCTAAGATGTTTATAAAAGTATACTTAGTTCCATAATATTATAATTAATCCAAATTATTCATTATTATAAATTTAATATTGAATTTTGAAATAAATGTTGTTTATACGTATGAAAATGTTCTCTTTGGAAAACATATTTTTCATTGTGTCTTCGAGTTTAATTTTAAATTTGATTATTCAAATTATTTGAATTTGAATTTTTAAAAATGGATTCCGTGTTTGGAATAATTATAATTAACAATATATAATAATATCAACTTAATTTTGGTTCATAATAAATATTAAAAACAGTAAAAATTAATTATTTTGGTTAAGGTTAAAATAGGTTTACTCGGGGTTAAACAAAAATGATAAATGTAATTTTCTAATTAAACTTGTAAAAATAATTTTTATGGAAATATTTAAAACTTAACTTATCCACATTTAGAATATATCATCATTAATAATCATTTGGATTGGGAATGACTTTATCATTTTGGATTCCTTTGGGAAATTTCCGAGTAGTTTCCATGTGTGTTCCTTTCCTCACTTATAAAAGGATAACTCTTATCCTCTCATCTTCACACATAAAAATATTTTTGGTTTATAAAAAATAACCAAATAACTTATAAAATTCAATCCTCATATCTTAGTGTCCTTATTTTTATTATCAAAACCACATAATAAGCCTTTAGGTATAAAAGTAAAGTGGTTCTCCGAAGAAGAGTTATAGTTCTAAACCATGTATTTACATTTTATTTATTCTTGCACCTCATTAAAATAATCTTGAAATAGGTTTATATAATTACCTTAGTATGTACCATATGCTTATATGTTATAATTTTATTATTATAACCTATACCCATCTCCTCTTCTACAAAATGGGAAATGAAATCGTCAATCGTGTTTATGGCGGATTATCACCTCACAAGATTATGTAATTCATTTTCCATCAATGCCTCTCACAGATAGAGGTAATGAGGGATTTAATGTTAATATATTATATTTATATAGTATTTATATTCCTATAATTATAATATCAAATATACCTTCTAACATTCCAATCCGTTGGAAAATGATAACATCACCCGTGTTTTCTTTTGGACTACACCACCACGAAGTGATATGTTTCGTTTTTGTTTCATTTTGAAATCTATGGAAATAAAAATAGATTTAGTTAATATATATGATATCTATGAAAAAAATTATTCTATAAATTTTATATATTATTTACTTTTATTTCATTCCATCTATCGAGAAAATGTATATAGAGTTTATGCACACCTATAACCTACCGTCTTCATGAATAATGTACTTCAGTTTATATCTGCATATTTTATGAATTAATATAAACACATATATAATTAATATATATGAAATTTATATTATGGTTAAAATAATTTATATTATTAAACCATGATCAATATTAAATTAATGAAAATACCAAACCAAAACATACATGAAAAAGAAGCAGTTATTACCCAAAATGTGATTTTAACAGGGAAGTTGTTAATAAATAGGTAATAAAAGGTCATAAATTAATCATATATGGTGTGATATATATGATTATGGTTATTTAATATATTTTTTAATAAAACTATATTTATTATATAGTATTTCCAGACATGTATGATGACAATTGAGACTTCAGGTAATGGATTTCTAGTCACTCTTTTATTTCTACTCACTCTTTTCTAAAAATATTTTAAAGAAAGAATTTACTATTTCACAATGAATATTTAAATAAATTGTTAATCATGTTTTATTTTTTTTAAAATGGTTGAAAATGAATCTTATTTTCATTTTTTTGAGTGACGTATTTTTCACTTTTTAATGAAAAGGTTAAAGGAATATATGTTTTATCATGAATGACATGAATGATATTTTCAATCATCATGACCACTAAATTATTTGAAGCTTTCTTGAAAAACATTCAAGGTTATTTTTGAATAAAAATGTTTTCATTAGAATTTAGTAATTGATTATATTTTAAATAAGTGATTTTTAAAATGGAATAAATATTTTCTTGAAGAATGTTTTAATGATATTTTTATGAAATTTATATTCATCAAAGAAAATAAATTGGTGTTGGTTTTATTTTATTTTTATTGATTCTTTCAAACCTCCCATATTCTTTCTCTAGATGTTTTATGTTTATGATTATGATGAAAATGCATTTATGATACCCATTTATTTCCCATGGGTTATACTATGATAAAATGTTTATGAAACCAATTTCATTTTCCTGAGTTTTGATATGATTAATGTTTTATGATCTTTTGAAATAAAAATGTTTGGATTATGTGATGGGTGAGACATATATCTCCCTTCAATGCAATGGGTAATTATTAATTTTCTATGAGCTTAAATGGTACACAAGAGGTTATCCCAAGACTAAAATAGAGGGTACAAGATAGGTTATCCAAATCCCAAAACAAGAGGGTACACAATAGGTTGTCTTAATTTCGAAACAAGAGGGTACAAAGGATGTTATCTGAAGCCTCGAAAAGTAGTTACATGGATTGTTATCTCAAAAGAAAAGTAGGTACATTGGTTTTATACCATTACGAACATATTATGAATGTCATGGTGGGTAGACTTGACATATATGTTGAATACTTTTGTGTATTCTATAAATATATGTATTATTATAATGTTATGATCTCATAGATTATGTTATTTGATTCCTTTATGAATCATGTCTTATAAACTACCAAGATTTATACCATGACTCATGTTTTTTATATATGATATGTAGTGTATGGTTTTTAAATTTTATTCTCATGTTATCATACCCATATAATCACATTATTCTCATATGATTATTGAAATCTCTTAGTTTTACCCTCATTAAGCATATGAGATCACCCTTTCTTCTGTTTCCTTTTCCCCAGGTTATGAAGAAATGTATTAAGTATGATATGTATAAGAAGTGTTCTTGCTGTGAATAACTTAGTTTGAGATGACTTAGCTCACTTATAAACCATTTATTTATATTTCATGGTTTCCAAAATCCCTAGACTATTATAATTCTTACATGGATCGTAATGTTATGTAATGAATATTTATATATTAATATGTAATATTTATGTATGAAATTTTTTGGGTTTATATACTAGTGACTTAAATTATAACGAATATCTTTAATTTAATGATATTTTAATGTCTATTTTATGGTATTACTATTATATTATTTTGATCCTTACGTTATCATTATCATAATAGTTCATTCTTAAATATCAATTTAAAATCAGGATTATTTTAGAAAGATAACCCATTTGTGGAATTTTTATTATCTTTTTTCTAAACACCCTATAATTTTATTCTACAATAATTATTATTTGGAATTTATATGTCTTCTCATTATCTACCTTTACCCCTTGACTCATTATTTACCATTTGTAAGGAAACTGACCGTACCTCTTATTTTTGGTCAGGAATCTTTCTCTTCTGTGATTCTATTCATCATATGATTTTATAAATGTATTTATATATGACTCAATATTTTTTAAGGAAATTTTATATGAGTTTAAATTGTTTAAAAGTTTAAATTTTGTTTTATATTTTCAAAATGGATCATTTTTATCAAAGTGTAAAAAAATCCCTTTTAAACATTTTCTATGTGTATAAATATTTCGGTCGTTTTCACTTTTACCTATGATACTTCCTATCTATTTTTTCATACTTTATAAAATAATTTCTCATTTTACTAGATTTATAAAATAATTATACTTAAATAAATATTTTCGAAATTATTAAGAATGTTTCATTGATTTAAATATATTTACCAAATGCTCCAAATAAAAAGTTTTTCATATAAATCCACATATGTTGATGTATTTTATTCTTGATCAAGGATAATCCTAAAATTATACCATCCAACTTCATTCCTAGTATGGATTATGAAATGTAATTTTCTATAAAAGTAGTGATTCATCACTACCTTTGTCTTTACTGACCGTAAACTATGAATCGAGATGACATTTATTTTAATTATTTTCTTAGTGAGTAACATATTTAACCTTTATTATATTGAAGGGTGTCCACCTATATATCATACATTGATTGATTGGGAAAATTATTGACTTAACCATATACACCATATATTTATTATGAAAATACAATATGCTTCATTAAAAGTTATTTACCTATAAAGTTACTTATATCATCAATTACCCATTTATTTTTAATGGGGATATAATTTATGGTTATTGATGGAATTATGAATTTTATCCTTTTGTAATTGCATTTTATAAGGATTTTAAAGCTATTTTGTTTTTATTTATTATTTATGATATGCTGATGATTGATTTCCTGTGGCACTAATATGTATAGATGATTATGGGTGGGGTCCTATATCACCTTACAATACAGTGGTTAAATTTTATATATCATGAGATAGTAATGTAGGGTCATAATGAGTTGGTTTACAAAGGTATGAGAATAACGAGTTTTATTACATTTTAATGCATGAAAATATTGATTTTTGTCAAAAATTCTGAGGCATAATGAGTTTTCTTAAAATATTCACTTGCTTATGATTATTTCACCTTTCTAAGTTTCTTTTCCTTTTAGGTTGTTCTAAATTCCATGTTTATTTCTCTTTTCTAAGATATTCTACACTTTTATGATATTCCATTACTTTTTCCATGATTTATGATCTATGAATTTTTTGGTATATATTTCTTATGTATATTGATTATACCAATGTGCTCATATTATTATTACTTATGATATTTGATTGTTATTTCATATTTTTACCATTATTGAGAATTTTAGAATACCACTTTCTTATGTTTCCATTTTCCTAGGTTATAAAGATGAGTGTAATTTATGGTAAGTCTAGAAGTGTTTCTTGTGTTGCTTTATTTTGTGGAAATGCTCACAAGTATCATAAAATTAGTTTCTTATGTAGATGATCCTTAAAAACACCAAACATTCCCTTCTTGGGATTATGATATTATTTTGAGATGTAATGTTTAAATTATTGAATAATATGTTTGTTTATATTGGTATATATCACATTGTATCAAGGTCAGTGTTTAAAGAATGTATTTTTTAGATCTAGAATCAAGAGTGTGGGTTTAAAGAGCCTAAAATATTTATTTTTAGGAAAGTTTAAGTGATAAAGTCCCTGGATGAAATAATATTCTACTTCTTTCATGTCATGAGTGTAGAAAAAATCACCTAAGGAAATGTCTCAATGTAATTGGAAGATGTTTTATGTGTGTAGAAGGAGGGTATAGGGAAATAAACTACTATAAAAAAAGAGTTCATCCAACATGATGGATGTAAATAAAGTTCATCCTAAGGTAATAATAATAGTTCAATATATTAAAATGTTTTAAACTTTTAAATTATCAATGTCATTGACCTAATCCTTGACTACCAAGGATAATAATCATTAGAAACTTATATGTTTATGGGAGAAAGGAGGAACCTATGAATACCAAACAATGTGATCATGATAATTAATGTACACTTATTCACAAATTAAAATATGTGGATGTATTAATGGATTATTTTTATATAAGCTCTTTTATATCTAAGATGTTTTATAAGAGAAAAACTAACATCCCTAATGACTTGATATTGAGTTATAAAAAAAATTCATGTTGTATGTTTTCTCTATGTTATGTTGATATTTTTGGGAATGTGATTCATGAAAATTATATTATTAAACCTTTAGTTAGATTAAAATTGATTTTGGTAATTTATTTTTTTCTCTCTACATACAAGAAAAGCTAATTATTATAATAGGGAATTAAAATTTTATATTAACCTTTAATCATATGTAAGTGAAATGATAATTATGAACCCCTTATTGAGATTAATTCCATTATATGGATAATAATACTCAATTATGAGATGAGTTTCTTAGTCTTATCCAAGTTAGTAAGGTAAAAATTTCATTAGAAGTTATATATTGAGTCTTTATTATCTTAATAATACCATTATCTATGAGAGAAATTAAATTTTAAAGACAAAATTTGTTTATAGGGGTAGAATATAACACCTTGAGATTTTAGAATATATTTATCTTTAATAAATTTGACACATTCGATAGCTTGTGATGAACGCAACACCAAACATCAGGGAATGAATATTTACTATGATAAAAGATGAAATATATTAAAAGGTAATTAAATGAATAATAATAATTAAAGTAAATTAAGTAATTATAATAAGTACTACTTTAATTATTCATGGCTAAATAAAAATGTTTTTTTAAAACGTAGTTTTTATTTATATATTATATGTTTTACATAAAAGTTAAATTTCACTTATTTGGTGTATTAAATTTTCTTAAATATAATTTTTATGTATTATCTCATGAATATTCATTCATACATTGATTATCAATTTTTTTAAAGTGAATATAAGAAAATTTGAAGCAAAAAAGTGGTATTTTTAGAAACTTTTTTATAAGTGCATGATGAATTTTTATATTAATAAATTAAATTAATCATTATTGTTAAAACAATTTGATGAAATTTATTGATAATATATTCAATTAAATAAATTAATAACAATCTTAATTGTAAAGACCCTGAACCTAGTATCCCAAATCCTGTGACTTACTTTATTACATTGGTATAAAGTATAAGGAAATTGCATCTCGAAGGATGGAAAAGTTTATTAGATTTAGAAAACTGGATACAAATATAATTTTTACATTATAACTTAAAATTAAATAAAACATATCAATTCTATCAGAAAAACCCATAAAATCCTAGACTATCCCTACACAAAATTCATAATATACATCTTTGTATCTTGGGAAAAATAAAACATAAGAAAGTGGTGATATTAGATGCTCAGTAAGGGTAATAAATACATAGTAATATATCATATACCTAAACTATAAGGCGTGGTGAATAACGGAAAAAACATTCCACTAAAACATAATCTTGAAAATAATATTAAAGGAATAAAAACTGATAAAATAATTCCATATAAATAATCATTGGAAAACAAAACTTAACCATGGATATTATTATAGTAGAATAATCACATGTAATATCAATTACTAGTATCATAATGAGTGAATTAATAATATTGGATATCATAAACATACCATCAAGGCTTTGTCCAAGACACCAAATGTAATTGGGTAGTAACCTGATTTAGATTGTCTCATGAGACCTATCGATGTATCGAGGGGCTATATCAGGCCCTAGATACCACTTAATAAGTCCAAATCATTCCTCATATTAAAGGGGTGAAACATAAAAACATATACATATTAATATAAATAACTTTCTCCTATCAATATACATAATCACAAACCATTATGAGTAATATGGTGAATGATAT
Source organism: Viscum album (assembly GCA_963277665.1). Taxonomy (NCBI): domain Eukaryota; kingdom Viridiplantae; phylum Streptophyta; class Magnoliopsida; order Santalales; family Viscaceae; genus Viscum; species Viscum album. Next base: position 1,727,418,384 of record OY728123.1, read on the forward strand.
CAAGATATCACATCCATTGTAAAACTAATTATAAGACATTTCGAAAATATGGTAGATAATATCATAAAATATCAATAATAATTAAGAATAATATTAAATATAGGGTTTTTAAATAGATTAAAATACTCTAATAAAATGATCAAGGAATTTATGATAGAAATTCCATTTTTAACTTTGGAAAGAAGAGTTCTTTTAAAAAATTATTTTTATTTTTCATAAAATCAGATTACGACATGTATATCCCAAAAAATAAAATTGAGGGAAAATTTAATTATATTTTAGGCATAAATGATTTCCAAATGAAGTAGAAACATTTAAAAATCTAATTTAAGGAGCTTTAGAAATAATTCTCTTAAATGCAGTTTAAGGGAAAATTCTAAGGATTCATTGAAAAAGAATAAAAAATAATTATTGTTTAAAAACCCTAAATTAAAAGAATATTATTTTCATGATAAAATTAGTGGTTTTAGAAAATAAATGGTTTCTTTAAACAGATTATGGAGTGCATTTGAAAATGTGTAAGAAACTGGGAAGTTCCCTTTAATCAGACTTGTTTATCGAGAATAAATGAGAAAAGATCCTTATTAAACATGTAACTCGCCATAAAATAAAGAAGTATTATTCTAGGTATATATATATATATATAACATTAAACTTGAATTTAGTTTTATTAAATAATAATAATTAAGAACTATATTGGGTTTAAGATAGAGAAAGCGTAACCCGAATGAAAAATGGAGATTCAAGGAGAAACCCTTACCTTATGTACGAAAGTGTTATGTACTTGTACTTAATGTCTTAGATAATGAAATTAGATTCATTAATAATTTAATTTATAACCTATTAAACATTTAATTGATTTATTATAATTTTATTAAGTTAATTTATTATCTTTTTGATGAGTTATAATATTTAATTCCATCGTTTGGGAGTGTTCTTTTCCTTGGTTTTCATGATTCGTTCACTTGTATACATGTTTTAAAGATCATGTAAAATTAGAATAGTTTTCTAGAATTGAAATTAAATATTATTATTTAAAATATATAATATTAAATGGTCATATAATTCATTTTTTTTCATTTTGTACGAGGATGAATCATTGGATAAGATGTTAGTGATAACCATTTGGATTATTTTGGATTTTTTTGATCACCACGCACTAGTTTTGTATTATTAATTAATATCATGTATATATAATGGCAATATAATATTAAATAAGTTAAATTACATTTATTAAATTCATTTTTAACTATAAAATGGTTTTATGACCATCCTTTAAGGTAGAATTAGAAAAATGAAACTCGTCGTCCATGAAGGCGGTAAATCAGCACCTCACAAATGATGTTTTCATTTTAAGAATATAATAAGGAAGAGAAGAAAATTTATGGTTTATATTCCATTATCATTATAAAACTCAATTATTTATAATATAATATATTTATCATGAGTGTTTGGTAAAATGTTTCATGGAAAGGATAAAAAAAGAAAAGAAATTGAATGAAAATTAAAATAACTAAAGGGGATTAACTCTTGAATTATTCTCCTTGAGAACCTTCTTAATGAAATTTGAAATGTTATTTTGATGATAAAAGAAATAAAATAATGTTTTGGAGAGTTTTTGGATAGTAAATTCTTAGAATATCAGCATTATTTAAGGATTTTGGTGTGTGAGGAGAAGATGTGGTATTTATAGTGAAGGAGTGGGGTGTTTTTTGAATATTTTATTCATTTGTTTTTATTATTTTGGAACCAGAATTGGAATAGTTTGATAATTATAACTAAATATATTAAAATAATGAATTATTGTTTGATATTATGAGATTATATCATCCATACATTACCTATGACTCTATAATTCATGTATTTTGTTAAATATTATAAATTATCATATTTCACTATTCACAAAAATTCAACTATTATAGAAAAATGCCAAAAAATTCACCCTAACAAATTTTTGATGTGTGTAATTAAAAAATGAACTCCATTTTAAGAAAATAATTTTATAAAGTTGATAAATTTAATTAAAATCATCATTTATTCTAAAAATACTGATTTCAAAATTATAACTAATTATATGACACTTTGAAAAATTAATGAAGGTATCATAAAATTATCTTATCATTAAAAGACATAAAAATATTAGGTAATGAATATAATTCTTGAAAATATTTTTTTGAATAATTATTTTAATTATAAAATTATGAATTAACATTTAGGTTTCACAAAAAAACCAATACTTAATTTATAAATTTTAAGACATTTATTTACCTATTTTATGATATAAATATATTATATATTCATTCATAAGATACCTAAATTTTATGCATACTTTCATAGGTTAAGTTACTATTTTATTTGTCGTATTACTATTAAAAATGGTCAAATTACTATTCCACTGATCATATTTAATAGTATATTATGATTTAAAATTAGGTGTTGCGTGAAGCATAAACTATCAAAGATATTAAATTTTAAAAGGGACATGCCATAATATATTGGGGTGTTACATTCTACCCTCATTCAAAAAATTTCTTCCTTGAAATTTCCAGAATGTCACCTCATAAAAATATATGGGTAGTTCTTCATCATAAATTCATCTGGTTCCCACATCACCTCTTTAATTTTATGATTTTTCCAAAGTACCTTTACCAGTTGGGTTGTCTGATTCCTAAAAACCCATTCTTTAGTGTCCATAATATGGATATTCTCTTCACATTAAGATAAATCTGGTCTTAATTACCTTCCTTTATAAGTGAGGGTATGCACTAGGTCTGACATGTACTTCCTTAACAAAGAGATATGGAACACATTATGTACATTAAAAAGGATAGGTGCCCTTACTAAATGAAAAGCTACAACTCCAATTCTCTCCAATATTTCAAAATGACCATTGTTCCAGGGGATCATTTTCCATTTCTTTCTAAATATTATAACACCCTTCTATAGATATAGTTTCATGAATACATGATATCTGACTAAAAATTACAAATCCTTCATTTGATTATCGACATAACCCTTTTTCCTACTTTGAGATGCTTTGATATGTGTTTGAATAGTATATACCTTTGTTGTTTATTTTCCTCCATAAGTTATGATCCTATGAGTTTCATCGCACCCACTTCATCCCAAAAAGTTGTTGTACGATAGCTCTTTTCATATAATGCTTCATATAGTTCCATTTGAATAATTTAATGGAAACTATTATTTTAGGAAAACACCACCAAAGGTAAGTAATAATCCCACATACCTTGAAAGTCAAGTGATCATGATCTCAACACGTATTCTGCTATTTGAATGGTTCTTTCAGACTACTCATTAGTTTGAGTGTGATAAAATGTACTCAAATTAAGCTTAATGTATAAATATTTCTGAGGTTTTCTTCCTGAATTTCGATTTAAATCATGAATTATGATCAGAAACAATTGAAAGAGGTGCTCCATGAAGTCTTACAATTTCATTGATATAAAGTCGTGCAAAGAGAACTAGTGGAAAATTATACCTTATAGAAAGGAAGTATATAGATTTGGTAAGTCAGTCAAAAATTACCCATATTGAATCATTCTTTCTCAGAGTATTTGGTAATCTATTGAAAAAATCCATAGCAATGTCATCCCATTTTCATATAACAATAGGCATAGGTTTCATGACTCATCTAGGATGTTGTCTTTTGTCCTTCAACTATTGATAGACTAAATATCTAGATACATAATCAGCAATTTCTCACTTCATATTATCCCACCAGAAATGTTTCTTAAAACATATATACATCTTAGTCCTACTAAGGTTTATAGATAAATTATACCTATGAGCATCATCCAAAAATCCCTTTTTTATATCGGGTATAGAGGGAACACAAATCCTCTTCCCAAATCTCAAAATTCCATATTCATATATGTAGTGTACTAATTTCCTATCATTCATAGATTGAATTTTATTTTGAATATTCTCATCATCAGACTGAGAACTTTTAATCTATTCTAATAAAAAGGGTTTGGTATCCTTTTAAAAAAGTAGTGACGTTTCACCTCCCTTTATAACTACCATATCGATATTTACTAGATCTATATACACATGATCATTGTTAATCATCATTTTGATTAGAAATCCATGATCCTTACTAATCTAAGAATATGCTACCTTATTCACCTTCCTTTGGTGGTAGTGTATTTAACAATCATAATCCTTGAGTAGCTCGAGACATCACCTCTGCCTCATGTTGAGTTATTTCTATGGGAAGAGATGTTTCACACTCTTTTGATCTGTATATATCTCACATCTTTCACCATAGAGATAGTGTATCCATATTTTCAATGAAATATTATAGCTACTAACTCAATATCATTAGTTGGATAGTTATGTTCAATAGTTTTTAACTACCTTGATGCAAAAGAAACAACTCTATCATTCTATATAAGGATACAACCAAGTATTTTCTTTGATGCATCAATATAAATCACAAATCCACTACTTCTCGATGTTAGAGTAATGATCAATGAATTCACTAATTTATTATATAGTTCTACAAATCATTATTCACATACCTTTTTCCATAAAAACATAACCCTTTTATGGGTAACCTTGTTAAATAGGTTTGATAATTGGAAAAAATGCAGAACAAAATTCCAATAGTAACCTACTAAACCAATAGAACTGAATACCTCAATTATGTTCATTGGTGTAGGCCATTCATTAACTACCCTTTGCTTCACAATATCAACAGAGATTCCATCCTTAGAGACAATATGGCCAAGAAAATAAACTATTTGATGCCAAAATTCACAATTACTAAACTTCCGATATAACTCTTTTCTACTAAGATTCTTCAGAACATTACGTAAGTGGTTCTATTTTTCGTCATATCTTTTATATTATATAAATATATCATCAATAAATTCAAAAACAAAATCTTCAATATATTCCTTGAATAATATATTCATCAGATATATAAAAACAGATGGTATATTAGTCATTCCAAATAGAACTCATAATGTCCATACCTAGCTCCAAATGCTATATTTGGAATTTCTTCCTTCCCCACACACAATTTTTGATATCCAGATTGAAGTTAAATCATTGAAAAAATGTTGAGATCTATAAATTTGACAAAATAAATAATCAATGTGAGGAAGACGATACTCGTTCTTTATAGTAATAACATTGATTTCTTGATAGTAAATGTACAACGTCATAGATCTATATTTCTGCTAGGCAAAGAGAATATGGGATCCCCATGGAGTAACATTGGGGAGAATAAATACATTATCACTTAATTCTTCTAGTTCTTTCTTTAGCCATACCAACTCCACAATGGCCATTCTATAAGGAGACTTCATCATATGTCTTTCACTAGTAATTAAATCAATAAAGAAATCAACTTCCCTCTATGAAGGATATCCAGTTAAATCCTCTAGAAATACATCAATGTATTCTTTTAAAATGGGTAAATATTCAATTTTAATATTTATTTTCTCATCTATAGATGATGTTTTCTCTTCCTCCCGAGGAATTTCATTCAGCAGAGATACTGGAGGTGTAACGCCCTGACCCCAATTACCAAGAGTCGGTGCATTATTTTAATACATTGGAATGATTACAAGGAATCAAGTCCCGAAAGACCGATAAATTTAGCAGTCTTGGAAAATATATTGCATACATGAACGTTACATTACACATTATAAAATAAAACACAATATAAATGATCCTTTGAGAAGACCATTAATCCCCTATCTTAACCCTACTTATCAATCATTATACACTTCTTGGAATCCTGGGAAAATTAAAACATAGAAAGAGGTGAGATCAGATGATCAGTAAGGATAAAAATATAGCAGAAACTTTCATAAATAAGCATAAACATTTAAGGCAATGCATAAGACTAAAACAAAATCCATTTAAACTTAAACTTCAACATAAAATGGAAATGATAAAATAAAATAATGCCATTTACTTATTCACATGGATATTATACAAGTCAAATAATCACATGAAATATCAATATCCACTTTCATAATTATGTAATTCATAATGTCGGACTTCAATTTCTGTGTCATGGCCTCGTGCCAAGACCTAGGGGCTAACTGTAACTGGACCCCAACCCGGAGAGCCTCTGTAACCGGACTCCATCCCGGAGAGCCTCTGTAACCGGACTCTAACTCGGAGGGTCTATTGTAATCAGACCCCAACCCAGAGGGCTTACTTTTACCGGTCCCCATCCCAGAATATAGTAGTCCAATGCATTACTCATATGAAAAGGTTTAAATATTCCATAAACATTCGTATTAAAACTAGGATACAGAATGTCAATACTTTATCCATAAAACATGAATGATATAAAAATGACACATCCGTATTCAAAAATATCACAATACCTTCAATACAATGTGGATGTTTTGTATCATAATAAATCAACTTCAAATAAGCTTAAAATCCATCAAAGGATGTTGACATAGATGAAATCAAATTTTTTTTAGAGAAATATCTCTTTCTATTTTGAAATTATTTAAAAGTAATATAATTATAAAAGGAAACATTTATTTTGAAAATATTCATATAATATTTTAAGGGAATATTCAATGATGTTATACTGGTAGAAAATAGCCTCACCCACCGTATAAGTTAAAAAAACATTATTACCTTAATTTTTGTCGAAAAGGACATAAAGTACCTTGTTTGGAAAATGACGGAAAGATTCCTTTAAAAACATATAAGGTAAAATAAGGGTATAAATGACTTTAACCCACTGTTTATTAAATAGTAAAAATGTTTTGAAATACATTTTTAAGAAACACATATGTGGATGATAAATAGGTCCTAGTAGATACTCACGTACAAAACTACCTCAGATAATAAAGAGATTCTGAAATTTACCCTTACCAATTTGGTAACTTACAAAACATACACCCCATGAAATTAGTATCATAAAATGAATATGTAAATAAACATAAATTAAAGTGTGTTACACAAATAATACAATTATGGGTAGTACATACACCACACAAAAGGAATTAGTGGCAATATAGCATGAATCTCATGGGAATAAGGAGTGAGATTAAAACCCCATACCTTGTACTTTCCTTTAGTTGAGGGTACATTTAACCTCCTTTATAAAGAACATAGTATGTTATTAAATTATTCCATAACCATATTAATATTTATGATATCATACATGATTCATTTATGACATTATACTACCCATTTAATAATAATTTCCATGTTAAATTAACATTTCAGGTAATAATCTCTTTCTTTATCGTACGTGTTTTAACTTGTTATTATTGATTGTATCACTTAGATAATGATTTAAATAATTATATAATATAAAAAATCATATATATTTAGAATATAGATATGTATAATAGACATATATATGAAATAGAAAACACCGTTTATAGAGACGGTAGGCCGTACGTACGCTTAAACATTGTTTCCATTTTCATATCATATTGAAAGGAACTAAGGGAATAAGATATATATAAGTCAATAAATAAATATATTTATATCTCCAGTAGAATTATTATATCATATATTACATACTTATTAATTATATATATATTTTATAATCATTGTTTAATGGTGAACGTGGAAATGAATCTCATCGCATCGTGGAGATAGTAATCCGTACGTATGCACGAGCGACAATATCATTATATTGATGGAGAAATAGTATGTAATTGGATGTTATATTATATATAAATAATCATTAACATGTTATATTTATTATTTACATCAGTTATACTCATTATTATAACTATCGAAATAATGAAGTGTTTCAATAACAAACTACACCATGACGTGGAGACGGTAATCCGTACATACACACGTATGGTGACTTTGGCATTTATAGGATGGATAGAATAATGAATATGGTTGTAACATTTTTATAATAACATCAAATTATATATAAGACATTGGAGTTATTATTTTATAATCGAAACAACAAATAAAGAGAAAGTGGAAGAAGAAAAGAACGTGAAAGAGGTGATGAAATATTTACCTCTTCTTCGGGTTCTTCCTTTTGATTTGATCAAAAGGGATCCTTAGGTTGACTTTATGACCAGAGTAATGCCTCTAGGATGAAGGTAGAAAAGTGGGTAGGTTATTTGGGCAGGGTTTGGCCGAGACAAAAGGCTTTGGAGGTGTGAAATTAAGAGAAGGGGCAGTGCCCTTTTATAAGAGAGGTGAGTGTCACTTTAGGAAGAGCTTGAAATATTATTTTATAATAAAATAATTTTTGGTTTATAATGGATCCAAAATGATTTATTTTGAGGATAAGGTAAGGATGGGTATAAAACATTTCAACCAATAGGTTTTAGACAAATTTAGGTCACCACATTAACCTTATCTTTTAGATTTAACTCTTAGATAAATAGTTTGAAATTAACCATGTCTCTTTGTATTTTTATATTATATGGTTAATAAACTTACTATAAAATTCCAATAGAACCCCAAGTGATTAGTTTATGTCATATATATTATTATATAAGTCTTTTGGATGAACCTTATATTTTAAGGACTATTATATCAATTAATAATAAAATATTTGTTTTAAAAACTATTTTATGTCAATTTTGACACTATATGGTATTTGTTTATTGTTAAAATCATAACAGCATGATTAATTTTGAAAAAAATTGATTTAATCAACCCTAACATGTAATATTAACCTATAAAATTAGTTTAATTCATTATAAGTCTAAAATTACATTTATTTTAGTATTTATAATGTCAATTATTTTAATCTTTTATTAATAAAGTAATTACTGCATCATCATTGTGTCGTAAATAAATTTAATTATTTATCGTATAAAAATTATAAATAAAATAATATTTTGTAGGAAATATTTTTATATTTATAATGAATATTTGTAGTTGAACTTATCTTATGTATAAACCTATATTAAAAATGTTCTAGTTATGGAAACTTGAATTTAACACTCTTAACTCTTCTTTAAATTAAATAATAATAAATCTCCTAATCTAATCCAAGTGGAACTAAAGAATCATATTTTATTCCTAAGGTTGTTTTTGGTCGAATTACACTTATCCAATAGAATTAGGACATGTCTTAGGGTAATTATAATATCATTCTTACCCTTAATTACCCTATTTACTTTTAACCGTGGTAAATAAAAGTAAAAAGTTACTATTCACCAAAAATTATTTTCATCTTATTGAAACAAATTTTACTTACTGATATTAAATTTTTCTCTCATATTTTTGAAATTCAACTCACAGAAGCGGTAAAATTAAGTTTTATACAAATTTGCAAATGCTCCTAGGAGGTGGGTAAAAGACGGTAAAAAGTTTGATAAAGTTTTATATATCTAAACTTATTATAAAATGACTCAAATTAATTAAGTTGAACATATATAGGTATTATGTATCTATTTTTACCTAAAATTAATTAAAATAAAATAACTAATTATTTAAATAAAAAGTCAGTTTTAACCATAACGCAGTGCTTTTTTCACTATTCATAAAAAATTGAAAGTTTTGAGAAAAATACCAAAAAATCACCCTAAGATAATTTCGATATTCCAAATTAAAAAATGAAGTCTATTTTACCAAATTCAAAACATAGAATTTTCATTTATTAATTTAAAATTAATTCCCATTGTCAAAACCAAAAACATGTTTCTTTAAAAGTAAAAACTATAAAAAGATTGACATGTGTTTATGTCAAAATGTGAAATTACTTATAATGACATACATTGTATTAAATGATAAAAATATAATCTAATTATACTTCCAAACCATTCAAATTCATAATTTATCACTATAAATTATTTTTATTAAAAAAGTTGTTTTTAATTAAAATTTAGTAATTTTCACTATTCATCAAAATATGAAAGTTATAAAAAATGTACCAAAAATTTATCCAAACTAAACTTTTATGTATTTGTTGTAAAAAATAATTTAATTTCATTAAATTGAATATATAAAATTGTCAAATATTGGTTTTAAAAAGGGTTCACCATTAAAAGGCGGTAAAATTGCATTTTTTGAAAAATACTTATTTTATCTGAAAAAATGAATTTGTTCTTATATTATGTCTAAGAAACACATAATATGGATGTTGAAATTATATAGAGTATATAAGATTCAAAATGTAGTTAATACTATTCATAACATCTTTTTGAACGGTTAGTTTAGTAAGTTGTGGTGAGCTCGAACTTAGTGTTGCATGTAGCGCAAGCTATTGAATTACTTTAATGAGATAACGTACTATGAAATCCTTGGGTGTTATAAGAGGTGGATATATATAAGAATCAGATGATGAGTTTTCTTCACTAAAGATAAGGTATTCTACATCTTCCTCAAAAATAGTAATTTCCTTCTTCATGAAATATATTTTCATATCATATTTCGAAATCAAATCCATATCTAGGATTATATATATGTTAATAATAGTTATAATTATAATGTCAGTAACTAAAGCACATTTATGTTCGATAAAGGTGATTGAACGACACATATTTGTTGAAATGAGACTTCCCTTAGGAGTTTTGACAGAATTTGTTTTATTAAATCAAAAGGGAAAGGTCTAATTTTCTTGGAAAACTAGGAACATATGATAGAATAAAAATGATATAGAATCAAATAAATAATTGTATAAGTTTTAGGAAACTATTAACTATCTACCACCACATCCTTAGGAATTTAAACCTTAGTAGTTGTGATCGCATAAGCTTGTCCTTACTCCCTTATCCTTTTCTTGGGAAAGTTTCCTTAAAACTTAGGAAAATAATTTGTGTAATTTCCCATATCTTTACAATTGTAGCATTGAACATTGGTGGATTATTTATTTTCCTTGTGATCACAAACTTAGTGGAATTTTTCTCTGCACTTTTAAAAAACTCCCATTACCTTCATGAATGTGCTAAGGTGTTTCTTCCCACAATTACCGCAGGATATAAATTAAACTATTCTCTTCTTCCCCTTTTCCTTGTTTCATTTTCTAGAGTGTTCAACAACCCTATTCTTACCCTACTTACCTATAATTTCATAAGACATAGAGAATTATTTTTGTATCTAGATGTCATGTGATATAATATCTTTATATAATAATAATTTTTGGTAGACTAGTTCCCTTTGGGGTAATGGTTTTAACCCATCAAAGAATTGATCAATATTTCTCTTTGGATTGTGTATGTAATCCGCATCATGAATTTCTAACCTTGTAAAATTGGCTTCATACTTAGAAAAATTCTCATCCTCTTTTATCCTTAGATTCAATAATTGTCTCTCTATATCCCCTTGTTATTCACGAGGGAAATATTTTTCCAAGAAAAGTTCCTTAAAATCCTTTTATTAGATGTTTGACATTTCTTCATCCACCTTCGTGTTTTGAATTAATGACCACCATTGATCTACATCTCCTAAGAGATGATAAATTTTCACGATAACCTTATCCCTTTTGTTACATCCCAAAGCATGAAATATATTATCTAAGGAACTTATCCACTGCTCACCTATAAATGAGTTTTATTCCCATTTAATGATGGAGGTTTTTGTCTCATAAAGCTATCTAAAATTATTACCCCATGTTGTGGATTAGGATGCTTCATGCATAAAGGTTATTATTCATAAAACAAGTTAGTTGTTCGAGTATAGTTATAAGTTTCCTAGCTCCAGTTTCAGCTCTTACTCCAACATCTTATCTTTCATAAGAGAGAACTTCCTACATTGAATATGTGTGCTGATACAGGTTCCATTCTTTCGACTAACCACTATTTATCAACAATGTCATACACTAAATTATATTATTAATCATAGTGCATAATTTTGAACTAGAAACAGTAAACATAAATTGAAAAATTTATGTATATTTAATATCATAATCATTAACATGGTTTCTTTGGGGACATATTTACTTTGAAATCCTTCATAATGGTTTCTAAATAAAATGTAAATTATCTTGAGAATATCCTCTGGGAGTTTCAAACAAGGTGCATGGTAAGGCCCATTATCGTGTTGAAGTTACGCTGATTCAAGCCTTACACACCTTGTTAGAGTTGTTACCCCTATGTACATATTTTCCAGAACCATGTCCACATTTAGTATCTATACACATATGTATTTTTTGGAAGACTCACATAATCTATAACTTACCAAAAATTCAAGACGTTGTTCTATGATTATCCTCAAAGTCTATCTTAGGGTTATGTTCCAAAATCTATGTTTTCTAAATCTAGTTTCCAATGTTTCTACTAAAATTCAGCTCATAATAACTATAAAGACCCCGACCATAGCAGCATGAAGCTGGTGCCTTAATTTATTACATAGCCATAAAGAACAAGGAAATTTCACCAATAAGGACAAAATTGTTTATTAGATTTCGAAAACTAGATAAAAACATAAGTTTAACATTATAAGATGAAACTAAATACAACATAAAAACTCCATTGGAAACATGAATAAACTTATAGGTTATCCATGCATATCATTCATAATATGTATATTCTCATCCTAGGAAAAATAAAATATACGAAAGGGGTGATCTCAAATTCTCAGTAAGGGTAAGAAATAAAAAAAATCTATTATAAACATATATAATAAGGCATGGTGAATAACTAATAACTTATTTCATTAAAACATAATCTTTAACATAATATGGAAGGAATAAAAACTGATTAAATAATACTATATAAATAATCATAGGAGAATGAAAATTAACCATGGATATTATACTAGTAGAATAATCACATGGAATATAAATTACTAGTATCAGAACAAGGGAATTCATATTTTCATACATCATGAACATACTATCAAGGCCTCAACGAAGACACCATAAATAAGTGGGTAACAATATGGTCTAGTTTGTCTCATGGGACATGCTAATTCATCGAGGTGATATAATGGGCCCATATTTTCACCTAATAAGTCCAATTAATTCGTTGTATGATATTGGTGAAACAAAAGAGCATATACATATGAATGTAAATACCTTTCCCTAATCAACAAACATAATCACTAACCTTTCTGAGTAATATGGTGAATGGTTTCAAGATAGCACATCCACAATCAAACTCATCATAAACCATTTATTTATATATAGTATATGGTATCATAAAATATCAATCCTAAAAACCATAATATTCAATATAGGGGTTTTAAATAGATGAAAACACTCTAATAAAATCATTGATGAATTCTTGAGAGAAACACACATTTTTTACTTCAGAAAGCGTAGTTCTTTTGGAAAATCATTTATATATGTCATAAAATCATATAGAAACATGTATATCCCAAAAAATAAAACAAAATGAAAATGAAATTATATCTTAGGAATAAATCATTTCCAAATGAAGTGAAAGAATGTAAAAAGATCATTAAAGAAGCTTTAGAAATGGGCCACTTAAGTGCAGTTTAAGGGAATATACTAAGGAGTATTTAAAACAGACTGATGAATAATTTTTGTATAAAAACTAGAAACAAAAAGAGATTGTTTTAAATGATAAAATTAGTGATTTTATAAAAATATTGGTGGCCTAAAACGGATTATTGAGTGCACTGGAAAAAGGGTAAGAATCTAGGAAGTTTTATTTAATAGAGATTTTTTATCGAGAAGAATTTAGAAAGGATCCTTATAAAACATGTAAAAATCCATCAAAGATAGAATGATTATACTAGTTATATATATATATATAATATTAACACATAATTTAGAAGTATTACATAAAAATAATGAATAATTACAATGGGTTAAATAGAAATAATGCATAACCTGAATGAAAAATGGAGATTTGGAGAGAAACCCATTCCTTATGCCCGAAAGTGTTTTGCACTTGTACTTAATGTCCTGGATAATGAAATTAGATTCATTAATAATTTAATTTATAAACTATTATACATTTAATTGATTTATTTTAATTCTATTAAGCTAATTTCTTTTTGATGAGTTATAAGATTTAATTTTGTCATTTGGGAGTGTTCTTTTCCTTGGGTTTCATGATTGGTTGACTTGTATACATGTTCGAAAGATCATATAAAATGGGAATAGTTATATAGAATTGAAATTATATGAAATTAATTAACATATAGAATATTAAATGCTTATATAAGTGATTTGGTTATTTATAATGAGGATGAATCATTAGATTAGATGTTAGTGATAACTGTTTGGATTATTTTTTCATTTTTTCGATCATCATACACTAGTTTTGTATTATTAATTAATATTATGTATATAAACGGGTTCTATAATATTAAATAAGTTTAATTACATGTATAAAATTATTTTTTAACCATAAAAATGGTTTTATGACCAGCCTTTAAGGTGGAATTAGAAAAAACAAACTCATCATCCATGGAAGCGGTAAATCAATAACTTAGGGACGCTGTTTTCATTTTTAGAATAAAAAGGGGAAGAGAAGAAAATTGATGGATGATAATAAAATATCATAAAAAATTACAGTATATATAAGATACTGTAGTTATCATGAATGTTTGGAAATAGTTTTTAAGGAAAGGATAAGTGGATAAAATAAATTGAAAGAAAATTAAAAGAACTAAAGGGGATCTTCCTCTTGAATTCATCTCCTTAAGAACCTCCTTAAGGGAATTTGAAATGATATTTTTGTGATACTAGAAAGAAAAGAACGAGGAGGATAGGTATGGGAGAGTAAATAGTTAAAATATAATCAAGATTCAAGGCTTTGGGTGTGTGAGGAGAATAGGTGGTGAGGGGTGGTATTTAAAGTGGATGAGAGGGGTGTTTTTTGAATATTTTATTAATTTGTTTATTATTTTGGCTCAAGACTATGAACAGTTTGAGAATTATCAAAAAAAATTAAAATAATGAAGGATATTTCTAGATTGCGGTCTTACATCAACCATACATCACCTATGACTCTATAATTAATGTATTTTGTTAAACACCATAAATTTTCGTATTTCAATATTCACTAAAAATTCAACTATTTTAGAAAAATCCCAAAAAATCACTCTATCCATTTTTCAACATGTTGAATTAAAAAACAACTACATTTTATGAAATTAATGATCTAAATATGAAAATTTAACTTCTAAATAAAGTCATTAATTATTTGAAAAATACTGATTTTAAAACTATAAATGATTTTACAGCACTTTGAAAAATTAATTAAGGTCTTGGAAAATTATATTATAATCAAAAGAAAACAAAATATTAATTTATGAATCTATTTCACGAAAATAAATTTTATTTTAAGTAATTATTTAAATCATAAAATTTTAAAAATAACATTTATGTTTCATACAAATACCAATACTTAATTTTTTTTAAACATTTATTTACATATTATATGATATAAATATTTTATATTTTAATTCATAAGATACCAAAATTTTATGTATACTTTCATAGTTTAATTTACCATTCTATTGGTTACATCTCTAGTCCTAATGGTCACATTATTATCCCAACAATAATATTTAATAGTATATTATGATTTTAAATTTGGTATTGTGTGAAGCATAAAATATTGAAGTTATTATATTTTAAAAGAGACATACCATAAGAACATGGGGTGACACAATAATGTTTGTTACTAGGTAGTTAATAAGAATAAATTTATTTTATGCTTCAGAAATACATTTTTTTTCTAAAAATGGATTAACACATTTTGTGTGAATATATTAGAATTAGTTTCTACCACATTTAGAAATTTTATTCTATATAATTAACTTCATTTTCTAATTCATCTGGTCAAAATTATCTTAGAGCTAAATTTGGGGATTTGTCTGAAAAAAATTGATTTTTAGGTGAATATAGTGAATCATACCTTTTTTTTTAAAATACCATAACTTTCATGACATCATTATGATATAAAAATGAGATAAAAATATGTGAAACCTTTTTATAGAACAAATATATTACTAAGAATTAAAATAAATAATTTAAAATGTTATTTTAAATTTGGAAACTCATGCGTGACTTTTTGGAACGTAAGTTATATTTTATTCTAATAAAAAATATTTTAGTTATTTTATGTTAATTAAGTATTAAAAATTATCCATTCTGTTTTGGACTTATTTCAATGTCATAAAATTATTATTTTTATATATATTTCAATAAATTTCATGCATATCAATTTTATACATGATTTTAGTGTAAATTCATTTTATTCACAAAATGATATTTTTCAAAAAATGTTTTTTCATTGCATTTTGTTTACTTATAATAAAATTAGTTTTTACTACCAATAGAAATTTAAATATTTTAAATTTATTCCATATTTTAAATAATAAAAATAATAATAATAAATATGTGGTTATAATTAAAACTTAATTTTTTTTTCATAAAAATGAGTTACGATGGTAAAAGTTTGTCACCACGGTAAAGGGTAAAATTGGTTAGAAGTGGGGTTAACCTAAGATATAATTCCACAATTATCGCTAAAATATATAAAAATATTATTTGTTGAGTATAGTTTCATGTTCAATTATAAAATATTTTTAAATTTATCCATTTGGTTACACTTTACCATAAAAACTACATTATATTATTTTAATGTTAATGGCATTTACAAGGGTGACACTCCCCCAACTTATAAAAGGTAACCTCATATTATCACTTATATACACCAAATGAGAACCTTTTATTGACTAAGATCTTATTAAATAACTTATAAACATCATTGTGGGTTTTTATCATCAAAATACTATCCTAATAAGGCTTAAGGCTTAAGCCAAAAGAGGATACCCAAAAAAGAGGTAATTAACTTAACTAAATTATTCAAAGATTATTTATTCTTAAAACTCCTAAAAATTTTATATAACTATATTAATATAATAAAATCAATATATTTAAAATACTTAAATGTTTTTATGTAGATGATACATCAAATTTTTGTCTCCTTTACATCTAATGGAAAATGAAAGCATCACTTGTGTGTATATGAAGACTACAACCTTTATGAAGCAATTGAATATTTTTTAATAACCACATCTCAAAAATAGTTATATAGATTTATTTAATGAATATATTTAATATTTATGATAAAAGTTTGATTATAAAAATATAAATATAAATTTTTCTTCTTTTCTTTCTAGTCATTAAAAAATGAAAGCATCATTGGTGCATATGTGCAGACTACCACCTCCATGAACTGATGTAATTAATTTTACATAAACTCATTAAATTTATTATTAAAAAAATTAAAAATTAAATAGATAATTTATTTATGAAATTATTAATATTTTTCAACCCTGACCATGTTGAAAGTACTTGAACTGTAAAACTGAAACAAGCATGTCATATGGAAGAGTTAAGACGCAAATATTGATTTTAATAGAGGATGATAATAAATGGGTGATTTTAAATTATAATGGAACTACATATAATAATATAAATATTAATATAGTTATTTTATATAATTATTATAAATATATATTTTTTATATAGGAGGTTACAATGCGTATGAAATAATTCGATACTTGAGGTAAGGGTTTCATCTCTTAATTTTATTTGTTTGTGACATATGTCACATTAACCACATGTTTTATATTATGTGATATATATACTAAACTATGGAAATTTTTATCAAACACTTATGAAATTCAATGGATTTAAAAATCCATCTCAATTTCTATATTTCATGGTCCTTTAATCAAGAGATACCAATGTTGTAAGAGTTTCGTCATCTCAATTTACCTTCATGGAGATATGTTCTATAGTCACCAACAATTTTTTTGTGTGATCTATATTATGACCATGGATGTATTTTATTATTATTTTCATGATAATTATATGTATTTACAAATCCATTTAAGTTTCTATCATTCATGAGGTTTTTATTCAAATATTACAAATGTTATACGTTTTTTTCTATAATCTCACTTTTTATTAAGATTGTTTGGATTTAAACGTTCATTATGTGAAATTATATATTATTTCACTATTAAATCGCATTTATTTTTCTTATCATCTGCATATTTCTTGTTTTTTAGGTATTTTCTCCATTTTTCCCTTTTTGGGTCTCAAATATCCCAAAAGAATGTTTGTAATAAAAACCAACCTTATTTCTCCTTTTTGGCTGAGAATATTTATTTCCACATCCACATTCATAGAATGGTATTATAAAAGATTTTATCTCTATACAAATGTTTAATAGAGGTATTTTTTTACTAAATTTTAATTTAAATACAAAATTTTAAAATGAAATTTTTTAGAAATATTCTATACGACCCACTTATGACTTTTTACAAAAGTAAGAAAAGAAGTTTTATTAATGTTTATAGATTGACCAAATTTACCCACTATCATGAATATTATTATTTATAATTATTCATTTAAAATATTCAATGATTTTTTATAAAAATTTAATTCCCATTATTCTTGAAATTTTTAGTTTTAAATTTTTTAGAAGAAAAGGTATTTTTTCTCCTCTTATTTTTCAATTCATAATTCTAATGATTTTATAAAAGTATTTTTATTCTATATAAACATAATTTAAATATTTTTTTGATTCAATGGGGATATTATATTATTATACCATACAGTTTGTTTCTCTAGATATCATATGATGATGGTGATTTAAAGATGTCTTTATGAAACCAGTTTATCTCCGACAAGTTAATTAATGTATGCTGCAATAAAGAATGTTTTTATGAAATTATAAAATGCATATATATGGATTTCTTTATGCGATGTGTGGGATTGAAATTTTATATCCCCCAATTTAATTTTTCAATGTTTTATATCTCATGATCTGAAAGGGTACATGAGTGATTATCCCATGCCTAAGAGGGTACATGGGAGGTTTTCCCAAGACATATAGGGTGCATAGGTGATTATCCAAAGCCTCTTAGGGTAAAATATATGATTAAAAAATCCTTATAGGGTATAATTATGGTGGGATCAATCCTAATAAGGTACATGGGTGGTTATCCCAAGCATGTTATGTGATGTATTTTGTGGTGAGAATCTTTGACATATGATTTCTATGTCTATTATTATCCCACAATTTTATTCCACAAACTTATGTTTTATGATTATTATATTATCCCATGGATTATGATTGATTATTTATAACTTTACACTCTTATGACTCATGTATTTTATTATGGAAAATAATTATTCTATTACTGATGATTTATGGTCTATGACTTATTGTGTATAATTTTGTAAATTGTGATAATGTTCTCATATCTTTATTCTTATCTTATGCCCACTTATGATCACCGATAAATGTCTCTGATGTTTACCCTTACATAGAATATGATCTTAACATTTATTATGTATCCATTTACCCATGTTATAAATAAAGGTTTTAAGTAGGATATGGGTAAGAATGGCACTATGTGAAAAGCACTTTTTGTGATATGTTGAAGATCATTCATGAAATAAATAGATTATATATCTAGTCTCTAAAGATACTAAACCTAAAATTTATTAAGATTATGAGATTATTGTTAGATGATTTTTTATTAATATAATTATATGCTTTTTTTATCATGAATCAAATAACTTGTATCTAAGATAGTAAGTAAAGAATGTGTGTTTAGCACCGAACCCAAGAGTGAGGGTCTATATAATTTCAAAATAATTTAAGTTTTTATAGATTAAACTATAAGGGTGGTAAAGTTTAAGGTGATATAGCTTTGAACTAGGGTTTATTTGTAATTTAAAGTCATGGAACTCATACAATAGGTGGGTTCTATCTATAAAACAAAAGGGAATGGTAAACCCAATGTGAATTGGAAGATCAATTATTAAATAATACCTAAGATGATTGTGAATAGTTTTAGGTTATAACCCATGGATCATGGGGTGTGAGAGTTTAATGTTATATAATTTAAACTATATCCTTAGATAAAGATGTCATTTTAGTGCTAAGAGAGTAATGGGGAACTTGGTGGAGAGTCATTGGTCACAAAGATGAGGTGGGGTTATAGGTGATTTGTGAATGGTCCTAGGATATAATATTTAAGTTTCACTTTTTATACTAGGAGATCGGAATCAAGACAGTTGTTTGTTTGGGGAAACTATATATATGTATATTTTGATTATAAATAGATGTGGGTGGACTATAGGGATTACCTGGTGAGAGTAGGGGATGACTCGAAACTATAAAACACTCATTTGGAGTCTACTCACTTGAAAAAATGGGAATATGGTTTAACAATATATTCAATATTGAGATAAAGAATTTGGGATTTATTATGTATCTTTTAAAGGAGAGTCAATCCAAACATAGTTTAAGGAGAGTAGTGTAGTATATGATTAAAACCAAAAAGTAGGGAGTATCAGGAGTCCCACACAACTATAAATAAAATTTCTCGCAAATGAGGGCTAAAGAATCATGCAGTTTTAATTAATGTGATAATGATGATTTTATATAGTTTACATCACGAAATAAGAAAATTGATCATGTAGTATAACATCATGTAGTGAGGATGATGTTCTATGTAGTTTAAATTCATGAAACTAATAATAAGTGAGTTTTATTTATTAACATCATACAACTTGGATGGATGGGGATACTTGATTTTGATTATGGTGCATTTCAATCAGGATAATAAAAAAACAAAACAAAACATAGAAGCTCATAGGAGTCATGATAAATGTGATAAATTATGGATAATGAAATATTTATCATGTCACATGGGATTTAAAAACATGAAATGATGGGTTAGAATTAGGATGATTCACTGATATATAAATGGTAACTGAAGAAAATAGGTAAAATAGTTTCCAACTTGTACAAATGAATAAGGGGGTAATGCTGAGATATTTAATACTTTAATTTAACAAAGAAAAGTAAAATCATTATAAATCGTGACCTATAAGGTTTAAATTATGAGGTGGAGTGATAAATAAGAAGAGTATGACTATTATGCATGTTCAAAGAGTGAGTTCTACCATTGTATTTTAGAAAATATTGGGTGGGGGATTAAGGTCGATCACTATGAAAATTCGAAGATAAGGACCCACTATATTACTACTAAGAAGGTTTCCTCAAGTAAATGTACCCTAAATAAAATGAAATAGAATACTGGGGTGTTATTCCAACATTTTAGGGAAATTTATTAGAAAATAGAAGACTAATGATTATTCAAACTTTGGAATCCCAATATGGGAATGATAAATGAATGAATATGTTCAAGCATAGTTTAGACATTATGCGGGTTATTCTATCATGAATTAGAAATATTTATGGGGTTTACCAATTTAGATTGAGTTTCGCATGGTCTAATGTGATTTCAAGTTGACCATTAGTGCCAAAACCATGAGAGTGATAAAGAATAGAACTTGATTTTTCCTTGGGGTGACCGGTTCAGTCCATGAAGCTATATAAATTATGTTTATATAGCTCAAAACGCATGGTTATTTCTATTTTAAGGTAATGGGACTCATATTATCAGTGATAAGACTTAATTTCTTTATAACATTGAATAAATATTATTAGGTATTATAGTTATATAACTTTGACCAAAGGGTGAGATGGTCCATCTTTCTAGAGAAAAGAAAATAGATTGTGCATGTATATCCTGATGCTAGTATAGACTTACTCATGGAGAGTTGACCATAGTTTAATGTTTTAATGCTTGGGACCTGAGGTTTATGGAGTAAAAGTTATAATTTATTAGACCATGGGTGGATTAGTTAGTAAATATAGTTTCCATGAAAGTAAAAGCCCAATGTGAATTTGTGATACCAGTGTTGATATAGACAACCTCTAGGTGGACCACACATAGTTTAATTTCATGATGTTTGTACCATGAAAATTTATTGGGATATTATAAATAAAATAATGGGGTAAGGGTAATACTAACATGAATTAGGATCCCAATTCAAACATAGATAGCCTAAAATTAAATAAACATAGATTAAGGTCATGATTCTTAGACCACGTGTGGTGCCTTTTAAGGTCATGTATCTAAGACCAAGTCAATACAATTTAATTTCATATAGTAAGGATTGGGTATTATGAAGTTTTATGTCATGTAGTTTTGAATAAATGGGGATTTTGATGGATTTAAAAAGGAGATAAGTTAAAGGAAAAATATGAAAAAAATTGGAAGACCAAATGAAAATACATCCATCCTTTTAAAAATGAGTTCATTCCATTTAATTCTATAGTTTTTAGACCATGATTCATAGTTTAGGATCATGTAAACGATACCATCTCCATGGAGAGTATATCTACCGCATCATTAGGTGAAGAAAGTAACCTAGTGGTTGAACCACCCACCAAGAAGAGATAGTGGCTATAAAAATTTTTTTGGGCCCAACATAGGAGATGAAGAAGCCACTATATATTCCATGAAGGGAAATCAAGGAGCATATTATTATAAGGAGTGAAACAAATATGAAGATTAGGGTCACAAATAGATAAAGTGGTGAAATAGAATGAATATTCAAGTGATATATAGTAGAGAAAAACCTAATATGAATTATTTTTCTGATTCTTTCAACTAGGGTGCGTCTGCCTCATCATGTGTTAATTTGCATTCACTGACAGACTTCATTGTACCCGAAATTCCCTCTTTCCAAAGTCTGGTGGAATTCATCACTTCTTCAGAAATGTCTGGTCCTTGATCAAAATGAGATGACGGGATATAAGTTCCTCCTTCCATGGATTCCACCTTAGAATTTATCGCATAGTATGAGTCACCCTCATAGATTAAGATGTTATTTGTGAACCTCATTCTCGATGCCTTCTCTTTGTGGACACCAGTTAATTGTGTTGATTTTTTATGGACATTCAAAGGGTTTTAGTTAGGTCAGAAACCTTTGGTCAGGAGAGTATTCATGTTGGGCATCAGTGGAATGACTGGATGCTAGAACATTTGAGCACCTGTATTCTTCCTCAGAGGAGGGATTCTCAAGGGAATATAACATGATGCATCCCACATCATTCATGGGGTATCTTATGACTAATAATGTCTTCTAATGTTTTCCTCAGGCATAATATGTTTAACACAAGGTGGGTCATGAGTTTAACATCCTATGGGGATGGATCAGACTGATCATAATGTGTCATTATAACAAATTAGAGAGTTACATCCCAAGGAGGGAGCACCTGGAAGGTTCACCAGAAGGATGGATAAGAATTTTCCATGAGAGAGAACCCAAATGGTGTGTCTCATAAAGAGACGTGTTTTCACCATGAAGGGGTACATTCCTAGGATGGAGGCATCAAGTTTTACCATTGGTTGAGTAGGAATTCCTCTCATGACAAACGCGGTTTATGTGTACCATAAAAAGAAAGATTTCACACTGTGAAGGATGATATGGAAACCACTGAGGGTGGATCAGGGAGGTGGACCCCAATGAGGGGGACTCTACAGTTTACCATTAGCTAATATTTAACCTTGGGGAGGATTCCTACATACCTTATATAGAACATAGGGATCAAAACCCACATATTTCTAGGGGTGGTTTGGGCATTACACATGGCCAAATTCCTGTCGCAAGAGGATTTCTCTTGGTTGGATGAATATGGATTTTGTGGGGGCTTACACATGGTAAGATTCCTAGGTGCTATTAGGAGAAGAGATGACGTGGATGGCATGATCTCACCAAGATGTGGTTGCCTGGGTAAGAATTAGGATGGATATGGAGGATGTGTTGATGGAATGGATAGAGTGTGGAGGGTGATGGGATTCAACTTCAAGGAGGCTTCCTTTATACCCTATTTAGGATACATGGATCTAATTCCATGTAGTTTCAGAGGGGATGATGAGACACCTAAAGAAGTGGCTCATGGGAACAGAGTAAATTGATAGGGACCTAAAGGAAGTGTAACTTTGGGGTTGGGGAATGATCCTCCTGAGACATAGTGACTTAAGGGAAAGACAAGTATGGGAATGGATGGTGGGCCTGAACCTTAGGGAGTCTTCCAACATTCCCTGATTTGAAGATAGGGATCGAAGTCCACATAGTTCAGTATAGAATCGGGGAATACACATGGCTAGTTTCCCAAATATATAGAGGTGGATTAAGTGATATCACTAAGATAAGGGTGAGGTGATGGATGAACTAATGGAGGATAGACCAGGACACATCAGGGAGGTGGATTTGAGGGATGTGTACCATAAAGGGAAGATGTAACATCATGAGGGAACATCTCTAGGAGGGAGCATCAGAGTTTACCATTGATTGGGATTGAATATCATGGAGGCTTCCTACACACCCTGTTTAGAAAAAAACGGATCAAAACCCATGTAGTTCAGTAGAAGGGATAGTGATTATGAACTAAGGTGATCTATATGGATAAGTTTCAGGGTCACTACTAATCTCTAAGCCCATGTGAGTCATTCTCGGTGTGGTAAAAAATAGGTAGAAATAGACTTGATGATCATGGCATGAAAGGTGTGGCCACAAGAGGTGATATGGGGGAATACACACTAAGGAAACCCATGGGGATGGATATTGGGGATTACTCCAGGAGGGATTTTTGAAGAGGATCCCATTCTATGTGAGGAGGATATCATTTCCTTCCTCGAGGGAGAGGAATTTCTCACTCCTATGGAGATGAGTGGGAGTGAAGAATTCCTGATATGCGACACCCCATATGAATTTCATGGGGAGAGACTATAGTTTAACATCATGTGCTGAGAATGATGGGGCTTGGATGTTTAACATCCTACAACTCAGATGAGGAGGACTCAATCCTCACCCCTTGTACTTAAATAACTAATACCCACCCACACTTGGGGAAGGGAAGGTATCAGTAATGCCTAATGGGAGTAGGGTAGAAGAGTGGTAACTCATGGGGTCCATGTTAGCTTAGATATTCCAAAAAGCAAAATCCATTACCATACCTTGGACAAAAATCAAGAGTAATGAAAAAAACAAGAGGGACTACATGAGGGACCAAAAAAATCACTTTGTACCATCTTAGAGGGCTGAACTGAAGAGGTGATCTCAAGACATGGGAGGTGTGCGCTAGAGGTTCTTAAAAATGGTGATTTAGAGTAAAGGCCACCCATGGAGTCTTAAGGATGGGGTGCACATAATATTGGATACTTTCACACAAAAGGAAGTTGGTTGAGTGAAAGATGGATTTACAGAAGGGTATGTGGTGCATTAAACAAGGTTATTTTGCATGTACCTTCCTTGGGATAAAAAAGAACTCGGTTAGGGTCCATCCCTTGTGGGACCACATGAAGGGGGACCCATGGGAGACCTATCAAGTAATATCATATACATTGAGTCCTTGGAATGTGAATGGTCATGGAATGGGGTAGTATTGTGGGAAAAAGAGTGATGGTTCGAATTCTGGATCATTTCCACAAAATGGTGGGATTCCATTATATTTATAGGCCAAATTCTCGATGGGGGCGTGGGAAACAGTGGTGCAGAAGGTGGTCTTTGACATCGCATTAGGTGTGTTAGACAATTACGCGATGGTAACTTTTACACGCTAGCCTATACACTTCCATTCGTCTTCCTTCATGATTTTAAAATGATCGGGTGGAAGATATCTGTTGATGTCGTTTTGGGAATGTATGGACCTTGAGTGTGGATTTATGGCTTGCAAGAAGGTGTCCAAACTTACGCACATCTCCCATGGCCTTATCAGAATGATCTGTTAAGTCAAATGGTGTGTTTAATTTTCTCAGAGATGCTCATTTTTATCCTTAAGTGGAATTCAAAACCAAACAATTCCCCCTTATAATATGAGTTGAAAGGGAACTAGAAGGTCTGCTTCCAAAGGAAATTCCCAAAAGAACATTGAGTTTGGGAAGATGCAAGTAAAATAAGACTGCTGGTGTATAAGGTTCCTTGTGCATGTACAAAGAATCTGGTCCACTCCGATATATATATATATATATATATATATATGTGGGGGAGAATATTCATAGTAATTTTACTTTCTGTATGTTAACCAACTTTTATCTCATGCATGTAAGTTCCTGATTCTTATGTGGAAAACCTTAATTCAGTCAGTCCTTTTCACAAAACTGTTGAATATTACACGCTTTGGACTTGGATGGGGTTTTCTACTTCCTATTTCCGGTCTTATGAACTGGTACTAATTTTTTAGGATAACATTAAATCTTTCGCTTGACAACATTGTTGTTTTTAGGAGTCTCTTAACATGGCTGAACAACAAACTTCCATTGGGAGGAAAGCTTCCATTTCCATACGAAGGTTATATATGATTAGGAATCCCCAAATACTTTAGGCTAGAAGGGAGTTTTCAAATAATCAGACACTCTTCGGCATGATAAAACAGTATCAAAAGGATTATGTCTTAAGAGAGAGTCTCCCTCTATGGAATTTCGGTATACTAGACAAAGTAGACATCTCAAGCTTTGAGACTGACTCACCATGGTGGTGGGTCACACGTGAAGATAGCCTCCAATGGTACAAAATCACTAATCATGGACATACTTTGAGGGATATTTAAGATATGAATATCCATATATTACATCTGAAGACTAGGATAATCATAGGTAATGAACCGGTGGCTGAAAAAATCCCTGCCCACTATGAAAGAACCATCCAAAGTAGCATAATATAATAAAGTGTGGGATCGAAGTAAGATAGGGACCAAATATCTTAGGGTAACTTCACTAATGAATGGTCATGGGAATACTGGGTGTTCCAAACAAGTATAGGGTTTGTAGAAGAGCTACAAAACATTTGGCCTTTTGAAGCCGTATAGATGTTGCAATTTCAGTTCTACCACCAACAGGAACAGGTGTCGGAGCTGTTCAGCTAATGGTCCCCTAACGTAAACACTTTCCACCTACACTATTAAGAGGCTGGTATCATCCTATGGGACATCCATTTCATTGGGATAATTCTTCTAGAGGGATTTCAATACGATGAGTTCCTACTGACAGATAATATCTAGGAGAATAGAGACAAACCCCCATCCTGACATGACATCTTCTGGATGCGGTGAAAGAGAATATTGGGATCAAATAAGTCCTAATGGACACACCGTAATCACTGTGGTTCAACCTATTTTTGAAGAGGGATAAGATGATGAATATTCTAGGTCTAGGGAGGGAGTGTTCGATTCCATTGCAATGGGGTAAGGCTGGGTCATACTATGTGATCCTGGAAGCAGTTGAACACTAGGTATGGGGATTTTGTTTGAATTCGAGCTGGGATTTGTAGGTGAGATATGAATCTTTCTTTTCTACCTTCCTAAGTGGGTGGATACTTTCAAAGAGATACACAAGGATGGGTTTTCTTTTAGGGATGCTGTTAATAGTTGGGATCATGGAAGGCCTTAACAAGGTCAATCTGGGAGTGCCTGTATTAGGGAGGATTTACTGTATTCTAGGAAAAATATCAAGTGGAGGCATGTCCAGGATAATATACAGACCATTCCATATCTTCCATGGATGTATCACAACTCATTTTGTTGGATATGAATTCCCAAATTTCGTCCATCCTCTAGGAAACAACCTATGACCATATTTGTTGAACATTGTTGGGGTCCGTCCACTGACTCTCAATGGGGAAGGGGTTAAGAACTAGGTCAGAAATCATAAAAATTTCAATTTACATCCATTCCAAACTATGTTCATCCATATAGTGGATAAACTACAATTCCATTGGAGAAAATGGAATATCTACCGTGCATTAGGGGTGGTGTGCTAGTAGCCTGAATCGATGGCAAGCTCTTTTGGGGACCATAAATTCCATTCCATTTTTCCAGACAGTTTGAGTGCTTTCATAAATTTATGAAGAAGATTTATATAGAAGTACATGAAGAGAAACACCCATGTATCCTTCATCAGTTTTGGTGCATATTTATGACTATATTTTTTGGTGAAGTAATCACACTACCCCCATTGATGTTTATTCTAACCTATTAATGAGATATGCTAAAAATTGGGTGGAATCATAGTCGGAAACAATTATACCAAAACATATTATATATATCAACGCGTTAAGTATAGAGCCTGGGTGGTGAGGAAGTAGGTGAGATGGGGCAACTTGAGTTAGAACTTTAATGGCGGGAACATCCAAGATGTGGCCGCACCCCCATATTCAGAGGAGATTTGGTCCTGCAGGTGGGCTTGTGGGATAGTCAGAGAATCCCCTAGAAAAAATTTAGATACTTGATTCAACATAATCTTGATGTGGTATTCCCCATTCTTTTCTCAACATGGATAACACTACGGAAGTCAATAAAGCCATAAGAATTATGGAAAAAACTGACACATGATGGGGTTCAGCTGCTAGGAATTATACTTATCTAGGTCATAGACCGGATGGAATTCCAATGATGGTATGTGTATCTAATTACCATAAACATATATGCATGCTAGTGGTGTAAATGTGAAGCACCACATCTCCTGGTGAAAGTGGTGTTCAACCAATGTCATGACCCGGGAGAACTACCACCCGAAGATGATAGCAATGATGAAGATGGGGAAGATGTAGAATAAGAAGAAATAGAGGCCAAGGAAGAAGAGGAAGAAGAAGTAGAGGAAGAGGTTGAGGGAGAGGATCTTGAATGTGGGGTGTCCCACGGGATTGAGGCTCATCGAGGGATTCTGCAGGAGAGCGGAAAGATTGTAGGCTTCGATGATGAACTTTCTAATTATCTGTCAGTAAGTCGTACTTACATCTTACTGGTTCCTTTTCCTTTGAAACTCAAATTAATTAATCAAGAATATTCCATTAAATGAGGACGTCAGTGATGATTCAGAATCCCCCACTACAAGGGATGATAACATTCCAATGGATGTAGTGGTATGTGCTCATGAGCCCACACTCAGGGCTGAGCAAGGAAATGAGTTGGTTGCGGCTGAGGTAGTTAGTGGTGGGAAAGCTAAAGGGTTCAAGGTGATGACCTTAGAATCCCATACTATTCCTATCATTCCTAGGGATCCAATGCTGATCATCAAATTAATAAGGGCTAAAGGGTCTCCAGTGGTGGAAGTCCCTACAATGACTCAGACACTTGATCCAGCTGCACTTAGCTCTCATTGTTTTCTACCATCATAGATTCATACCATCACTTGAGGATCTAGTTGACTGAGGATCCTACTCCATGTAGTGATCGTCAGACTACAAGGCTAGAAAACCGACATGTCTGGTATATCTATAAGAGATCTCCTGATGAATGCACCTGTCCCTATGAAACCGTTCACTCAAGTTGACCTGGACTTGGCACCCGGTGAGCAAGATGTTGTGGATACAGGAGGTAGAACTACCAGGGAGGAGCCAAAAGTTGGTTTAAGTGAAGTCCCTATGGATGAAATGAGCGATGAGGGTCACCCACATGTCATAGATCCCAGTCCCTCAGAGATAATGTTGAAGGAAGATCCTACTATTTAACTTATAGCCATCTTTCTAGAGTATGAGCCAACATATCCTGAAGACTTGGATGATTCTACTCCAAACATATCTAAAAAGAGTTGCATGACTTGGCATAGGGTATGGAAGTTCATCAAGAATTTCCTTGATTCCCCATAGGAACAATGGATAAGCCGAATGGGGTCACTCTGCTCCTAGATGCGCTCTCTCTATACTGGAGGGGTGGATGCTCGCAATCTTCATGTGATGATATGCGATTACCTCACTGAGAAGATGTGGGAAAACATTCAGCACTTAGACACCACCCAAGGCCTGAATAAATCTGATATCATCTGGAATCTCCAGGATCCCAAACAAGAGATAAAATTCCTAGAAGTATAGGTGAATAAGAATTCCGTCATTATCACCAATCAATCAGAACTCATTTCCCAATTACAGTTTCAGCTGGAGGTGTCCCAAGATCATCTAAATAGGTGAACCATCAAGTGGATAACCTCTAATCTTAGTTAAAATGGATATAGATCTAGGGTGATGGGATCTGTAAATAGGTTGTTGATGACGATAGAGAACTCAGGAAGTGGAAAAAAAATCTAGACGCCACACTCTAGAAAGTTACAGTGTTGAAGCATTCCATTGAAGGGGTAACTAGTGAACAACTCTTAAGCTCAAATGGGTCATGCCTGATGCGAGAAACAGGGGAAAAACACATAATCATTCATTTTGTATGAGAGTGTCAGATAATCATAGAATAATTTGGGTCTGATGTCATTGATTGAACACCTAGAGAATTCGGGTTGAGAGAGGCAGTGACTAGAGAATATAGATATTAGGAAATCCAATCCACTTTTCCCAATTTTTGCTACTGCATGAGCGGGATAAGACAAGGGGTGTTGAAATCAATCTGAACAAAGGGGGAATAGTAAGTGTGAATCACGATGCAAAAAATTCAGAACATAGGGAGGATGTAGTCACGATATAGGGTGACTTATAAACATATTAGAAATACAACATCATTATTTCTTAGCCTAGAATGGGGAAAAAATCAATGGTCTACCACTAACCATGTATGAAACATGGGACCTATCTTGAATTGATGTTTGATGTATCCCAAAACATTGGCTCAGGATGGTAGGTGAGCTAAACTGGAATGGGAACAGGCTGTAAGGGGGTCCCTTAAGATGTAAAATAGGATGAGGATTTAAATAAAGGGGACACTCAAATCATGGGATGGAGTGATGGAATGTTCTAAAGGATTCTAACACTCTTGTAGTTATTCCACTATGACTAAAGCACATTGGTGTAATCACATTGGGATGAAAAAAGACCAAACCAATATTTTAGGGAGTACCTCTTTTATGATGGCCTATGATGTAGTTTTATGTCATTAAAAATAAGGGGAATTCATGGCATAGTTTAACGTCATCTTATCAGAACACATCTCACAGTTTATCATCACATGTATGGGATGTTGCATATAGTTTAAGGTCATACTGGTTGGACCTTGGAAAATAGTTAAGAGTTATGTTGCATGGAATATAAAAGTGTCCTTCCCAAGAATATTAATGTGGCTTGGAGAAAATAAACACAATGTGAATGAGTTTCAAAGAGACCTAGAAACGTTTTAGGGAACAGACGGGGAGGAAGCACATGTGATAAGGAAAGGGGTGAAATCATAGTAAATCTCATAGTTTAAGGTTATAATGTGTGGACCATAATCGAGGCCAAAAGGCCCAAAAAGGATAATGAATCTTTAGTTGGGCTTGAGAAAAAATGCTTGGGCATCACTATATATCCCATAAAGATGGGATTCAAGATGTACATAGTTTTTGAAACACAACATAATAGGAGACCAACACTGCTGGGAACCATCCTCTCGGGAAATGAGACAGAAACATCCCACACTTATCATTGGGAATCATGAACTTTATTATGGTATGGCTGCAGTTTATCACCATGCATTGAGGTTGATGTGTTATTAGATTATGATTATTGAGTTCAGACTATAGAGGAATCTCAAAGGGGTATATATTTTTGCGACATCCTAATAGACCAAACGTGAATGAGGACTAGAGAGGTCCACGCCATGAAACATATCCCAAAAGAGTCTTGCACATAGTTTAAAGTCATGGTTCATAGACTTTGGTGTCTAGTTTATAGTCATAGAGATCAGACCATGGAAAATGTCCTCCAAGAGGAATGTGCATAATGTGGTGTAATAACAAAACCAATGCGAGTTAGGACTAGGAGGACTACATGAACCACAAATTAATTACTAAGGAAACTTGTATAAAGTTTAAAGTTGTGTAGCATGGACTATGGTCGAGGCCAAGGGACCAAAGGTTTTAAGAAATTTTTGGCTGGTCCCTGAAGATGAAATGTATCGATGTTCTACATATCCCATACAGATGGGAATAAAGCCATGCATAGTTCTGTAAAGAGAAATTAGCCCGTGCAGTTCTGACCCATACACATAGAGAGAGGTCACTAGATATTTCTATTTTGTGATTTTTTTGTTAAATTTTTTATGAGTGGTTATACTAGGATGAAAAGTCCAGGTGTTTCTATAAGAATCAATCCATATGTAGGTATTGATAGGTGGCATGGTATATGACCAATGCCAAGAGTGATGTCCTCTCAAGAGATAACATCACAATGCTATGCCATTTTTTGTTTTGTGGCCATGATGATGTGCTGTAGTTTAAGGTTGTAAGACATGACCACCCCATGCATTTTAACGTCATGTGGTAAAGACACTGGAGGATGTGTTTTAAAATGTATGTGCATGGAATGGCTACTAGAAACCTGAATTGAATGAGTTTTAAAGAGGCTCACACCACACCACACACTCCTAAGAAACCATGAAGAGGATCTTGGTTTAAGGTCATAGAGTTTGGACCATTGGGATCCTAGATTAAGGTCACAGAGTTTGGACCACAGGGTTCCTTATTTATGTTTATAGAGTTTAGACCGTAAGGTTTCAATGATTTTCAATGTGGGTAAAACCCCTACCAAGAATCTTATTCTCATGTGATCCATTCATGGTATGGGAAACAAGGAGTGATGTTTGGATTTCCCTATCACATGTAGAAGTGTAAAACATGTGATATTCTAACTTGACATGCACATATTCCCCAAGGGGAGACATCAGAGGTGTTAGAGTTCCACTATAACATAGAGAAGTGGTAAGGGTGTAAATTGAAACTTCTGAGGTCCGGATTAGTGAAAGGGAGACTAATGAGTAGGATTACTATTGACCATGTTTTCAACACATGACCCACTACTTCACCAGTCAAGGATGGGGAATGAAAACATATAATTGGATATTAACCAGATTCAAAATGTAGGATTCAATGTTTGTTGCTGAAAATCCATTAGTGAGTTTCCTAGGATGGGAGGTGAGCTGAAACAGCATGGGACCATCACCATTAGGGGGGCCCCTCTGGCTGTCAAAGATGGTGCAAATTTGAACCCAGAAAGACTCAATATGTGGAGATGGGTCGAGACGATATTTGCATGGAACTCGAATCTTTTGGTCTCATGCCATAAATAATTAGGCCATGTCATTGGTAGGACCCAATTGAACCCAAGATAAAAGACCCTGGTATTGAAAATAGTTTAATGTCATATTTATTGGACCCTTTTAGTTTAAAGGTCATAGAGTTTGGACCATAGGTGCCCAATTTAACATCGTGTGCATGGGATGTATCCATGCAGTTTAGCATTCCACAATAAGGACAAATCACTATATAGTTTAGAGTGATATAGCTTGGACTATAGTGTTATTAGTTTAGGGTCATATAATTCAAACTGATGGAGAGCGGGTATCTCTGGTAGACATATATGGTGTAGAGGAATGACAAATATGCTGTGAGTGGGTCAAAGAGACCCAATTCCTCATAACAAAATCTCAAAAAAAGAATGATAAGGCTCTTATTTTATGGTCATAGAGTTTGGACCATAGGGTTACATAGCTTCTCTATGTGGGTATAAAACCTATCAAGACTCCTAAGACCACATAAACCATGATCATTGTGATAAATGAAGAGTGATGTCTATATTTCCCTATTTCATGGGAGTACACAACAATGTAAAAAGAATTTCAGGTGAGAAGGTCCCAAACATACTAAAATTCGCACCCAACATGCGCGAATGCATAGGGGGACAACACTAGGGGTGTCGGGGATCCTCCAGGACATAAGGAGGTGGAAAGTGTGAATCACCATCCCCAATATACTGGAACAAAATGAGGTGGCGTGACAATGAAGGATAACTACTAAATTTATTCAAAACAAAACTTCCATATCATGTTACTAGGGATGGGGAAAGAAAAATTAGGGTTAACCAATGACCATGTTCAAAACATGGAGAATATCTCAAAATATCATCCAAATTTTTCTGGGGTGTTGGCCAAAAATTGGTAGGTGAGATGATGTGGCATATCCAGGCTATTATAGGGTCCCTTCAGACATAAAATAAGACGAGGATCTTGATAAAGGTACACATGAAGCATGGAAATTGATTGGGAGAATGTCCATGAGGAATCCAGCACCACATTTCTCATACCACTACACATTCATACATTTCGGTCTAAAATATTCATAGGTGGGATCAGATCTACCTTCAAGGATTGAGTTCTTGAGGGGGGTATTTTTGATAGTTTAAAGGCCATGTTTCTCAGACTAGAAGATCTTAGTTTAATGTTATAGAGTGTAAACTATAGGTTCCTAGTTTAATTTTGTGTACCTAGAATGAATCTGGGTAGTTTAATGTCATGCGGTAAGGCTGAAGATGTCATGCAGTTGTCATTGTTTGAATAAAAGATATGCATCCCAAAAGATAAGTATAGGGTGGAAAAAATAACTTTATTTGAATGATGATAAAAGTGTCCAAAACTAAAGCACACACTCTCAAAGGGAAACTCAGGTCAAAGGGCCAAAAAGGTGAATGTGATTTTTTGGATGGGTCTGGGGATAAAATTTCCAGACATCACAACATATCCCATAAGGATGGGAATAAAGACACATGTAGTTCTAGAGATCCATGTAGTTTAATGTCATGCGGTAAGGATAAAGATGGGAGGGGTTATTTTGAAGGAACATTCAGGGTATGACTACTATAACCCAATGTGATTGAGAACCAAAGAGATCCAAACCACACTATACACTTCGAGGTAGAAAACCCAGACCATGAGGCTAAAAATGTTTATGATTCTATGGATGGTCCTTAGGACAATATTTCTGGGCATTTCTATGTATTCCATAAGGCTGGGAATCAAGACATGAGTAGTTAATTAAGATGTCATGGAAGATGGTTCATGCCAAAAGGGGGGGGGGGGGTGATATTATCTCAACAATAATACTATTATTTTTAATTAGTTTATTTCCATGTGACCAGGACACTAAATATACAAGTTTAATTTCATAGAGTTCAGACCAATTAAAGAGGGGATGTGTAGTGCACCACTATGAAGCAACCCAATGTGAATGAGTGGAAAGGAGGCCTGAAATCCACACCTTATACTCCTAAATGATACTCAGGCCAAGGGGACGAAGGGTTGAGTTTTTAATTATATGGATGGGTCAGAGGAAAAAATGTATAGGCATTGCTACGTATCCCATAAGGATGATAATCAATTCATACATAGTTCTTCAAGATGACATGGAAGATGATTGGTGCCAAAGGGAAATGACTTCTCACGTGAATACATTATAGTGCCGTGTAGATTACTATCATACATACAAGACCAAAAATACATAGATTAGTGTTATCAGGTAAGGAATAAAGATTTTATGAAGTTTATCATCGTGCCAAAAGAATGATGTAAGTCTTAGATTAATGTTATAGAGCTTGGACAAAAGGATGAGGCTTCTGAAGCGAAAATATACATCATAGTGGCATGAAGAAACCCGAAGTGAACGAAGACCAAGGAGATCAAAACCATACCACACATTACTAAGAAGAACTCACACACATTTTAATGTCATGGGGATGAGGAAAAAGGCTTGAGATCGTTTGTGGCTAGGCCTAGGGAAAAAATGTCTGGGTGTCGCTACATATCCTATAAGGATGGTAATACAGATATACGTAGTTCTAAAATTCAGTGCAATTTAACTTCATGTGGTAAGGGCATGGGACATAGTTTAATGTCATATAGAACAAAAATGTCTAGCATCATGCAGGATAAGTGGAACTTTCCTTTTAAAGTCATGTAAAAGGTACCATCAATGGTTTGAAGTTTAACATCCTTCAGCTATGACCCCACAATTTAACATCATGCAGGACGCTACTACATAATGTTTATGGTCGTGTTTCATAGAACATGTGGTAGTTTAATGTCATTTAGGATGATAGAGATCTTAGTTTAAGGTTATAGAGATTTGACCAATGGGGGAATTGTGCAGTTTATCATCATGCGACTAGGATGTTGATATGTTGTGCATTTTAACATCATGCGACGAGGAAAAAAAATAGAATTTTAACATCACGTGGGATGGGTCAACATAGTTTAACATCATATTTCATGGAAGAAATGGAGGGAGTTCTTTTGGAGGGATGTGTATGGTGCACTCACTATAACCCAACACGAATAAATACATGAAAGGTCTCCATTCCATACCATTCATTCCCAAGGGAAAATTTTATGCAATTTAAATTCACGATTCTTAGACTCATGTGCCTCATTTAATGTATTGTATCTGGGATGTGAAATAATAGTTTGAGGTTATAGTGTTTGGACCCTGCGATAGTTTAACTTCATGCAGGATGATAGAAACACTCATGCGATGTACTTCTTGAGGAACTTGGCATTGGTGGGGTGGAGTTATTTGCTCGCCACCTATAGTGACCAAAGAGTATGCACCATTGAGATAAACCTTATGAATGATTTAGGGTCCCTCCCATTCAGGTTCCAACTTTGTAAATTTCTTAGCTGGTATCCTTGGAGTCATTAGATCCAATACCATATCACCTTGGAGGAAAGTGTAGAGATGAAATCTCTTGTTAAAAGCTCTGGATATCTTGTTTTGGTGCCTCTCTAGATTATGCAATGATTAGAGTATGTTCTCATTGAGATCTTCCAGATTGGATAGATGGACTTCTAGTAATCTGTCTCATAATCCTAGAAAACTATATGGATCAATGGAAAATTAATCTTAATGGGGAGGAATTCCTCTTTTCAGTATTCTATAGAACACAGAGTCACCTGGGTGGAATTATGAGTTGTCATCCGATAATCCTATAGAGAATTAGAGAGATTTTCTGAAAAAAGTAACTTATTATGGCCCACTATCTTCTAAAAAATGTTGTATAGGTTCTTATTTAACCCTCAATATTTCCATTTTTTTGTTCATGGAAGTGAGAAGTGTGGATGTACCGGATGTTGTACTTGGTGTACAACTTATTCAACTCAGCTACCCAGTAGTTGGTATCATTATTTATGAGAATATCATGGGGGGATTCAAATTGATATATTATGTTAGATCTCAAAAATTCAATAATTTAGTGGACCTTGACTTCCTTGAGAGGATTAGATTCTTCCCACTAGAAAAAGAAATTCGTTGCAGTCTGAATGAACCTAAACTGGTGATTTGTTACTGGAGGGTATGGTCCCACAACATTGCGTTCACAGACCGAAAAGGGACAAGATTACTTTGTATTATGGAGGATATTTGGTGGACGATGCACAAAGTTTACATGGATCTGAAAGGTGTGACACCCTTTGGACAACTTGATACAATCATAGACCATTGTGGGTCTAAAGTAGCCCAAACTTCGAACATAGTGGGGGAGATTTATCCCTGCCTGATGAGCATCGCAAGAACCGACATGGACCTCTTGCATAAAATGGGTAATCTAATATCCCTAAAGGTAGTATAGAATAATTCTATAAAATCCTTGTTTTTCGAGAGTTTTCTCTAGGATTGGAATGCTCTGGAAAGTAAACTGAACTACATAATGGTGGATTTGTACATGTTCAGCTCTGTCTAATGGGATATTTCCATAACGGAGATACTTTATGGAAGAATAAATCCAAACAAAGGTTAAATAAACTTTTGGGGGGATTCTAGAGGTCCATTTGTGCAAGTAATGATGGTAAGGTGGTTTACCTGCTAGTTTTCATCACAGTCTGAACTAGAAATGGTGATGAATCTTTGATGTGCCACATTAATGAAAAAATATTCCTAGTCAAGCTCTATGTTAGAAGAGGCTAGAATGGACAGGGCATTAGTGAGACCATTCCATGACTAGGGAACATGAGTCACATATAGCTGAGAAGGGATCTGGCCCATCAAATGGTGAGCATGCTTAAGAAAGGGCCTGTGATCGAGCTTCCTGATGATGTAGTCCCCATTAATCTGCTTGATGACTATATCAATGTCCCCCATCACATGTTGGTGGGGAACATCAATCTTGAGAGCCAAATCAAGATCAGCGATGAGATCCTAATACTCTTCCTCATTGTTGGCACAACCCTCTGGTATCAAGAGTGGATAAGGAAGGACAACCTATGTATGAGTGAAGATGACAATCTCTAGGCCTACTCTATTGAGCCTGGGATCATTAAGCCTTCTACCGGTGGGAGTTCGAGAGGCACCATCAAAGTGAATCTTCCAAAATTGAATAGATAAATCCACTGAGAGGACTACCTCATCTATAAAATTGATATTGAGAGAACTCTCTATGATTTTCAGATGAGTAGCCAAGAAATCTACCAATACTTGGCCCTTTATAGCCTTCTATGGAATTAATCTAATGACGGAATTCAGAAGAATCACCACCTAGAGTGCTAACCGATCTATCAAAATGGGGCATTTTAGAATGTAATTTATAGAATCCAAATTGGAAACCAGTGGTATCTCATGATGCTGTAGGTAGTGTCAATACTTCTACACTACGAAAACCAGTTTCAGGCAGCTCTTCTCGATAGGATAATATCTTGACTCTATGTCAAGGAGCATGCGACTGGGATGGTAAAAATTATTCTATACCCCATTTTTACTCTTTTAGTTGAGAAAGGCACATAAGGATAAATCTAGGGAGCTCACATAAAATACCAAAGACATTCTAGAGACAAGTGGAATCGGAACCAAAGACTGTAGAAGATACTTATTGATCTCATTAAAAGTGGTTTGGCACTCTTTATCCCACTGGTAGATGACACCTTAAACCTACCGACCATATTTTTGATGAGTTAGTGTATATAGGTTAAGTGGAAATGAAATCCTCAGATATATTAGAGGTTTCTTAGAGGGAGAATCTAGCTAATAGCCTTGATATTCTTTGGTTCGATCTCAATGCGTTGATATCTAAAAACAAAACCAAGGAACATTCCAGAGGTCACCCTGAAAACACATTTCAAGGGGTTCATCTTCAACTTCCGAGAGAGAATAAATTCGAAAACATTCTCAATATCTCGTATATGGTCATAGTCATAATTCAGGTGGGATTTGACAAAAAAATAATCTATATATAATTCCATTAGTGTCCCAAGGATCAGTTTGAAGATGGTGTGCATGGAATGTTCATTGGTGGCTCCTGAATTCCTCAGACCAAAAGGTATTACCTAATAATAGAATTTACCTTGAAGCACTATCAGGGTAGTATATTACTCATCTTTTAGATCCATTCAGATATGATTATACCTATAATACTCATCCATGAATGATAGATCATGAAATCCATTGGTTGCATCGATCAATAGTTCTGTCACCGAAAATGGAAAATAATCCTTCAGGAAGTGGTAACTGAGATCCTAGAAGTTGAGGCAGACTTTGATCTGTCTGTTAATATTCTGAATGGGGATGATGATAGAAAAATATCTGGGGTACTAAAATTCCTTGAAGAATTATTATTTTATAAGATTATCAACTTCATCCTCGACTATGACACCATGAGATCGGTGCATCTTAATGGGAGTATTATTGAACTTGGGATGACTTATCGAGAGACCAAGATGATGGATGAAGACTTGAGGGTCTAACCCTAGAATATTTTCATAACTAAAGGAAAAAAATCACATTTTTGCTTCATGAAATCCACGTACATATTCTGTTCCTCTATAGGCATGGCTACACTGATCAGCATTGTCGATATATCTATCTCAGTACTAAGATTCACCTCTACCAACTCATTGATAGTGGCAGAGACGCCTTCTTTAAATTCTGGAGGAGAATCTTTCAAATCCTCTTCATCATCCGAGATAGAGGAATAAAGGTAGTAGAAAATTCATACAAGTTAGTTGAAATAGGAAGAATGCACGTACTGGATTGAATGTCGGTAGAATCTTTATCAAGAGACTCATGTACTATTGAAACCATGGAAACATAAGTTGTTTACCCAATTCCATCAGGCCTTCGATCGAGGGGTCCACAC
Organism: Viscum album; assembly: GCA_963277665.1. NCBI lineage: Eukaryota > Viridiplantae > Streptophyta > Magnoliopsida > Santalales > Viscaceae > Viscum > Viscum album. The sequence continues at coordinate 1,727,457,979 of OY728123.1, forward strand.
TTGATGATGTCAAATCAATGGTGACATTTTAGTCTGTATTGACTCAACCTGGATCGGCGGAACATGTAGGTATGATATACTACTATAGACATGGGGCGAACATCCCGATACCTCATAGGGGTAAGAGGATCTGATATTACTCTATCCTATCATGTGTAGGTGTACGAGGTACTCTTCCACTGTTTTTTATACCTAGGTACATGTCTTCCCCTCATCTTGAAAATTAAAAATCAATGTCCCAAGTATGGGGGTGGGGCTCTAACCAGTGAATCAGAAGGATGTAGGCATCATCCAAGTATGTCCACATGCCGACCACGATGATAGTGTGCTCAAAATCATTGGTCTGAGCATTCTTGGCCTTTCTCAAGTATTAATCCAGATCTATATAGCGATTTTCACAAAAAGAAAAAGAAGATACATTTCCTTGGAGCACGCTTACTCGATTATTGAGGGGGGTACTTAAGGAATTGGTGATATAAGGAGGAGACTAATGCATGAAGATATAGCCGTGGTCTATCCCTCAGTGCATTATAGGTGGTATCCTTTGAGAGAACCATAAATTAAGTTATTACAATTAGGTCACCAAATTGGTTCTTTAGGAATATTTTTCTAGACATCATTTTCTCTTTCAAGTCATAACCTTGAATCTTCATGTCATAAGGACTCAAATATGCTTCAGTCAATCCTAGATTATGGCGGGTTTGGGTTGTAATGATATTGATCCTAGAACTTGTGTCAATGAGACAATGATGTAATTCCATGCCATTTAACTAATATATGATGTACAACAGATAGATGTTCCCATGCTCAAGTATAGTCTTATATTCTCTATTGAAATAGATGATGACCTGGCATTTAGACCGCTCAACTTACTCTGTATAGAATGTCTCAGCTACCCCAACCTCTATCTCAAACTTGATAGAGGCTTCTCAAGAATTCTGCATGGGTTTCTTTTATATATTATATGATGAGGAGGACCACAAGAATTTATAGCTTTTTAAGAATTCTGGAAAGATTCGTAAAAACATAATACTTTTGTGCTAGGTGAACATTTCTTCTAGAAGAAGGTTTCTCTTTGGTAGGAGGTATAACATGCATTACTGGCTGAATTGATGATTCTGGAAGGTGATGGGGATATCTTGTTTCTCACTTGCTGAAACCTATAGAAATACCACTGGAAAACAATTGGATGGATGAGGCATAGCCAAAATAGAATGTAGCTAATCATGATGTCGTTGTGGAAGCTCTTCCCAGTCGAGGAGCACAAATGGCAATGGTAGTGAATCTCATAAGATGGAATGAAAGGATGAAACCTACAGAGATCTGCTCTAAGACTATTGTCTAGTATCTATAGCATGCATACCTTAGTTGGAAGTTATATCCTAGGAATTATAATGATTCATATATCCATGACCTCATCAAAGATGGATTCGACTAAGAACATTAGGTAGACTTACATGACACTCTTCTTCTTTGGGAGTCATATAGGGATCCACCAACTTGATAGTATTCATAAAGGCATACTCCTATTCACCATCTAAGGAATAATAAAATACTAGTTTGATTCTGGGGATGAATTCCATCTCTGGAGGCATGAAAATTTCGAGGGTGCGAGATGGATTCCACATCAGCGGTGGACTTCTCTTTCCCTTTTTGTGTTGATGTCTACTCTTATAAGAGATAAAAGACTAATATATAGATGTAGAAGTGGCTATCGGAGGAGGTATGAAAACTTTAGGAGGTTCGATCCGATTCAAATGGTAAAAAATGAAAACATGGGAGTGAGAAACTACCCCACGAGACAACTAATCATCAAAATTTTGTGACCCATGGCTAGAGACCTACTACGATTCACCTTCACTATTGCTATCAGGATTTATAGAAATGCGTACCGCATGTGCCAGGGTAGGGCGCAATCTAACAAAATTGTAATAAAACAGGTCCAAGACCTTGTCATTAAACATATATCATTGCTTGATGGTATTTCCATGGAACCTATGGTAAAGGAAGTAGTCTGGGAGATCAGTGAGATCATCCTCCTGGTGTTTCCTGCATTCTAGAAACTTCAGAATCTCCTGATCAAGGGCACTATGGAAATTACTAGGAACCTGAGTCTTGTTTAATGAATAGGTTAGGTTTCTTGTTTCTGGGGATTAACTCTAGGATATTGGCCTTAATAGGGGTCTAGAGCCTGATGGGGGTCAAATGGATAATTATTTCACCTGGTTAGTTCCTGTTCATTTTGTGGTACCGCCTATCAATTTTGTACTAGAAGATGCTGAGATTTAGGCTAGACATGAGGTTGTTACCCTTGAAGAGGCTAGGGGTAAGCCTCTACCGGTGAAAAAACCAACGGAATGAGGAACTCTATCTATATGAAAAAATATTCTTAACCATGGTGACTCTTTTTTGTAGGAGCTGAAGTCAAAGGATGTGGCTACTTATCCATCTGAAAGGCTTTCTCTAGGTTCTAAGCCTTGTCAAAAATTCCCCGAAAGACACTTGAGAAATTATGAGTGATGAGAGAGAGAACCGATTCAGTCTTAACATTACCCAAACAGATTATTAGAAGTTTCTCTTTTGTCTATGACTTGTTGAGTAAATATGTGAGTCCCCTCCACTTGGTGACAAAGTCTGAACCTTGCTCATATAGCCCCTGCTTTCACTTGAAGAGGTCAACGATACTCGTCTTGTGTGTGGTGGAGTTGAATTGATAGAGGAACTATCTATGATGATATTCCCAACTAGAGATAGACTAGATAGGTAAGTGGCTATTCTAGATGCATCCAAGACCTTCCAATTTTTGTATGAAATATTATAGCTTGGAGGCCTCCTGTTGTGTTAGAGTTCCAAATTACAGGTCCACACCTTGATATGAAGTGGTCCAGATATTGCAGCGGGTAATCCATCCAATGGAAGGGTGAAATGTTTGGATTATCAAAATTTGAGAGTGAATATATGTCATCCACCCATTCCATATATGGATTTCCATCAGGTGGTATTTTTACCATATGTGTCTCAAGGGCATCAAGGTAGGCGATGAGATTGGCCATCAGATCGTTGTGATGAGGATTCCTATCTAGGTGAGGATTCCTGATCACCAGTGTATTGGAAGGATTTTGAACATGATTGTTACTATCAAAGGCTCATGGAGTGGCTAGAGTGTCCTATGGAGCTACTGGAATAATGACCTATGGAACTTCTAGAGGAGCGACCTAGAACATGTCTTGAAGAGGGTTCTCCTATAGCTTAGGTGGATTTGGTGATAAATATTATGGTCAAATTCCATAAGCTCTAGTATCTACCCTATCAGAATGCATAGAATTATATAGGTATGAAGGAGGTAACTAGCCAAGGAGGACATGTGGCTACCCCTGCTGCCCTATTAGAGGAGGGACAAGATCCTATTGAGGGTTACCATAATCCGGACATCACTCTGCAAAGTGATTAGTGAAGATATCATCAATAAACTTTTTCTGGTCTACAAGCTGCTAGAGAAAAGTATCCATGATAGGATCAACCTCCATCTTCTGCACTGAACTAGGTTTTAGAAGTCCAAGTATGTCCTTTTCCCTTGTATGTTTCCCGAATAAAGGGAAATGACTCATAGGGGTTTGTAAGGCCAAGTATCTTCCATTGTTGGAGAGTGATGATGCACGTATGAGTGTCCACCTATTACTATGCTACCCTGGGAGGAGACTCCTCTTCATCAAGACCTGATTCGATTTCCTTATCCTTGAGTGGATTAAGACCATATATATTCACCATGACTACACCCAGTGGTATATCCTCGATATCACATGGAAAGTCAGGATCGAATAGGATAGGACTAAAATTATGAGCTTCATAATGCCCCCATCCATACATTTGAACGTGTTGGGTCACCTATTTAATAGTTCCACAGATAAAAACAAATCTCCGAACACATTGTTGTTGAAGGGCCTAGTGATAGAAAGGTGATGTAGGGTGTTGAGCTACATGAAACACCACAAACTAAACCTTGTGACACTGCTAGACATTATTTTCACGATGATCTTGGCTACTTGGATATGCCAATTGACCATCACAGAGGCAGAAATGAATTGGCCATAGGGTTAAGAAAAAGCAAAAAACCTCATCCTTAGTGACTGGCCTCAAAATTTCAAATTCATGAGTAGAAATCGACCACAACACATCAGACAAATGATCAGTGGATACATTGTCCTAAAAGCTTCCCTACTTAGAAGAGGATTATAAATATTAGTTTACCCACTATTCGATCAGGACCGATTATGGAACTCGAGGTGGTACTGATATAGATTGTCGTAGAAATAGACTTTATGATGGAGAAAATTTTACCTGAGATGATTGGATGCCACTGGCTATGTCGTCTCTTGGAGGTAGTACTGACAACATCATCATGTCTCTATAGGATAAGGTATTTACCACTACCTCATGTGCGAGGGAAACAACTGTTGGTGGTGAATCTGGAAATTTCTTATCATCTATCATGTCCTAGAATATCTCTATGTTATCTCATGTTGAACTAGATAATGAAACTGGATATGATAGGTAAGACTACATGATAAGACCCTAGAAGGGGGATAAATCTTCTTCCTCCTGAATCTACCTGCAAATGGATTCAGGGATTTGGTGCATATCACCTTTCAAGATGATGAAACTTACACATCGGACTCATGCACTAGAATCTGATTCATAATACTAGGGGAAGGATCCATCATTGGTTCTTATTTATCTTTATAATAAGAGAATCAAATGATAATCATGAAAACATGGGGCCTACCAGAGTTATTCATTAAACAACGATGTTTCAACCTTTTTCCCTGAGATGGAGTTTTAGGACACAAAACGTTTTTTACATGGGGAGGACCTTTGTGGTGTTGGTTGATTGAATAGGGAGGACCTCCAATTTTATTTTCAAGACATGGGTAGGACCTCCTTACCTATTTTCATTGAATCAGGTAAGACCTTCCCTTGGACCACTGTGAGTGTTGGGAGAACCTCTATTTTTATGATATGAGGTGTGAGGAGAACCTAGTCATTTATCAAATGGAATATGGGGAGAGCCTCTATATTGGCTAATAGATGCACTGGGAGGACCACTGTGGTGGTGGGTGTTGGAGTGGGTAGGACCTCCACTTGAGTTGGCAATAACATGGGGAGGACTTCCATGTTGCCTACTTACAACATGGGGAGGAAATCTATACTAATTGGTAGTGATCACCTGAGTAGGGACTTTATAAAAATCATGGATATGTAGTGACAAACTCCACTTTGGTAGTTACTAGAGTGTGGAGGACCTCCACTCTTATTGGATGCAGTACGAGGAGGAACTCCATGCTGACCGGTGACAAAGCAAGGAGGGCCTTCACTTTGGTCACCAATTCTGTGGGGAGGACCTCTTATTGATCCGGAAATGACTCAAGGATGACCTTCACATTAGATATCAAGAAGTTGGGGAGGACCTCCTATAGGATGGGAGATGAGAACATGCGGAGGACCTTCATGATGAGCGTGAAGGTGGGGAGGAACTCTAATCTAACTGAAGATGGTATGGGGAGGGCCTCCATACTAGATCTCATCATTGTGGGTCAACCCAAAATGAATGATGCTGGTGTTAGCTACTGAAAAAGTCAACCTAGCCGGCCCATGGAAAAGACGATGCCATTATTCCAATAGGTAATTTTTGAATCCATTCTATACAGTTGAAGGGATCTGATATAATGCACCGGGGGTGGAATGATCCATAAGAGCCATTGAAGATGATGCCATCAGACAAGAATCTTCCAAAGCTTGGGCATGACATTGGCGTCAGATAATCCATACTAGGTCCAATGGAGTAGAGATATAAACCACCTATTCTTTGGCATGAGGGGCCAGTTGGTGGTGCTGATGGGGCCTCGTGGGAGCCCTTCTTGGTGGCTCCTGGGTGGTTGTCATTTTTGGGATGACTCAAATATCCCTTACCTCATCGACATAGGGGAGTGAGTCACATGATCACTCTGAAGAGAGGCTCCTAAAGTATTCAAACATAGTATTGGGGAGTATTTTATCCCTATGCATCACTTGGGAGCAGCAGTGATGGATAGGTGTAGAAGCCTCTAACTCCTGGTGGACCATGTCTCTCATGGGAATGACCCCCCTTTCCTCATATCGATGAACAAGGGTTTCTATCACCATCATATGAAAAATTTCAAAGGGTGAGATAAGTAATGGGTTCTTTATAGTTGTGGTCATGGATGATTCCATGGAAGCGGTGGGGTCGTGTGGGATTTATGAATTGACATTTCTTCTACCCCTATATCTACAGGTTGGGGGTGATTGGTTTCTTGTAGATTGGGTCCTGCAAAGTAGGAAGATTCATCCATCAGTATAGATAATAGGAATTAAATTCCAAATACCCCAACATCGTTAATTCTTACATGGTTGGAGGGAGAGATCCACACTAATGATTCCACATATCGGAAGGTACAAAAATTAACTGCCCTAATTTTTGGTGAGTTTCATGCCATGCCCAATATTTTCCTGGTGGGAACTAGTTCCAGATAACTAGATATAGTGACACGCTCATCTAATGATGTCTCAAATTCCACTAATCCCATGTTGGAGAGAAGAGTTCACCTTAGGTTCAATATTTATATTTCTTACACTTTTTTCCAGGGCGTGTTCGCATTTCCACCCATTTATTCACATTCTCTAACAAACTGCATTGTACCCCACATTCCCAATTTCCAAAGGAGGGATGAATTCATCACTTATTAAGGGATATTAGCTCCTTTATCAAAATGAGATGATGTGATTTCAGTTCCTCCTTCCATGGATTCCTCCTCATAATTTATTACATAGTCCAGGTCTCCCTTATAGATAAAGAAGTTGTTCCTGAACCTTATTCCTAGTTCCATATCTTTGTGGCCACTAGTTAATTATTCTACTTATGTCTAGAAATTCCTAGGGGTCTAGTTATGGTAAAAAACATTGGTCAAGAGAGTAGTCACATTGGGTATCAATGGCATGTTTGGAGGCTCAAACATTGAATAACCTGTATTCTTCTTCATAAGAGGGCTTCTCAGGGGAATGAAACCCGAGGCATACCATGTTGGTTGAGTGATATCTTATTCAGGAGACATGTATTCCGAGGATTTACTCAGGCATACCTTGTTTTACATGGGAAAGGATTAAAGTTTAATGTCCTTCAGGGATGAATCAGACTGATCAAAATGTCTCATAGGAATAGATTAGAGAGGTACATTCCTTGGAGGGAGCACTTGGAAGGTTTACCGTATGGATGGATCATAACACCTAATGAGAGAGGACCTAGGATTGTGTGTCTCATAAAGATAATTTTTCTCACCATGAAGGGGTGCATCCCAATAACGGGAGACACCGAGTTTTACCATTTGATGGGTGGGAACACCTTTGATGAAAAACCTAGGTGATGTGCCCCATAAGGGGAAAGATTTCACATCATGAGGGCAGATTTGGACAGAAAAGAGGGTGAATCATGGAGGTAGACCCCAATTATGGGGATACCAAGGCTTACAACTGGTTGGGATTGAACCTTGGGGAGGTTTACTTTATAACCTATATAAAAGACAGGGATCAAAACCCACATATCCCCAAGGGGTGGTTTAGGGCTTACACGTGGCTTGTTTCCTGTTGAAAGAGGATTTCCTTTGGTTGGATGAATATGGATTGGGCGGGGTTTACACATGTTGAGCATCCCAGGTGCTACTAGTAGAAAAGATGATGTTGATGGTATGATCTCACAAATAAGTGGTGGCCTGGGAAATAATCAGAATGGATATTGAGGAAGTGATAATGGAATGGATGGAGTGCGGAGGGTGATGGGATTGAACTTCAGGGAGTCTTCTTACGTACCCTGTGTGGGAGACAGGGATCAAAGTCAACATAGTTTGGGAGGGGGTGATGGAATAACTAAATAGAAAGCTCATTAGAATGGAGTACATGAATGTGGACCTAGAGGATGTGTAACCTCAAGGTTGGGGTATGATCCTACTGAGACATAGTGACTCAAGGGATAGACCAGGATGGGAATGGATGATGGACTTGAACTTTGGGGAGGCATCCTACTTTGTTTGGAAGACAAGGATCAAAGTACATATAATTATATATGGTATCTAGGCTTAAACATGTTTAGATGCCAAAATGTATGTAGGTGTATGAAGTTATCTCACTAGGATAAGGGTTAGTTGATGGTTGAAATAATGACATATGGATCAAGACACTTCAAGGATGTGGATCTGGGGGATGCGTCCCATAAAGGGAAGATGTCACATCATGAGGGTATGTCCCTATGAGGGATCACCATAGTTTACCAGTGATTGGGATTAAAACTTTCCGAGGATTCTTATGTACCCTCTTTAGAAGACAGGGATGAAAAACCATGTAGTTTGGTAGGGGCATGAGGCTTACGAATTGAGGTGGCCCAAATGGATAGGTATCATGGTCACTAATAACCCCTAAACCCATGCGATTCATTCCTAGAGTGAGAAACAAGAGTTAGTAGTATACCTATTGATTATTTCCCAAAAGGTGGGGCCATGAGAAGTGATGTTGGGGCATACACACTAATGCCCCAAAGAGAGAGGGAGATCAGGGCTAACTCTTGGAGGGATTCCCAAAGAGGATCTCATTCCACATGAGGAGGATATCATTACCTTATAGGATGGGAAGAAATATATCAATACCATGGATATGAGTGGGTTTTTAGAATTAGTATGGTGAGAGACCCCATTTGCATTGGATGGGGTGACACATCTCTTTAACATCATGTGTTGAGGATAATGGAGCTTAATAGTTTACCGTCCAATAGTTCGGATGGGGAGGATTCACTCCACACCCTTGTACTTACATACCTGATACCCAACCGCACTTGGGGAAGGAAATGTATCAACAATTCTTGAAGGGAGCAGTGTGGAGGAGTGGTCACCTATGGGGTTCATGTTAGTGTCACTATGCCAAAAAGAAAGTTCCATTAGCGTACCTATGCCAAAAATAAATTGGTAGGGAAACAAAAAAAGTGGGACCACATGAGAGACCAAGAAAACAAATTGTACAATCCTGGATGGACTCATAAAATAGGTGCATAAAATACATGAGGGGTGTGTGCAAGAGATGGTCAAACATGGTACTTTAGAGTAATGTCAATCCATGGAGTCAAAAAGAGGGGGGGTTCACACAATATTGGGGAATTCCATGCAAAAGGAAAGGGCTAAGAAAAATATGGATGTAGAGAAGGGTATCAAGTGTTCTAAAGAAGGGTATTTTGTGTAAACTTACCTTGGGATAAAAAGGAAACGGGGTAGGGTCAAGCCATTGTGGGCCCACATGAAGGGGGCCCATGGGGGACCTGTCGTGCAAGATCATATACCTAGAGTCCATGTCTTGCACATAGTCATAGAAGGGGGCCGTCTTTCATGAACCAGAGTGATGATTCAACTTCCATATCATTACTCTAAAAGGGATGGGTTCCCTTATATTTATAGTTGAAATTCTCGACAGAGGCACATAAAAATGGCGATGTGGAAGGAATCATTTGACACCACATTGGGTGCATAAGAAACTTATGCACCGGATACTTTTACACACCGGTCTCTCAACTTCCATGAATATACCTTCACCATTTTCATATGGTTGGGTATAATATATCTGTTGATGTCACATTGGATGAATAAAGACCTTGCACATGGATTTTTTCCTTGTGTCCAGGTATCCAAACTTACACATGTCATCCTTAACCTTCTCAGAAATGTCCATTGAGTCAAATAATATCCTTAGTTTGCTCAAAGATTCTCATTTGTGGCCTCAAGTGGATTTCAATGCCAAAAAATTGTAGAAGTCTCATCACTGATGCAAATCTAAGAAAAATATACTATGAAGATTTAGCTCATATAAAATAGATTACAGAACATGGATTCTTTATGGAGATAAGTGAGTAAAGGGGGATCAAAATTATTTGAAATTGTAGCCTAAGTTCCAGAATGGAATGAGGTTGAAAATATTGTATAATCTTGAGATAAGGAATCTAAACATCACTATATATCACATAAAATGGGAATTAATTCTTATAGAGTTCTTGATAGGTGGTGGGGTAAGTGATTGAAATCCACATTAAGGGGAAATTCTCTTGTGTGAGGACTCCAACCTAGTTTTTTAGCTTATGAAGAATATGGAAATAAGTTATCTATATAGTTTAATGTCATTTATTGAGAACTAATTCTTTTAAAATTGGATTCATGAAATGAGGATGATATGTTATTTTTTTTGAATTCCTAATGATTGATCTAATGTGTTGTGTAGTTTAGGTTTATGTAATAGGGACTAATTATGAGTTGTTTAAAATCTTATAGAATGGACTTGGGTTTATTGAGTTTATTTTAATATAACCAGAATAAAATTATATATAGTTTAATACCGTGTTACAAGTAATCAAATACAAATGTAATGTTATGTGAAATACTTCTTCAGGAACCTCACATTAGTGGGAGGTGTGATTCCCTCAATATCAATGGTTATCAATGAGTAAGAACCATTAGAGTAATCCTTGTGAATGGAAAAGGGGACCTCTTATTTGGGATATAAATTCAGCTATTTCTTTCTAGGAATCATTAGAACTCTTAGGAATATCACTAAATCACCTTTTAGGAAATAGTTATGGTGGACCATCTTGTTGAACTCTTATTCCACTAAATTCTAGTGAACATTGATATTTTATAGTTCCTAGAGCCTATTTTCATCATGGGATTATAGATCAACGAGTTATATTAAAGACCATTTATCCACCGTCAACTGGTCATAGAAGGATTTTTATAGAGATGGTAGATGAACCTCAATGAGTATAACTTCCCTTATTCCATACACCATGAAGTAAGAATTTTTCTGAATGGAAGTTTAAGTCATCATATGATATGTCTATTAAAAAATATAGAAATTTTTAAGTGATATCTTCTTGTTCTGATCCACTATATTCTCTTTAATTTTAATGATGAATTTATTAAATTCCTTAATTAATCCATTCATTAGTGTCATATAGCTAGATGTATAGTTATAATTGATATTGTACTCAGCGTAAAGCTTATTTAGCTTAGAGGCTCAAAAGTTTGTACTATTACCTTTGTGAATGGTGCGAGGGATCCGAAACACATGAATAATATGATATTTCACAAACTCAATCATGGGAATGGTATTAAACTTCTTGAGGGTAACTACTTTATCCCACTTCAAGAAGAAATTAGTGGAAATAAAGATAAACCTGAATTTTGGGTTTATTATTTCTGGGTAAGTAACCATTACATCAATTCCCTAGATAGTGAAATGATATGAGTACTTTGGGGTGTGGAGAATCTCTAGTGGTTGATACATTAAGTTGGTGTAAGACTGAAATGCATGATATATCTTTTTGATTTCCATATAGCCACAACCAATATAAGATATAAGTTTTCCAATTTTGGTTTTGGTGAGAGAGCTTGAATATATTCTATTGAGCTCCACATGTACCGGTATGAATCTCTTATATGAATTGAGGAATTTTTTTTCTCTTGGATGCAGTGTATATTAATTATTTTAAATTTATAATTTTATAGGACCTGATATAAATTGGGGACATCATAGTGGGGGAAATTTTTGACCATTCTATAGAATTTCTCCTGCTCAGTTCAGATTTCTATGAACAATCAATGTTGGAAATACTAAATCAAGGGAGTCAACATATTGGATTATTATTATGTTATTAGGGTATCTTAGGGTCTTTAATAAGAGTAATGAACTTAAATTTGATTCATATCCTAACCTTCTTCATGGGGATAGAAAAGGGGGATCATTTTTGACGGTCCACACAAATTCCCATTATGTCCTCTTCTAGATTAGTGAGTGACAAGACCATGTTTTATAGAGTATCTACCTAATTATTATAGGATTCCAAGACACGAGGAACCTTTATTTAGGAAGTAAATGAGTCCATTAACAATAATGTGTTCTCTAGAAAAGGGAAGATCTCTTTTTTCTTAACAACATAGTCACTATTGATCTGGTTTGTGAAGTCCCAAACCTGGATGACACTCAGGGGTTCTCGAAGATCAGTGGGTTACTAGGCCTCAAGAGAATCTCCCCAAATTCAAAATACTTCAAACTAGAATAGAGGGCCTTAGGTGTTTCTGTGGGGAGCCTATTCTCTCATTACCAATGTGTATCATATCAGATAAAGATAATATAACAGGTGGTAAATAGTAGAAGCAATATAACAAAAAAATCGTAAAAGATGAGAACTGAAGTAATAAAAAACTAAAAAATGATAAAGATATAAAAAATATGATGATACATGTCATGTATCTAGAAATATAGAAAACATTTACACAAAAAAGGCAATACATGATATACAAAAGTAGAAAAAAGGAATCCAAAAACTATCTACTACATCCTGAGCTCTACCTTGGTCATCTAATACTAGCTCCATACTAATGAAAACAATCAATAAAGTGTCTGAAGCCAGAAAATCACCTTTGTCAAAACCTATATACATTTAGTATACCCAGGTTCCAATTGAGTCCCTGATAGGGTATGATATAAATCTCAGTAGGCCGCCACCAATGGTGTTAATAACATCCTATTCGTGCAATATAAACTAAAATAGTGTGAAATCATGCAAATATAAAAGTAAAGAAGTAAAATAATGTAAATACCCAAGTACCTACTTCATCCTTAGGTTAGTATATAAAAATGTGACTTATTAATTAATTAATTTAGTTCTAGTTTATTTAAATCGGTCATATGAGGTAATACCAGCACTGACATCCTGAAATGATAATAGTAATAGTGAAGGATCCAAGATATAACCAAGAATACTAATGATAATAATAATGAAGTAGTTCCAAGGTGATAACCAAGGAAACATTTACATTAGGGGTGGAGCCAAATCAGGTAGTAATAATTTATTGAATATAGGGGTAAGAGTGTAATCCAAGGAGCATCATCCAAGGAATTACACAATAATGAATCCAAATGAGTCCAAGGAAAATATCCAAGGCAAAATGGGATAAGAAATGGATAGGAGAAATGATGTAACCAAGGAGCCTCATGACTATAGAAGCCATTCTGAATCCAATGAGTATATCCAAGACATTCTGTAATAGTAAATAAGGGACCCAATGATGTCATACTAGGCATCCACTGATATACAAATATCGGGTTCCACGGCGAGTCTCAGCCATGGAAACCAACATCCATGAATTAGAATGGAGTCCACGAGTGATCAAGGCATTTCCTCAAGAATCCAAATACTAACTCAATTTTGACCACACCTTTAATGATGTCAACATCCATATAAAAGTAACTTTATAATTGATTCATTTAATTAGTTGTGGATATGTATTAAACATACCATTTAAAAACTCCATTTGGTTCAAGCCTTTCCTTTCATTTATGTGACAAGGATAAAGAACATGAAACCCTTTAACTTATTCCATATAAGTCATAATAATTTAAAAATGTTTTCTCTGAATCCTTCCATTACACATGTAAAGGTATTCTACAGATGTGTAACTGAGCCATTAGCTTATATTCAATTAGGACAAGTAATATATATACATTATACTTTCCATTTCCATTTTAGAATGATTTATTAAATTGAATCACTTACCTTAGATTTGGAAATTGTAAAGAAGCATGGTAAAATCCATTCATCAATTCAAAATTCATCTAATTAAAGGGGCCTACCATTAGCAGGGACAAACCACACACCATAATGGTGGAGAAAAAGTCATAACGAACCAATAAATCCCAATTATGGAAATCACCCTACATGAGGTGGTTTTTTCGAGGTAAAATCTCCAACGATGGATAAATTATTTAATGAGAGTCTTCTAATGTGATTCTAATGACTATAAGTAAGGAACATTAATTAAAAAGTAGATACCTCATGAAATCACATGCGTATATGTCAAATTATAAAGCGAAAAAACCTGAGGGACGAGTTATAGACCACCTACCCCAATATAATATGAATCTCCTCATCTAGTTTTAGCATTTAGTTTATAATTGATCAAAATAAATATAAAGATGGGTTAAATGCCCTAAAAATAGGGCATATGATCCTACATCAAAATAGTGTCTCCAATAAGAAGCATATCGGTGAAAGAAGCTAAAGGACTACAGAGCATACCGACAAGCTTCCAACATGAAAAATGGATATGAAATCAGATTCTAGATGTTGAAGTGGTGGAAGAACCTCACTTAGGGATCCTTGGGTTGTTACCGTAAGAAAGAGAGGGAAGGGGTGAGGCTCTACCCTAAAAATAGGAGGCACTACCTCCTTTTTTTTAAAAACTTCTCAGGTATTTATGTGATACGTAAATGGTTTACACGTCATGTAATGGTCAGTGTCTTTCCCCTAGGTAAAATAATTTACATGATGTGAAAATTTATGGCCAGATGATTAAACATCATGTATTCTATTAACATGATGTGTAATTATCCTAAAACCAACCTATAGGCCTCCTAACTATTCCTTTCCAAAGACTACCCAATCAGCTCATGGACCTAATTTAGGGTATAATCCAAAAGATAAATTTACAAAGGAATAACTAGAAAATTGAAAGGATCAATACCTAAGTGAATAAATGGGTTCTTAAGCCCCCTCGTAATGGGACTTGTCCCTAAGTTCACCTACCCTGGGAGGAAAAATTGTATCTGAGAAAAACTCTAGCAACTAGGCACATATGTCAGCCTCCTGCTCCCAAGTCTTGTCTAGCACGTAGTTGTTCTACAATAACACTAGTACCAAAGGGACATTCTGGCCTCAGAGATCCTTAATTCTCCAATCAATGATGCATATAGGATACTCCTCAAAGGAGCATCAACATCTAAGTCAACTTACATGGGATCAAAAGTATGAGATTAGTCAGCATGATAACAAAACAGTTGTGGAACATGGAAGAAACCATGAATTGAACAATACCTCTAAGGTAACAAAAGATAGATTATCGTCCCAAATCTCTCTATAATGTAAGACAACCCAAAAAAGAATGGATAAAACTTCCCTTGTGTTTGTATCTATCTACGACCTATCCTAGGTGATACCTATATGAAAATACGATCCCTGACCTTGAACTCGAGAGGTCGTTAAAAATGACTGAAATAAGATTTCCGTTTAGATTGAGTATTAGTCATACACTTCTTGATCAACTAAACCTACTATAGAGTCTCATTAATGAGATGAGGACCAAGTATTTATGCCTCACCTACTTCTAATTAGCCCAGGGGTGAATGGAACGAACTACCGTACAAGGAATCAAAATTATCCGTATGAGTTTTCATTTGAAAGATGTTATTATAGGTGAAATTGGTGAGAGGGATATGCTTCTCCCAAGAACTACTGAAGTAAATGAAACATACTCAGAGTATATCCTCTAGAATCTACATTATCCATTCTGACAGATCATCGATCTGATGGTTAAAAGATGTGCTCAGAAGTACCTTCCTACACATTGATTTCTTCCACCCTTGCCAAAATAGTGATGTGAAATGATCATTACTATCAAAAATGATGGTATGAGGGACCCTATGTAGTAAAATGATCTCATATATGCACAATATTTTCATGCCATCAACATAGAAAGCCTCCTGATTGACTGAAAATTAAATTTTTATTATTTCAAACTCTTTGAAGGGAAAAATTAAAAACCAAATGTTCAACCACAAAAAGAGATGACATACCCATTAAATGAAAATTTAAGTCTACCAGTGTTAATCTCCCTAAACAATTTCCAGGATAAAGAGGTTACTTGAGTGTTTGGTTCGTCCATTATCAGATCTTCAAACTCATAGGCCAGCTTATCCCATGATTGGATGTACTCCTCAAGGATGATCTTCCAATTATTGAAGCCCCCAACAAAAATCAGATCCTAATTGTCTATACAGGTGTATTTATCCTCACTAAGATTCACCTGCAGTGACCTCCCAATCATTTTGGTAGCTTCCTCCTCAGAGGCATTGAGAATAAGAACCCATTCGACCACCTCTTCTTCTGAACTCAAGATAAATTCTAATGATTGTTCACCTACACCACCTGATTTCCATTGTTCATGGAACCTACTATCAATATTATTTGCATTTAACTTCTTGAATTATTGCATTTTCATTAGAGGTGGTAAAGAGGGGTGATCCTTTCCTTTGTGGGTCTACCTCCCGTTACCCCTCGGACTCGGAGGCTCTCCTATAGAAAAATTGTTTCCATATTCACTCATCTCCTTTTCTCAAACCTCATATTTGTCCTAGCCCATGTCTGTCTAGTATATATTCCATCCATCCACATCAAGAACTTCAAAACAATTGTGTAGCTGAACCGGAGTCCGGGTCATTGGGCTAGCACCCCTTGTATTTCTAGTTTTGGTTTGGTGAACCGTGTCCCAAACAAACCCATTAAAATCCTCCTTTGACACAACACCACTACCGAACTTTAAAAACTCATAAAAAGAAGCTACATTGGTTGTGAAAGAGTTTCCAAACATTTTTTTCACCCCCTCTCGAGTAGGCTTCTCATCACTGACTGCCACCCTAGCTGCAGCAGCGCTACTCCCATCCAACTGAACCTCTCTCACAACAACATTGTTTCGAACATGGCATGTATCATCCCTATTCAATGTATTACCCTCCTAAATACCATCCAAGTCTTTCATAAGTCTATTAAAAAAAGTTTATACCTTTGGATTAGAAGATGGAACCCATTCATGTATCTTGGACATTGTAGCATTCAAGTTACTCATACTCACATCCCTTCCATCCTTGCGGATTGAACCTCCGCCAGTCTCCACTGATATACTTCCATCCACATCCATTGTCTTACCAACATGAGGTTTAGTCAAGTATTGAGTCACTGAGTCTCCATCACCTGAAAACATCAATCCCCTGGGCCTGCAATCGTCTGCACTATGACCCAATCTTATGCATGACGATCCGAACTGAAACTAGGACTCAAACCCAATCATTTTACTATACCATAACTCCTCACCCGTTGCGATAAAAAATGACTCATCATGCAATTTAAATAAATCAAATTAAACACAAATACATGGGGAAATCGGATGGTATATAACCTTTGTCCTACTGTCTGAACATAAGTATCGTCTAATTAAATTACCTATCATTCGGAGAATCGATGGGTTTTTAAAAGGTAGAGGGAGCTCCAGAAATCTTACCCATATGACCATTTTTGAAGAATACCTCTTAATATGGAAATCATAGGACCACTAAAATAGGAGAAAATGAGATCCTCTATAGAAGCGATGTGCACTCGACCATGTGATAATCAGATCCTCCTCGGATGCTAACTGGATCATGATGTTCCTAGAATCAAGAATCCTGACTCTTTCCCTCTCCTACAGACCCCATTCTTCGAAGATCCACTAATCAAATGAATCCACCACTGGAGTATGGTTATTGAAGTGCTCAATTAAGGTTATATTAAGTAGTGAGGTTGCATTTTTGATTTCTGATGTTGAAATAAAAACATGAGGGCTGCCTTAGAAACATTAAATAACCTTAGCGAAATGGGGAATCGAAGGGAAGGAAGTTTAGAATTCAGGATTGGAGAATGGGACAAAGGCTAGCCTTCCTGCTCCAACAAGAGGCATCAGGGGACCCTCCCCCACCAAGGGGGGAGGGGCCAATGCAAAATCCATCACCGCTTAGGGCATGGTCAGGCGAAGAATTAGTAAACCAACTATAAATTCTATGAAAACATATATCCATTTCTATTCCTAGACCGGATGTGGCTATAAAATTCCTTCAGGTCTCTCATGATCCTCTTTAACTTTCTAAAAGGTGGAATACATAGTGATAATCATGCTATATGATGTTTCATCCCAGGCCACCAATACTTTCATCGCATATCTTGATACATCTTGGAGACGCCTAGATAAACTACCCACTGAGAAGTGTGGGAGTTTCTCATAAACTCCCATATCATATCTTTTGGAACCTAGAAACCTCCATGTATACACATGATGTCATCCCTATCCATAGACCAATATACAGATGGGTCATCTTCTAAAATAATTTCATGGAGAACTAAGCCTTTAGGATCTAAAAGTTTCCTACTATTTACCTTCTCATAGAGTAAAGTGGTAACTATCAAGATGCGACATAGGAATACTCGTAAATGTCGTGAAACTTCTGATGCATCTCAAATAAGAGGGGCATCAACTTCAATTTTTCACTAGCTTCCCGTAAGGCTTATACCTGAGTTTTATAGTTCAGCACATTAGCTACTAAATTTTTATTTCCAGGCGTATAGTCCGGATCAAAATTGTAGAACGAAAGATATTTGACCCTTATTCAATGCATGAGGTTCAAGTCATGCTATGTAAAGATATATTTGAGGATCTTGTGGTCCGTATACACCAAAAAACACTCACTCATCAGATAGTGTCTCCAACAATGTAAGGCATGGAAAACTAATACTAGATCAAGGTAGTGCAATAGGTAGTTTCTATCATGAGGCCTAAACTGCCAAGATCCATACCCAAAAAATATATCCTCTTACATCATCACTGCTCCTAGGAAAATCACTTATTCATTACAGAATATTTATACCCTTTACTAGGCTCTGATAGAATCATAATAGGTGCTGAGACAACCCTCCCTTTCAGCTCTTGAAAGGCTTTCTAGCACTATTCTGACCATAGTAACATGAAACCCTTCTTTTTAAGACACGTAAGAGGTGAAACACGTCATGATTAGTCCTATATGAACCATATGAAATACCCATCTAGCCCCAATAAGCTTCATATATCAAACACATTCTTAGGCTGCACCCATAACACCATAATACTCACCTTGTCTGGGTTAATAGAGACTCTTGATTCTACGATAATATGACCCAAGAAGTGAACTTTTTCAATATAGAAGTTGCACTTATCTATCATGGAATAAAGATGATACTCTCTTAGGGTACTTATAATGATCTCAAGGTTCTTATAATGGTCTCTACTAGTGTGATAATACACAGAGATGTCATCCATAAAGACCAAAAAAAAGTTTAGATAGGGTTGAACACCCTATTCATCAGAGCCATGAAAATAGTTGGTACATTCATGAGACAAAAGGATATAATGTGATACTCATATAGAACATACCTCTTAAAAAAATATTATGAGTTATGTATGATGGATTGACTCACTCTTGATGATTGTCTGATCTTAAGTAAATCATTTAGAAAAACCTAGCTCCTCAGTGTTGGTAAAAAATATCATCAATTCAAGGTAGTCGCTAATAGTTATTGACTACAATATGGTTCAACCATATGATATCCACACATAAAAAAAGGACAAAAAAAGGGTCACATATACCTTCTTAGATAACAACATGGGTGAACACAAAGTGGAAGATCTCAGACATATAAATAGTTTGGCCTTTAAATCATATAACTACCACTTGAGCTCTAGGATATCATTAGGTTCCATCCTGTTTGGATGAATAAACACTGGATCTGATCCTGGAACAAGATCAATCATAAACTCTACACCTCTATCAGGAGGTAATATAGAAAAATCATTTGGAAATACATCACTGAAATGATATACTACTAGAGGGAATCCGGCCTAATGTAAACCCTGACCCTCCACAAAGAGATTGAAAATATGGATGGTCACTCCACCTAGCCCATGATGCTCTAGCCCATCTCTACTAGCCTTGACATTCCAATAACCCTTTTGTAGATAATTTTTTCCCTATGGTGACAAAAACGATACCTTGTGTTTATTGATATCTATAAAGGTGTGATAAAAAACCAACCGATATATCCTGAGAATGACATTGAATCCCATCATCTCAAGAACAAAGAGGTCCCATAAGAAAGGGTAACTACCTACCTCAAGGGAAAATTCTTGCATTGGAATATTATCTCTGACTATATTCCCATTAGTGTATCCAGGGTCCTTACACCATAGTAATACTGTATCTCAAGCCTGAGACTTTCCATGATAGATAAGAAGATAAATAAGTGTGAAGAAACTATATACAATATAGAATATACTATAGTGGAGGATACTAGAATATTACCTCATGCTATAGATGGTCATGCAGCCTGATCCCCAATTATCAACTATACTGCATGAAATTGACCTGATCCACAAACCTATGCAATAGTTGGACTACCAAAATCACGCTTGCTCTACTGGCTCTCCTAGTAACCTGCATTTTTGATACCATAGAAATGAATTACTTCTCTAATAGTACTAACAATGATAATACAACTCCTCACCTAATGTGGCATCAAAAAAACATTTCTTAATGGTGTAGTTGGTATAGATCCTCTTCCACTAGAAACAGATAGAATGGTATGAAAGAATCTTTGAATATGCCCCGCATGGATGAAATCCTAACACTCTAGTAGGTCTCTATCACACTGAGGCATTTGGTTACCTTATCTTGAAACCTGATGAAACACCATAGATCTACGAGTATGGGTACTCTGGTTACCATTTCCATGATGGAAAACCTCGAGGGAACATTTAATGCTACTAGAAAATTTACTGGCCTTCCATGGTACTGGTCCTCTTTTAGCAGTATTATCACCATCCCTCAAGTTGTGATGAGTTATAAGAGACTTATTGACAATTAGAAAAATGGTAGGTAGGTGAAAGAGATCCACCTAACTATGGATATCATACACAATCCCATCCTCAAAGCGTCTAGAAAAGGATATCTCATCACTGGATAGAAGCGGTGCAAAGTGCTGCAACTTAGTGAAACACACTTAATGTAACATATCTGACCTAGAACCTTTCTCAAGATGCTAGAAATCTCTAGTAATATCAGATCTCAGTGCCTGGTTTAAGAACCAATCATAAAAGGAAATCTAGAAATCATCCCATATCATGCCCCGATAGAGACCATCTTGGGTAATAACATCACACTAGTTCTTGGTTGAATCACCCAACATGTACACAGAAAGCTTGAACCTTCACTCCAGAGGAATCTACAAATGCTTAAATATAGACATGATGGCATCTAGATAAGAATCAGTATCCTATGGAATACTATCCCCTAAAAAGGTAGGTGGATGCTATTGCTGTAACTCGTGAGTCAGATTAACCATCATAGGTAAAAGTCATGGGGAACCTTTCATGGAATGCATCTGACATAAGAAACTATCATGAATTTGAGCTTTAGTGCCCGAATCAGGTATAAAAGGTAGTGCCACAACTGGCACTCCTGGCAGTAAGATTGGCAGATCAGGGCCCACCACATCTGAAGCATGGTCATTTCCACCCTCCTGGAACATGACATGATGACTCCATGGAGGTATTGGTTTATAAATTCCATTAACATGCCTCAGAACATGTTTAATGAAGAAATAATATAAAACTAGTGGAAGATGAATGAATAGTAATGGCTCACCACCCATGGTATACTACCCCAACCGCCCTCTTAGAAGGCTAGGTATTGGAAGGTGATCTAGTATAATTCACATGGATTCTAGTAGTGAAGGGTAAACTATACCGTGCCTCATCATTTACTAGAAACAATTTAATTTTATATATCATGATTCACTTTTCTAGTTTCATTTTCTTAATTACATATATCAAGGTTCATTTAAAATGAGTTTTTCATCCCATTGAATTAGGTCCCATACTATTTATAACTAAGATCAATAACCATTTAGATTCCAATTAAATTCTTGACTTGATAAATTACTTTTTTCCAACCCATGGGGGACCATAAAAATAATGAATTGAAACTGACAATAACTTAATAAAAAACCCAAGAGTAGCACAAGAAAAATATAAAAAAATATCAATCAATAATCAAAGGCATATGAATAAATAAAAGTAGTGAAATGCACCTATATGGAATGGAATATTCCTAGAATGTGAATTCTAGGTGCCTATAATGATGCATGTAACAATGATACTTTCCCTCATATCATTGGGCAAAGGATTATATAAAAATTATCGATTATAATTAATTACACTAATAACAGTAGTACATCATGTGAATCACCCAACGTTGAAATTACATCTACTATAATAGGAAAAATAAGATCAATAATACAAATTTAGGAAACTCATTATTCACCCCGAACATGGGTTAGCTATGCCCAAGAACACCTTATAACCATGTTATGACACATTCATTATCTCAAATCTATTGTATCCAAATAATATGTAAGAAAGGAACCACTTTGATACCATTTTATGACATCACGAACCCAAATGCCACTCATGGGTTCTCTAAGCATGGTTGGTCACTAGGCCTCAAGCACATCTCCCTAAATTCCAGAGGCTTCTAACTAAAAGTGAGGGATTTGGGTGTCTCTGCGGTGATACTATGCCATCACTACCAGAGTGTAGCACAATAGATAAAGATAATATAATAGGTTGTAAATGGAATAAGCAATAACAAAAATAAATCCACATTTGAAGAATATTGGAGTAATAAATAACTGAATAACTAATAATGATATAAAAAAGATGACAATACATGTAATGTCTCTAGAAACTAGGAAAATAGGGATACAAAGAAGCAGACAATACATGATATAAACAAGTATAAAAAAGGAATCCAAAAACAATCCCCATAATCCTGATCTCCATCTTTGTTATATGCTACCATCTCCATCCTAATGCAAGAAAGAAATCAAGTGTCCAAATCCAGATTCTTCCATTTTCAACACCTACATACATGTAGTCTTCTTGGGTGAAAATGGAGGCCCAAATATGGTGTGAGATAAATCTTAGTAGTCCACCACCAATGGTGTATATAACATCCTGTCCATGAAATATAAAATAAAATAATGTGGAATAATGTATATATATTATTAATGAAGTACAAAAATATAAATAACCAAGTACCCACTTCATCCTTCAGATGGTTTATGAACATATAACCGGTTCATTAATTAATTTAGTTCCAGTTTATATAAATAAGTCATGTGAGGTAATACCAAAAATGAGATTGTAACATGATAATAGTAATATTGAGGGATCCAAGATATAACAAGGCATCTTGATTATAATAATAATGAAGAGGTTCCAAGGTGATAACCAAGGAAAACTTGAATTCCAGGGTTGCGCCAACATAGGTATCAACTAAAACCTGGATATAAGGGTAAGAGTGTAATCTAAGGATCATCATCCAATACATTCCACAATAATGAATCAAACTGAGTTCAAATAAAAATATCCATGGTAAAATGGGAGAAGAAATGGTTAGGCCTAAGGATGTAACCAAGTCACCTCTTGTACATAGAATCCTTGCATGATCTTTGTAGTGTATCTAAGGAATCTTGTAATAGTAAACAATTGATCCTACAATATCATACTTGGAATCCCTTAACAGGCAAAGATTTAGTTAGAAGGTGGATCTCCCCATTCA
The DNA here is from genome assembly GCA_963277665.1 of Viscum album. NCBI lineage: Eukaryota > Viridiplantae > Streptophyta > Magnoliopsida > Santalales > Viscaceae > Viscum > Viscum album. The sequence continues at coordinate 1,727,481,370 of OY728123.1, forward strand.
CAATCGGCACCTCTGAATCATAATGGCATCCATGAGTGATCCATGAATTTATTTTGGAATCCAAAATCCTACTCAAGTATAAACAATCCTATAATGATGTCAAGGTATATATATAAGGATCCTTAAAATTGATTAATTTAACTAATTGTGTCTATATATTAATTATACCATTTAATAATTTCATTTGGTTAAATAATTTCCTTTCATTAGTGTTATAAAGCTAAACGACATTCAACCTTTTAATTAATTCCATATAATTCATAATCATTTAATAAGGTTCAAAATTATACCTTCCGTTAGACATAGAAAGGGGTGATACAGATATGAAACCGGTCAATGACATTATATTAAATTAGGAAACATTACATATATATATATAATATACTTTTCATTTTCATTCTATATTGATTTATCAAATTGAAGAACTTATCTTAGGTAGGTCAAGTGTAAAAAACATGGTACAATCCATTCAAAAATTCACAATTCATCTATTTTAAGGGGCTTACAGTTAGTAGGTTCAATCCACATAGACGGATGATGGAACAAAAGTCATAACAAAGCAATAAATCATGATTAGGGAAATCACCCTACATGGGATGGTCTTCATTGAGGTCACAAGCTCCAAAAATGGATAATATATTTTATGAGAGTATTAGAATTTGGTTTCAACGATTATAAGAAAGACACATTAATTAAATAGGTGAAAACCGATGAAATAGACATATGTACACAACAATTTATAATGAGAGGAAAATTTAGGGATGAGTTATAGACCACCTACCATAAGCTCGTATGACTCTCCTTGTCCAGTATCAGCCTTTAATTTGGACTAGATCAGAATAAATATGAAGAACGGATCAAAACCCTAGAAATATGGCATGTGAGCATGTATCCTAATACTTTCTCCAATAGAAAGAAGAATGATGAAAGAATATAAAGTATTGAAGCACTTTAGGGCACAATTACAACATGAAAAAAATATTTAAAATAAAATTCCAGAGAGTGAAGCGGTAGAAGAACCTCACTTAGGGCTCCTTGGGGTGCCGTTGGGTTAGAGATAGGGGATGAGTGAGTTTTTGTTTGAAAAATAAGAGGAACATGTTCCTTTTTTTAAAAAAAATCTCAAAAATTTCCACAAAATGTAAATTATTTAAATATCATGTAAATATCTGGGTCTTTCCCCCGGGGTAAAACCCTTTACATGACATAAAATCTTATGAAAAAACCATTACATATCATGTATTCCATTTAAACAATGTGTGATTTTCTTACAACCAAACTATAGACCTTCTTCCACTTCTTTTCCAAAAACTACCAAACCATCTCATGGCTTAACTTTAGGGTATAATCCAAAGGAGAACTTTATAAGAGCATAAATAAAAAATTGAAATGATACATAACGAGGTGAAAAAATCAGTTCTTTCATGGTTAATACATATATCAGGGTCACCCTTTATATATAGTTGTAGGAACCAAATATCAAGGTTCAATTAAATAATGATGTTAAGGGATTGGTATTCAACCACATTATTAGATAATACCTATAAAATTAGGAACTAATATGATATGAGAGACTTTATGGTGAAATAAATAAAAGTAAAAGGGTATCCCTATTGAGTTTAGGGTTTTTTTCTCTTCACAGTCGAGTTTTTGGAAGCACAAAAAATGCATCTCTATCACCATGGTGTCAGTTAATTAACAAATAGAATGACCTAATTGGAAAACTTAACATCCATGGGAAACATCTCAGGGAATGGGTGCAAAGAAAAACAATTTTATAAATCATTTTTCATGATATCCTTCAGAATAATGAACTTGATGATAATCTAATAATGGATCAATTCCCACCATCATAATCAACTAGTAAATATGAGACAATTATGGATGATGAATAGTAGGCTGATGAGAGTGATTAGTTGGACCTCACAATGCTATAGATAGTGATTCGACTTCTAGGGTTTAAGAACCAAATAAAGATGATTCTTATTATTGTAAAAATATCTTACCTCAATGTCTAGAATCATACAACATAGGTAGTATAAATTATTCTATTTACTATTATTATTATTAATTTGATCAAATAAGGCACTGAGGAATCTATCCAAATCTATTACATATAGGACTAATGGTTTCCCCTTGATAGGTGGTTTCATAACTATAGGATATAACTAATACTAATTTATGTCAGTAAATTAACCTTATAATTCTTCATCATATTGATATGTGGTGAATGTATTCATCATATTGGATAAGGACTTATAATTTCAGTCCAGTTTGAAAAAAAACAAAAAATTTATTCCCAATTCCCTTAAAAGGCAATAAACTCTCACAAATTGTGAGTAGGGGGCATATTAATGATGGTTGTGGTATTCTATAATTTGATATTGATGCCTCTATATTATAAAATGAATACAAGGTATTTTCTGGAGGTTACCTAAAATTTATAATTCAAGGGATTCGTATTTAGATTATGGAACAAAGCATGTTGAACACTTTCTCATGATTGATGATATGGTCTTAAAATAGGTAGGAGTAGACCAACAAATCATCCATTCATTACCACACCATATTTTTAAGGAGTGTATTGAAGATGTTATGCATATTCCATTGGTAGGTTTCTCTAAAATTCTTGAATCCAAAGGGTATTACTAGAGAGAAATATATTCCCTAGAGTTCCATGAATATAGTGTACTATTCATCATTATGGGAAATCCATATTTTATTATATTCTAATTATCCCTTCATGATGCATAAGGCATATAATCTAGATGTTTCAGTGATTATCAACGTTGTGATTGGTGTGAGTACGTCTTCCTTCAATCAGTGGTGATTAAGGTCCTAAAAATACATATGAACCTTGATTTAACAATTATTATTTGTAAATAGTTAAATTTTTTCTATCTATTTGATGTGATGAACCACTCGATAATGTTGGCTTTTATAATCTTTTCAACATAGTCCATAACCATTACATCATGGGAGGGAAATATCTTTTTGGGTTCCTCCTTTTATCCATGATTTCCATCATGATAGATGAGATAGTGTGTGGTGAACTTGGGACCAATACATTGAATATCCTTGTAGTTCCACACAAATACATCATAACATTTCATTATGAATTCAATGTAATGTTTTTGTTCATTAGGAGGAATGAAAAAACTAATCAATGTTGGCCTCATGCCTTGATTTGTGCTAAAATTTACCTATATCAACCCAGCAATGGTGGCGGAAAATCCATATCCAATGGAAATAGGGGCTTCATCCATATCTTCCTCATCATGACAATGAGGGTTAGTGGGAGGAGATGACTCTATGAGAACATGCGACTAAGGGGTGTAAGCATATTCTTATCCAAGGGTGTTAACTTTGGAAATATATTTTCATATTTCTTATTCCATAAAGGAAATGATAATGGAGGATATTGATTATATCCGATGGAATCTTTATCAGCACGATCCACTTACCATGTCTAAGAATTGCATCCCAATCAATCACTATTGTCTTTACCTTTCTCATTAGTATACATGGTGTAGATGTCGGTTGATAGGAATGTGATGAAGTTTCTTTTTTGAAATTGGTGAGGTCTTCCCTTGATTTAGATCCACCTTTCTTTCATATGAGTAGTAGGTGATTCGAGCACACTAGATTTTCCCTAGAACAATGGGCCTAAGGTATGGATTTTTATTTTTTTAAAAGTAAATATGTAGTTGAAAATTACTCTTTAGGTTATCCTATAGATCTAATAAGGTGGATGTGAGGTCATTGAGACTACTGAAATGATCTTATAACTTAACATGAGGCCTCTTTTTATCCATCTTGTAATACCAAGTTCCCAAGTAATGGGTTTAACAAGAGTTGAATTGGGAAACATCATAGTAGAGAACCCTAACTCGACTATTGAGAAAGTATTTAAGGAATTGGTGATATTATAAAGGGTAGACTTCATATAGGTGAATATTAGGCCTTCCAAGAATGGAATTGATGATAATTTCTTGAAAGAAAAACATTGAATCAGTATTAGATAAAAAATATAAAATTTAGAACTTTAGTTTTATCCTGTAGAGTGGATTTGGTTTACTCTTGTCATATCCATTACCATTTAGGTTGAATGGGTCTAGTCTGAATTTTGTGTATCATATCTTGTCGATAATTTGGGTCAATATGTTATTGATCCTGTAAAACTTTTCCACTAATAATTGTTGGAAATAAATGTTTTAATATTTATTGAAGGGAAACGGGGTGTTTGTGGACATATATGATTATATCATCATTTAAATTAGAAATGAATATGATGTGATAGTAGTTTCATGCTCTCTTTCTTTCAAATATTAGGATTAAGTGGTAACTACTCCACTCTTCAAATATAGATAACTATTTTGGTCCTAGATGAGGGCCACATGAAGTGACTTTGATAGGTATAGTATGTCAAGGAATGATATCCATTCCGAGATACCAACAAGGTTCTTAAGAACATATTACTACCAAATGAGTGGAATATTATTTTTCTTGAGGGGTTATTTTACAGAGAGTATCATGGAGGGACCAACTAACTAGGGTTGGTAAATCTGGTTATTATCTTCCAAACCTTAATGACATTTTGATGGTTGTGACTCAACCAGCCGTTCAAACAATTGAAGGGGTTGTAGAGATGTAATAGAGGCTGTTGTTGTGGGAGTATATTCTTGTTGATATTAGTGAGAATATTTCCATATAATCACATTTCCATAGATAATTTTTTGGATGATAAAACCCCAAAAATTATTTTTCTTTAGGAAATATTTCCCCCTTACTTGATTAAATCGATGAGGAGTTCTAAGAGGAGTCGACAGACATGCTTTATTACAAGAAAATGTATACTACTCCACCAACCTATTGTAATTGATAGAGGAATAATGTTATTCTTCATCTAAAAATTATTCAATAGTTTTAAGGTACATAAGGAATCCTTCCAATTTTGGCATCATGAAGTCAATAAGGGTGTAGACTAAATTTGGCACATGGAAGAGCTCTCACTCATCCTTCTAAGGCTGGTGATGACACCTTTGAGCTCTAGAGGTTTTCGAAGTCGAAAGTGAAACTAGAGTTTATGAGCTTTCCAGGGAGTCTTCTTACCAATTTTTCCATACATATCTGATCTGGTGGGATTAACCAATTGACATTTAGGCTAGTCAATCATCAAAATTTTACGATCCTTAGTCTGAGACTTGTTACGAGACCTTGATATCCTGATCATCATTGAGGGTGGAAGGAATTCATGGGACATTCAATAAAGGATCATAAAACTCTAATATTATGTAATATATTATGGGTTGGATCCAAAATTTTAAGATGAATAATTTTCGAATTGTAACACCCCTAGATTTCAATATACATATATCTTCAAATAATATTTTTTTGATAGCTTTCAATACATGAAACCCTCGGATTAAATGAGTTGTAAAATAGTATACTATTATAAACTATATATTAAACTGGGGGTGTTAATAGGAATAAATAAATTATGAAAAATTTACGTATAATATTTATTTACTGATTATCAATTGATTAGTAATAGAAATAAAAAATATTTGAAAGTAAAATAGACTTTTTTTGGAAAAATTATTTTTATGAAATAAACATATTTTTATCTTAATAAATTAAATTAATCACTATTAGTTAATGATTTTAATGATATTTATGTGTTATATATTAAATAAAATGTTTTAACATTCACTTAATATCTTTAGTATGCATGTGATAAGAATAAATCTAGTTTAATGATTAAAAATGTATTTTTATAAAAAGAGGTGTTCATCATGTCTTTATCACTTATATTAAATTTAATTTAATCCAATTATAGGTATTTAATTTTTGAATATGGATTCAATATTTTGAATCAAAAGGTTTAAATTTTTTAAACATGAACCTTTAATTTTTAGGTACATGAATTGTAGTCATAAAAACTATCACCTAATTAAAGGGTAAATTAGATTAATATTAGTTAAAACTAATTGTTAGGGTCACCAATTTTCATCAAAATTTCTATTTTATGTATCTCTTAGGACCAATAGGGGCCTATATTCCCTGAGAGGGGGGGGGGGGGGTGAATCAGGGTTTGGATATTCTTTTTCAAAGTTCTTCCTACCCCACTGGATCTTGACCTTTTTATTACAAGGGTCACATTGTTTGAACTTGTGTGTTTATTATGATCACTTATTTTCTTCTTTATCTGATGATGGTACTTTAAATGCAATGTAGGGAAGTAAGCAGGCAAACACATAGATTTTTACTTGGTTCACCCTCACTGGGCTACGTCTAAGGATCATACGCCGACAAGTTGTTGGTCATACCAAATTCCACTATTCTTCACTAGATGTGGGTACAAAGGTTCGGGAACAATCACTCTATCCCAGGATCACTGCGTTTACAAGTTTTAGGGTTAGCTCACTGCTTTCCCAATGGTCACTCCCTGTTTCTCTCTCTCTGGCTCACTGCCGGTGGACAGGATCACCTTCTTCCTCTTCCTTTGCTCACTGCTCTGGAAAGGATCCACTCAAAATTTATAAACCTGTAGGTCTCTTCATTATCTCTAATGAATACATCCTCTTTTGTATGTGGATGCTCTGTTGAAGTCCAACTTTCACCCTTAGATGAATCTCACTTTGCACCGAAGGTATCGGGAAAACTTCCAGCTTCCACCCAGCCCGAAAACACTGCTGGGGAATCAACCCTTACTTAGAAAGCAAGTCTAACCTTGCGCGCAAGTATTAGCGTGCAGGTCACAAATGGCGCGCAGGTCCACCTCAACCACCTGCGCGACACAAGCTTCTTCGACTCCAAACCTTCGCAACTCACTTCCTTTTACGCCCAAACCAATATTGGCGTGTAACAACCAAACGGTGCGCAACTTCAATCACTGGCGCGCAAGTCCACCTACACGAACACACACCACTTGCGCGACATCCACACCTGCGTGACATGAGCTATAATTTTTATAATTGTTGAACTCCGTTGAAAATGAAGAAGGGTGGTCCAGTATTTATAGGTATTTTGAATACCCTGCATGACAGCGCACAAGTCAACCCTCAGCTTGCAAGTTTTGGCGCGCAGGTCTCTTCGTCTGCAAGTCACTTGCTCGACCAAACCAATACCTGCGCGAACCTCTTTCATTTGTCATATATTGATCTTCTGATCTTGAAAAACCACAGGCGCGTAAGTTCCCAAGCTTCCAAGGAATCGGCACGCAAGTCTCTTCATGGTGCGCAGGTCACCTGCACGACCGCACCAATACCTGTGTGACCATCTTTCCATAGACATATTTTGATGATCTGGTCCTGAAAAACACATGGTGTACAAGTTTCTTCAACTTCAAGTCAATAGCGCGCAAGTCTCTTTTCCAAAACCACTTTTCTCCATTTTTCGATTTTCAGGCCAAAAATTTGGCAAACACAAGAAAACGACGCCGCCTTGTATCTGTTCTTTTTGTACCACCTCTAGATCATCCATTCCTTTGTCGACGTTCTTAAATCAAACATGGATTGTTGACCATAGCACTTGAACTCAAAATTCCACCATGAAATCCCCTTTGTCAACAAAATTGATTATCATGGTTTTCTTTTTCAACAATCACAACACAGATGTCCACTTTTTCAACAAACACAATCACCTCAAAAATGTTTCAATGATACATTGAGGGATTTTTTCCCAATAATCTCCCCCTTTGGGTTTGTTGACAACTCTTCCATAAAAAGATACATCATTAACTCTTCATCCACCATTCGCCTATTGCGATTCCGATAGCGATCAAAGATTTACTCAACACATACTCTAAGCCCATATAAGAAATGCTCAGTGTGAGAAATAAGAGTAAATGAAAAGTTCATTAACGAATCACTTCAACTCTGACATCCACTGTTGACACCAAACTGATACCAATTTTTGGAATACCAATTGTGGGAAATATTCTTATCGCATTCCAACACTACTCTTCTCCTTTTATCACGACCCTCAGTTGGCGTGATATCTATTCTTTGATCGATCACTTCTAGCATCATCAGATTTAATACTCTCCCCCTTTCTCATTGCTCCCCCTATCTCGTTGCATCACTTACTAGCTTCTCCTTGTATCTATCATGATTTATCAAATAGCCACACTGTCTCCCCCTTGAACAATCACTATTTTATCCCCCTTTGTCAATGAACCCAAAGGTCACTCCTTTGCAGTCTGTAACAGAGTAGGGAACACATATCAGCTCATTTGAAAAAAAAAACATAGCATACCTTGGGGATGGGGGGGGGGGGGGGGGTTGTTCCACATATACAATCTTTCAAGTGTGGGGAGTCGACTGAACTCCTATATCTAGTCGATGCCTCTCAAAAGCTTCCTTGGGTAAGGCCTTTGTCATAATGTCTGCAACCTGTAGCTCTGTAGGCACATACCCCAACTTCACGATTCCCTGTTTAACTTCCTCCTTGATAAAATGATACTTTATCTCACTGTGCTTTGTCCTTGAGTGATGGACGGGATTTTTGCTGAGATTTATATCACTTGAGTTATCACACTAGATTCCGATCGGAGATTTCACTTCAACTCCCATATCTTTAAGCTATTGTTTCATCCACAATAACTGCTTGCATGCTTGAGTGGCCGAAATTTACTCAGCCTCCAAGGTTCTCAATGAAATTCAATCTTGCTTATTTCTTAGCCAAGAAATAAACAATCAACCAAGATAGAATGCACCTCCTGACATTGAATTTCTGTCATCTGTTGATCCGGCCCAATCTGCATCGATGTATTCCTTTCAATACAAGTATGTGGCTTTCATAGGGATTACTCTGATATCTCGCTACTTTGAATGTGGCGAAAACAATATCAGACCTTGTCACGGTTAAGTACAACAAACTTCCAATAATTTTCCTATATTCTGTTAAATTAACTGCCTTGCCATGCTCATCTTTTGATAATTTCATCCGGGTAGCGACCAGAGTCTTCATCTCATTGGAATTATCCATGACAAACCTTCTTTAAACCTACTTGGTATGTTTGGATTTAGGATTGAATGTGTCATACCTTCATAGTGTAACCTGTAAACCAAGAAAAAATGTCATCTCACCAATCATAGACATTTTGAACTCATGTTTCATTAATTCGGAAAATTTTCTGCATTGTGCTTCATCTGATCTACCAAATATTATGTCATTGACATAAAACAGCCCCATCATCCTTTGATTACTATTTTTGTTGAAATAGAGATTTTAATCAAAACCAACATAGAGATTGTAATCAAAACCACCACAATGAAAACCAATATTCTTCACACACTGATCGAGCTTTGAGTACCATGCTCTTGGTGATTGTTTCAGCCCATATAATGTATTATTCAGAAGACAAAACATGTTCTCATCCTCATGAATGAGAAGACCATCTGGATTCTCAATGTACACCTCTTCTTCTAGAAACTCATTCATAAATGCAGATTTGACGTCCATCTGGAACACTTTGACGTTTCTTTGCACTGCTATGGCTCAAAATAATCTAATTGTCTCCTGCCGAGAAACTGGTGAAAATGTCTCGTCAATATCGATACCCACTATTTGGAAGTATCCTTTGCACACTATTCAGGCTATGTTTCTAATCACTATGCTATCTTTGTTCATCTTGTTGCGAAAGACCCATTTAATCCCGATGAAGTTTATATCTGCTGGCCTCGAAACAATCTCCCATTTCTGATTCTTCTCAATCCGATTTAGCTCTTCATTCATGGCCTGAACCTAATTATCATCTTCAAATGAATCATCAAAGAATTTTGGCTCAACCTAATATAGAAAATATGTCTACTGCAAGGATTTCATTTTCCTTATCTGAACTGGAGCTGACTAATCACTGATGATGTTCTGCCTATCAATTTCAGCTCGACTCTTTGGCTTCTGTGCAAATAAAGATTTTACTTCCTCATACTCACCATTAGTATCTTCTTCTAAATAAAATTCAGCCACTTCTGATCTCCCTAAGTCTCTTACCACTTCCTCACTTTTAACAGAAAACCTTTCACTGTGTCATTGTTCAATGACGTCATTTATTTGAACTTCTTTTCTCAGATTTTTGTTGACACACCTTTAATTTTCTCTCACAGATTCTTGGTATCCTGAAATTAGTCAACCGATACCACATTGTTAAAACAAAAATATAATCATCAAATTCATGGTTATTTTAGCTTCTTCCTGTTTTTATTTATTCCCTTAATAGGAGACTCCTGATCTGAGTCATCCAATTAATGCTTTAATGGCTCTTACATCTGATTTTGTTAATGAATGCTCCCCCTATGTTATGAAAGACTTCATGGGGTTAGTACCACTATTTATACTCATAACCATTCTTCTCCTCATGCATCATTTATTCTAATATGGCACTCAACATTGAGCCATTAACCAAATCTCTAAGACTACTGAGTTGGAACTCGGTGTAGGAAACAAGAGATAGAGTTAATAACACAATCACTTCCTACTGTACTCTGTTTCTCCCATTCTTCTTCAACTCTAGTACCTAATTTGAATCATTTAAAACTCTAGAGCATGTATCTTCTCTACTTATCATCCTTAGATGCCACTTCCACTGGGATCGTATCTCCCTAGAACCTAAAACACATGAATCATCAGTTAATAAAATTTATATACATAGGGAGAGGGGTACTTCTGGAATTCACAAGAATAGGATTGCAGTTGATCTTGATGGGTCAATCCTTTGATTCTTTCCTGTAGAGAATCACACTCTTTCCTTACTTCTTCTAGCTGCCTAGCCAACTTCAACTGCTCTGGCCATATGACTAAGCATTCATTACTCACATGCTGAGTCTTTTTCTGATATGATGATTCTGCAGGCCTAGCCTTTCTCACCATTTGGGGTTTAAACCCACTAGTACACATTTCCATCTTTGATGTTCCACAAAAATTCCATTTCCCTTGATTCCTTTTCTGAGAAGGAATATATTTTCTTTCCATCTTCCCTTGATTCTTCCACCATTGCAAGGATCTTGCACCTTCCTCAAATTTTCATTGTGAAACAAGACATGAGAATTTTTCAATACATTCATTGTTCATCTTTCTTTTATCAGATGTCTGAGTCACTGCACTCTTTTTAACTGGTGGTGAGTCCTCCATTGAATGCTCTTTCTTCTTTATCACAGCTAAAGTAGATCTCCCCTTAATCTTCTAGGTTTGTTCACATTCTCTCCTTGAGATCTGTTGTGAGTATGACAGAGGAGGTGACTGATATACCTTTCGTTCAGATCCATGTGATTCCCCTGATACTCTAATCATATTCTTCTCCTTACCACGTTGTCTCCCAGTGTATAATTTCTCATTATTCATCACTGGAGTCGATAATCTCCTTTTGAGTTTCTTTTCCTTTATTGTGTTCTTCTTACTGTAATTTCTTTCCAAATGCCCATAATCTGAACATATAAAACATTTTCCATCAAAGGAATACATCATTTCATCATTTCTCTATAGAGATGTTGAAATATCTTGTGTTCTTCCTCTGAAATTGAGCTCCTAAGCTTCCTAACACATACTCATTGTGTGTCCCTTTCTTCAATAGTAATAACATCTGATGAATGTTTTCCCTTGAGAGAATCTTCTCTCTGATTTCTCATGATGCTTCTTCTTATTCTTAGATTTAGTAATGTTTTTGTTTTCATAGCCTGAAATGTATTCCAGAACCTCTGAACAAAAGCTTGATGTGTGTCCATGAATCCCGCAAAAATAGAACATGTCATCACTTCTTTTTGTAACTGTCCTCTTAGGCCTATCTCCAGCACCTACGGGTTTTTCTCCACTCCTGGAACTGTTCACGTCTTGAATTCTATCATGCACGGGAAGGGATTCATCAAATCCAATTCCAGATTTTCCCAAACTATATGGTCTTTGAACTGAGAAAATATTTTGTTGTTTCTCCTTAGAAATATCATACTTCCTTTTCATTTTATCATCAACTTCCGAAGGATAATCTAATAGTAAGTGTAATGCATCCTTCAACTTAGGTTTTACTTTTTCTTTTGATATATACGTTTCTTTCTTGGATTTCTCTATCACTTCCTCCAATTGTTGAATCTTCTTATTTCTAGATTCAATTTGAGCATTGAGTTCTTTTCTGAGATTCTTCCCACTACTCAACTCATCTTCTAGTTCCCGTGTGATCTTTTCCACCATGTCACTTTTCTCCTTCACTTTCAATTCTTCTTCTTCAATAGAATCAGAAAAACATGAATTATCTTGTTGTCGCCTTTGATTCTTCTGAACTAGTTCAGATAGATATGTAGCAAGATCATCATTTTTAGATTTCAAATTCTGAATCTCATCTGAGTTCAGATTCTTCCCCTTGTCACCAGCTTTTGATTTTTCCACCTTTGAAGATCTCTTTCTCAATTCTTCATCTTGAGAATCATTTTTCTCCTTCAGATCAGTAGCTACATCAATAAGCCTTTGATTCAAAACTCTTAGCTTGTTGATCTAAGTTTCCCATACTTAGATCTTGACTATCTTTAGTTTTCATCTCTTAATCCAATTTCTTATCCAATTCCTTTGCCTTGTGGACAACTTCCACTTTTCGACTTCTTGGTGTTTCTTCATCATCAGTGGTTCCAGCATCACTTGGAAAATAAGTTTCTTCACTCATTACTTCAGCATCATTGAATGAGAAAGTATTTTCATTGTATGATTCATCCAAACCATTCTTCTGTTCACAACATGATTCCTTTAACTGAATCACACTCTTTCCATTGATACTTCCACAGTGGGTAATAACACCAGCCTTCTGCTTCTTCTTTGATGTTATCCCCTTTTCCATGGCACAATATGATAAGAGAAGATTGGATCTTTAACTTGAGAAATTGACTGAACCAAGTCAGAGCAAAAAAATATGATAAAAGAAACCTGCCTTTGAAACCAATCGTTAGGACCAATAGGGGCCTATATACCCTGAGAGGGGGGGGGGGGGGTGAATCAGGGTATGGATATTCTTTTTCAAAGTTCTTCCTGCCCCACTGGATATTGACCTCTTTATTACAAGGGTCACTTTGTTTGCACTTGTGTGTTTATTATGATCACTTATTTTTTTCTTTATCCGATGATGATACTTTAAATGCAATGCAGGGAAGTAAGTAGGAATGCACAAAGATTTTTACTTGGTTCACCCTAACTAGGCTACGTCCATGGAGCATACGCCGACAAGTTTCCAGTTATACCAAATTCCAATATTCTTCACTAGATGTGGATACAACGGTTCAGGAATAGTCACTCTATCCCAGGATCACTGCCTTTACAAGGTTTAGGGTCAGTTCACTACTTTCCCAAGGGTCACTCCCTGTTTCTCTCTCTCTGGATCACTGCCGGTGGAGAGGATCACCTTCTTCCTCTTCCTTTGCTCACTGATCCGGAAAGGATCCAATCATAATTTATAGACCTATAGGTCTCTTAATTATCTCGAATGAATACATCCTCTGTTGCGTGTGGATGCTCTATTGAAGTCCAACTTTCACCCTTAGATGAATCTCACTTTGCACCGAAGGTATCAGACAAACTTCCAGCTTCCACCTAGCCCGAAAACACTGTATAGGAATTAACCGTTACTTGGCGCACAAGTCTAACTCGGTGCGCAAGTATCAGCGTGTAGGTCACAACTGGCACGCAGGTCCACCTTAACCACCTGTGTGACACAACCTTCTTCAACTCCGTACCTGCGTGACTCACTTCCTTTTACACCCAAACCAATATTGGCGTGCAACAACCAACCGGCGCGTAACTTCAAACATTGGCGCACAAGTCCACCTGCGCGACCACACACCACTTGCGCGGATTCCACACCTGCGCGACGAGAGCTCTGATTTTTCTAAGTGTTGAACTCCGTTGAAAATGAAGAGGGGTGGTCCAGTATTTATAGGCATTTTTAACACCCTACGTGACGGCGCACAAGTCAACCCTCAGAGCGCAAGTTTCAGCGCACAAGTCTCTTCCTCTGCAAGTCACTTGCGCGACCAAACCAATACCTACACAAACCTCTTTCCTTTGTCATATTTTGATCTTATGATCTTGCAAAACCACATGCGTGCAAGTTCTCAAGCTTCCAAGGCATCAGCACGTAAGTCTCTTCACGGCGCACAGGTCACCTGCGCGACCACACCAATAACTACGCGACCATCTTTCCTTAGCCATATTTCGATGATCTGATATTGAAAAACATATGGAACACAAGTTTCTTCAACTTCAAGTCAACAACGTGCAAGTATCTTTGCTAAAACCACTTTTCTCCATTTGTCGATTTTCAGGCCCAAAAATTTGGCAAACACTGGAAAACGGTGCCACCTTGTATCTGGTCTTTTTGTACTGCCTCCAGATCATCCATTCCTTTGCCGACGTTCTTGAATCAAACATGGATAATTGACCATAGCTCTTGAACTCGACATTCCACCATGAAATCCCCTTTGTCAACAAAATTGATTGTCATGTTTTTCTTTGTCTACAATCACAACACAGATGTCCACTTTGTTAACAAACACAATCACCTAAAAAATGCTTCAATAATTCCTTGAGGGATTTTTTCCCAACAATCTCCCCCTTTGGGTTTGTTGAAAACTCTTCCATAAAAAGATACATCATTAACTCTTCATTGATGTACCAATTTTCACCTTATAAGAAAAATTTTAACCATTTAAGAGGGAAAATTAAATTGTCATGGTTAAGGTTAAAATAGGTTAACTAAGGGGTTAAACCAAAAGAAAAGATTTAAAATACCACTTAAAACTATCCAAATTTCATATTTTAATGATATTTTTACCATATATTACCTTATCATAGAATATATAGACATTTTATATCACTAATCTTGAAAATGACTTAGTTATATTTTAATATATGTTTTTATAATTCCAAACATGTCATTCCCCCCCCCCTTATAAAAGGATACCCTTTTCTTCTATCCATTACACCACTTTAACAAACATATATCGACCATTACCAGATAATTACTCATCTAGAAATCCTTATAAACGTTTTATAGGATCGTTTATCCTCAAAATACCAACCCTATATTCTAAAATAAAAGGCTTGAATGGGCTCTCTTGAAGAAGTGGTAATAGTCTTCCCCAACATGTTTAAATTTATTTCTTCTTTTACCTCCTATAAATATGTGATATTTACCATAAATTAATAAATTAAGTATCATAAATTTAATAGAAATTTATTATGATTATGATAAAAAGTATCCACCCTCTTTTCCATCAAATGTAAAGTGAAAGTATCACTCGTGCATACGTATGACTTACCATCTCCATGTAGCATTAAAATTCATTTTCTATCACCATATTTTATAGAAGAGTATTATGATGGTTTTAATGTTTATATATGATATTTATCAAATAATTATAATTATTTAATTATAATATAATAGATATCCTCTTACCTTCCAATCTATTCGAAAGTGATAACGTCACTCATGCATACGTGGGAACTACTACACCCACAAAGTGATATGGTCTGTTTTTTATTTCCATTATATGAACAGTGTAATTCAATATTCTATTTCGATCTTCCATGGATCACTATAAATATATATATATATATATAATGAATATATATGATTATTATATCATATTTAACATTTTATATATGATTTAAACATGATAAAATTAAAAGGACCAAAACTACCAAAATCAAAATATATTTGAAAAAATAGTTATTACACAAAACAATGATTTTAACAAAGAATTGTTTATAAATAAGTGATACAGGATTATAAGTAAATAATATATGATATTACACATATTATTATGGTTAAATAATTTATTTACAATAAATCTATATTTATTATATGGGAGGTTTGGACACAAATGGAGGAAGTCAAACTTGAGGTTATGGTATATTTCACAATCTCATCATTATTTGGGGTTGTTTACATTAATATATCTATTGGGGAAATTATTTGATTTTTATATATTAAAATAATTACAATTTCTGGTGATATATTTTATAAATTAAAAGTTTTCCATTCATTTTACTTGATTTAAGTACTCAATATAAAATAATAAAATTTTTAATGAAATCTGACCTTGTTTTTTACTCGACTGGGAATCCTCCTCTTCCATGTTCATATTTTCCAAAAAATGAATAAAAATATATTTTTAATATTATAAAATGATTTAATAAATATATTTTTACCAATTTTTTACTTTTTAATGAATGTTTTCAAAGGAATATTTTTTATTTTATTTTTTTGAATGAGGTACTTTTTAGCTTTTTTATAAAAGCATGAAAAGAACATTTTTTTAACTTATATGGAATAAAGATAATTTACCACCATCTTGATTAATTTTTTATTTGAATATTACTTTAATGTTTTAAAATTACTATTTCAAAGAATTTTTTTCCTTAATAATTTTGAAATATTTTTTTCTTTAAATAAGTGGTTTCAAATTAAAAGGGTATTTTCCTCAAGAAAATTCCCTATGAAATTTTTTAAAGTATTTTCATCTATTTAAAAATACATTTTTGAATATTTTATTGATAATATACTCTAATAATACCATCCAAAATATTTTTATGGATGATTCATAAATAATTTAACTAGGGAAAGTATTCTTATTTCGTATATTATTTCTTATAAAACATATAATTACTGGTTTTTAAGGCATATTGATTAATTTTTATTGTTTTTTAATATGATGAATGCATTAGAATTACTAATTAATAGGTGGGAAAAAGAATTAAATATCCCCTTGATGAATTAATAGGTCTCATGGGGAAAAATAGATGGATTTATTAACCAAGGCCTTACCAATTTATACAGATGTCTTAGCATGAGCACTTGATAGTATTTTTAGATGTATTAGAACAAGGCCTCAATGATATGTCTAGATGTATTTAATTTTCAATGACATTATTATGGAATCTGTTATTTATTTCAATAAGTTTATTTGAATAGTTTTTATATACATGGATAAGTTTCAACCACATGTGATTATTAATATAGAATTATTGGATTATCATTTATTCCTTCCATATTATTTATTCCTTATTGAGCTTACCCTATATGAATTCCATTACTGAGAATCTAATCTCACCCCTTTCATATGTTTTCTTTCCCCATAATTCTAGTAAATTTTTTAGGATTAATATTTAGGGATATTATAGAGGTAATAATGATGATCCCAAAATAATATTATATTTCTTTTTTATGTTTTCCAATGTAATGATGGATTAAAGTATGTATCCAATTTAACAAGACTACTAAACTATTAAATCCTTTGGGATATGATTTCACTTATTTAGTAACAATGTAATAAAGTAACCACTAGATTTAGCCTATTAGGGTTGGGGAATTTAAAACTAGTATTAGATAATGTTTTTTAGAAACCTTGGGAACTTGGTTTTGGAAAGTACAGATTATGGAACTTAACCCAATGACGGTACATGAGAATATTCCCAAAGAAACTACGATAATTATTTTGAGATTAATTATACATAAAATTTAAATTTGTGTTAAGTGTTTTTCTTGTTTTAAAATTATATATTTGGATTCATAATTTTGTGATCTAATAGAGTGTGTAACTTTATTTAAAAATGGAACCTAGTGAAAGGAATGAAAACTATATCAATTCACAAAATACATATCAGGATTTACATCATGGGAAAGATACTGAAGTTAGAGATAGATATGTAGTTATATCTAAACAAATTATAACTATATAACGGAAACCAAATTAGGTTATGACCAATAAACTTTCCCATATGAAGTATCTTGATGATCCACAATCTAGTGTAACAATGTTTTAATGATTCATACATGAAAAACCTCCATTATTCATTGAGACTACAAATCCATTAGTTGCTATGAAATGGATAAGTTCACTGGAGAAGATTTTTAAATCTTTGGGAAGTAATGAAAATGATAAGGTTTTCATGGATTTTTATTGTCTCTTAGGGGATTCCAATCAATTGTGTTCATTGATTCAAAACACTAAGGATGAGGTTGAAATTACAATCATGGAATGTAAGGATTTTAAGGACATTTTCTTAGTAAAATATTTTCTTTATGAAAAATAAGAAGAAATTGAGAGATAGTTCATGATTATAAGAAAAAAGGATGAGAAAAATGTTTCTAATTATGAATCTATATTTACAAGGTTAACAAAAAATACTACTGAATATATATGTAATCCAAATATTATGATTGATATTTCTTTAGTGGGTTAAATCCAATACTATGTAGCAAAATTGTCTCCAATTTTTTTTTAATCATATAAGGATATAATATCATGTGATATCAATAAATATAAATAAGTATCCAAAACATATGGATTTTAAGTAAAACAAGAGAAGAATATTATGATAGAGAAAAAATAGATTAGGGGAAGAAGAGAAATAATAAATTTTCAACATGTGATACTTATGAAAGGAAACACCTTGGTACATGCTTAAAAGGAAATGGATTTTTAATAATGTGTGGATAAAAATTCCATCATGATTATGAATGAAATGCTAATAGAGTTGACATCAATTTATAGAGATTAAAATGTAAGGATATTCGTAACTATTTTAACTAATTCCCCAAACATCAAAGGATCTTACCATAAAAGAAGCCAAGTGGAGAAGTAAGGATTCTAAAATTAATAAATCCAATGTGAAAGTTCCTAGAGGCATGGTGAAAGGTAAACTTATCATCCACTGTATAATTTTAAATATTTTAGGTCATTATGGTTTTACCCACTATTTTATATATAAATAATTTTCTATGGGTATTGTATCACCTCCAAAATGATTAGATATATATTTTGTGGTGAAAAATACTAATGGTAGGGTAACCACATATCACATCTATAACTCCTACTATTTGAGAATTGTGATGAAGACCCCGAGGAAGGAAAATTTGATTAATAAATCTACCAAGTATGAATTTTGTATTTAGATATATTTATTATTAGGTTATATTATCTCATGTCTGGGTATATAAATGCATCCTTAAAAGTTATATGTTTTTATCAATGACCTATAAAAACCATAGTAACCAATATTTATATATTTATTGGGTTGTAATGATAACACTGATGCTTTATGAAATATTTATCATGGAATTATAATTCACTCACCAAGTTTAATTGGAAGGGGTTAAGTTATTATAGGTAGATTAGTGTGAAGATAGTTTCACAGAATTAAATAGATTGTTTGTTAACACACATATGCTTACACTCCCTTATAATGGAGAAGGGTTTGTGATCTATAATGATGAATCAAATAAGGGACTAAGATACATACTCATGAATAATGATATGGTGATTGATTCTTCCACACACTAATTTTCATGAGAAAAATAACCCAACTCATGATTTGGATCTGGTAGTGCTAATATTTTTATTGAAATCATGGTAGAATTATCTATATGGTGAAGTTTGTTATATACATAATGATCATCAAATATTTAAGTGTATATTTATATAAAAAGAGTTGAATATTTTATATGGAATATGGTTTGATTAAATCATATATTATGATTACTCAAAAAATTATTACCATGGGAATGTGAACAAGGTGGTTTATTATTATAGTTGATGAATGTACTTATATGATGAGAATTTAAATAGATTAAATATTTATGTATTTTCATAAGACAAATATTGAAATCATTAGGAAAGGTTAATCTCTTATATTTCTTAGATTAATATTCGACCATCCATACATTAGTGGATTGAAAAGGCATAGAAAAATATTTGTAATTACAGAATAAGGTGAGGAATGTTCCAAAATTCAACGATAATCATGTTGGAATGATAATTTTCAAGAACTGAGTATTTTTCCCATCAATACCAAACTATAACAAGGAGACGTTGGATGAGGAACAAAATTATTTATTCACTATTAGTCAAGGTAGTATGAAGATGTATATATATCTAAAAGAGTATTTATTGTAGGGAAACATGAAGAGAGATATTATAGATTTTATATCACAATGCTAGGTAAATCATCAAGTAAGTATGAGAGACTAAATTATAATGGGATTTTTAAACTATTACCCATAATATAATAGAAATGGGAAAAAATCACCATATAGTTTTCATCAAACTCCCAAAAATATCAATAGGACATAATTCTATTTGGGTTATAGTCGATCACCTTACAAATTCATCACACTTTATTTATATCGAAGAATATTTATCCATTGATCAACTTTCCATAATGTACATTAAGGTTGTTGTAATGTTTCATGGAGTACCACTATCTATTGTTTCTGGTAAATATTTGATATTTAACTCAATGTTCTGGAAAAACATTATATAAGAACTAGATACAAAATTTATTTTTAGTATAACCTTATACCCTCAAACATATGTTCAGTATGATAGGACCCTTAAAACTCTATAATACATGTTGAGATGTTTCTCTATGTATTTCAAAGATGGTTGGGATCAATATATTATTTTAGTTGAACTTTCTTACAATAATAGTTTTCACTCAAGTATCCATCTGGATCCTTATGAAGACCTCTATAAAAATAATTATAAAAATCTAACATTCTGGAATGATGTTGGTGAAATAATGTTACTAGGACCCTATCTAGCTAAGGAAACAAAAAATAAGGTTAGTTTTATTCAACAACACATAATGAAAACTCGTAGTTGTTATATTGATAATCATTGATGAGATATAGAGTATAAATTTGGTGAGAAAGTATTTCTTTGAATTTCTATATAGAATAAGGTAATGATATTTATAATATGGGGAAGATGAGCCCTTGATTTATTGGTCCCTTCAAGATTATTTATTACAACGGGATTGTAGCTTATTGCTTAGAACATCCACAAAATCTCTCTCAAGAACATGTTGTATTCTATATATCTCTCCTTAGGAAGTACATAAGTGAAACTTCACATGTACTGAAATCAATGAATGTACCATTGAAACATGATATTTTCTATTAGTAACAGATGGTAGAAATCTTGGATCATAGAGATAAAGTTCTATGGAACAAGACCACTCAGCTAGTTAAAGTTATATGAATGAATCAAAAATTTAAAAAAAAGATTCTTGGGAACCCAAGGATGTAATGAAATAGATACACCCTCATTTATTTGTATCATGGTGATATAATTTTTAGGGAAAAATTCTTTTTAATAGGTGTATAATGTAGCACCTTGATATTTTAATCTATATTTCTCTTCAAATATTTTTTTGATAGCTTATAATACACACAACCCGAAGTATACATTTAATTTAATATAGTGTACCATTATAAAATTTCCATTAAATTGGTAGATATGAATATGAAAAGATAAATTATGAAAAATTTATTTATAATTAAAAACACTAATTATAAATTTATTATAAATGAAAATAAAAATCATTTGAAAGTAAGAGTGGTTTTTTTCCTATACAATTATTTTTATTCAAAAAAAAAATGATTTTATCCTAAAAAATTAAATAAATAACTATTTTTAATGATTTTAATGAAATTTATGTGTTATATATTTTATTTATCTTTTAACATAGATATAATATTATTTCTATGCATGGGATAACTGTAAATCCAGTTTTAAGATTAAAAAATGTATTTCTCTAAAAAGCATTTTTTATGCACTTATTTGAAAATTAATTTATAAAAATTAAAGGTAATGAATTTGATAAAATTTATTCCTTATTATGAATTAGGTGTTTTAATTTTGTTAAATAGGTCTCTTTTATTTTTAGGAATTATGAATAATAACTGTGGTAAAATTTATCACCTTAGTAAATGGTATATCAGGTATATCCTTGTTAAAAGTAATTGTTAGGATCAAAATTTTTCATTTAAATTATTATTAAATGAAGTTAGTTACATCTCAATCTTTAATGTTAATTATTTAAGGGACACGTTTCCATGAATACAACCGTTATAATATTAAAAAAAAGAAAAATACAAAATGTCACTCTCTTACTTTTAAATACATTTTATATGTCCACACTGGAAAAAAATCATGTGGTGAAAAATATAAATTTTTATTTTGTGAATAATAAAATTATTTTCATGATGATAATTTATTTATAATTTTTTGGTGTTATATAGTTACTTTAAATGGTTGCGCAATGATGGCATAATATTTATTAAATTAATGGATAGTTAAAATAATTGATTTTAAAAACATTTAATGTAATAAAATTTGGGTGAATTATTGTGATATATTAATTTATTAGATAAATATAAAATATTTTGGATATGATTTTTTTAAAATTTTAATCACAAACTTCTATTTATATATTTGAATCCAAATTAAATGAATAGCTTCAAAAAATAGAATAATGGTATTTTATGAAAATAATATTTTATTAAATTATTTAAAATCCATTAAAAAATTAAATGATGGAAAGTGGATATTGTATGGTCTAAAAATTTATTAATTTTCTATTTATGATACAATTTTCACCCTATAAGTAATATTACAACCCATTGATAGTGGACAAGATGTTTCTGCAGTTAACGTTAAAACAGGTTAACTAAGGGTTTAAACTAGAAGATAAGGCTTAAAATACCACTAAAAACTATAAATATTTTATTAGTTGATTAGATTTAAACCATATAATAACTTATATTCAAATATTTTTCCATTTTGAATCATTTTTCCTGAGAACAAGTTAGTTATATTTTAATCATTGTTTCAATTCTTAGTGTGTGATTTCCATCGATTAAAAAAGGAAACCCCTTCCTTCTCTTATTTAAACCACATTGAGAAACCCAGATCAATGAATAACTAAAAATTTGTCTTCTAAAAATAATTATACATGTTATATAGTTTCTTTTATCCTAAAAATACTAACCCTATGTTCCATAAGAAATGATCTAAAGGAGGTATCCCAAAGAAGTGGTAATCATCTTACCTAACCTCTTTCAATTTATTTATACTTTTACCTTCTCTGAATATATGATATTTATCACAGAATAATAAATTCACTATCCTAAATATAATGAAATTTTATTATTTTTATGAAATCACAATTATCCATCCTTTTTCCATCAAATGGATAGTTAAAGTATCGCTCGTGCCTACATACGACTTACTGTCTCCACATAGCGATAAAATTCATTTTTCATCACCATATTTTATGGATGGTTATTTGGATGTTTTGATGTTTATATATGATATTAATGACATAATTATTATTCTAAAATTATAATTTCATATCTAACTTCTTACATTCCAATCCATTGTAAAATGAGAATGTCGCTCTTGTGTACGTGTGGACCACCACCACCACGTAGTGATGTGATCCATTTTTATTTACATTTTTTATGGACGGTAATAGATTTAATGAATATATATGATATATATATATATTTTAATAATGATTTTGGAAAATTTAATTATCACTTAAATTTCTCTCATTCCATTAATCGAAAAGTAAAAACAATGTTCATGCATACATTTGGCCTACCGTCTCTATGAACAGTGTTACTCATTTTCTATTTATATATTTTATGGAATAATATAAATACATATATATTAAATATATATGGTATTTATACCATGATTTAATTTTTTTATATTATGTAACTACACTAAAAGTAAAATTATTGACACTATCAAAAGAAAACATAGATGAAAAATGAAGTAATTATTTCCAGAAATAATGATTTTACCAAAGAATTGTTAATAAATGGGTCACGAGAGATAATAAGTACATAATATATTGTATCATGTATGCTATTAGTATTTTATAATATATTTATAATAAATATATTATTATTATATATGATTGTTAAAGAAATATAAAGAAATTCTATCACGAGATAAGGGTTTATTTCACAATCACATCATTATTCAAAATTGTTTATATTTAAGTATTTATTTGGGGAAATATTTGATCTTTTTATATTTAAACGATTACATTTTATTGTACTATGGTTACATATATAAATTAAAATATTTTCTTTCATTTTCCTCTCTTTAATTACTCAAGATACCAAAATAATGATTTTAAGGAAAAAATGACTATATTTTTGAACTCGGTTTGTAATATTTTTATTCCATGAATACATTTTCATTAAAATGAAAAAAATTTGTTTTTAATGTTCTTAAAATTATTGATTAATGAAACTTTCCAGATGTTTTAATTTTTTAAAAATGGTTTAAAATTAATCTTAATATCATTTTTTGAATGAGTTACTTTTGGCCTTTTTAAAAAAGTTTGACATGAATGTCTTTTGACTTATACGACATGAACAAAATTTCCTTCCATCTTGAACACTCGTTTATTTTAATATTAATTTATAATTTTAGAGGTTTACTATCAAATAAAATGTTTCATTAATATTTAGGAAATTTTTTTATCTTTAAATAAGTGGGTTTCAATGTGAAAATGGTGTTTTCCTCAAAAACTTTCCAGTGATATTTTTAAAGTATTGTTATATATATCAAGATCCTTTCATGAATCTTATGTTGAGAACATACACTAATGATATATAAAACATATTTATAGGAATGGTTTATGATTAATTTTTCCAGGGAAAGTATTGATATTCCATATGATGGTTCTTCCAATATGGAAAATTATTTATTTTTAAGCATTTTTTAATATGTTTCATTGTTTATTTATATGATGAATGTATTTGAATTATAAATTAATGGATGGGGAATAAAATTAGGTAAACCCTTGATCCACCAGTAGTTCTCATCATAAAAAACATATTGGGATATTTGCTGAGACCTTATCCATTTATAAATATGTGTTAGTATGAGTCCACACTAGTATTTTAACATGTCTTAGAATAAGGCCTCAATAATAATTTTAGATGGACAATATTATAAATTTTACCATTAAGAAATCAGTTATTAGTGTCCATCCATACAAATTCAATTTTTTTATTTTCTGAATAAAACACTTTTAGGTATAGTGTTAACCTCACAAACACAACTCCTAAAATGAAAGATTAAACCCAAAATAAAAACTACTATACAAAGGAGGTAAAATACACAATTCAAAATCAAACATATATGAAAAAAAAATTCACAAAAAAAATCAGTTATTAGCGTCCATAGGAATATTTTAATATTTTTTATATCCATGGATTGGTTTCAAGATAATGTGATTATTTATATGTTAGTATTTGATTATCATTTATTCTTTCCACATTATTCATGCCTCATATACCTTCCACTGTATGCATTCCCTTACTAAGAATGCGATCTCAACCTTTTCTTATATTTCCTTTCCCCAAGATATCATTAAATTTTTTATGATTGATATTTGGGGATATTCTAGAAAGAATAAATATGATCTCAAAGACAACACTATGTTTTATTTTATTTTTTAAAATTTAATGTGGGGTTCAAGTGTGTGTTAAGTTTACCAAGACTACTAAACAATTTAGTCTTTAGGGATATGATTTCTTGTAGTTTTTACCAATAAAATAAATTAACAATCAACTCTATGATACATTGTTAGGGTATTTACATTGATGGAGTGTTCAAGAAACCTATTTTAGTTTAAATATTTAGGTCTATTCATAAAATTTGGATCTTGAGGATTCATCATATTTATAATATTGAGAAAGTTTATTCCCACAATACATATAAAAAATCCATGGAAGTGGAAATAATTTAAAGATTAGACCTTTTAATTTTAATAAAAAGGATCTATTTTTCTATACCTAATGGGGTTCAGAAGTAATATTCTCCATATAATATTGTGTAAAAAAACATATTCTAAAAGACCACACGACAGCTAATTGGTTGAGATAATAAAGACTTCATCACAAAAACTATATATTATATCCTAAACATGCATGTAGCTAGGGTAGGTGCTAGATGATACCTTTTATTATTCTTCTATATATCCTGCTATAGGAACCGAGCTCTCTTGAATAATTCTTAGAATCCACCTAGTCACTTTAGGTATATTAGATTTGGGACTATCTCATCATGATTACTCTCTACACACATCCCCAAAAACTATTCTTGGGGAATATGAAAATTGTGGGAGTATGTTTAGAACCTACAAGAAGTGATGATGTTGGAAACATATTAACTCTCTTGTTGTTTATATTTAGGGAGGCCAATGACACTCATCGTGAATAAGGTGGAGCTGAAGTGATAGAGGATATTTTGGTGAAAATTATCTAAGGTAGTAATAAACCCTGGTTCCATATTTTTGTACTAGAGAAAAAAAAGTCCATGTTATTTTTGAAAGAAAAAATATGGTAGCTATAAGAGGGGGAAATTATATTTATAAAATAGACTTTTAATTTTCCATCACACTCTATGTGCATGTTTTTAGAAACTTAGATCATACTAAATAATTAGAATATAAAATTAATGTATGTAGTGAAAATAATAGATTATTAGTTAAATACATAACTGGTAGAAATAATATACAAAGTGGAAAATAAAAATAGCAATATCAAACAAAATAACTTTAGAAAATACATAATTCTACCATACAATAAAAAAATTGAAGAAACAAAACCTAGGGTTAAGGATTAAATTCTTCAACTCCTAAAAGGATATTAAATTACCAATATGATTATAATAAAATTTATCCTTTTTTATTTTATCCAAAGTGGTTGGAGGATCTATAAACTCAATCCTAGGTATTCTAGTTCCATAAATAGAATATGCTTTCCAATTACAATCAGAATATTAAATAAGTTCTCATAGAAACCTCTTGAACATAATGGATAATATAATGATTATCTAGTCTCAAGATCATCTTAGATCTAATGATCATTAGTAAGTCTACACTAAGACATCATCAAATATAAAATTTTAATAAGTCAAATCATATTCTTGTTCCTAAAATCATTTCAATCTCCTTGATCATACAAATTAAAAATTCCAAGCTTGAAAAATCCTCAATGACATGGGATTGGAAAATGAACAATTACAAATAAAAGACTAAGATATTTATATAAAATATATACACATTGGTAAGTCCTAGCCAATTACCACTAAAATAAAAACTATAATAATGGGTGCTAAAATAATAGAGATAATGAAAACATAAAAATTATTATAAGAGATCAAAGAATATCACAACTTTTTAAAAATTTAACTTCTTATTCAGGAAGCTTTGGGTTCAATTTATTAATGATTTTATAAAAAAATACAACAATAAGATTATAAAATCTATAGGCATGGTTACAACTACATTAGATGTAACACTTCATCATCCAATAAATCTATTTATCACTTTAATCACCCAATTATTTGAACTTCTCATGCCATCAAAACATAGTAGTATGTTCTGGTAGACGTGAAAACAAATTTGGTTAATTAGAACATTCAATTGGACAATATTTATACACACATAAAAACACAAAATATCCAACATAAAGATAAATAATTTTTTTTAATGAAGTGCATTGTGAATTTTTATAAACAAAGATAAGGGGGAGATCGATTAACTTAATAATGACCTGAATAATATCCCTGTTTTAGATATTCAGAGGAAAATATAAAAAAGGTAAGTACGAAATTAATTTTAAAAGAAAACTTCTTATACTATCTGATGAATATAACCTTGAATATAACATATGATAAGAAAATAAATCCATTCTTTAACAAAAAAATGGTTAGAAATAAAAAATATTCCATAATAATTTCTGATATCCTTCTATTGAAAGTAGTTCGATAAATCTTACAATAATATATAGTTTTAAAATAATTCAAATTCTTAATAAGATATCTTAGATTAACAATACATGATCCTAAATATTATTTTCTAACCATCATTCTATTACTTATCTTTATTTAAATAAATATTAAAAAACATTTTTAAATCCTCTAAATCATCATCCTTAATAAAATTTTACCCTTCAATTAGCAGTGTCTCTAAATTTTCACAAAATTGAAAATAATGGGAAAAATTATCATGCCTTCATGTATCTTTCTCCCCCTCTGTGATGGCAGAAAAACTAATCAAATAAGTGTTATTCTGAAATAATTAATAAAAATTACGATAGCTATAATAGGTAAGGGTTTTTTACTTCTATGAAATATAGTAAAAAATTATGTTTAATCTAGAATATACCTATCCCCCTTATTGAAATAATGAAACCATAAAATCAATATATTCCTCTCCTTTTTGAATTGGAATAGAAAACTTATTTGATAAATAATCAATTATTGATAAGGTTAAAAAGAGTGAACCTTCAAGAAGTTATCTTTTAATGCCAATTGATGATATTTATATAATAATGATAGTTCAGTAGAATTTTATACCTAGATTATTTTAGCTGCATAAAAATGAAAAAGTACTTTTATAGAAAAAATGAAATAATTATCCCTTTTCATAAGGGTTAATCCAATTAGAATAATTATTTGAAAAATTAATTGCATTAGGTTTTTAAAGTGTAATGGTATAATATATAACATTAGGGAATGTATTTGATGTAATCCTCATACATTAGATGTTTTAAACATTGAAATAAATGAAGTGATTCTTAATGTGAAGTTAAAACCATAAAGTAAATGGGTACCTCTCAAAGGTTTGTTTTCATTAAACTTAATTATATGGAATAAATTCTCCTGGTTTTAGTTTCAATATTTTTTTAGTATATATTTAATATGTTCACTTAAAAGAGATACCAAATAATGTATAGTACCTTTATAAAAGTCTAGTATTATTGTAAAAAATCTTATACTCCCCCTTTCTAGAGGAGTTTTTCAATGGCAGGTGATAGCTAAACAAAGAAGAAGAAATTCTGACCATTTTTTATTGATCATAAATAAATTATATATAATATAATATAATCTATATGAATCTAAAGGTTTAATAAAAATATCAGAAAACTAATTTTTTGTTATAATAAACTTTTAAATAATACCTCTTTTTTGTGTTTAGTCCCTAAAGAAATGGTGTCTTATGTCTATGTTCTTCCCATATTAGTGATTTACTGGATTCCTAGACAAAGAGATAAAATCCTTTTATCATTTCAAGGTCTCGAAAATATTGAAAAGGGAAGGAAAATAATCCTCCATGTTGGGTGAAGAAAAAAAATATAAAATGGATTGAAAATTTGAGATGAATTTGAAGAAATAAAAATTTTCAAAGGAATCCGGCTTGGCCTCGTACCGATTACCGAGAATGGTTCGCAGAATGCATAAACCAAAAAACATTCGGTACATGGATGGCCTATGACATGCTGGCCTGCAAGGCGTTGGCCAGCGAATGAATCAGTTCATGGTGAATTTCCACCTGTGAACTGAAGCCGCCATGAACTATTTTTGCAGGCGATAATCTGAAGGAAGTGCGCCCCGCGTACCATCCTCGAAAACGATGTAGTTCACAGATGAGGAGATTCTAGTGGCATACCGTAAATCTATAAACACCATATTAACCAAGTCTTTCATGGGTTAGATTTTATCCATGGGCTTCAGGAGAAGGTGTCGTGCATACCATAGATACAAATTCCCAAGAACAATATAAAAGGACCAATAGGGAACTGAAGGAGAGAAAGCAAAAAGGTTGAACTCTGGGACAACCAAAAAGTGGATGAAGAACATAGAGGGTGTGGGAGAGATTTCTCCCACACTCAAAGTAGTTCACGAGACTCCATACGACATCCGCAACAGTTGACAGATTCCATCCCATGAACAATAAGCAGTTTTCAAAACCCATCCCACGAACCATATTTAGAAAGATGTTCGTGAAGGTCCTCCCCGCGAACCATATTTGAAAGACACTCTATATCCAACTAGTGAACATAAAAAAAATATATAATAAAAATGGTTCACAGATTCTCATATGCTGAAGACGGTTCACGAATATCCTTATGTTGAAGACAACTCACAAAAAGCTCCTCCATGTACTATCATACATGGACAACTCATCTGCATACCATCATAAGAAGATAGCTCCTTTGCTTCCGTCAATGAAGAGTTGCACTGTGAACTTTTTGGGCTAGGTCAACGACATTTTCCATTGTTCCCTTATTCCACCTAAACATCCGTACCTTAAATACCATGAGAAGATACATTCTTCATGCACCTCTTGAAAATCCCTATCACTTACCTCTTATACCAGGTTGACCCATACCTCTATGGACAATCACAGCCTGAGTGTTTCTTAAATGCCCGAACACACCCATTCCATCCATCAAACTCTGTCTCTAGTGATTCCAGATCCTTATAAACCTCTATGTCCATCAGAAGTGTATGGAAAGTGTCCTGCTGACCCCTTTGATTGACTATACACATCATGACCCAGTGGCTCTGCATATGAACCCTACAAGATGACCATCAATCAAAGGAAAATTTTTCCCCAGGAGAGTCCTTTCCTAACTCTATACGCCTCAATGGATTCCATGCCCCTTATCATTTATCCAAATCCGAGAATCCCTAAAGTCACGGTTTACACATTCCTTCCCTCTCATGTTTAAGGCATGTCAGAACATCCTAGATTGATTATCCTTCAGATTAATAATGGATCCTTCCCTCCACGGTCCAAACTCTATGACCTTAAACTATGATTTATGTCCTATCCACATGACATTAAATTGTATGGAACTAGTCCAAGCCACATGAAATTAAACAGTACGGTATTTTTCTAATCTATATGACATTAAACTATAGTATACATGGTGATTTTAGATGTTCAGAAAAATCCACATCTATCAAAAATGGAAGGCCAGTGTCTTGAGGACACCTCTTCTTGACTATGCACATCATGCCCCAGTGGTTTTGCATATGTTTCCCACAAAAATGTCATGTCAACAAGATACACATTTTTCCTCATGAGATACCTGTCCTACCTCTGTATGCCTTAATGGATTCAATTCCCCATATCATTTATCCTGATCTGAGAATCCCTGAAATCATGGTTTACACATTCCTTCCCTCTCATGTCTGAGGCTTGTTAGAACATCCAAAAATGATTATCCTCTAGTTAATAATTATCTAAGCTATATGACTTTAAACTATAGTATACCGGGTGATTTTGGATCTTCATAAACATCCTTGTTCATCAGAAATGGATGGTCAGTGTCTTGAGGACACCTCTTATTGACTATGCACATCATTCTCTAGTGGCTCTGCATATGTCACCCAAAAAAATGGCATGTCAAGAGGAGGAAAATTCATCATCAGGAGAGTCCATTCCTGCCTCTATACATCTCAATGGCTTCCATGCCTCATATCATTTATCCTGATTTGGGAACCTCCATAATCATGGTTTACACGTTCTGTCCCTCTCATGTTTGACGAACGTCAAAATATCCACACATGATTTTACTCCAGCAAATCATGGTCTCTATAGAAAGTGGTCCTCATCGCACGACCCTAAACTGCAAGACCCCAAATAGTCCCATCCACATGATTTTAAACAATGCTTCCATCATTCAAGATATATGACTTTAAACTATAGTATGCCTCATATGATATTCTAGGGCCCTCCCTCTGATGTAATTCCCCAATATTCTAAGGTCGGACCACATGAATTTTTACGACATCTCACATGGAAAGGTTCATTAATCCGTGCCCTCACCCACCGTCACCTCGACCTCTTCCGCCACAGGTTCTCCCTCCTCCACCAACGGGGGAGGAGGCATGTGCATTGTTGAATCACTCAAGTACTCTCTTTTCTCACACCAAGCATGAATCATGTGGGCTTATAGGTTTGTGAGGACTAAAACATCAGCACATCATCTGAACTATGATAACTATGATTTTTGATCAAATCAGGACATGTAGGATGCCTACCAGAAGGCCAAATCTCAAAAGGATTCCCATTCCAAAAGGGTCCACCCAATCATGTCCTGTCAAATATGCAGCTTCCATGCGTAATCCACATATCAATCTGAACTACGAGAACTCTGATTCCTAATCAAATCAGGATACATAGGATGCCATCCAGAATGCCTGAGATCAAAAGGATTCCCATTCCAAAATGGTCCACCCAATCATGTCCCATAAAATGGACAACTTTCATACGTGAGCCCCACATCAATCTGAACTGCAATAACTCTTATTCCTAACCAAAATAGGATATGTCGGATGCCTACCAGAAGGACCAAGATCAAAAGGTGTTCCCATCCTAAAAGGGTTCACCCAATCATGTCTATCAAATGGGAATCTCTTATGTGTAATCCGCACACATCTGAACTATGTGGGTTATGATTCCTCTCTCGAGTATACGAAGGAATCCCTCCTTGTGGGCCTGATCCCAACATCAGGTCACCTTCTGTCTCCCCTAGATGATGATAAACTCCAGAGCGCCTTACAATATGGCTAAGTCAGCATCACCTCTATGGCATCAAGCATATGCATGCTCACGAAGATCTTGCAAACCAAGGATAGCTCGTGGACACACTCTTTGGGAATGAACCAAGTATTCACGAACATATGAGTATGAATTAAATCAATAATAGATTCCCAGAACATGCAACAATCCTCCCCCGGAAGGGTGTGGTTAGCCTGACCTTGAATCCTCTTGACTAATGGAGTGCTCAAGTGTTGTTGGAAAAATCATCAACCAATGAGCACCTACCCTTGGAAATCTAGTCCATGAATCATGAATACTAGGGTCGTCGGGCATTCTTGGCTTAATGAATAAACCCGTTGGAGACCATCTGAGGAAGTTATATATGAGAAGGACCGATTTCATGAGTGCTTAACCCCCACACAATCACCCATTGAGACCAACAGTTCCCCACAGGGTTAATTCAATCTTCTTTAAAGGATAATGGTGCTTAACAGGTCGAAACAAAGGAATGGAAAATTTGACGAAAACCCATCAATGTGGAAAATGGTACGGGTGATGATCCTCGTCGTTCCATCTCCACACATCCCAAAAATGTGCCACCTTGGGGGAGGAACACAAATTGTGAACCTGACGTGAATCCTTAAAAAAGGTGGTGGTTATACCTATATGATAAAAGAAAAAAAGGAAACCTCTTTTCGGACCATTTTTTCCCTGGTACATGCGAAAACACGCCACCTCGGAGGTAGAACAAAAATGGTGAACCTGACGTGAATCCTTAACCAAGGTGGCGATTCTAACCAAATGCTAAAATAAAAAAGGATACTGCATGTCAGACCATTTTTTCTACCCTGGTACATGAAAAATGCACCACCTCAGAGGCAGAACAAAAATGGTGAACCCGACGTGAATCGTTAACCAAGGTGGTGGCCTCACCCCACTTAGGCCCCTTCGCCCCGCAGTAAAAGAAAAGGGGAAGGGGGCCAAGATGAATCGCCAAATATGCATATTTTTAAGGAATGCTACTCTGACAATGTTTTGTGGTCCGTATGTCATACATGTATTCCAGGTTTCCATAGAGTGACCTTCGATCCAAATGACATCCCCACGATCCATGAAGACGCATGCTTCGGCGATCCCGTGGGTGGCCAGGGCCTCAACAAAGATCAAGACCACTTCGCCTATCCAGAATCCTCAACGCTAGGTGTCCAATATGCTGATCAAAGAGTACCACAGAAATGTTACTCTCCCCACACTGGTGGCTGCAAGACAAGTCCTCTAGTCTGTGAAGGTCTGCCAACCACTTTTTTAGCCGCTGCTGGTACATCATCACCTGGAAGCCCCAGTGGTCGTCTCAAACCGTTTCGGGAGCCTGTACCCATAACGTGACAATGACTACCTCCCTTACCTTGGGAAGGTAGATGATGTAAATTCAATAGACTTTATCCCAACTGAACAGGGACCCTACCCATGAGCCCTTGCCAGAGTGTGTCGTTGCCGACATAGGAAGACCATACCTCCTACCACCGAGGAGGACCTTATGCCGAGGGAACCTACCAATGTCTAGGAGACCCGAGGCCCTCGGGTTCCCGCCATGGGAGGAAAATATATAACCAAGGATGAGATATCACCTTGGTTCCTGTGGACAAGCTCCGCCATACTAACGCAGCAGAGTTCAACAGGCAGACACATAACTCTGCCACTCCACTCAAACCCACCACAGAAATAAGGTGGCACCATACTAGCACATGCACATTTCTGATAGTGATCGCCTGTACCGTCATGCAGAAAGAGAGGAAAACTATAGGTAGATGAAAATATCTGCTGACGCACAACAAGACAGCTATCAAAATAGGGTGACAACAATCTACATGCAAGAACAAAAACCTTCTGACGCACTTCAAGACTACCATCAAAATATGGAAGCAAAAGGCTATATTCAGGCACAAATAAATGCTGATGAATATCAAGACCTCCATCCAGATAGGGCAGAAAGATTATATGAGTAGAGTAAAATACATGTGGATTCTTACAAATCCCGTGAGACAAATATAGAGGCAATAGAGCAGATGAAAATCCATTCTGTTGAATATGAATACCACTAGTCAAAGATGGAAACTGGAGAAGACAACTGGAAATAGACTCGTTCCTCTGTCCCAGCACATGAGAACTGCCAGAATCTATTAGCAACTCATGGAGGACCAGAGAAGGCACAAACTCCTGCTCTGACATCGAAATGGGTCTTCATACCCATTCCTGCCAAAGATTTATCTCAGCACATACTGGCCATAATGGAAGATCAGACGTCAATTCCAGACCATATCTTCTAAGCATGCCAGGATATCATTGCATCGATGGAAAAGGAGAGATACCAGGCCCACGACCTAATTTCCTCGAACAGAATGACTCACTCGCAAAATGAGTTAGTCACTCCGGATTAGTTATGCATCCCTTTTCTAGTCTAGGAGGGTCTACGACAATATCTTGCGACATACATACAACCATATCGGGAACAAATACCCATTCTGACTGGGGGACACCGGTCCAACGTGGTGGCCGCTCTAGGGTAGACATATATCCCTACCAAAAATCAAGATGTTCCTCGGTATATCCCGATGACATCATAGGACCCAATGAGATGAGAAACCATATATGAAGGCCATTACCAATAGCAGATGGTCTTAGTTACCTACAAGAGATCACCCAAAAATGAAAAGCACCAAAGGTAACCAGAAAATGAAGAGCACATACATGACCCTGCTCTACTGAAGCTGGGGTTCTTGACACCCTCAAACATATATCAATAAAGGATCAAGACCTTGTCATTCCATTACCAAATTATGGATGTGTCTGTAGCATTTACGAACTTCCTCCCCGTAATGTCTCTACCAGCAGCTCTGAAGGTCCTCCATAGAGCACACTCATGGGCTTACTCCCTGGTTCAAGAATGATCGATGATGAGAGCCTATCTCTTGATGCACGTCAGGGTATCCCTCCCCTAGACCTGAAGATCATACATCCAGAAGGTCCTCCCATTGCTGTCGTCCAACCTGATGGTCCTCCCCAGGGTATACGCTACATATATACTTCTCCCTATAGTCTAACATCAAGTCAGTATGGTAGTCCTCACCATGAAGACGTTCATTGTGAAGGACCTCCTCATAATGACAGTAGTTGCGAAGGTCCTACATACTGTAACTCCAAGAAATGAGAAGGTCCTCACCTCATTGCAGTATATCCCGAAGGTCCTCTCCAGGATGTACAATGAAGAAATTCTCCCTCCAGCCAGTTATCAAGTCATGATGGTAGTCCTCACCATGATAACAGTCATTGCGAAGGCCCTTCCCAAAATGACAGTTTCTATCAATATCCTCCCCATAGTGAGGCCAAGGATCAAGAAGGTCCTCCCCTTGCAACAAACCACCCTAAAGGTCCTCCCCTGGGTACATGCCGTCAAGAAAATCCCCACAACTAGGCATTAAATTGCCATGACAATCCTCTCTATTGTAGAACCACTTGCGGGGGTCCTCCCCACAATAAAAATTCATACTGGAAAGAAGGTCCTTCCCTTGTCAGAACAAATATGAGAAATCCCTCCTATGTGGAGGCGCTCAGAAAGGATTGCAACACATCGGGAACTACATCTATAAAAAGTGATATTCTTTCTCAACCAGAGGATGGCCCGGGGCCATGTTCATCTTCTGAGCCACCCCTACGGTGTCCAAAAATATATAAGACCTCTATCAGCTTGATAACTTAGAAAGAAATCATTAAGAAGCAGTCGAGCTGGGCATATCATGTAGAGGATCCTCTAAAATAACAATAACATGACATGTTGCTTGTGAGAATAAAAGTAGCTAGGGATAATATACCAACGATGTATTGGCCAGTGACCACTTCTCACTTTGACATACCAGTATAATTGTCCGGGGAATGCACACTTCAAATTCACCTCAATATATGGACAACTCGTCGAAAGATGAAAGAAAACTTCTTACCATACGAAGGGTTCACAAACCATGTCAGCATAATTGGAGAGCTTCTCTGTCTGATCGACTTGTATGCCCTCCCATCTGAAATGTAGACACAATTATAAAGGTGAAAGAAAAACCTTGAACTGGATTGCCTCCAGGAACTACATAAATCACGTCGCCACATTGGAAATTCCCCAGCTGGAGTTCACAATCGGGGGTGCGGAGAACATGGATCATTACACTTCACCACACATCCCATCTAGAAAGCCTCAATAGAAATGAAATCCTGCAATGTAATCACCCAGATGCAACAATCAAATGGATCCCCTTCTCAGGAAAGATGTGATACTCAAAAAAACACGGCCCTGAGTATGTCTCAAAAGCACCAAGGCCGAAGAGATCAAGCCATCGAAAAGATTCTGAGTCAGGAGACCAGGAATATCCAGCTAGCTTTCCACCTAAGGGAATCCAACCAATAAGTAGTGCTTAAGTCTTTGAAATACCATTGACCCCGTGCATGCCCAATTCCACACTCGGCTTACACCCGCGTGGGAGTACGTGAAATTTAAATTGTGGAAATAGCGGCGGATACCACCATGAAAGAGGAAAACCCCAGCCCACAGGGCTGGGGGCATTTTTAAATCAAAATTCCCCTGTAAGACCAACAAATACAGGCCGTATTTCATTGATAGGATAACGGTAACAACCCCAACCCATAGGGTTGGGGGTATTTTTACCTCAAATCCCTGCACAGTGGACATCTGTCTTCCCCCATCCAGGAAGAACGATGAACATGGGAGTTACTCGTTCCACCCCTTCTCGTGGTTTGCACCCTCAAAGAAAAAGGTGTGTTATGAGGTCAGACTAGGGCTCCCTTCGGGTCAATATTCATCAATAATCCTGAAGAATACCACATAATAGAAGGGGAAAGTCCAATAAAGGGATCAAGAATCCTTCCTACCATTCAGAAATGGGTACACCACCCTCAATGCGGTACACCTCAGGGAACTCGGTGAGCGTCAACCCAACGGATATCACAGGAAATGACATAGGGGGAGAAGACTCAAAGGAAGATGGTTTCCCCCAGAGGGATTATACACTGAGTCTGATGGTGTGCATACCCGAAACCAGATAGAGACCCTAAATCTAGGTGCCCCCTCAATCAATCTGAATTTACCTCCCCCGTGAAACTCTAGCAAAGAGAAAAACAAATCCAAGGTCATCTATAACCCGCTGCCTCCCCCCATGAGAGTGCGTCCCTCACCCTTGAGGAAAGGTTTGCCAACTAGGAGGAATAAATGAAGGATCTCAGAAAAATTAATGCTGAGATACGTCGATGGAGTTATCTCGCTGGATGTGTTCCCTCTGCAGAACGTCAGTAGGTGCTCCCAGAAGAGGTTCCCATTCCACATGAACTCATCCCGGTGAATGAAGCCAAGTTAAGAGGGCTGTTAAACCAGGACCTGGAAGGACATAAAGACTTCCCCCCATTGGGAGGGCAGCCGGAATATACCCAGGTAAAACCAAAAATGATTCCCCCATCTGGGCATCCACCCCAAATTCCAGTTGCACTGACATGCCCAATCTTGGCCCCTACTACACTGGCTCAAGCTCAAGCCCGACATGATATGCATCAATAGCTCTTAAACACTGTCAAGAAACTAAAATCATGAATAGAATCCATGGAGGGGCAGTGTGCTCTGATACAACTATAGCAGAAAAACCACCCCTGAGTGGGTGATCAATGTTCCGCCACCACCAAACTTCAGGAACCTTATATTTCCATTATTCAATGGCCCGGGGTACCCTGAACAGCATTTGATGCACTATGCCTCTTACTATGACCCCATGATGGGAACTCCCAAGTAGAAGGAAGCAGCAAAACTCAAGTACTTTGCACAAACCTTACAGGGCTTGAATTTCGTATTGTATACAACCCTACCAACCAATTCAATTACAGGCTGGTAAGACCTCCAACAACAATTTCTCTTCCATTTCATATTGACGCTGCCCAAGATGATGGTTAGTGATCTCATGAACTTCAAGTAGTTAGATAAAGAGAGAGTCTCAGACATAATTTTTAGATGTAATGGCCTGACATATTCCCTGAACCGACCACTCCCCTAGGATGAGATTCTCTCCATGGGAATTGTCAACCTTTAAGATGAATTGCGAACGCCGCTCATCCCAGTGAAGTAAACCAGTGGGTTTAGAGAATTCTCTGCCATTTCCAAAAGAATATAAGACTCCTTGAAAAGAAATAATCTTAAGTCCCAAGTATCCCCACTAGCCCCTGAGAAAGGACGGGAAAAGAAGAAGCGTCTTCTGTCACTCTTAAGCCACCCCAACACCAGCCCTAGTTGCAAGGCCCCCACCGAACCATGCAGGACCCCTTGGATGCCAACATCCACCCCCACCTCGATAGGATGAGAAAAAGGGTGATAAAATAAATTAGTTTGAAGAACAAAAAAAAATTATTCATTTTGAGATGACCAGGTCCATGGCTATTTCATAGCCTCCATGAATTGCAATCTGCTCCGGCTACCAGATCCAAAGCAAGCCGATGAAGTGGGTATCGATGATCGTCCAAATTATTGTCCATATAACCAGATACTAGGAAAAAAAATCTAGGAATTATTTGTTTTCAAGGATCTCTTGCAAAAGATGGTAGATTTCGGGAAAGTCAAGTTGGGCCTACCACCAACACAAGTGGTGTATGTTTCTACCTCTGAGTTAAGAGAGGAAGAAGAGTGGAAAATATTCACCAACAAGAAGGATAATTTTTTTGACAACTGGATGACCCAAAATACCATCAACCAAGTCCACAACATCCTCTAGGAATATTAGAAAAAACCTACTATGCCCCCAAAAACTCCTAAAATAGTACATCCGTCCTCCCCATCCCCACGACCCTCAAAAGGCCGGAAGGACAGAAAGAAAGAGAGAGAAGATGAGCTGGTTCAAAAGCCAATTTCAGTGGTGACACTTTCTCACTTCATGCCAATAGACTTGGTTAAATGGGAACCACCCCGCAAAATGGTACAACGGGCACCGCCCCACCAAATGATACCATCAGAAGGAGGCAGTCTGACAGGAACAGTATCAGATCAAGAACTGATCTTCGGCTCCATTAATGTCATTCCCTTGATGGACCCATTATTTGATGAAGCCTATGACCATGAAATCAAATTCCACGCACCCAATTGGAGAGACGGAGAAGGAATCCGTAGAGGCCGGAAGTTTCCGAGAAGGCATGATCGTAGCGGGAGTCGAATTTCTAGCCACACCACAAGTCAATCCTATAATATCGAAAAAACCAATGGAAGGACCCTCTGGTAGATGCAACGAGAACCAGGATGCTCCTTCTCCCCCACTGGAGGAAACCCAAGCCCAATCATCTTGGAATATCCATCAGGGGAAGAACGAGTACTGAAATTCCCAAGGTATATAGGTAGATCAGTCCAACCAAACATGTAAAGGGCTGCAACACCACCGGTTCCTGCTACAGAGTCCAAACCATCTACTTCCAAAGCTCAAGCCCCTAAGGTGTTTTCAAAAGATCAAACTTTAGTCGGGAGGCACCGACCTTTAGAGTAGAAGTATGACATTTTAAATTATCTAGATTTAGTACCAACAAATAGTTCAATCAGGGATGCATTGTGTTTGTCGGTAGATCTTAGGGAGGAACTCATCTAATCCTTACTATGTCCCTAGGAGTTCGAGGCTAAAGTAGCAGTGGACAAAGTCTACCCAATGGAGACTAGTCCCGAAGAATTTCATGTTGTCATCTCGTTCACAGAAAGGGATGAATACACCATCATGAAAGGGAACATCAAACCCTTATATGTGTCCAACAAGATAAATAGAATTGATGTTTGGAATATCTTCATCGACAACAGATCTGGAGTTAACCTACTCCCACTGAAAACACTTCATCGACTGGGATATGATGAATACAGCTTGACACGCTGCACTACAATTCTATTGAGATACGAAAAAATTGAGAAGAAAACATTGGGATGGATCAACCTTAAAACATGGCTCAGAGATCTCCTATTAGATTCGAGTTCCTGCTGGTGTGGAAAAGTACGACCTTCAATGTTTTTTTGGGATTCCTTGGCTACATCAGCATGCTACAATTCTGTCCTCATACCATCAGTGTATTAAATATTATACTAATGGAAAAAAGATGACGTTTCACATTGATAAATATTCGTTTGAGTTATGTGAGTCACATTACATCGACGCATGGTTCTATGAGTAGGAAGAAAAAATATTTTGGCCAACGACATTGATTGGATCAATGCCCTGAATGGATTAGAGATGGATCCCGCCGACTTATTATAACAGCTTGGGGAAGAGTACATAATACCCATCAACCAAGTCAAATGCACAAGTACAAGTCTAAATACAGACCCAGTTGTCTGCATGGTCTCTGTTATGACCACCAAGTCCAAAGACATAGAAGAACAGACTGCCTCCCATGTTTTCAGGAAAAGCTCTATTGAAGATGCTCCCAGCCCATCCTTGGGGCATCAAACTACCCTTTCCTGAGACACTAAGGAAAAATAATATTCCTTTCCCAATATTGGAGCATTAATATCAAAAATACTTTCTCCATCAGAAGGGGAATATGATCAATATGAAGAAGAATAAGAGAAAGAATACCTCAAAGATGCCCCTCCTACATTTGAAGAAGGTGTTTCTACCACCATCGAAGAACTTAAAGGGATAAATATGGGGACGAAAAACGACCCACGAACCACTTTAATCTATGTGGAAATTCCTTTTGAGGAACATAAGTCTTATTCCTACTTCCTAAAGAAGAATCTAGATGTGTTTTCTTAGAATTACACAGAGATTCTAGGCCTCAATCCTGAAGTCTCCACCCTTCATCTGGGCTTACTAGAAGATGAACGGGGATACAAACATGCAGCTTGAAGGACCCACCCGACGCATGCTTCTAAAATAAAGGCTGAAGTTGAAAAACTGATCAAAGACAACATCATACAGAAGGTCCAATATCTGATCTGGCAGGAAAACATAGTCCCGTTCAAAAAGAAGAATGGACATATTAGAATCTACAACCACTTTAGCAAAATTAATCAACATTTCCCAAAAGATGGATTTCCATTCCCAATCACAGAATTGTTGTTCGATGCAACAACCGAGTACAAAGCCCTCTCCTTAATAGACGTATATTAGGGATAAAATCGAATCTTAATGGCCCAAGGAGACAAAGAAGCTATTTATTTTAGGTCCCCTTAGGTAGTGTTCTATTATAACGTGATTCCCTTCTATATAAAGAATGTCCGTTCCACATATCAGTGCGCCATACATTGCATCTTCAAGCCCTTTTTGGGAAAATTCATCGAGTGTTATTTTGACGACCTGGTGGTTAATTCACGACATCATTTGAAACAACTCACCGACCTTGAAACTATCTTTAACAAATTGAGTCAGCATATTTTAAAGATGAACCCCCTAAAATGCGCCTTCGGTGTTACCTTAGGAAAATTTCTCGGCTTCGTTGTACGCCATCGTGGCATCGAGGTCAACCCTGAGAAGACGAAAGAAATTTTTGGCATGACCCCACCTCACAACCCCACCGAGTCGAGAGGCCTCCAAGGGGAACCTCGCCTACATTTATCACTTCATAGCCATCCTAGCAGGTAAATGTTTACCTTTCACCAAACTCATAAAGAAAGGAGTTACGTATGAATGGGATAATTATTTTCAAGAAGCATTTGAAAACATCAAAATATATCTCCTAAGACCGCTAGTGCTCATGCCTCTAGTTGAGGGTAGATCGCTCATTTTATATGCAACTTCCCTAGAATGGTAATTAGGTGACTTCCTCGCATAGAAGAATGATGCCAGTAGTGAGAATAGCCTCTAATACCTCATCCGGAGAATGGTTGATGCCCAAAATAGGTATTAGAAGATTAAAAATAACTTCATGGACCTAATCTACGTAGTTCAGAAGCTAAGGTATTACCTGTAGCACCATGATTTCCACCTGGTATCCCACTACAACCCATTCAAGAATATCCTCAACCATACCTTGTAAATGGGTGCCTATCACAATGGTTGGTCATCCTATAATAGTTTGACATATGGTACGTGCCCCGGAAGGCCATCAAAGGCCAGGCATTAGAAGATTTCCTGGACGAGCACCCCTCGAAAGAGATGGCAGCATTGGATACCGAACTTCCAAATGAAGAAGTGTTTTCCGTCCAGGGGAACCCCCAGGCATGGGATATGTACTTCGATGGTGCTTCCTGAAGCCCGATAGGGAAATGGATGGAGGATCCCGAGCTTAGAAAAGTGGGGCTAGGAGTCATACTCGTATCTCCCGAAAAGGCCATATTTCCTTACTCTTTCCATCTTTCAGAAGGATGTACGAACAATGAAGCAAAGTATCAG
The DNA here is from genome assembly GCA_963277665.1 of Viscum album. Lineage (NCBI taxonomy): Eukaryota > Viridiplantae > Streptophyta > Magnoliopsida > Santalales > Viscaceae > Viscum > Viscum album. The sequence goes on from OY728123.1 coordinate 1,727,523,957, forward strand.
ACCCTCATTAGAGGTGTAGAATTGGTACACTAGGTGAAATCCAAACACCCTAACAATAAATTGTGATTTAGAGCTAGTCATCAAACAGGTTAACAGTTACTATGATTTCATGAAATAAGTGTTGGTTCCCTTAATGAACCATTTTTGATCATTGATGGAAGAATTCACATAAGAACCAATATTGAATCATCTCCCCCAGTCATAGAATGCTCAATAAGACGCTTTGGTAAATGCAGCCACAACCTTGGCCGATCCCGACTGGGATAAAATAGTCATTAGCATTGCTCACCATCAGATGGTATTGCCGTTCATCCAAAGCAATACTGAGGAAATTGATGAAATTAGCCATGTTACTAACCCTTATGTCCATACCACTAGTTGGATGACACCCATTACAAGTTACATTCGGAACAGGGAACTCCCACAAGTTAGGGAGGAAAGGGAGCATGTCTGAATATGGGTAGTAAATTTTACCCTGTATAATGGGGTGAACCAAGAGAAGGTCCTCCACAAATGAGGCATTGACAAAGTATTTATTAGGTGGATTGATGGATAAGAGACTGCGTCCGTCATGAAAGAAGTTCCCACAGGAGTTTGTGGAGCACACCAGTCAGCAACCAAGCTCTCTCACCAAATTCGGAGGCTTGGGTATTACTAGCCCACCATGATACAAGATTGTGTCTTATTCACTAAGAAATTAAATTCCCACCAAGTTCATGATAATTTCATACACCGCTCCCTGGAGTTGCTTTATGCGGCTAAATACTCTTGGCCATTCGTCACCTAGGGGATAAATGTTGTGGCACAATATCCTCCCACTACATCCAAAAAATTAAAGTTCATACTCACATTAACTGAATTCTTTTCTAAACGGGATGAAGACATACCCCTTAAGGAAGTCGAGGAAAAAAACAACGTAAGATTTCTGAAGGCCAACATCATCACCAGATTTGGTGTCCCTCATACAATACTGATAGAAAATGGAACCAAGTTCTGCTATGCTTAGCTGGATAAGTATTAACTGGAATATGGGATCAAGGCCAACTGGTCATCCCAATACCATGCAGGGGACAATGGGAAGATAGAGGCTTTCAACAAGACCTTGTCCAACATACATCAAAATATGGTCAAAAAGGTTAAGAAATTGTGGCCAAACAAGCTCCTTCATGATTTGTGGGCTTACCGGACCACAAAACATGCCGCTACTCAAGCAACCCCATACTCACTAGTATACGAGGCAAGGGTAGTGTTACCTATAGAAATCCATGTTCTGTCACTTTGCGTGGACATTTGCGATCAACTGTACATGAACGAGTAATCCCAAATACGGTTTGATGAATTAGAGCAGTTAGATGAAACAAGGCTACACTCTACACCATTCGGAAGTCTACCAACCCGGATTGCACGAGACATCAAAAAAAATGTTCACCTTTGATCTATCCTCGAAGGAGAAATGGTGTTAGTCCTTAGAACCCCAATGATACTAGGGAAGAATCCCCTGAAGCTTGATCCAAAGTGGGAAGGATCAGATGTCATACATCGAGTCTATTCCAATGGATCCTATGCCCTAATATCAATGGACTGAAATATCATAATGGATCCTAAAAATGTGAAGTTCTTGAAGAAATACTTCTGGTAATAAAAATAATGATAGGTCCAAACTCTATGACCTTAAACTATGAGTTAAAATATCACCCTAATGCCAAAGTCCAAGATCTACAATGTTAAACTATGAGTCATAAAAAATTCCCCAATATCAGAGTACAAACTCTAAGACCTTAAACTATGAGAAACGAAAAATCCCAATGATTGGTCCAAACTATACGAAAACAAACTATGAGTCATAAAAATTCCCTCTCATGTCATGGTCCAAAATCTAAGACCTTAAACTATGAGTCTTAAAAAAACTACTCCCATGTTATGGTCCAAACTATAAGACCTTAAACTATGAGTCATCGTCCATTCCACAAGACATTAAACTGTAAGGAACATGTCCTCCTTATAAGATGTTAAAATACATAGCATAAAATGTCATAATTTGATGACAATAAACTACATGATCTTTCACATAACTATGTGTGTCTTGATTCCTGACCTTGTAGGATACATAGCAACGCCTCGATCTTTGATCCTGGCCCAGCCCACCATGAAAGAAAATGAAAAGTTCCCCATCATATTCTCTGTCGCCCCACACATGGAAAGGAGACTCTATAACAAATCTTTATTTCTCACATCAAGTATAACTCACATGAGCTTAGGGCCAGTGTTATGGATTCTCTTACGAAAGTAAAACATAGAGGAGTATGGTAGGCCTGTCACCCGTATCAAGTTAGAACAAAATGCCCTCAAGCATCCATAACACATCAAACGAATGTTTTTTGGGAACATCCAGAACTACGTGTGGCTTGATTCCTGATCTCACAGGATACGTAGTGACACTATGATTCGACATCCTGGCCAATCCATCGGTAAAAAAATTCCCTATTCCCCCATGCGTTGGTCGTACCTATGTAGAAGCTCCAAGAAGTTCATGATTAATCATGGTCTGGGTATTCTCACATACCCAGGCATACCTTTCCTATTTTTTACACTCCATACCTTGGGAAAACTTGGATGTTCACAATCATCCAAGGACATCTAGGGTGGAAGGATAGGGTCCTACGGACACCTTTTCCTGACAATGCATATCATTCCCCAGTGGCTCTGCATATGGCACCCACAAAAATGGCCATCAATCAAAGGAAAATTCATCCCGAGGAGAGTTATCTCCAAAATCAGAATACCAAATTCTTTTCAAGACCCATGTCATCCCTCCTAATCCAAGTCACCCATAGGACTATGGTTTACACCTTCTATCATCAATCATTTCTACGGAATGCCGAAACACCCCGAATGCGATTAACTTGAAACTTTTGAAGACATCTACAAGGCCAAAATTGTCCTCGCCACATAAAGTTAATCTAAAAGGTAGTGGATTTATCTGAAAAATTTCCCTTATTATTGAATTAACTATTCTTAGACGGTGACATAGAACCCTTGTGATCCATTGTTTCTCACACTAAGCATAACTCACGTGAGCTTAGGGATCTTAGCAAGATATCCACCATGAAATTATGTCAGAACGACCCAGTAATTTGGTCCTAGAAGAACAAACCTAAAAGGCATGTCATAGTTCCCTTCCCCGAGAAGAACCCCGTGTCCTGACCATGTCATGTTAAATGACTGGGTATCCCAAGGATAGAACGAATACCTCACCCTGTGTACGGGTCAGATCTACGTAAGGGACACCATTACATGATTAAATCATAGCCCAAATGTCCCCAATATGTCCTGGTATACCCCTTCCATATTCCAAACTCAGTACTTTAAGTGATTTTTGTTCCCCATAACCCTAAAAGGCCATCTTGGATGGAAGATCAGTGTCCTACAGACACCTTTTCTCGACTTTGCATATCATGACCCAATGGATCTATATACATCGCCCACAAAAATGGACTTCAACCAAAGGAAAATTCATCCCCAGTAGAGTCATCTCCTATATCAATATTCCCAATGGCTTCCAAGCCTCATTCCACCTCTCCCAATTCAAGGGCACTCAAAGTCATGGTTTATATTTCCACCTTTCTCACATCTTGGATATATCTAAACATATGGGCCCAATTTAGCTTTGGTATCTTTTGAGTTTTCTAAAAGATATCCTATCTGTAGGCACGAATTGAATCACATGAAAAGGAAGAGTTCACCCACTCCTTTCTAGGTTTCCCTAAAGAATTTCAGCTAAAAATCCTTCTCTTGTGACCAGGGGCACCCCTGGTCGAAGGTCACACACTGTATTTAGAAAATTATCAATCTCTATAATCCTCAAAGTCCATCGAAGGTGGAAGGCTAGTGTCCTGGGGACACCTTTTTTTGACTATTTATTTCATGCCCTGGTGGCACTACATACGTCGCTAAAAAAATTGCTGTCAATCAAAGGAAAATTCATCTCTAGGAGAGTCCTTTTCAGCCTCCGTACGCTCAAATGACATTCACATCTTGTCACACCCCAAGATTCAGAAAACTATTGAATGTATGCTTATTTACCTCCTTTTTCCTAAGTTACCCTAACGTAGAAATGACTCTTAACTGAACTAACCACTTTCCATATCTCCCTCACACAAGTAAGAAATATGAGGGAATGATTTACCCCCTAAGGCCGATGTGAGTGTTCTTAATGTTCTTAGATAACACTACTCAAGCCAGCCACATATTGTGGCTCCCCACATCAAGATGAATCCAAAATGTGTAAAATCCCACCAGGCCATCAGGAATGGAAGTCCAGTGTCTTGCAGACACCTTTTGATTGACTATGCATATCATGCCCCGATGGATTTGCATACTTCACCTAGAAAAATGTTTGTCTTTCAAAGTTAAAATAGTCCCTAGGAGAGTCCTTTCCTTTATATGTATGACTAAAGAATCTCTTGAGTCTCATTCATGTCCAGAATCCATAAGTACAGGGTTAAGAAAAATCCCTAACCTGGGTCTGAAGGATGCTAGAACATTTCTGACTAATGGTCCCAAGTCGGATCCTTAGACCATTAAATTTGGTCAAAGATGTTTGACCTAAAATATCAGTATTAGGTTTGATTGTTAGGACTGTGAACTTCTAAAAAAGGTGATATACTCACCAGAGGGAAAATCTACCAAAGTCACCTCTGGGTAAAAGTTAAATATCAGCTCACTAAAAAAATACATTGAGCCATCAGAAAACGTGCAAATCTTAATAGGTTGGAAACCCACAAAGGGTGGCCTTAAAAAATTCCAAGTTATGCCCTCTTATCCTATGTCAAGAAATCTTAGTCAAAAATTAGGATAATATTGAAAAATACACAAAAGTTTGTGAGGTTTTCCATAAAATCTCAGCAATAGTCGAACTCCGCTCACTGAGTCCCATGATTCAGGGAAAAATTAGTGCATTATCTGATCCTTCAAGTTGGGATCGCTTATACATTGGAATATCCTCCTTTTCATTCCGAATGGACCCCATTACAATGGGGGCAAGTTGTAGGGTCCCGAAAAGCTATAAAACGGAAGGAAAATACTCCTGCATATTAAGAAAAACAAATAAATACAAATTAGATTTCAAATTCGAGAAGAATTTGAAGGAATAAAAATTTGAAAAGTAATAAGACTTTGCTGCATACCAATTAATGGGAATGGTTTGCGGAAGGCATAAACCAAAAACCATTCAGTACACAGAAGACCTATGATGCACTCGCCCGTAAGGCATTAGACAACGAACAAAGTAGTTCATGGTGAATTTCTACCCACAAACTGAAGTCGTCACGAAATATTTTCGCATGTGATAATCCTAAGGAAGTGCGCCCTATGTACCATCCTCGCGAATGATGTGGTTTGTGGATGAGGAGATGCCAACGACGTACCACACATCCGCACACCCCAGATTAACCAAGTCTTCCGTAGGTCATATTTCCTCCATGGGATTCCAGAGAATGTGTCACACATAAAGCAGAAACAGATTTTCTGGAACACTATAAAAGGACCACCAGGGAACTGAAGGAAGGGGAAGGAAAAAAGGTTGAACTTTGGGATTGGTGAAAATTGGATGAAGAATGTAGAGGGTGTGGGAGAAATTTCTCCTGCACCCAAAGAAGTTCGTCGGACTCCATCCGACATCCGAAATAGTTTGCGGATTCCATCCCATGAACAATAACCAGTTCATGGAACCCATCCCGTGAACCATATGCAGAAATCATTTCGCGAAGTTCCTCCCCGTGAACCGTATTTTGAAGAGTCTCTGCATACAACCAGAAAACATATAAAAAATATATATAAAAAAATTGTTTGCGGATTCCCATATGAGGAAGACAGTTCGTAGATTCCCCTATGTGGAAGACAGTTCGCGACAAGCTCCTCCATATACCATCATATGCGGAGTACGCATCTGCATACCATCATAAGTGTTAGCTCATATGTGCCAACTCTTATGCGGACACCCTATGTAGAAAAATATTTGCATCCACTAGTCCATACTATAGGGGATACACCCCCGCACCCCCTCTCGGTCCGATCCCTCTACTTCCATCACTGACCCCCATGAAAAAATAGAGAGTCACACTGTGAACTTTTCATGCCAGGTTGACGACATTTTCCATTGCACCCTTATGCCGCCTAAACATTCGTAACTTAAATACGATGAGAAGGGAAATTCCTCATGCACCTATTGAAAATCCCTATTGTAACGCCCCGACCCCAATTACACAAAGTCGGTGCATTATTACATAACATTGGCATGATCACAAAAGATCAAGTCTCGAAATACCGATTAGTTTAGTAGCCATGTAAGTAATAGATATATTCATAAGGTTTACATTACATCATGAAAAACTACAACAACAATTTTTCCATAGACCACACTCATATCCCCTCAGACTATCCCTACAGTTCAGTCATAAAATACATCTTCACATCCTGGGAAAATAAATGCATAGAAAGGGGTGAGATCAGATGCTCGGTAAGGATAACAATATAGAAAAAACCTTCATAAAAAAGTATAAAAATTTAAGGCAATGTATAATACTAAAACAAAAGCCTTATAAACTTGAACTTCAGCATAATATGGAAAAGATAAAATCAAATATTTCCGTTTACTTAATCACATGGATATTCTACTAGTCTAATAATCACATGCAATATCACGATCCACTTTCATAATGATGGAATGCATAATGCCAGACATTCATAACCACATATTCAAGGCCTTGTGCCAAGACTACAAATAAGATTTTGTCAAGGTCTTGTGCCAAGACACTAGTTTGTCTCATGAGACTTACCTATGCATTGAGGAGCTATAGCGGGCTCCAACCGTCACTTACTAAGTCCAATGCATTCCCCATATGAAAAAGATTAAACTTAACATAAACATTCATATTAAAATTGGCATATGAGATGTCAATAATTCATCCATAAACCCTGAATGGTATGAAATAACACATCCACAATCAAACATATCACAAAACCTTTAATACAATATGGAAGTTTTGTATCATAATAAATGAACATTATATAAACTTAAAATCCATCTAAGGATGTTGACATAGATGAAATCAAAACCTTTTTATAGAAATATCTCTTCCTATTTTGAAATCATTTAAAGGTCACATAAATATAAAAGAAAACATTTATATTTTATAATATTCTTATAAGCTTGTAAGGTATGCTTAGATGATGTTATAATGGATTAAAATACCTTCACCTGCCATCTAAGTTAAGAAAAACATTCTTAACTTAATTCTTTCAAAAAGGTCATAAAGTACCTTGTTGGAAAATGACAGAAAGATTCCTTTCAAACCATTTTATAAAAAGTAAAACAAGGGTATAAATGAATTTAAACCATATTCTATTAAATAGTAAAAATGTTTTTGAATACATTTTTAAAAAACATGGATGTGGATGATAAAGAGGTCCCAGTAGATACTTACATAAAAACAACCTCAGATAATGAAGAGATTGTGAAATTAACCCTTACCTCGTAATTTTCCATGGTCGAGGGTAGGTTAACCTCCTTTAAAATAGTGAAATAATTGTTATTAAATTATACAAGAATCATATACATTAATATGATATCATATATGATCTTTTAACATTGATTTGTTAATAATATCTTAGTATTATCGTTATTTCGGGTGTTAACGGATTAATTTTTCTTTATATTATTTGTTATGTGAGTCATATTTGTTATGGATGGGATGTATATTATTCATATCCAGAATTCTATCAAGTCTTTTAACATTATTTTTAATCATCAAATGAAAATTAGTCTTGAATGGATACGATGGGGAATGAATCTCATCACGTTTGTGGAGACGGTAATCCGTACATACGCACGAGCAAAAATATCATTCTTTTGATAATAAAATAATATATAATTGGATGGTATATCATATATAAATAATAATTATCATGTTATATTTATTATTTACATCAATTAAACATCATTATTATACCCATCCAAATAATAATGTATTGAATAACAATTACACCACGACGTGGAGACGGCAAGCCGTACGTACAGATGTATAGTGACATGTTATTCAAAGGATGGATAGAATAATAAAGTTGGTTGTACCATATTTATAATAACATAAAAATATATATAAGATACTGGAGTTATTATTTTATAATGTAAACAACAAAGAAAAAGGAAGTGGAAGAAGAGAGGAACTTGAAAGAGGTGATGAAATATTTACATCTTCTACAGGTTCTTCATTTTGATTTGATCAAAAAATATCCTTAGGATTGATTTATAACTAAAGTAAGGCCTATAAGATTAAGGGAGGATAGTTGAGAGGGTATTTGGGCAGGGGTTTTCCGAGCCAAATGGCTTTGATGGTGTGAATTAGAGAGAAGGGGAAGTTCTTTTTTATAAGAGGGGTGATGGGCACCTTAGGAAAAGCTAAAAATATTATTTTATAATAAACTCATGTTAGGTTTATAATGGATTCAAAATAGATTATTTAAAGGCTAAGGTGGGGATGGGTCGAAAACCACTCAACCAATATGTTTTAGACAGGTTTGGGTCACTATATTAACTATATCGTTTAGATTTAACTCTTAGTTAAATAGTTTGACATTTACCATGTCTCTTTGTATTTTTATATTATATGGTTAATAAACATACTATATGCTTCCAAGATAACTCCAAGTGGTTCATTAATAATATACATATCATTATATAAGACTTTTTGCCGAACATTAGATTTTTAGGAATAGAATATCAATTAATAATATAATATTTGTTTTAAAAACTCTTTTTTTCAATTTTGATACTATATGGTCTTTTGTTTTTGATAAATTCATAATAGCATTATTAATTAGAAAAAAGTTCATGTAACCAACCCTAATATGTCATTGTAACCTATAAAATTAGTGGAATTCATAAAAAGTCTCAAATTACATTTATTTGGATATTTATCATATCAATTATTTTAATATTTCATTAATTAAGTATTTACTACATCATCATTGTGTCATAAATAAATTAAATTACTTAACGTCTAAAAAAATATAAATCAAATACCATTATGTAGGAAATATTTTTAGATTTCTAATGAACATTTATAGTCTAATTTATCTTATGTATAACCCTATATTAAAAATGTTTTAGTTATTATACTTTGATTTTTACTCTTTTAACTCTTCTTTAAATAAAATAATAATAAGTGTCCTAATCTAATTTAGGTGGAACAAAGAGGTTCATGTTTTATTCCTAAGGTAGTTTTTGGTCTAATTATACTTATACAATAGAATTAGGACATATTTTTGGGTAGTAATAATATCATTTTTACCCTTAAATACCCTATTTAATTTTAACCATGGTAAATAAAAGTAAAAAGTTACTATTTACCAAAAATTATTTTCATCTTATTGAACCAAATTTTTCTTACTGATATCAACCGTTTCTCTCGGATTTTTGAAATTCCACTCACAGAAGCTGTAAAATTATGTTTTATGTGAATTTGCAAATTCTCCTAGTAGGTGGGTAAAAGACGGTGAAAAGTTCAATAAAACTTTTTATATATCTAAAATTTTTATAAACTGACTCTAATGAATTATATTGAACTTAAATATGTATTATGTGTCTATTTTGAACTAAAATAAATTTAAATAAAATAAATAATTATTTAAATTAAAAATCGGTTTTAAACTATAACTTAGTGTTTTCACTATTCATAAAAAATTGAATGTTTTCAGAAAAATACCAAAAATTCACCCTAAGCTAATTTTGATTTTATGAATCCAAAAATGAAGTCCATTTTGAATGATAAAATTTATAAAATTTCAAAAAGTGTGTATTACTATTCATAACGGCTAGTTTGATTGGTTGTGGTGTGTTAGAACTCGAAGTTGCGTACAACACACACTACTGTATTTATTCAAAGAGAAGCATACTGTGGAAGCTTGGGGTGTAACATTATCCCCTACTTCAAATAATTTCATCCTCAATATTTATACAATATTAATGCATAAAAATACTCGGGTGGTTCTTCATCATAAGTTCCTCGAGTTCCCACGTTGCCTCTTCCGTCTTATGGTTTCTCCATAGAACTTTACCAGATGAGTCGTCTGGTTTCTCAGCACTTATTATCTTGTATCAAGAACCTTGACAGGATCTTCGCAATAAGATAGATTGGGTTTTAGTTCTAATTCCTCATAGGTGAATACATGCATTGGGTCAGGCATGTATTTTCTCAACAGTGATACATGGAACACATCGTGGACTTTGGAGAGACTTGGCGGCATTTCTAAACGGTAAGCTACAACCCCAATTCGTTCTAGAATTTCGAAAGGTTCGATGTACCTAGGACTCAATTTACCCTTCTTATTGAAACGTATAACACCCTTCTATGGAGATACCTTCAAGAAAACATGACCTCCTAGCTGAAATTCCAAATTATTCCTTCAGTTATCACCATATCTCTTCTATCTACTTCGAGCTTCCATGATGTGGTTTTGGATTACCTTCACCTTTTCCATCATTTCCTCCACAAGTTCGGGGACTAGGCGTTTTCTTTCACCAACATCATCCCAACAGGTTGGTGTGTGAAATCTCTTTCTGTATAATGCTTCATATGGTGCCATCTGAATTCTTGAATGAAAGCTATTGTTATAGGAAAATTATACCAGAGGTAAATATTGATCCCACATACCTTGAAAGTCAAGTGAGCAAGATCTCAACATGTCTTCTAAGGTTTAAATAGTCTGTTCTGATTGTCCATCAGTTTGGGGGTGGTAGGCAGTGCTCAAACGAAGTTCAGTATCCAAGAATTTCTAAATACTTTTTCATAATCTTGATGCAAAACAGGGATCACGATCAGAAACAATCGATAGTGGTACTCCATGAAGTATTACAACTTCATGAATATATAATGTTTCTAAATGTTCAAGTGGTAAATCTTCTCTTATAGCATGAAAATGTGCTGACTTGGTAAGACGATCAACAATGACCCATATTGCATCATTCCTTTTAGGAATCTTTGGTAGTCTCATGAAAAATTCCATCACAATATTATCCCATTTCCACTCAGGTATTGTCAGAGGTTTCATGACTCCTTCAGACTGTTGCCTTCCAGCTTTCACTAGTTGAAAAACCATACATCTTAACATAAAATCAGCAATCTCCCTCTTCATGTTGTCCCACCAAAAATGTTCCTTCAAATCTCTATACATCTTAGTGCTACCAGGGTGTATAGAGAAATTGGAACAATGAGCATCATCCAACAATTCCCTTTTTAGATTAGGTATATTAGGAACACAAATTCACTTACCAAATTTCAAAATTCCATCTTCATACACAAAGTCACTCAATCTCCCATCATTCACAGCTTCAATCTTCTTTTGAAACTCTTCATCACTGATCTGAGAACACTTTATCCTTTCTAATTAAGATGGTTTGGAAACCATTTGAAAAAGTATTGATGTTTCACCTTGCATGTTTATCCCCATATCCATCATTACTAGATCCATGTATATAGGATACTTTTCAACTCTCATACTGTTAAAAACTCCATGATCCTTTCTAATCAAAGTATCTTCCACCTTATTTTCTTTCCCCAGGTGGTAGTGTATAGTGAAATCATAATCCTTGAGTAGTTCAAGCCATCTCCTTTGCCTCATGTTGAGTTATTTTTGTGAGAAAATATACTTGAAACTCTTGTGATTGGTATATATCTCACATTTTTCACCATAGAGATAGTGTCTCCAAATCATCAAAGAAAATATTACATATTCTAACTAAAGATCATGAGTAGGATAGTTTTTCTAATGATGTTTTAGCTATCGTGATGCCTAGGAAATAACCATATCATTCTGCATAAGGACACAACCATGTCCTTTCTTGGATGCACCAATATAAATAACAAACCCCTAATTACCCGATGGTAGAGTCAAGATAGGATCATTGAATAATCTTATCTTCAATTCTTTAAAACATTCTTCAAATTATTTTAACCAAACAAATTTCACCCCTTAACGTGTGATCTTGGTTAATGGGTTAGCCAATCAGGAAAAATTCTGGACAAAACACCGATAATAACCTGCTAAACCAATAAAACCATGTACCTCAATTATACTTGTCGATGCTGGGCATTCTTGGATTTCTATTGTATTAGAAAGATCAACAGAGATTCCATCCTTAGAGAAAATTTGGCCAAGAAAAAAATCTTCTGGAGCCAGAATTCAGACTTGCTAAACTTCCCATATAATTCATGACTTTTAAAAGTCTCCAGGATAATGCACAAGTGATTTTTATGATCTTCATAACTTTTGTAGTATACCAAGATATCATCAATAAATACCACTAAAAATTCATCAATAAACTCCTTGAAAACACTATTCATTAGATCCATGAAGATAGAGGGTGCATTAGTCAATCCAAAAAGGCATTACAGTAAACTCGTAATGCCCATACCTGGTTCGAAATGCTGTATTCAGAATGTCTTCATTCTTCATGCACAGCTGATGGTATCCAGGTCGAAGGTAAATCTTTGAAAAGTATTGACCTCCATGAATTTGGTCAAATAAATCATCAATGCTAGGTGGGGGATACTTTTTCTTTATTGTTATAGCATTGATCTCCCTGTAGTCAATGCACAACCTCATAGATCCATCTTTCTTTTTAATAAAAAGGACAGGGTCTCCCCATGGAGAAACAATAGGGTGAATAAATCCCTTATTATTAAATTCTTCTAGTTGTTTTTTTATTTCCACTAATTCCACAGTGACCATTCTATAAGGGTTCTTTGATATGGGCCTTGATCCAGGAATTAAATCAATGTAAAACTCAATTTCTCATTCTCGAGGATGTCCAAGTAAATATTCTGGAAACACATCAACATATTCTTTCACAATAGGTACATCCTCTATTTGAACATTCCTTTCCTCACCCAAAATTATTTCATTCTCTTTTTCCCCAATAATTGAATTTATTTGAGCTACTGGGGGTGGATCTAGATAAGAATCAGGTGGTGACAATTCTTCTCTAAAGATAAGGTATTCTTTATCATCGTCATCAAAAATCTTAACCTCCTTCTTCTTACAATAAATTTTCTCATCATGGTCTGAAAGATAATCCATATCGAGGATTATATCAAATTCAATCATGGGTATGATGATGAGATCAACAGATAAAGAGCATTTATATGCTCTAATGAAAACTGATTCAAAAAATTTGTTACAATGATACTTCCCTTAAGAGTTTTGACTGACAACTCCCTTGTTAAATAAAATTGGAAATATCTAATTTTCTTAGAAAACTAGGAAGATATGAAACAATGTGATGATCCAGAATCAAATAAAGAATTGGCTAAACTTGAGGAAACCATTAAATTACCTGCCACCACGTCTTTCAAGTCTTCAACCTCAGCAGTAGTGATAACATAAGATTTCCCTTGATCCCTTTTCCTTTTTGAAGTATGTTCCCCTGATGCTTAGGAAATTCATTCGTGTAATGCCCCTTTCTCTAAAATTGTAGAATTCAACATTGACAGCCTCTTTCTTCCCCTTGCAATCACGAGCTTCATGGAATTTTTCACCACACTTGTAAGGGAATCTCATTCCCTTTAGAAAGGTACCAAGGTGGTTCTTCCCACATTTACTAGAGGATGAATATTAAAATTTTCCCTTCTTCCCCTTATTTCCATTTCTAGAGTGTTGAGAAGATCTCTTCCTCTCTTTCTTTGCTTTAATGTCATAAGACTTAGAGAATTATTTTTCTATCTTGATAGATCATGAGACAATATTTTCTTATGACAAGAAGGATTGTAAGACTAATGTTCAACAGATAAATGGTTTTAACCCATCAAAGAAATGATCAATATTACTTCTTGGGTTACGTATATAATCTACAATATTCCTCACTAACATTGTAATCTTAGCCTCATACTTTGTGACATTCTCATCCACCATTTGCCTCAGACTCAGAAATTGCCTTTCCATATATGCTCGTTGGTCACGAGGAAAGTATTTTTCTAAGAAATTATCTTTAAACTCCCTACATTCCATATTTGATACTTCATCATCTTCCTTTGTGTTTTGAATCAATGACCACCATTGATCATCATCTCTAGTGAGGCGGTAAATTTCCATGACAACTATTTCCTTTTTGCTACTCCCCAAGGTGTGGAATATTTTTTCTAAGGAATTTATTTATTGCTTAGATACTAGTGGATTTGTAATCCCATTAAATGTTGGTGGTTTTTGGCTCATGAAGCGATCTAACATTGATCCTCCACACTCTAGATCAGGGTGCTCCATATGGGTAAGGTTATTATTCTTCACCTGAGTGAGTTGTCCCAATATAGTGATAAGCAGATCAGCACCAGTTGTATCACCAGCTCCACTATAATTACCTTGAGCAGAAGGGAAATCCCTTCATGGAGTGCGTGCATTGATATAGTTTCCATTCCTTCCACTAGGATCCAGTTCTAAACAATGACATAAACTAGATTAGTTTATGAATCAAAATACATAATTCCAAACTTGTAAAACACTTAACATAAATTAAACAGTTTATGGATATAATCCATAATAATAAAAAATGTTTTCTTTGAGGAATTATACACTCATAATCCCTTCATAATGATTGTAAATAAAATGAGAATTATCATAAGCATATCCCCCAGGAGTGTCGTAACCAAGAGTGAAACAAGGCCCGTTGTCGTGGACCAGTTCCCATTCAAGTCTAGCTCAAAGCAGTGTTTTTTGGGTTTTACCCCTAGGTACATCTGTTCTAGAGCCCCCTATACCTTCTTATATCCAGACTGGGATGTATTTCTTGGAAAACTCACAAAATATCTAAAAAACCAAAATTCTAGTAAGTTCTTCTATACAATTCTTCAACGTCTATCTTAGGGTAATGTGCTTTAATTAGAGTTTATCTAAATCTAGATTCCAAGGTTTGTAACAAACTTCCTCTGATACCAACTGTAATGCCCCAACCCTAGTTACCCAGAGTCAGTGCATTATTACATAACATTGGCATGATAACAGAAGATCAAGTGTCGAAAGACTGATTAGTTTAGTATCTTTGGAAGTACTAGATACATTCATAAGGTTTACATTACATCATAAAATGAAAAACTACAAAAGAATTGTTTCCATAGACCAAACAAATATCCCCTTAGACTATCCCTACAGTTAAGTCATAAAATAATTCTTCACATCCTAGGAAAAATAATACATAGAAATGGGTGAGCTCAGATGCTCAGTAAGGATAACAATATAGTGGAAACATTCATAAATAAGCATAAAAATTTAAGGCAATGTATAAGACTAAAACAAAAGCCTTTTAAACATTAACTTTATCATAATATGGAAAATATAATGTCAAATAATTCCATTTACTTACTCACATGGATATTCTACTAGTCGAATGATCACATGCAATATCAATATCCACTTTTATAATGATGGAATGCATAATGCCAGACTTTCTTAACCACGTAGTCAAGGCCTTGTGACAAGACTACAAATAAGATTTTGTCAAGGCCTTTTTCTAAGACACTATTTTATCTCATGATACCTACTGATGCATCGAGGAGCTATAGCGGGCTCCACCCGTCACTTACTAAGTCAAATTCATTCCCCATATGAAATGTATTAAACATAACTTAAACATTCGTATTAAAACTGGAATACGAAATGTCAATACTTTATCCATAAACCATGAATGGTATGAAATAACACATCTATAGTCAAACATATCACAAAAAAAATAATACAATATCAAAGTTTTGACTCATAATAAATCACCTTCAGACAAACTTAAAATCCATCAAAGAATGTTGACATAGATGAAATCAAAACCTTTTTAGAGAAATATCTCTTTCTATTTTGAAATAATTTAAAGGTCACATAATTATAAAATAAAACATTTATATTTTAAAATATTCTTATAAACTTGTAAGGAAAGCTTTTATGATGCTATAACGGCAGAAAATAACTCCACCCGCCGTATAAGTTAAAAAACATGCTTACCTTAATTCTTTCGAAAAGGTCATAAAGTACCTTGTTGGAAAATGAAAGAAAGACTCCTTTCAAACAATTTTATAAAAATTAAAACAAGGGTATAAATGACTTTAAACCATATTCTAGTAAATAGTAAAAATGTTTTGGAATACATTTTTAAGAAACATGGATGTGGATGATAAAGATGTCCTAGTAGATACTTACGTAAAAACAACTTCAGATAATAAATAGATTGTGAAATTAACCCTTACCTCGTACTTTTCCATGGTCGAGAGCAGGTTAACCTCTTGTATAATGGTAAAATAATTGTTATTAAATAATACAAGAATCATATACATTAATATGATATCATATATGATATTTTAACATTGCTTTGTTAATAATATCTTAGTATTATCGTTATTTCAGGTGTTAACAGGTTCGTTTTCCTTTATATTATTTGTTATGTGAGTCATATTTGTTATGGATGGGATGTATATTATTCATATCCAGAAGGATATCAAGTCTCTAAACATTATTTTTAATCATCAAATGAATGTTATTCTTGAATGGATACGATGAGGAATGAATCTCATCGCGTTCGTGGAGACCGTAATCCGTACGTATGCACGAGTGAAAATATCATTCTTTTGATATTAAAATAATATATAATTGGATGGTATATCATATATAAAGAATCATTATCATGTTATATTTATTATTTACATCAATTACACTTCATTATTATACCCATCCAAAAAATAATGTATTGAATAACAATTACACTACGATGTGGAAATGGTAAGCCCTATGTACGAACGTATGGTGACATGTCATTCAAAGGATGGATAGAATAATGAATTTTGTTGTACCATATTTATAATAACATCAAAATATATAAAAGATACCGGATTTATTATTTTAGACTGGAAACAACAAAGAAAAAGGAAGTGGAAGAAGAAAGGAACTTGAAAGAGGTGATGAAATATTTACCTCTTCTTCAGGTTCTTCCTTTTAATTTGATCAAAAGAGATACTTAGGTTGGATTTCTAACTAAAGGTTGGCCTATAAGATGAAGGGAGGGAAGTTTAGATGGTATTTGGGTAGGTTTTGGCCAAGCCAAATGGCTTTGTATGTGTGAATTAGAGAGAAGGGGGTGTTCCCTTCTATAAGAGGGGTGAGAGACACCTTAGGAAAAGCTAGAAATATTATTTTATAACAAACTCATTTTAGGTTTATAATGGATCCAAAATATATTATTTAAAGGATAAGGTGGGGATGGGTCGAAAACCACTCAACCAATAGGTTTTAGATAGGTTTGGTTCACTATATTAACTTTATCTTATAGATTTAACTCTTAGTTAAATAGTTTTACATTTACCATGTTTCTTTGTATTTTTATATTATATGTTTAATAAACATACTATATACTTCCAAGATAACCCCAAGTGGTTCATTAATGATACACCTATAATTATATAAGACTTTTGGAATAACCTTAGAATTTTAGTAATAGAAGATAAATTAATTATATAATATTTGTTTTAAAAACTCTTTTATGTCAATTTTGACACTATTTGGTATTTTGTATTTGCTAAATTCATAAAAGCATTATTACTTAGAAAAAGGTTCTTCTAACCAACCCTTATATGTCATATTAACCTATAAAATTTGTGGAATTCATAAAAAGTCTCGAATTACATTTATTTGGATATTTATAATATCAATTATTTTAATATTTCATTAATTAAGTAATTACTGCATCATCATTGTGTCATAAATAAATTAAATTATTCAATGTCTAAAAATATATAAAGAAAATACCAATATGTAGGAAATATTCTTAGATTTCTAATTAATATTTATAGATGAATTTATCTTATGTATAACCCTATATTAAAAATGTTTTAGTTATTAAACTTTGATTTTAAATATTTTAACTCTTCTCTAAATAAAATAATATTAAGTGTCCTAATCTAATCCAAGTGGACCGAAGAGGTTCATATTTTATTACTAAGGTTGTTTTTTGTCAAATTATACTTATCCAATAGAATTAAGACCTGTGTTAGGGTAATAATAATATCATTTTTTACCCTTAAATACCGTATTTACTTTTAACCGTGGTAAATAAAAGTAAAAAGTTACTATTTACCAAAAATTATTTTCATATTACTAAACCACATTTTTCTTACTGATGTCAACCATGTATCTCAGAGTTTTGAAATTCCACTCACAGAACCTGTAAAATTATGTTTTATGTGAATTTGCAAATTCTCCTAGGAGGTGGTTAAAAGATGGTGAAAAGTTCAATAAAATTATTTATATATCTTAAATTATTATAAACTGACTCTAATGAAATACATTGAACTTATATTAGTATTATGTATATATGTTGACCTAAAATAAATTTAAATAAAATAAACAATTATTTAAATAAAAATTTGGTTTTAATCTATAACTTAGTGTTTTTCACTATTCATCAAAAATTGAATGTTTTCAGAAAAATACAAAAAATTCACTCAAAGCTAATTTCTATTTTCTGAATCCAAAAAATGAAGTCCATTTTGAATGATAAAATTTATAAAATTTCAAAAAGTTGGTATTACTATTCATAACAGCCAGTTTGATTGGTTGTGGTGTGTTAGAACTCGAAGTTGCGTACAACACACGCTACTGTATTTATTCAAAGAGAAGCATACTGTGGATGCTAGGGGTGTTACACCTATCACGTGCCTCATTTTCTAGGTTGACCTAGAACTCCATGGACAATGACAACCTGAGTGTTTCTTAAATGCCCGAACACATCCTTTCCATCCATCAAACACTGTGTCTCTAGTGATTTCAGATCCTCATAAACCTCAATGGCCATTAGAAGTGGAAGGCCAGTGTCCTGCAGACCCCTTTGTTTGACCATGCACATCATGCCCCGATGGCTTTGCATATGAAGCCTACAAGACAACCATAAATCAAAGGCAAAATTCGTCCCTAGGAGAGTCCTTTTCCACCTCTGTATGCCTTAATGGCTTCCATTCCCCATATCATTTTTCTTGATCTGAGGATCCCTAAAGTCATAGTTTACACATT
Source organism: Viscum album (assembly GCA_963277665.1). NCBI lineage: Eukaryota > Viridiplantae > Streptophyta > Magnoliopsida > Santalales > Viscaceae > Viscum > Viscum album. The sequence continues at coordinate 1,727,543,049 of OY728123.1, forward strand.
CCTTCCCTCCCATGTTCGATGCATGTTAGAACATCCCATCCTGATTATCCTTCATATTAATAATGGGTCCTTCCCTCCATGGTTCAAACTCTATGACCTTAAACTATGAGTTATGTCCTATCCACATGACGTTAAACTGTATGGAACTTTTCCAAAAAATATGACATTGAATTGTATGGTATTCGTCCAAGCTATATGAAAATAAACTGAGTATACTGGGTGATTTTAGATCTTCATAAACATCCTCAGCCATCAGAAATGGAAGGCTAGTGTCCTAAGGACACCTCTTCTTGACTATAAACATCATGCCCTGGTGGCTCTGCATATGTTACCCACAAAAATGGCCTGTCTATAAGAGACAAATTAATCCTCCAGAGAGACCTATCCTACCTCTATATGCCTCAATGGATTCCATGATCCATATCATTTCTCTTGAACCGATATTCCCCAAAATCCTGGTTTACACATTCCTTCCCTCTCATGTTCAAGGCACGTCAGAACATCCAAACATGATTATCCTCCAGTTAATCATTGTCCAAGATATATGACTTTAAACTGTAGTATACAGGGTGATTTCAGATCTTCAGAAACATCCTCGGCCATCGGAAATGGAAATTCAGTGTCCTGAGGACACCACTTCTTGACTATGGACATCATGCCCCGGTGTATATGCATATTTTATCCACAAAAATAGCCTATCAATAGATTGAAAATTCATCCTCAGGAGAGTCCTTTTATGCCTCTGTATGCCTCAATGGCTTCCATGCCTCATATAATTTCTCCTGATCTGAGATCCTCTGTAATCATGGTTTATACATTCCATCCCTCTCATGTTCTAGTCATGTCAAAATATACACACATGATTTTCTTTCTATCAATCATGGTCTCTATAGAAAGTGGTCCTCATCGCACGACCCTAAATTGCATGACACCAAATAGTCCCATCCACATGATTTTAAACTATGCTTCCATAGTCCAAGCTATATGACATTAAATTGTAGTATACCTCAAATGATATTTCAGGGACCTCTCAATTAAGTAAGTACCCGATATTCTGAGGTCGGACTACATGACCTTTTATTCCATCTCATATGGAAAGGTCCATTGTGCCGCACCCTCACCCAAAATCGCCCCAACCTCTTCCATTGTGGGCTCTCCCACCCCCACCAATAGGGGAGGAGGCATGTATATTGTTGAATCCTTCCAATACTATTGTTTATCACACCGAGCATGACTCATGTGGGCTTAGTGGTTTTTGAGGATTACTAAATCATCCCATCATATAAACTATGAGAACTATGATTCATGGTCAAATTAGGATACATAGGATGACGGCCGAAAGTCCCTATCACAAAATGGTTTACATTCTAAAAGGGTCCACCCAATCATGTCCCATAAAATGGGATGCTTTCATTCATAATACCTACATCAATCTGAACTACGAGAACTCCGATTCTTGATCAAATCAGGATATGTAGGATGCCTTACAGAAGGACCAAGCTCAAAAGGGTGCCCATTCCAAAAGGTTCCACCCAATCATGTCCCATAAAATGGGGAGCTTCCATGCATAAGCCCCACATCAATGTGAATTATAAAAACTCTGATTCCTGAGAAAAACAGGATATGTAGGATGCCTACCAGAAGGCTCGAGCTCAAAAGGGGTGTCCATCCCAAAAGGGTCCACCCAATCATGTCTTTCAAATGGACAACTCTCATGCATAAGCCCTACACATCCAAACTATGTGGATTCTGATTCCTCTCTTGAGGATACGTAGGAATCCCTACTTGGGGGCTCGATCCCAACATCAAGTCACCATCCTTCTTTGGATGATGATAAACTCATGAGCACCTTACAATATGGCTAAGTCAGCATCACCTCCATGCTATCAAGCATATACATGCTCACGATGATCTTACAAACCAAGAGTAACCTATGGACACACTCTTCAAAAATGAACCAAGGATTCACGAACATATGAACATGACTTAAATCTATAATAGTGTCCCGGAATAGGCAACAATAATCCTCCAGAATGGTGCGGTGAGCCTGAACTCCCATCCTCTCGACCAATGGAGAACTCAAGTGTTGTTGGCCAAATCATCAGCCAACAAGCGCCTCCCTTTGGAAAGTAGGTCCATGAATCATGGATACCAGGGTTGTTGGGTGTTCTTGGATCCACAAATAAACCTGTTGGAGACTATTTGAGGATGTTATATCCTAGAAGGACCAATTGTATGAGTGCTTGACCCCAAAGGAATCACCCGCTAGGACTAACAGTTCCCCACAGGGTTAATTCAACCTTCTTTAAAGGATAATAACGCTGAACGGGTGAAAAAAAGGAATTGTAAATTCAATGATATCTCATCTATGTGGAAAATGGGATGGGTGATGATCCTCATCGTGCCATCTCCACACCAACAGAAAACACGCCACCTTAGAGGCAGAACAATAAAAAATAACTTGATTTTGAGTGAAACTCATACATGAATCTATGAGTGTGTGATACATCCACAAAATTTGAGAACAAAAAATTATATTCCCATATATATTGATTTAGTGGTTGAAATTAAAATTATATTTTGTTTCTCACTGAACCATTAGAATAAATACTCACCTAGGAAATGAAATGTTTTGAATGTTAAATTATAATCCACTCTTTAAGCACAAAAGTCATCATCAAAGTAACTACTTAAGGTATGCTTAGTTCTAGATGAATAAAATAATCTTAGTTCTAGATTTACTATAAGGTGGAGGAAGATATATATAATAAAAATTAAATAATATTAATTCTAATTTTCTTATAACCTTGCATACAATAATACAAAGTAGATAATGTATAGTTGACTAGCCATCAAGTAATGTATGATTTTGATAATCCCTATAAATATTGTGTAATCTACTGGATTCCTCAACTCACTAAGTTCATATTTGTAGGAGGTTTCTACAAGAGTAATAATACTTGAAGAATTATAAAAAAATGTTTAATTAAATAACTTATATACATATGTTGAGTTAAGAGGTTTCTTTGAGGTTGTGTGTAAGTTTAATTCCAATAAAATAGTTATGTTCACCCATCATTGTTATATCAGACTCACTCTTCATGAGTTTCTTAGAACTAGCCGTGAGAGTATTTTGAATTAATCCAAAAATAATTCCATTGATACAAATTCAGATTATGATAGTGTACTTAAAAAATTTCATTTTTAAAAAGAGTTGGATTAGCCATTATATAAATTTCTTTTGAATTATGAAGTTTAACAATAAATTATATTAAATCAATGATCATGTTTATTTCCATAAATTTACTTGGTATGTCTAAATATATGTTATAGTAAATTTATATCTTCAAAATTAATGGGTTAAACTATATAAAACTCCTCCTAAGAATATCCATTAATGAAATAATTCTTTACATACATTTTAAATAATTTTAGGGTGAGAAAAAAAGGATAGAGGTATACTAATGGACATGATATTTGATACCAATGAAAAAGTGGCTTCATAATTTATGTTATATTCATAGTTATAACTCTTAGAAACTAGTCTTTTCATATTTATAAAATAATTCAATTTTCGCAACACTTATTTCAACTAACCCATTTTACTCGTACAATCAAAAGATCCTTGAGAGGATCAATTTTTTTGAAACATTTTTATATTTGAATTGATTAAGATATTATTATGTCGTAATTATATAACTCTTATCACTTAAGGCATTATCTATCATTTTACGTTCAAATTGGTATAAGAATTAAAGATTCTCACATTAATTTATAGAAAAAATTTCATTTTTATAGTGGTTGATCTTCACCACCAGTGATATTATTACTCGGTTGATTCTTTAATACAGACTAATTTCTAGGTAAAGGGGAATGTTTATCACCATATTTAAAATAGTTGATTTTAATTAATATAACACTTGATAATATATATTCCATTAATCCAGATTCTAGTATGTTAATTTTTGATGGTTATGAGTCAACCTAAAGTAATAACAAAGAAGGGGTTTCATAAATAAAATCTAAATATGAAACTTTTTTTAAATTTTTAATTATCAGAAGTATGACATTCAATAAACTTTAAATTTACTATGAATTTAATAGATTGGGTTTTTTGTTGAAAAATCGATAATCCTTACTAGAAATGAATATACAAAGAAAAATTCCCTCATCAATCTTTGGATTAGATTTATTAAAATGAAATTTAGCATTTAAATTGAATAAATTTCAATGAAAGACTCGAATGTAAAATTTTTTTATGCATCTTACTATTACAAATTTTATTAGGGGTATTACTTAACACCATATGAATAAAAAATAAATTTATAAAATAACATTTTTTTCTCATTGATTCTGCCAAAAAATACTTATCTATCGAGTATTCACACAATATAGACTAAGTAATTTTCCGAAGGTTTGTAATTATTTTATATACCACAATGTTCAATTATGGAGTTCTTGGTAGTGAGAAATTATAATTAATGAATATTTCATTAAAAAATGTTTTAAAATTTGAATTTCCAAATTTTCACCATGATCATTTTCAATTGTGAAAACATGTACGTTTTTATATTTAGAAGAAGAGAATTTTTTTTTGAAAACAAAGAGTGTTTCTAACTTATGTTCTAGAAATTATTTCAAAGTATTCCTACTATAATCATCAAATAAAAAATATTCATAGTTGTTTTCTTTAATATTTATAGTTTTTTTAGATCAAAAAAGGTCTATGGGAACTACTATTAATGATTTTTACATTGATACATAAAAAGTCTGTTTAAATCTGGACTTATGTTTCTTAACATATTATCAAGGGTCATAGAATCTGGCAGAGTTAATCCTATGTTATATAAGTTCCTACACTTGTAATTTTCTATAATTTTTGACTAAGATTCATATTTTTTAGTATTCAAATCAACTATGCTAAATCCAGAAAAGAATCCACTAAACCACTAATACATTGTATGTTTTGATTACTATGGTCTTCTAAGTTAATAGTGAGAACACTATTTTTCCTATTGATAAATAAAATGTGTATTATATCTAAACTTTCAACAATACATGTATAATCCCTAAAGTTTATAGAGTATCCTTCATCACATAATTGACCAATGCTAACAATTTAATTCTTAGGTCTTAAAACTCAAAGTAGATTTGAAATTAAATATTTATAGAGAAATACAATATCACAAATACCGATAATATTACCTAGAACATTGTGTCCAAATGTGACTCATCCACCATTTAGTTTTTATATTTTATGGAAATAATTATTGTCTTTAGTAACCTACAAATAACAACAAACTTCCATGTATCATATGTTTTAGCTTCAGGTACTGAACCTATCTTTCATAAAAATTCAAAGGCAAAAGTTTGGTATCCAAACCTACTTGGAATTGTTAATATTAGAAAAAGATATACTAAGAACCCATATTCATCTAAATATTCTATGATGTATTGCTACAAGATATTTAGAAATATAATCCTTTATATGTTTGAGAGATTTAAATTCGTTCAAAGAACAATATTTTCTCTAATGACCTCCTTTATGACATTTTGTAAAAAAGGAACAGTTTTAAGAATAAAATCATTCAAAAATAATATATGTCTTTCTAGAGATAATTTCTATTCTACAATAAGTAAGATTATTTTTTTCAACTATCTAAATATTTTTTCAAAATTATCCACATCAATGTAAAAATTATAAAAATATTATTCATACAATAAATTTCATAAATTAGTTTATCAACAAATTTATGATCATTATTAGTATAAACAAATTTATATTTTTTTTATCAAGATCCAAAATATCCTTATAAATTTTAGAATAACATATAAAAATCACATCACTTACTTTATTAAGTTCTACCTTATCTTATTACATGTATTTCTTTATTATTTTTATTTTCTTGTAAATCCATATATCTATTAATTTTTTCTACTGATTCAATATCAGGCACATCTTCTGATGTTGTTTAACTAATTTAGTCATCTGTAGTAAAATAAAAAATGCAACTAAGAGATAATTATGGATTTGTGTCAATATTTACCTTCCCCATTAAGCATAGATCATTCCACGGAATATTTATAAATAACCTGATGATCTCTTTGACATCACAACTTTCCATGTCACTATTTATTTCAGAATATGGATTCTCACCAAAACATCATGTATCATTGATAAACATGATACATTTTTACTCCTTTCTATTTTAAAGGTTTCAATATTAACTCTTTCTCTTAAAACTAGGGTAATCACATCTGATATTATCTAATTTATTACATTCGTATCACACAAATTCTGATTTACTAGGGTAATTTATTATCTAATTTACTCCATCTTCTCATATTTATCCTTTATGTTATTTATATAATCATATTTTAATTTATTACTTTTTATAATCATATTAATAAATTTATAATGTTTATAAAGATCCAGTTTAAATTATTTTGAATTTCTAATATCTGAATTATGTTTGGATTTCTCTTTTATAATAGGTGCATTTGATGTCTAAGAACCAGAAGTTAGAGAACTTGAATTTTAAGTGAATGTAACTTCATTACTTCTATTTTACTAATTAGTATTTCCCAGAAACTGATTCTATTACTATATAATCATTCTCATAAGATTATAAAGATTAATATTCTTTATATACATAGTAAATTCTGTCATAATCTCTATGGATTCCCATTCCTTTAGAAAAACATTAATCACTTTAACTACTTGTTTTTAATCATTAATTTCATTGTAAAAAATTTAATCCCATTAATGTTTATCATGAAAAATTTATGGATCAATTCCAAAGTTTCACCAGGTTGAAAATAAAATGCATGATAATTAGCATGAACCACATCCATTTGAATCTAAAGAACATTGGATGTTATTAAACAAGTGATTTAAAAAAAATTTCATATTTTATTCATAGGATCATAGGATGAGATATGTATATATATATTTCTAGTCATTGAGAAAATAAATGTATTTTATACTTTATAATTTTCTTGATACTACAAATTCTCTTTATGTGTAAATACACATATTGTTTCTTGGAAAATTTATAATTTCTGGTCATCGTAAGAAAATGATCAAAACCAAAGTTTATAATAAAATTATTTATTCTATCACACTAATATTCATAATCCACACCATCAAATATTGATGACCAACTATGATTTATCTTCTCAATCATTCTGACTGAAATTATTTTAATGTTAAGACAAAATTATCTACTCACTTATGCACTATTATTGTAATGAAAATATAATATTGAACTTAAACCAAAAGTAAGAGTATTTTATGATAAAATTGAAATAAAATAGAATAAGATGTGACATAATGTTTCTTCCTAGAGGTTAAAAATTATGGAATCTACAAGGGGGTGAAATGTAGATAGAAATTAGAATTATAGTTTTTTTCCCACTCAATGGGTAAATTCTCTAGAACATTGATCATTTGAATAAATAAGCATATAAAATTAAAATATATATCATACAATTAAATATAAAAAGATAGAAAAATAAATTATATAAATAATATTAAAAAAACAATTGACGAAAACAACTTAAATATAGAAAATACACAACTCAATTAGACAAGAAGAATAACTGAATAATAAAAACATGCCATCAAGGATAATAATCCTTAAAATCCAAAATTGATATTATATTACCAATTTAATTCTAATCATAGTAATCTATCACCTTAATCTAAAGAAATAGGAGGATCTATAAACCCAATCCCAGGTATCCCCTTCCACACCCAAAACATCATCGACAACCACCGTTGAAAGATTGAAAAAGTTCCCACAAAAACATCCTCAACACCATGGTTAGTAGTGGGAAACTCTAACCTCGATATTATCCTTCGTCTAATGACCGATATCAATATTTACCTAGTAAATACTTGACTTTAAACATGAAAAAGGAACAAAAACTACTATCTGTTGAATCTTTTTGATATCCTCAATCAAAAAAAGAGAATGTTCTAAGAATAGAACTTTCTCAATAATAAAGGATCAAAATATAAAAAATTATAAGATAAAGACTAAGATATTTTTACGAAATCATCACATTGTAGAAAAAATTATAAAAAACCCACAAAAACTAAAAAAATATTAACAAATGATTTGATCATTGAGATATTGAAAACATAAAAACAAATACAATAGCCCAGTAAACCTCTTAAATATTTACCTTGTTAACTTAGACTCTAAAAATCCTTGGGTTAATTTTGTGTATAGTTTCATAAAAAAATATAATTATTAGATTCTAATATATTTAGATATGTTTTTAAATGCATCAAATGAAACGATTCATCATCCGATGAATGCAAAATTTATATCTATCATCCAATGAGTTCAACCTATAACACCATAAAAAATAGATATATATTCCAATAGATTTAGGAATAAGTTTTGTTCATTAAAGTATATGAATAGATGAAAAGTATTCACATATCAAAACTCAAAATAACCAATGTAAAGTTAAATGGAAATATTAATGATGTGTATTGTGAAATTTTATAACCAAATTTAAGGATATGGTCAATTGTATAAAAAATATATCTAAAAATTATAGAGTAGGGATGAAGTGTTTGACTTTAGATGCTTCATACAACTCTAGGGTACACAACATTGGTCCACACAAAGATGTGAAGTGTCCAAGGTGTTTATCTAGATCACATGGGCTATTGAATGATAATAAAATTGTATTACCAATGTTTTTTGGGGGAAATGTTCAAATAATTCTGTGTATATATTCCTTTTTGGATATACTAATTCTGGTTGTTTCTCCATGGATACCAAGTGGGTAGTGAAGGAATTGATCATCTCATCCTAGGGAGTTTCATAACATGTTTTCCTTTTGATTGAATGAATAAATCATGATGTAGAGTAGCCATACTATTTTAGTGAGAATTCAAATTCATCCACAAGATAGGGAACCATGTGGGATATCAGACATTGTGTTGAGTTGGTGGTAACCCATACTTTAATTCTTGATTATTAGTAAATGGTTATCATTTATCAAGGTTCTTGGGAAGAATGATGGGGTTTTCTTGATCATTCTTTCATTTAGGATAGAATCCTTATATGAGATTGGAAATGAGTATAAGAATAACCACAAGATCCTATAGTAGAGTGGAAATGTAGCAATCTATAGTGGTTATCTTAATTGTTTTCTGGAATACAAGAAGGTTTAACCACTCCTTTTATCTTATCAAGGTTCTGGTGGGAATTTGGAAGTGGTAGGTTAGATGGAAATATAAGACCCATGGAATATCTTTTCTTATGGGTGTGGATACCTCTAAGGGTATTTACCGGTCCCTTCTAATCCTATTAGGGAAATTATTTTTTACCTTCTTAATCACATTAATTATTCTCCTAATTTTCCGAGGGATCAATGATGCTGGAATTCATTATGCCACTGGTCCATGGTTGAGATTTATTTTCATTATCAGTTGGAAAAGATTTGGGAATATGCTAAAGATGTCAAAGAGGACTAAAATATATGGTCTTATACTACCCACAACCCCTGAATTTCATATGGGGATATTCTTCTTCAATAATACAACATAATAATATTACATTCAAAATACATATTTACTAATGTTTTTTGATGAAACCCACTAGGTTCACAATGTTGATCCATGTAGAGTGCTAAAAATTCGACCCTTCAAAACCATTGATTAAGGGACTAATGATACTCGCATCTCCTAGGGTATAAACATTCATCGCTATTAAGGTAATTGAAAATACCCCATATATTTGGTCATATATATGTCATGTGATTTTCAATTTGAAAAATTTCTACAGGGAAGCATGAGATCCACTATGGCCAAATGAAAATAAGAATATAGTCAGTTGAAATGGTTCCCCATAGGATCTCATTTTTCTATTCATATCACTCTACAGAGAACTATTACTATAAGGTGATTGGTTGGTTGGAAGTCTTAAGAGGGAGCGACAAGGACATCATTTATGGTAGATCCATGGGTGTGAATGTAGTTGTCTGAGAAAACCTAACCCAAGTTGATAAGATTTTCTGTTAAGAAATCTTACGATTAAACAAAATTTATGTATAGTATTGGGAGTCTAAATCCTTTTTAAGGGTTATTTTAAGGTTTCAATGTCTCTATCAGTTGTTTTTCATCATTGAATACCCCTAGGTTATATCCTAATGTCTCTCCCACCTATAATGTAGATGCAGAGGGAAGGAGAACAAGATGCGTGGAGGATGGTGTGGAAAACAATACCTAAAAGAAATATAGTTCACCCTACACACATAGATACCTTCAGAGGGTCCTTGGGGTCATATTTAATTTTGTTTATAAAATGAAAATATTTAATCATTAAGTAATTTTCAAAAAGGGTTGTGCTCCTGGAGGCATAATCACCTATTTTGAATCCTTAGTGGTATCAAATTCTAAAAAATCAGTGGTGTAATTACATTAATACCCTATGTGTATAAACCCCTAGAAATTTAGTTATAAAGTATCTTATTCTTGATATCTAGGTTAACACGCAACACTGATCTTTAAGATAACAGAGATATACTATTAAAATGCTATAATTTAAAAGTGACCATTATCACCTAGTTGTTAAATTTGAGTTATAAATAGGGGAAAAATTATAAGAAATTCATATAAATGGTTTATATAATTTAAATTTATTTATTAATGCATAATAAATGATTACTCAATTTTCAGTAATGTCATTTTATACTTCAATAATATATTTTCCACAAAAGGGTTTTTATTGCATTTTGTGAACAAAAATAATAATTACTTTATAAAATTTGTATAAAAATAATTTTAGGACAAAAATATCTTTTTTAATTCATCATTTAAATATTATAGTAGAGTGATGTTTTTGGATTTTTCTAAAAATATTTATTTTTAAGTGAATAATGAAAAATATCAATTTCTTAAAACGATCAATAAATTTATTTAAATAAAGTATTTTATAAGTAACATTATTATTTTTAATTTTAACATAAATTAATATAGTTAAAATTTAATGATAAATAATATATTTAGTTATATATAAATCATTATTAAATTTTATTTTTATATAAGTTTTTTTGTGCTCAAAAACACATTTTTCATAAAATTGTTCTTATGTGTGAAATAAGTTTTCTATAATGTTAAATTAAATAAATATTTATATATTAATGGTTTTAATGAAATTTATAGATTAAATTTTTAATAAAATATTTTAACATTCATTTAATAATTTTTTCTAGGAAAGTAATGAAAGTAAATTTAGTTTTATGCTTAAAAATAAATTTGTCTAAAAAAGGTTTTTTTCCGTTTTACATGCTTATGTTAAAATTAATTTTATCTACTTATTGAAATTTCATTTTATAAAATATATTCCATATCTTAATCATTATTTCCAAATTTTTTAATAATACATTTTAATTTTTGATCGCAATGAATTGTAAAAATAGTAATTATTATTTACCACAGTTAAGGTTAAAGTAGGTGTACCAGTGGTTAAACTAAGATTTAAGGGTGATAGTTCCACATAAAATTCACTAATTATTATTATTTTTAAAGTTATTTAGACCCTATATTATATTTCTTTTGAATTATTTTCCATTTTAAGCATTATAATTGAGACATAAATTAATTATATTAAAATATTTTGTTAAATTCCATGTAAGTCCTCTCTTCCACTTATAAAAGGGAACCACTTCTCCTCTATTATTAAATTTTTTTATCTTTATTTATTAATAAATAAATAACTGAATAACTTCATAGATTCTTTAACTTCATCCTAGATCTCTTGTAATTTTTTTAGCACCAATCCTTCATGGCTTAAGTGGTAAGCCAAATGGAGTCTCTCAAAGGAGATGTTTAAATATAAACCATGATTTTTCAATTTTATTTATTATTAATACTTATCTAAAAATATTGTATCATTAATAAAATTATAAATATAGTATCAAAAATAAAATTATTTTTTATTTCTTTATTTCACAACCATTTCCCACCATTATTCGAACAAATGGGTAATTGAATTATTACATGTGCATACATGTGGACTATCTCCTCCACATAGATATATAAATCATTTTCAATAATCACTTAAATTTATTGTATATAATGGATAATTTAATAAATATATGTTATATTTATGGTATAATTATTATTATATGATGAAAAAAATTGTATTTACCATTCTTTCCTTTATTAGTTTGAAAAAGAAATAAATGTTCATTTGAATGTACAGACTACCATATCCATGAGAGGTGTAATTAATTTTTCAATATCTAACTTTTGTAAATGGTCTAAAATATTATATATAATGAATATATGTGATACATAAGAAATTAATAATATTATTGAAATGTTATGTCAAGATTATACCTTGGCATGCTCATACTCATTTGGTCTTTATAACATAATCTTGTTTATGTCGGTTTTATCACATACATGAGTGATGTTATCATGATGATGAAATAAATGATTAAATTTTTATAATTATGGTAATATTTTGTATTAATATGATATAAATAAAAATATTAAAATTATTTTGATTATGTATCCTTGATCAAAGGGAAAAACCAGAACACCTGTAATGAAATTTTTATGAAAAACAAAACTGTTAACACACATAAATGAGAATTTTAATAAAGAATTAATGATAAATGGGTGTTTTAATGTAATAATAGGACCATATATGATATTTTAAGTATTTAAATGGTACAAGTATTAAAATATTCTACATATGAAGTTATTATTAATAATATTAGAGTACCTATGAATGAAGTCAAATATAAGGTATGGTTTCTTTATCTCAATATGGCTTTGTTTAATCTTGTTTGATGTTATGAACCAATTTATTTTTATGAGGGGTATATAACCCCTCTTTGATATATTATATCATTAATATACTTATGTTAATTTTATTTAAAGTAACATTGGAATTTATTTCTTTCATGAGGGTTATGATTCGATATTTACCAAAGTGGAAATGGTTTTATGTTATAATCTCACTTTTTACCCAAATTGTTTATTCTTAAATATCACATTGATAAAATTATATGACATATATATCAAAATTAGTATCTTATATCTCATGATATGTTTATTTATATAAATAAAAAATTTTACTTTCATTTTACTCTCTGTAAGTATTCAAAGGCCCGAAAGAGTGTTTTTAAGGAAATTCGGTTTTGTTTTCTATTTTACCAGGAATATTTTTTTTCATGTATCTATTTTATTTAAAATATTTTCAATAATTATTTTAATATTACCCAATAATTTTTTAAATTCATTTATACAAATTATTTAATTTATATTAAAAATTTCAAAAGGAATATTTGTGTCATTTTTAGAAGGATGTATTTTTTACCAAAGGTGTGAATGAATTTTTTATTTTAACAATTAAACATAAAAATATTTACCACCATCATGAACACTAATTTTTTTGAAGAATTATTCATAAATTCCCATAGTTATTGTGAAATAAAATATTTTACTTAATATTTTGGACATTTTTTTATTTTACATAAGGTCTTTTAAAATAAAAAGTCTATTTTCCTTAAGAAATATTCTAGTGAATGTTTAAAGGAAATTTCTATCTATGATAACATCCTTTTATGTTACTTATTATTCAATGGGGATATGAACCTCTAATACTATCCTTATTTTTTATATGTATATTTTATGATTAAGATGATGGAAAATTGTTGAAACTAATTTTCTTTTTAAGGGTTAAGTTATGATGAATAATACATGTTTTCCTAATCTCACGACTTATATATAAATTAATTGTATGCGTGATGGGTGGATCTGTTATATCCTTCCAATGAATTGGGTAAATATTAATGTTCTATTAGATAAAATGGTACAAAAATGGTTATATAAGTGTTTCCCTTTGGAATTGGGGATGACCTCATCGATTTAAGGTTCAAACATTCCAAGCGGTTTCTAACAGGTTTGTTCATAGAACCGGAAACATCCAATGATTCCATATCCGTTTAAATCTACTTTCCAAAGGTATGCACTCATTAGTTGTAGACTTATGAGGCTTAGGAATCTGCATTGGTCGAGAGGATGGGAGGTCAGACTCATCACACCTTTTTGAGGGGAATTATTGTCTACTTCGGGACTCTCTTTATAGATTTAGGTTATGTTCGTGAATCCTTATTACATTACCAAGTATAAAATGAGTTTTCCTTCAGATCTGAAAATCAATGATTGATATGTAAAAAATTTAGAGAATATTTTATATGTATTCGAGGTTCTTCATTGATAGAGAATAATATGTATTTGTTAGAGATTCTTAGTCAATAGTATCCTTTGATACATAAAAGTATCTTGGTCATTATGATGACCTTACCGATTTTAAATCCACTCAGTGGGGCACTTGAATTTTATTGTCATTCAGGAAAACATGAATTATTTCAAAGTTGGGATCGTACCCCCATATGGGCTGCCTACGTATCCTTTATTTTGGAAATGGAATCAGAACCCACGTAGTTCAAGTAAGGGAGTATGATGTTTATGATTTATGGCTCAAAGAAAGATGTCATAATTACTTTTACACTCTAAGCTCACGTGAGTCATGCTCGGTGTGAGAAACAATAGGTATAGGTAAAACCAGACAATTATGCCATGAAAGATGCAATTATAAGAAATGAGTATTAAGATTTACTTCAGGGAAGAAATCCAGGAACAGGGTCCATAATGGTATATGTGCTTCATGGTGATTTGGATACTCTAATCTTGGGGATTACTTCTAAGGAAGATTTCCTTGTTAGGACGGGACTTATGATTGGGTTTTATTCCTGACAAGGAATTCAAGATCAAAAGTAAATTAGGAAGGTTTGAAGGACTTGGGGCTTACTTTTAAGGATGATGCCCAGTCTTGAGAATTATTACTGGGGATTATCCCTGAAAAGGAGGCCCAGGTTAATGAGGACTTGGGGCTTACTCTTAAGGAGGTGCCCAGTCTTGAGAATTATTACTGGGGCTTGTTTCTAAAAAGGAGGCCCAGGTTAATGAGGACTTGTGAGTTATTTCTGAGGAGGATGCCCAGTCTTGAGAATTATTACTGGGGATTATTCCTGAAAAGGAGGCCCAGGTTAATGAGGACATGGGTATTACTCCTAAGGAGGATTCCTAGTCTTGATAATTATTACTGGGGCTTATTCCTGAAAAGGATGCCCAGGTAAATGAGGACTTAGGACTTATTCCTGAGGAGGATGCATAGTCTTGAGAATTATTACCGGGGATTATTCCTGAAAAAGAGGACCAGGTTAGTGAGGACTTGGGGCTTACTCCTAAGGAGGATACCCATATTTGAGACTGGGGATTAATCCTGAAAAGGAGGCCCAGATTTGAGACTGGGGCTTACTCCTGAAAAGGAGGCCCAGGTTAGGGGATCTCTCATATTTAAAGTATGAGGTTGAATGAATGAAATCTCAATCTTTAGTGACAAAAAGATGTGTAAATCACTAGGTTTAGAGAGATATTCCACGGAGTTCCTTTCAGATAAGGAATTAAAATCAATAAATCATTCCATAAATGGCTTTGAAGAGTGTCTTGAAGATTGAATCTTGAATGGTAGAGGTGGAATGACATAAGAGGGGTTAAATGGGAAAGAAATGCACCCAAAAAGGAAGGGGCGCGCAAGTACTAGAAGGCGCGCAAGTACTGCGTGGGCGCGCAAGTCTTGGTCTCGCAGGTATACCTACACAACACATGGGTACTTGCGCGTTTATAAACCAGCATGGTAATACTTGGGAAATCCTTGACCAATGCCTTTAGAATTATCCTGAGGTACTTCCAGAAGTGATGTGCGCACGTTTTGGCGAGGAAGTAGGGCGGTGCTCAAGTATGTTCATTTCCCTTAAGGGTAAAACACCTTAGGCGCACAAGTGTTAGTGAATTCTAACACTTAGACCTTACTCCTCTTGTTTAGACCTTCCATTCTAGGTAAATAATTACCTTATAAGTGTTCAAAAGACCGGAAGAAGAGACTTGGGCGTTCAGAGCTCTAAATCTGAATTCTGGATAAATTCCTTCTGAAATGGGGGGCCCACAGGGTCTATTTATAGGCTGGAGAAGACCCCGGGTAGTTATCCTTTAGGGCGCACAATTCACTTACACGAGCATTAGGTGGCACACAAGTTTACTTGCACGATAGTGATGGAACTTGCACGACCCCTTTGCATTTGAATCTTTGTTCATGCCTTTGTTGATTTTTGATGTTTTCTTCAAAGGATGAATCAATTTGTGCTAATTCATTTCCATTTCCATTAATTTAGACAATGTGACGAAAACTTAGCATCAACAAAAGTCACCCCTTAGAGTTTGATCCGAAAGAAATGAGGATATGGCTCTGAGGAAAAGAAGAAAACCAAAGGAGAGGTGGCACGCAAGTGTTGATGGCACAGAGGGCAGAATGCAAGTGTGAGTCACGCAGGGCTGGAGCGTGCGGGATGGAGCGCGCTTTCTGTAGGTGCGCAGGTGGGTAGCCTAGTCTATAAACACGTGGTCATTTTCTATGCATAGCATCTGATTTCTAGATTCTCGAGCTCTCGCAGTGCAGGTCACCTTTGCTGCGAAAGTCTCTCGTTTTCCGCTGCTTCTTCGCTATTGTGCTACTGTCAAGGTAATATGACTCGCGTGGTGATACTTGCGCACCAGAAACTTGCGCGACACATTAACACTTGCGCGACACATCCATACTTGCGTTCCAAGTTTAGACTTGTGCGCCTTAATGCCTTTGCCATTTTTTTTTCTGAAATTCCTTCACAAATGTTATGAAAAATCAACTTACTTAAAAGTTAATTTACTCAACTTTTTTACAGAATCAATGGCTCTTAGAATCGGAATAGCTGATGAACTGGCTAGCAAGTGGATTGATGATATGATGAACATCATTGGCCATGATTACTATGTTATCTGTGACAACACTCTCCCATATTTGGCTAAGTACTTGAAGAAATATCATCTTAATTTCCCACAGAGCATCTACCAGCCTCTATATGGTCATGGTCATATGCAAGGAGTCAATATTCCAGATGCAAAGACTTATATTCCTAAGATGCAGCTGCACTGCTACTCCTCTATTTCGGTTATGCTGTGCATTAAGAGAAACAACAATGGTGTGAACTTTCAAATTTTTCCACCATGTCATTTCCTTGCAGATATGAAAATGGAAAACTCATGGGCTGAAATGTTTTCCACTGCCGGTTGGTGGAGAGAAGACAAGTATGGTATTAGAAAAATATCAGAAAAGAGTACTCTCTCCAAATGGCTCTTTACTTCTAATGATTCATTCTCAAATCCATGTATCCATCTTCCAAGTCTTGTGGACAGAAATAGAGTCACGGTTTGATTAGCAGAAAATTTTCTCAAACCGCAATCAAGAACATTATTTTAATATTGTTCCAAGAAGAGCTGGTATCACTACATCTCTTATGGTATCCAGTTGAAAGAATGAATTCCAGGTGGCTGCTAATGAAGCTCGGGCTGCTGTAAATCAAATGAAGAGTTATTTTGAAAGTCTTTTGTAATTCCTGAAAAAGAGAAGAGACTCCAGTCTGTGGATGTCCCTCTAATTCTTGTGCATCAAATGGATAGAATGATTTTATCTTCAATCACTTGTGCACGTATTTTCCTGCTACCGGCTTTAAATTTTACCTAAGCCAATGGGCCTAGTAAGCATAATTTGATTTTTACTAGGATTAAAGTAAATAACCCTATAAACTTTGAACCTTTTAATTGATCAATATTACCTAAATCAAACAAAATGTATGTTTAGTAAGCTGTAACTTGAATTTTATTCAGAGTTCCTTTATCTTTTATGGGAAGTTTAAAGTCATGCACGTCGGACATAAAAAGGCTAATGTTTAATTTCGAAATAGATTTGACTGAAATGGATTAAAATTGAGTCAATTCCTTGACAATTTATCTGAAAACATATTACCATACTCTAGTATGAGGGAAAATATGTAAACTATGACTTAAGAATATTTGGATCTGAGGAATGATATGAAAAAGAGCTAAAATGCATTAGAAGAAGTAGTTCCCAAGAATGAAGTTACCATTATTTAATAAACCCGTTAGGGGGTTGAATTATGCAGGGCCACCTAAGGGCATTGGCTGCATAGTTAAATAAATAATATCTTTTGGCTAACAAGTCTATTATGTAAACTGTTTATGCAAGGCCGCCTAAGGGCACGTGCTGCATAGTCAGGCAAAAGAACTCTCAGAAATTTACTTTCCTAGTGATAAAAAGCCAGCGAAAGTTTATGGAGATTCAAATTTTCCAAAGTATAGAGTTTGCTATATGGAAAGAGGTACTTGAATATGGAGAAGATATTTCCAAATAAGATTATCGAAGAACTGGATGGATATCACTCCTACGAAGGTCTGAACCAAACATAGGGAAGGATAATATAAACCATAGACTTGAATACTTTCAGATCATGAAAAAGGATATGGGACAAATATGTTAAGGATGACTACTTTTTCGGATCCCTACATACTGTCATTTAAGACCAACAAGGTCAAAATAGGCTTTCTTCTCAAGAATGAAGTTACCAGTATCTGACAAACCCGTTAGGGGGTTGAATTATCTAGGTCCACCTAAGGGTATTGGATGCATAGTCAAATAATAGCATCTTTTGGCTGACAAATCTATTATGGAGACTATTTATGCAAGGCCGCCTAAGGGCACGTACTGCATAGTCAGGAAAAAGAATTCTTAGATGTTTGACATTTTTTTGACTAGAAGTCTAGAAAAGGGTTATGAAGATCTGAAAATATTTAACGTTAAGATTATGACACATAAAGATGGGTATTTTCCAATGTATGCAAAGATACAAAAATCAATACTAACCATAATCATGTTGTGGCTGGGTCATGAATGGAAATGTTGGACTTCACTACGTATCCCATAAGGATGGGAATCAAGCCATATGTAGTTCTTGAACTATAGTTTAACGTCGTGTGGGACAAAAGGATTGGATATCTTAGTTTAGGGTCATAGAGCTTGGACCATTATAAGAAATACACAATGTGTGTTTTCATGGGGAATTTTCAGTCAAGGGACTGAAAGTGAAATTTGGGGTTAGGCCCAAAAACTTGGGGCTGGATTCGAGGGACACTAGAACGTTCCTACATATCCCATAAGGATGGGAATCAAGCCCACGTAGTTCTAGAAATACCCTTTGTACAAATTTGGTTCTTACATGTGAAGGGTGAAAGGGGACTTTTAGTACAATGATGATTTAACCCAAGATAAAAGGTTCTAGTATTGTCATGTATACATGTAGTCTTTGAAATGAAACATGATTGAATATCAATATAAATAATGATTCCCTCTCAGGCGAGGGTGTCAAAGAATATTGTAGTTTATTGTCACACTGGACAAAAGTGTTGTATAGTTTAACGTCGTATACCAAGGATGAAAGTGAACCAATGTAAAGGTATTGATTATAGGGGCAGTTTCATGAATCAACATCGTATGGGATAGAGGTGAACCGATGTAAAGAGATTGGTTTTAGGCTTGAACCTTGGGAGGTTTCCTACGTACCCAGCCTAGAAGGCAAGGATCAAAGTCCGCATAGTTCAACTAAAGAATGAATTAATGATCAAGTTGTTCTTGGGGACAACGACCTAAAAAATGATGGTGTTGGGACTTACACATGGTTATTATCCCAGAGAGGGTGTTATGGTTGAAGTTTTTTCTAAGATCACGTGAGTCATACTCAGTGTGAGAAACAAGAGGTAACAACAACCTTAACGATGCACAGTTTAATGTCATGTAGGACATATGAAGGGACTATGCAGTTTAAAGTCTTATAGTTAGGACTATAAGTGCTGCACCGTTTAGTGTCATGTAGCAGGGACAAAGTACATTTTAATGTCATGTAGGACGAAAGAGGGATTGTGCAGTTTAATGTCATGCAGTGAGGACACAAGATTACACCATTTAAGGTCATGTCGGACGTATTAGGGACTTTTTCAAAAAGGGATGATACATTTTAGCTTCATGTTGGATGAAAGTACAAATAGTTTAAGGTCATATGTATGGACCATGGATGATGCAGTTTAACATCTTACTGGACGTAAGAGACTTATGTACAGTTTAGTTTCATGTAGTTAGGACGTCACAGTTTAACGTCATGTGGGATGAAAGGATACAAACAGTTTAAGGTCATATGTATGGATTGTGGATGGTGCAGTTTAACGTCTTGCTAGACGTAAGGGACTTGAAAATAGTTTAGAGTCATATGCTAGACCATTGATGATGCAGTTTAATGTCTTGTTAGATGGTGGTGTAGTTTAAGGTCATACCGGACAATGGTGCAGTTTAAGGTCATACTATACCAAGGTGCAGTTTAAGGTCATACTGGACCAATGATGATATATTGTGTTATTATACAAAATACTTCTTCAAAAATCTGGAATTGGTTGGACTAGTGATGAGTTCTCCATCCATCGAGATTAATGAATAAGCTCCATTAGAGTAGACCCTATGTATTGAGTAAGGTCCTTCCCATTTTGGCTCAAGCTTGGGAGGTTTCTTTCCTGGTATCATTGGAGGTCTGAGAACTAATACCAATTCTCCCTGAGTGAATGAATGAAGACGAACTTTTTTGTTGAAAACCCATGCTATTCGATTCTGATAGACTTCCAAGTGGTGAAAAGTGCACAATATTTTCTCATCTAACCATTCCAATTCATTCAATCACTTTTGAGATTGTTCATCTGTAGATGACTGATCACAAATGGATACTCTGAGTAAGGGTAGTTGAACTTCAATGGGAAATACTTCTTCCATTACATATACTAATGAATATGGAGTTGACCGCATTGTAGTGCGGGTGGTATTCCGATAAGCCCATAAAGCATGAACGAGTTTATCAGGCCATGAATTCTTTTCTTTATCCACCATATTTTTCAGTATATTGGAAAGAGTCTTGTTGAAGGATTCTATATGTCCATTGGCTTCTACATGATACCGAGATGAATGATTGGATTTGATGTTGTATTCTTGATACAACTTATTCACCTCGGATGAACAGAAGTTGGTGCCATTGTCCGTCAATTTGGTATGAGGGATACCAAATCTGGTAATGATGTTAGACTTGATAAAGCTAACAATGCATTTATAACTGACTTATTTGAGAGGTATTTCCTCTTCCCATTTGGAAAAGAAATCAGTAACATTAATAATATACTTAAACTGCTTGGCCGTAGCTGAAGGGTAAGGTCCCACCACATCCATTCCCCATGTGGAAAATGGCCATGAGTATTTAGCTGTATGAAGTAACTCTGGAGGTTGATGAATGAAGTTGGCATGTACTTGGCATGAATGAAACTTCTTTGTGATATCAACACAATATTGTATCATTGAAGGCCAAAAGTATCCAAGCCTTCGAATCTGATCACACAATCTATGTCCAGACTTGTGGGCACTACAGATTCCTGCATGCACATCTTTCATGACAGCCATTGTCTCTTCCCCATCAATGCATCTAAAGAGAACTCCATCAAAACCACATTTTTAGAGAATTTTCTCTAAGTTATATGGGCTATCATAAAGAGTAAAATTGACCACATGTCGCCAGATTTGTTCTTTCTCGGCTCTATCAGGTGGAAGTGTTCCATTTTGAAGGTCTTCCCTGATAGGTGACATCCATCCTGTAGTATGACCATACGGTTCAGGAATGGGACTAATTTCATTAATTTCCTCAGTTCTTATTTGAACATAAGGTGAAATTTCACGATCGTGGGAAATACTGATGGTCGTCTCATCCTGATTTGGATCTGCCAGAGCTGTGGCTATATTATCCAGTGCATCAGCTTGAGCATTTTGTGATCGCGGGATATAAGAAAATTTCGGTTCCGAAGGCAATTCTGCCATTAACTCTCTGACGTAATCATACAAAGTGATTAGTTCTTCTTTTCTGATGTCATAATCCCTATTGACTTGTTTTATTCCCAGGTCTGAACCTCCTTTCACCTTTAAATGATTCACATGTGCTTGAAGCGCTAATTCAAAGCCTGCGATGAGATCTTGGTATTCTACTTCATTATTGGTACCACCTTCCCACAATAAGAAGGAATAAGGAAACAAAGCCTTTTCTGGATAAATGAGCACAATTCCTAAGCCAACTTTGTTGAATTTAGGATTTTCCATTTTCCTCCCTGTTGGACTTCTGGAAGCACCATCAAAATACATTTCCCATGCCTGAGGACTTTTTTGAATAGAGAAGACTTCCTCATCAGGGAGTTCAATATCTGAAGATGTGACTTCCCCTAAAGGGTGTTCAGCCAGAGCTTGGCCCTTTATCGCCTTTTGAGACATATACTGAATGTCGAATTGCTGCAAAATAACTACCCACCTTGCTATACGTCCTGTAAGCATTGGACGACTAATGATTAATTTGAGCGGGTTATTGCGAGATATTAATTGGACCTCGTTATGTTGCAGGTAGTGTCTCAACATTTGAACTGCAAAGATTACTGCCAGTCATCACTTCTCAATACTTGAATACCGGGTTTCTGCTCTAAGCATAGTTTGACTGAGGTAGTAGAGGCTGTTTTCATTCCCAGCATCATTCTTCTAAGAAAGAAAGGCACCCAATGATGACTCTAGAGCTGTCACATAGAGGATAATTTGTCTTCCTTCAACAAATGGCATGAGTACCGGTTGAATCAAGAGGTATTTCTTGAGAATATCGAATTCTTATTGACATTATTCAGTCCACTGGTAAGTGACTCCCTTCTTCATCAATTTGGTGAAGAGTAAACTATTTCCTGCCAAATTGGCGATGAAACACTGAATATAGGCTAAGTGTCCTTGAAGTCCTCTCAATTATTTCAAATTTTTAGGAGGTGACATACCAATGATTGACTTGGTCTTCTCAGGATCAACTTCAATACCACGATGGTGTACAACAAAGCCAAGAAATTTTCCAAAAGTTACCCCAAAAGCACATTTTAAGGGGTTCATCTTCAAATTATGTTGTCGAAGCTTGTGGAATATTACTTCCAAATCAGCCAAGTGATTAGAACGTTGTTTGGATTTAACCACCAAATCATCTACAAAGAATTATACAAACATCCCTAAAAGGGGTTTGAAGATACGATGCATGGCAAGCTGATATGTTGCACCAGCATTTTTTAAGCCAAAGGGCATTACCCGGTAGAAAAACACACCCTGAGGGGCTATGAAGGCTGTGGATTCCTCGTCTTATGGAGTCATTCAGATATGATTATATCTAGAATATCCAACCATAAAGTAAAGTGCTTCATAGCCAGATGTTGCATCAATTAATAGTTCTGTAATCAAAACTGGAAAATCATCTATGGGACAATGCTGATTAAGATCTCTGAAATCAATGCAAACTCTAAATTGTCCATTCTTCTTTTTCACTGGGAAAATATTATCCAACCATTTAGGATATTGAAATTATATGATGAAGTTATCTTTGATGAGCTTATCCACTTCAGCTTCAATTTGGGAAGCATAATTTGGGTGTGTTCTTCTCGCGGCTTGCTTAAATCCTAGATGTTCTTCTGGTAAACCCAAATGATGAGTAGCAACATCAGGATCAAGCCCAAGAATTTTTATATAGTTCCAAGCAAATATATCTCTATTTCACTTTAGAAAGGAAATATAAATCTCTTTCTCTTCAAGAGTCATGGCTGCACTGATTAAAGTGGTGCGTGGATCGTCTTTTGTACCCAGATTTATTTCTCTGAGTTCATCCACAGTGGTAGAGATACCATCTTCAAATACTGGAGGAGCATTTCTGAGATCTTCCTCTTCTTCTTCTTCATCATGTGTTATTTCTTCTATTTCTACTTATATAGTAGATGATAAATCAGAATTTTCATGATCAGAAGAGATGTCAAAATTTTCACATCTTGAAGAAGAAGCTTCCATTTCCGACCCGATTGATGATGAAGGGTCTTATTTGGCTAATAAAGAGGAGATGATGGATTGAGAATCGACATAATTGTTCACCTTCAATGTTGCTATAACTTCTTCTAGCCTAATTGGCAAAGTATAGACTTTTTGTATTTCAACAGATGAAATGAAGACATCACTATTTGTTCTTTCATCACTGCTTGGTGGGTTACCAATTTCTCCCATGTTGTCTGGCTCGATTGCTGTAATTGAAATTATGGATCTTTCCATAAGAGTATTTTGATTTGGGTCTATCTTGTCAATTTGAGTGATAGGAAACACATAATCTGTACTCACATGTGTAAATGGATTTACTAGAATCTTCTCCAAACCATATGGAGCATTAATTTTGGTAATATCCTTTGTTGTGGATTTCTCCCTTCCCTTCATGTGATAGAATTCCGCCTCAATGTATTGAAAATCACATGTCTTGAACAGGGCCTTATCACCATACAATTTCCTAACTTGACCATCGAAACAATATTTGAGACATTGATGGTATGATGAAGGGATAACCACATGTTGATGTAGCCAGGGTCTTCCAAGCAAGATGTTGAAAGCCGAGTCTTGATCAACAACCATGAAATACGAATTGGATACAAGATCTCCAAACTGAGTTTTGAGTGTAAATTCGCCCGGTGGTTCTTGTTCATTTTTATCATATCCTTGTAACATCATGGTAGAAGGAGATAAATCAGATTCCATGGGGCCCAATCGACGAAGTGTACGAATGGGCATGGGGTTGACTCCTGAACCATTTTCAATAAAATCTCTTCGGATGTCTATGCCATTGACCTTTCCAGATAAGTAAAAAGGTCTAATATGCCCATGCACAACATCATCTTCATATTCATCATTAAAAGATATTATTGCATGGTATTCTGTAGGATTATTATCTTTGTGATAGACTTCAGCTGCAACAATTTTAGTTTCAAACTCCTGAGGACTTGACAAAGCCTCGATGAGTGCCTCCCGAAGATCCTTTGACAGATTCAAAGCATACAGAATTGATAACTTGGATGGTACATGGGACAGGTGTTTCAATACATCATACTTTTGATCCAGAGGTATGCGTTTCCCAATAGGAACATGTGGTTTAGCAGGTGCCTTGGAAGCAGATGCTTTGGAAGTTGATGCATCTTGTATTGGGATAGGAGTTGGCAATATTCCTGATTTTGGAAGATTAGACCGATTAGATCCATTTACTTCCTGAGAGGAAGAAGATGGAACCTTCAACCGGTCTTCTAGAATAACTGTGCCAGGACTGAATTTTCTATGGTGGAAGAACTTTCTTGTTCTTGTTGAGCTCGCTGAAGGGCTCTGCCATGAGTTTCTGCTGCGTACACAGTTCTAGCAGGGGTAGAATTGGAATAGTGGCTTCTGAATGATCCACGTCTTCCCCTGTATCCAGAGACTCTGGAACTTCCTATGATTCCTCTATTTGATATAGGAAATTCAACCTCATTATAATCAAAACTGCTACTAGCATATGGATCTGTTAATTGAATCATATTAACAGAACCGAAAATCAATTCTTCATCTGATGAAGACTCTGCCTGACTAGCCAATTTAGGTTGTGCCATTTGATGGGGAGGTGCCCGTTACTTCGAAGTAGATGGCATGAAATCTACTAGGGTAAAAGAAAACTTAGGCTTTGAAACGTCCTCATCTTCTTCTGATTCTTTCTCTTTCTTTGAATCATGTTGTTTCATTGAGGATTTTCCCTCTGATGAAGAGGGTTTTGCTGCAACATTCATGGTAGAAGGCACAATTGGTTTCTTTAATTGAATTCAAAAAATATCATGAGTTCGGTTGATCTTCTTTATGACCATCCACTCATCATATTTTTGTGCATTTTTGTTCTTAACTTCTTTCCATTTTCCTTCCTCCTATGGAACTGTAGCAGTTACACATGCTACCTGAGCTGAAGAACCTTTCAGTTTGACTTGTCCTGAGTCAACCATCTTTTACAGGAGGTCTTTGAAGACAAAAAACTCCTAGATGGGATGTCCCAGCATCTGATGAAATGGGAAATAATTGGGATGGTCTTCATCTCCTTCCTTGTTTGGCCTTTTGGGCCTTGGAAACTGAACCAAATTATTTTCCAGAGCCGAAATGAAGTAGCCAGGAACTTGTTAATTTATGAAAGAGTATGGTTTTCTTTTCATATCCTCAAATTGTTTTCGTCTTTGATCTCTTTGATCATCTTGACAAAACAGCCTTTGTTGTTGGCGCTCAGTAGGTGGAGCCCTTTGAAAAGATGAAGGTTTTGAAGTAGAAGTAGGTACATGTGCTTGTTTAAGCATAACTATAGCAGTCTCTGCTTTACCCATTCTCATTCCTAGAGCTGATGGAATTACATGAGATTTAGACATAGTCTGAATAAGAGAATCTTCAATTTGTTGATAGATTGAAGTAAGGTATCAAAACCCTCCTGTGTATTTCACATGGATCAACGGCGTGCGTAATTTTTCACACAGATTTTCCACTAAGATTGGCAATAGTTCCTCTTAAGGGAGTGCTAAGCTTAGGGAATATGTTTACCCCTTCCAGCGAGAAATGAAATCAGAGACTCTTTCATTCTCCCTTTTCTTACAGTTTATAAGATCTAAAACTGTTGTCTTTGGAAAAGTTGAGCTGAATTGAAGAAGAAATCATTGACGGAGATCTTCCCATCTGGTAATTGATTGGGATTTCAAGCTTGTATACCAGACAAAAGCTGGTCCTTGCAAGGTTCGCACGAAGCATCTGAGTTTCACTACTTCTTGCTGCTCTAGAGTTCCCATCATTGGATCGCAAAAAGACACGTAATGCATCAAATGCTGTTCAGGATCCCCTGATCCATTGAAAATGGGGAATACAGGGTTCCCAAAATTTGATGGGGGAGAGATTGAATCTACCCATTCAGGGTAAGATTTATTTTCTGGTTAAACCTGCGCATGCTTTCCTTCCATAGCTTCCAACCGAGCTGTTAATGACTCAATAGTAGTTATTAACTTCTGAGAAAAATCCAGTTGAGCTTGAATCATAAACAGGTGCACTGACTGAAGCTCGGACAGGTATGGCAGCTGGTACTGCAACTGATGGCAGCACTGCCAATTGTTGTTGCACTTGACCCATAGGATTAGACCTGTGACGGTGTACTAATAAAGGAGGATATTCTTGATCCATCTCAGTACCTGCAAAAAAATCCCTTGGATGAATGACTGTAGCACGCTTAGGAGGAAGACTACCCTGAAGTAGTTCTGCGTTCATCCTCCTCAATTCCTTCATTTCTTCCTCCTGTTGCGCAAATCTTTTCTCTAGTGAGAGATATTAGCCCTCTACAGAGGGGGGATATGTAACCTGATTCTTCCCCTTTCCCTTGTTTGATCCCTTTCGAAGAGGGGGAAGTGGGTTATTTGAAGGAACACCCAGATTTTGGGTAAACCTTTTATTTCTTGTATGCACACCTTCTTCATTTGTGTCTGTGCGCACAACTTCTTGAACATGAACCTCTTCATCTGATCCCTCTGAGTGAGCCTCATCTGGTGGATCAGAAATAATGACATTGCTGACATTGATTGATTCATAATGCATCACATACCTTCTATCAGAATTTCTGTGATATTGTCTCCTTCCATGTCTTTAATGAGACATTGACTTTTTTTATTCAATCCCTCAGGAACTTCTTGACGAACCATAATTTGGAGAGAATCTCCTGATAATTTGGCTCTTCGTTCCTCTTGTGTCTTTTTCCCCAATCGAGAAAAGACCGACTTTCTCTAAGGAGGGGGTTGAAGATTTGAAAAAGTCCCCAGTCCGGTGGACTGGGCTGTTCCTACTGTCCTTTCTCAACTCCTCGAATCCTATTTGTTGATTCTGAGGGTTGGTTTAAAAGAGTCCCCAGTCTGGTGAGATGGGGTGGCTCTTGACATGCTATGTCTGAGAATTTCTTAAAATCGCTCCTAATCTTGTGGAACTTGGTCCGGAAATTAGCTGGATGCATCAATCGACATCCACTTTTATCACCCAGTTCAAAAGACCGTTGGATGATTTATGACACTTCTGTCACTTGGTGATGTGCTTGCTCCAAACGTGAGGCCCGTTCAATATTCTCATTTTCTTGATGCAGGAGTAATTCAACAACTTGTTCTCTGTATTCTTGATTTTGAGAGGAACTAGTTGAAGCCTTTTCTTGGGAAAGCTTTTGATTAAAAACAAAGCCAGGTATCCATGGCCGGCCATGGGAAATAACAATGCATGAGACCATTTTTGGAGGGCTTTGCTGACTGGAGAGCACCGTGAAATGCAGTGCTCCATGAACACCCCATCCTCTGACATGAATACCAGATGGGACATTGGCAATTAACTGGCACAACTTTCTTAGTGCGCCAAGGCATGAACGTTGGAGGGCTCTCTGCTGCTTTTCAGCCTTCGGATATCGAGAGACTGATAGAGATACCAAGTCAATTTGGTGTTGTAACCCTTCTATTATCTTAACATGATTTTCATATTCATCATAAGATAGTAATTTATTTTTCAACTGACAAAGAGTTTTCCATATGTTGAGAAGAATATCATGAATTCCATCTTCCGTCAACATTTCTGGAATGTCATACTGAGAATCAGCCAGAGGCCAAAACATGACTGGAACTTCACCTTTCGCCAGTTGTTTTCTCATGTTCAGCATTTCCTCTTTATCAGTTTATGAAGATTCTTCTACCTGTTTTGACCAGAGCTAGTGCTTTCTTGTTTCTTTATTGGATTCAACAGGATTGGTAGAGAAATCACTAATTAAACTAGAAGATGCATGACTTTGGGGTGGTTCGGAGAATGACCTACACCCTGGGCTATCTTCCGATTGAGAAAGTATTTCACCTGCCAGCGATGAAACATCAGACATGACTAGTTTCACATTTGCAAGTGCCTCAAGATAAGAGGGCTTTCTCGGCAATACATTGTCCATTGGAACATTTTCCGGGCAATGTGCATCACTACTACGGAGATGACTTTCACAGCGAAATTCATCATAATGGGGAGGACCACCATGGTGGGTTACAGCAAAAGATGAAATCTCTTGCTACGTGATCTTCTGGCAACACAGAGGGTTCTTGTGGCTTGCATCTGAAGATGAAACTTCGAGATCGAACGAATTGTCATGAAGCAAGCCTTCATTAGGAAGTTTCTATTGAAGAACTTAGAAATTAATGTTCCCACTATTGGGGAATTAGGGAGTGGAATCTTGAATTCCAACACATAACTGTCTGAGGGCTTCAAGAACTGTAGCATCGAGTAAGGCCTTGTTACAGATTGGCTCTTGATCTCTTGTCTGTGCTGGGCAGGTCTTTTTCTTAGACACCTTCTTACTCGCATTGGAAACCACTTGTTGATTAAAGTGGCTGCTCTGAGCAGGTGTATGTGCCTGATCAGGATAGATGTCCAGGTTAGGCTAACGATATCCACTCAAATCATTTGTATGTGCCTGACTTGGTTGTCCATATGATATGGGGGAGTATTCCCCACAACCCTCTTGGACTGGAACAGATGTGCGTGTCTGTTCCGGAGTGAACTGTTGATGTGTCACTCTACTGGTAGGGATAGATTTATGTGTCTTTATCTAAGATGCCACTCAAGCTGTTATAATATCCTGACAGGCATCCAGGATATGAGCAGGAATTTGCGTCTACTCTTTCACCATTGACAGAATATGCTTGGTGACTTCAACTACTAGAACGGGGATATACGTCCATTCTAGGCTTGGAGTAGGTGTATGTGCCTGCTCCTGTCCTCCTTTTCCTATCAGTGAATCCTGACAGTACTCAAGTTTAGGGTTAGAGAGTTGAGTCTGCCTCCTGTTTGTCGCTGGAGATTTTCGACTGACTTCTCTGAATGCTACCAAGCGAGACTATTGGTAGGCTTGATCAATATTAGTAGGTGTATGTGCCTGCTGATTGCACTTTTCCAAACGTGGTTGAAGAGATCCATCATATGTAGTCAAATGAGCCTTCTGACTAGCTGGTGATGTATAAAAAGGTATATGTTCCTGCCTATAGTACTCTGCCGGAATTTCCTGGCGGGATTGGCGTGATGCTGCCAGATGAGTCTGCTGGACAGTAGAATTAAAACGGGTAGGTGTGTGTGCCTGCTCGTTGCTTGACACCAAGTTAGGTTGGTGGACTTCTCCGGAGATGTCATAGATGAGAACCTTCTCACTGTTAACCGTATTTCGCCTCTAGTGATTCGCCTTGCCTGCTCGGGTTCACAGAACCTGAGCCGAACGCCTGGAGTCGGTACCCTCATCATGTTGAGGGCGCACTGCCGCATGAGTCTGGAGGCGATTGTTGGTGGGAGCCCTCGGGAATGACCCCTGTTTTCTAGAATTAAGGACCTGATGGACCTGATCATTCACCTCCCCAGAATAAGGGAGTGAATGGTGATTGCGTTCTGGGGATAACGACCCGGAACGGTTGGAGACAGTGGTTAGCTCCGCCTGTTTCTTGATCACTGGTCGTCGCTGTCCGGACAACCGGGGTGAGTTATTCACTTGGAGGGCTTGTCGGGCAGCCTCTAGAGTTAGAATGGTACCGTGTTGACGGTACTCCTTAACCACCACGTTTTATACCCAATGTTGAAGACGCCGAATAGGTGATATCATCTTTAGAGCGGACGACAATCTAGCAGGAGTAGAAGTAGTGGCATTCGTAGCAGCGGTATTCACAGGTGTGAACTTGAGAGCAACCATTTCTTAGAATGCAGAAAATCTTAGAAAAGAGTGCATGTTTGTTATAATAGATGTAATCAAGATAAATTCAGACACTACATATTTTGGATGAGCACATATGTCAACGTTTGTTTTTTTGGCCCTCTCATTGAGTTTTAAATAGGGTCCTAACAAATAAGCAAAACATCATTTTAACTTGGTTAAGGATTCACATCGGGTTCACCATTTTTTGTTTCCCTTTGGAATTGGGGATGACCTCATTTATTTAAGTTTCAAACATTCGAAGTGGTCTCTAACGGGTTTGTTCGTAGAACTGGAAACATCCAATTATTCCATATTTGTTTGAACCTACTTTCCAAAGGTAGGTGCTCATTAGTTGTAGAATGATGAGGCTTAAGAATTTTCAATGGTCGAGAGGATGGTAGGTTGGACTCATCACACCTTTTTGAGGGGAATTATTGTCTACTTCGGGACTCTCTTTATATATTTAAGTTATGTTCGTGAATACTCATTACATTACCAAGTATAAAATGAGTTTTCCTTCAGATCTGACAATCAATGATTGATATGTAGGAAATTTAGAGAATCTTTTATATGTATTCGAGGTTCTTCATTGATAGAGAATCATATGTATTTGTTAGAGATTATTATTCAATGGTATCCTTTGGTACATAAAAGTATATTTTTCATTATAATGACCATACTGGTTTTAAATCCACTCAGTGGGGCACTTGAAGTTTATTTTCATTCAGAAGGACATGAATTATTTCAAAGTTGGGATCGTACCTGAAGATGGGCTGCCTACGTATCCTTTATTTTGGAAAAGGAATCAGAACCCATGTAGTTCAAGTAAGGGAGTATGAGGTTTATGATTGATGGATCAAAGAAATATGTCATAATTACTTTTACACTCTAAGATCACATGAGTCATGCTCGGTGTGAGAAACAAGAGGTATTGGTAAAACAAGACAATTGTGCCATGAAATATGAAATTATAAGAAATGAGGATTAAGATTTACTTCAGGGAAGAAATCCAGAAACAGGGTCCATAAAGGTATATGTGCTTCATGGAGATTTGGATACTCTAATCTTGAGGATTACTTATAAGGAAGATTCCCAAGTTAAGAGGGGACTTATGATTGGGTTTTATTCCTGATAAGGAAGTCCAGATCAAAAGTAAATTAGGACCGGTTAAGGGAATTGGGGCTTACTCCTAAGGAGGATGCCCAGTATTGAGAATTATTACTGGGGATTATTCCTGAAAAGGAGGCCCAGGTTAATGAGGACTTAGGGCTTACTCCTAAGGAGGATGCCTAGTCTTGAGAATTATTACTGGGGCTTATTCCTGAAAAGGAGGCTCAGGTTAATGAGGACTTGGGACTTATTCCTGAGGAGGATTCCCAGTCTTGAGAATTATTACTGGGGCTTATTCCTGAAAAGGAGGCCCAGGTTAATGAGGACTTGGGTCTTACTCCTAAGGAGGATGCCGAGTCTTGAGAATTATTACTGGGGCTTATTCTTGAAAAGGAGGCCCAGTTAAATGAGGACATGGGACTTATTCCTGAGGAGGATACCCAGTCTTGAGAATTATTACTAGGGCTTATTCCTGAAAAGGAGTCCCAGGTTAATGAGGACTTAGGGCTTACTCCTAAGGAGGATGCCCATATTTGAGACTGGGTCTTACTTCTGAAAAGGATGCCCATATTTGAGACTGGGGCTTACTCCTGAAAAGGAGGCCCATATTTGAGACTGGGGCTTACTCCTAAAAAGGAGACCCATATTTGAGACTGGGGCTTACTCCTGAAAAGGAGGCCCAGATTTGAGACTGGGGATTACTCCTGAAAAGGAGGCCCATGTTAGGGGTTCTCTAATCTTTAAAGGATGAGGTTGAATGAATTAAATCTCAATCTTTAGTGACATAAATATGTGTTAATCACTAGGTTTTGAGAGATATTCCACAAAGTTCCTTTCAGATATGGAAGTCAAATCAAGAAATCATGCCATAAATGGCTTTGAAGAGTGTCTTGAAGACTGAATCTTGAATAGGAGAGGTGGAACGACATAATAGGGGTTAAATGGGCAAGAAAGGCACCCAAAAAGGCAGGGGCGTGCAAGTCCTGGCAGGAGCACAAATACTGTGTGGGCGCGCAAGTCCTGGTCGCGCAGGTATACCTGCGCGACACAAGGGTACTTGCGCGTTTGTAAACCAGCATGGTAATACTTGGGCGATCCTTGACCAATGCCTTTAGAATTATCCTGAGGTACTTCCAGAAGAGAGGCGCACAGGTTTTGGTGAGGAAGTACGGCGACGCTCAAGTATGTTCATTTCCATTAAGGGTAAAACACCTTAGGCGCCAACTGTTAGTGAATTCTAACACTTAGACCTTACTCCTATTGTTTAGACCATCCATTCTAGGTAAAGAATTACCTTAGTAGTGTTCGGAAGACCTGAAGAAGAGACTTGGGCGTTCATAGCTCTAAATCTGAATTCTGGAAAAATTCCTTTTGAAATGGGGGGCCCACAGGGTCTATTTATAGGCTGGAGAAGACACCGGGCAGTTATCCTTTAGTGCATATAAGTCACTTGCGTGACCATTAGGTGGCACGCAAGTTTACTTGCGCGATAGTGATGGAACTTGCGCGACCCCTGTGCATTTGAAGCTTTGTTCATACCTTTGTCGATTTTTGATGTTTTCTTCAAAGGATGCATCAATTTGTGCTATGTCATTTCCCTTTCCATTCTTTTATACAATGTGACGAAAAAGGAGCATCAACAATAAGTCGCAAATGAGGTTACACTAGAGGTTATATAAAGCCCAAAGTAGGTACGTGGTTGGTTACTCTAATATTAACATGTAATGAATTTATTACCTGGTTGCCTTAACATAATATTTATATGATGATTATTAGACAAAATTTATTCCAATTTATTGTGACATGATCTTATACTAGTGTTTTTTTTCTTAGATCATGTTCTTTGATTTCTTTACGATTCATGCCTTATAAACTACCAATATTTATTCCATGACTCAGGATTATGATTTATGAATAGCTGGGTCACATTTTAAAATGTTATGTTCATATTATAATGCCTTTATGGTCATGTTATACTTAAAAGTGATAATTGATTTACATGTCACATTTTTCCCCTTAATGAGTATTTGAACTAACCTTTTTTTATTTTTCATTTTCCAAGGGATACAAAGAAAGGTTTTAAGTATGATATGTTTAAGAATGGTTCTAGTTTTGAATAAATTAAGGGGAGCTAATATATTTCTTTTTTATACCAGTTCTCTATGTAACAAAGTTTCCAAAGGCACTAAAGATTTTTGGTTTTTGAATGGATATTAATGATATGTAATTAATATTCATATATTAAGATGTAATATTTATGTATATGATGTTTGGATCACATATGTTGGTATTAGAGAAGGTTTTTTTGGAAACTAGTTTTAGGAAACTTTAGTGACAACCCTTCCGATAAGCCTAAAAATAGTAGAACATCCTAAGTTGTGGTAAAGTGAATAGTGTGGTTTTCCTAAAAAATATATTCTTTTAGGATAATGGAATGTTTTTGTGGATGTTTCATTGATTCCCCTTGGTTATGCAACTCTAAAAGTGGTGTATTGTGTAATAACTTGATCATCACAACTTCTTGACGAGTGAGCCTAAGACTAAAAAACTAACTATTCAATATCTAGGGATACAATCATGTTAATTCATATTTTTTTATGAACCATAATTAATATTTTCAATGGATAATGACTATGTATGGACTAGTATTAAAAGTAAGGTGTCATATATTAAAAAGAAGGTTTCATGATTTAGATATCATATAAATTATTTTCATGATTATATCATTTCTCACTATGATTATTATTACTCACATTATGTAATATGGTTTTAGTTAATGGTTATAAGTCGGAGTAATCATGTTAAAATTAAATGTGATAAATGATTCATTGATGTCCTCATAATAACCCAAATGAATTGGGAGATGGAATGTGAAATCTTATGATTATGCCTAACTAGCTATCTCATCATATAATCAACAACCTTAACATAAGTTAGGTTTTGAATGAACTAAATAAGATAAAAATAGAGTTTCATGAATACATGTAGGGAATAAGATTCAACTCCCTATATGTTGAGAATATGGGAATAATCACCCAATAAAATTTTAAAAAAGAATGGGAAGATGTTTTATGTGAGTATAATAAGGGAATAAATAAAATAATTTCTAAGGAAAAAACAAAGAGTTCAAAAAATTGAAATAAAGTACATACTAAGGTACCATTTATAGTTCAATGTATTATGTTATGGGAATTTTTTCCTTGTCCAAGTCAATTCCCTAATCCAAGGACTCAATTTTAGAAAAAGTAAGGACTTATTCTTCTTTAATATTTAATGTGGAATTATTTAAGTGTTTTTATATTGAGATTCAATAAATATGTTGTAAAAGTGTTTTATAAATGATATTATAGTTATAATAATCATGAAACATTCATTTATTTTTCCAAAATAGTTTTTATTTTAGGATTTGCAAGAAAATGTTGAATGGAACTCATAACATAGAAAAGTTATTTGATGGGAATGTTATTTTTTTTAGAAAAAATGTTTGAGGGATACAAAATTTCATAATATGTGGTTAAATTTGAGATAATATTTCTTATTTGGGATAAAGATATCATTGATTTTTATAAAGTAAAATGGATAGTATTGGTGACTTTTAAATTAAGTATTGATTAGATTATAAATTGATTTATGTAAGCATTAATCAAGTTTATTACATTTTTGGATTTAAGGAATATATTATATAGCTTGTGATTTTATTTCATGAATAAGGATAGAGTTAATTTTTTAAATCATATATTTTTTTATGTTTTATTTTCATTTAGTTTATTATCAAGTTTTAACATAATATATGATCAAGGTTTTTATATGTTTGGTATGTGAAATATTAAGCTACATTATATTGTTTGGATATTTAATTTATGTTGATTTTTGGAAAGTTTGAAACATAATTGGTTTATTTTTTTGATAATTTTTATTTAATTATTTAATATTAATCCTTTAAAAGAAGGTTTATTCACATTAGTTATCTCAGAATGTACTTTCCATTTTTTTCAATAACTTAAAAGAGATAATAGGAATTTCATATAATCCCTCTATAGATATTATTATTTATTATAAGTTTATTTTGGTGCCTTGGGTATAAAGATTCATATTTTTCATTCATCATTGGAATATAGAATTAATATAGGTGGAATGTAAGTGAAACACACAACCAAAGGACAGAATTACGTTTAAATATTTTAAGAAATCAATTAAATATATTTTATCATATTACATGGTAAAATAATTCCTCTAATATTACAAAAAGGACATTAAAATTGAAAATTATCTCATTTGTTTCTATTATTTATGAGGAATTTATGGCCATTTTCACCCCTCATGGATTTATGGTTTTGTGGTCACTAACTTTCTGATGACCATGTTCTCTATCATTATATTTTATTCTATCAATAATATATTCATCATCCATTTAATTTTCTTAGATACCACGAATTTTATTATTATCATAGATCTTAATTTTTTTTATTTATGGAAAACTTGATGTTTCTCACTTGCCCATTTTAATGGAATTTTTATTATTCCTTTGTATAAAGTGGATTTTCAACAAAGGTATTTTCAAACATTGAACCCATGATTGTTGAGATAAAAAAATATGAAGAAAAAATTTATTTAAGGTGGTGGGGAATGTATAACCCCGAAAATTTAGTTTGAAATTAAAATAATCTTGATATCTTACTTAACTCTCAACAGTGAAGTTTAAACCAATTGAGATATACTATAAAAATATTATTATTTATATTTGAAAGTTATAACCTAGACATTAAATTGGTGGTTTTAATAGAAATAAACACATTATTAAAATAATTATAAAGGTTTTATATAATATAATTTTATGGATTAATCCATAATAGATAAGTAATCAATTTTCAGTGAAGCAATTTTATTCTTCAAAAAATCATTTTCCTCAAAAATGTTTTAATTGAGTTTTTTTTAAAATAATTTATAATTAATTTCTATAATTTTATGGAATTTTATTTGAATAAATGAATATCATTTTTTAAAATAGTAATTTAAATATTTCTTAGGGTTAATTTTATACATTTTTCTAAAAATATTTATTTTTATGTGATGTTTGAAAAGTACCAATTTTTATAAAACAATCATTCTATTTATTAAATAAAGTAATTTAAATGTTCCATAATGATTTTTATTTGATAATAAAGTAAAATTAGTCCATTTAATTTTAAATAATCTAATTAATCACATATTAATTAGTATTATAATTTATTTTTCTATAAGTTCATTGTTAGGCTTAACAACACTTTTTTTTTAAAACCATTTTTATGTGCGCTGTGAGTTTATTATCATAATAAATTCAATAAATCATTATTTATTAATTTTTGAATTAAATTTATATATTATATATTCAATTAAATATTTTTTCATTCATTTGATTATTTTTAAAAGTAATTAATGAAACCAAATTCAATTTTATTCTAAAAAATACATCTTTTTCTAAAAATGTGGTTTCATAGAATTTTGAGTGCTTATTTTAAAATTAAATTTTTATAATTAAAAAAATTGAATTTTAAAAAATTATTTCAATATTTGTAATCATATTTTTTAAATTTTAGGGTGATTGCACTTTTATTTTCAATGATAATGAATAGTGAAAATATTAAATATTCTATACCTTAATTAATGCAAAAATTGATTTACCCTAGGGTGGATGGGAGGGGGGTTAAACTAAGATTTAAGGGTAAGAATTAAACATAATATTGTATAAATCTTATTGGATTGAGATTTTTGAAACCTATATAATCTTACCTACAAACCATTTTCCATATAGAAGCATTATACTTGAGAAATATATTAATTATATTTAAATATTATAAGTAATTCGATAACTTTTCTCTTCCTCACTTATAAAAGTGACCATACTCTCATCCCTTAATCACAATGTTTAAGACTTATATATTAGAAAATAACTATCTTAATAACTTCCTATATTCATTACCTTTGTCCAATATGCCTTGGTATTCTTCTAAGACCATTCTTTCAAGGCTTAAGGTGTAAGCTGAAAGAGGTATCTCAAAAAAGTGTTAAAATTATTAACATAGATTTTATCTATAATAACATGATTAATCTAGTATAATTAATATAATTAGATGTTTTAATATGATTTCAAAAATATCTACATCCCCTTTCCCTCAAATGGGAAATGAAATTATCGCTTTTGCGTTTTTGTGGAATACCACCTCTACATAACGATATGTTTCATTTTCCAAAAACCACCTTAAATTTATTGATATAAAGAATCGTTTTAAAAAAATTATTATATTTATGATAAAATTATTTTTATTTAATGTACAATATTATTTATCATTCTTCGTTTATTTTTGTAAAAAAATGAAAATAATGTTCTTACATATATACAGACTACAATCTCCATGAATGAAATAATTAATTTTTATATCTATATATTTTATGAGTTACATAAAAATTATATATAATTAATATATATGATACAAATTAAATTAATAATATTCCTTAAATTTTTTATTAATATTATTTTTTTCTTGTTCTTACTCAATCGGTCTTCATAACACAGTCTTTTTTGGTCATATTTACCACTTAAATGTATGATGTTATAATGATTATGTCATGAATGGTTAAGGATCATTCAATTTTGGTGATATTATGTCATAATATGAGACACATAAAATTATTAAATTTATTTATATGATGGAACCATAATCAATGTGAACGAAAAATAATGAAATGTTGTTAATATACATATAATAATATGTAGTA
Organism: Viscum album; assembly: GCA_963277665.1. NCBI lineage: Eukaryota > Viridiplantae > Streptophyta > Magnoliopsida > Santalales > Viscaceae > Viscum > Viscum album. The sequence goes on from OY728123.1 coordinate 1,727,581,584, forward strand.
TTTATATATGTAATGTTTGGATCACCTCAATGTGTGTCCTTTGATATTTGTGCGAAGTTTCATGGGTGTGAGATTTTATGCATAATGGGGAGATTTCCCACATGTGTTATTGTAGGCATCATGTGGAGGAACTCCTTGGTTGCAGATCTGATGGGAAGTACCTATGTTATTTTTTATCTCATGGTAAGGACCACTATGGGGTTTTATGTCACATATATGACCTATATAGTTGTTGATTTCATGCGTTAGACCATTATGGTATAACAAATCATTATGGTAGAGACCTTAGTGTTGAATATCGGTGACAACAGTGGCTTGGAGATTTGACCCAGTTTTCCTAGAGGGAGATTGCGGTCTCAATCCAAGTCTTATGAGGATATGTCCCTATAAATTGTTCAAGGTGGAAAGGGATACAAAAACAAAAACTATATGAACATACTCTCATAGATAAGGAGTGGAATCCTGCCCCCCAATATGGGAATTTTGTAGTTTATAATAGGTCTATCAGAATAGTAGTAAGCTTACCCTATTTTGTCACTAGCTCAGTGGTCCAACATTGATGCTGATATTGGTTGGTGAATATCTAAATGTTGATTCCAGAGTGTTAGATATGAAAACACACCATGGAACTCTTCCAACTCATTTTCATAGGTGAATAAAATGTCAATGCGTACTGGGGAAGGGATCCCAATATATTTTGTGGTCTTGATAAGAGGGACTTCCCCTATGAGAGGTCACTAATAATTTTTGTAACACCCTGAGATTTTGGTGATTTTTTTGAAATTAATTTAATCTTTTGATATATATTTTTCGATTCACATAACACTAAAAATTGTTTTTCACTATGTCAAAGATTAACTTCACACTAAACCAACTTGTCGTATGTTACATACACCATTGAGTTCACATACAATACAAACAAAATTGAGTTCACATACGATAATGCAACACTGATGTAAGAACCCGATTCTTATTTTTGAGGTATGAGCTTCTTCTTTCCTCTTTTCCTTAATTGTTTTTGAGAAAATATAGAAAATGGGGAAAAATTATAATTTTTGGAACTACACGCCGTGTAATTTTCCACACGTCGTGTACTTTTGGCCATGTGGAATGGGTACATGGGGCGTGTAGCCTTTTCGGTGCCGAAGGGTGTAGAAACCGACTACACGCCGTGTAATGGTCCTTTACAGGCCATGTAGTTAGTCGGCAAGCCAAAACAGTAAGGCGGTGGAATAGCCGGCAGCTGGGTGACAGTAAATGCCGTGTACTTGGGAGTACATGCCGTGTAATCATGTCGACAGATGAACAGTGTGGCGGTGCCGCCAAAGGAACAGTTAAATGAAGGGAGTAAACTCCATGTACTTGGAAGTACAGGGTGTGTACTTTGTTTTTTTGGCTTGAAATAGGCAGTAGCCTCCTCATTTGGAAGAGGAGGCGTTCAACCCATTTTTGAGCCAAAGGATGAGGTAGAACCTTTGAAGATCCACCGAGTGTTCATCTGGAATTTGTTTCAGCTTCGGACGATCTCGTTGGAACCACACGGGTAAGACCTATCCTCTCCTGGTATGGTTCTTACCAATTCATCCCCTAATGGAAGTTATTTACATTTGAGCGGGTTTTATTCTTCGTCAGATCTACATCATTCTTGGGTGTTTCTGAAATCGGCATTCGCGTATATCGCTCATTGGCGTATAAGGTAGGTGGATTGGTCTAAATTTCCAACTGTCGTGCGTTTTTTTTGTGTTTTCGTGCCACGAACCCATGTTGGGGCGTCCTGTGGCTGAGGCCATTTCTATATTTAATTCCTAGAATAGCATAGGTGATTAAATGATGATAATAAAATGGTGGTTGGGATCGTTGCTTGGATCCGGAACCACCCCGGGGGTGTGTTCCACTATTTATCCATTTGGCCAGGATACCCGTGGGTATGCCTTTAATGTAGTAATTATATAATTTACTTGAGAGGAATTGCTTGTTCACTCTATTTTGATATGTTGGGCATGGCCCGGTTACCTGTTTAGCCTGAGGGCATTGTTGTGATTAGCCTGTGGGCACTGCACTATTTAGCCTGAGGGCAGTAGTTATTTCTGCCTGAGAGAAACTTCTTTCGTGCCTGTGGGCAGCTGATTCTGTGCCTATGGACGACACTACCTACGCCTGAGGGAAAAATATGTTATGCCTGAGGGCAGATTCTTGTGTTGGATACTCGTTACCCAAGGGTAGGAGTTTACGTGTCTGAGGACACTAGTTGTGTACTTAGAAATGCATGGTGGTGATTTCTTATATTAAATGAATTAAATGAATATTAAAAATGGAAATATAATTGTTAGTTGTTACTTTTTATTACTGCTTACTTTATTGCATTTTACCACTGCACACTATTGTTGCATGCTTACACGTAGTTGGGCATGGGCCTTTGGTGGGTGCTAACTGAGATATATTTCTCACACCCTGTTTGGGTCATGCTTTTTGGCCCAAAAAGATTACGTTTCTATAGGTATAGATAGGGGAAAGAGTCCCTATACAGGTACTTGACTGTTGCTGAGGAGTAGGAGGGCGTGGGACCGAGCCTAGGCTCACGATGCCGCTGCCAGCTATTTTTCTTGTTTTGCTGTGCACTGTATTTTGTTGTACTGTATCGATGTATAACATGTTCTAGCTGTTTTATTAGAACTTGTGACGTGTTCCATCTTTTATATACTGTTGGTTATATCATATGTAGTTGTTTATTTCAGTTGTGTATGGTTTAATGCTTCGACTTTCGTTGTATGTTTTATTTAATTCTATTGTGCTACACTTTGAAAAATGAGGTTATAGTTTCCCCACTATCAGACCTGGGCCCTCGCTGCTAGTCGGCAGCCTCTAGCGTTTGGGGAAATGCGCTTGAAGTCACGTGGCGAACCGGGTTCAGGGCAACCGTTGCGTGGCACCTGGGTCCGGGATGTTACAAAGTGGTATCAAAGGGGTTCTTTTCTTTGACTTAATATTTGGAGCAGTAGTCAGGGATAGGACGAACGATAGTTGGTAATAAGCTATGTCTGGGCGTAGCTAACCTGTGTACATGGAAAATCCAGTCTACCTTGTATTTTAAAATTCTTTTGATTTTGTAAGTTTTACAGTTGATTTGATTTCACCGTTGGGTGACGCAATTTGAGATTGTGCAGTTTATATTTTATCTATGGGTTCTATTTAGTTGCAACCCGATGAGATGAGGGTATGCCGTCTCATGCATCATATAGGCACATGCTAGAAATCACATTCCATTCATAGTTTCCATGCCATGTAGGTGCATTAGAAATTGCATGTTGTTGTGATAGTTGTTGTGTTAGTAAAGCTTGCTATTGTGATAGCTGCTCTGATAAAATACCTGTTGTGTGATAGGGTAATTATATTTGATCTTGTTTATAGAATGGACACCAAACTTTGGTTTTTGGAGAGTATGGGACCCTATGACTGAAATTTGGTGGGTCATTGACTGTTTATTTGTTATAACATAGATAAGATGTCAAACTTTGATTCATGGGGAGTATGGGCCCTCACGGGTCGGATTTTGACACTTAGGTGTTGTTTTTCGGTATTTTCTGGGTTCCGGGGAAGTTTCTGAGGCATAATGTCCGGAAACCCATTATACACGCCGTGTAGTATTTTCACACACGCCGTGTATGGCCTTTTGTTCGGGAAGAAAAATGAACTTTTTAAGTACATTCCGTGTAGTCTTAGTACACGCCGTGTAGTCTCTTCCTGTGTCACAAACCACGTGGGTGGTGACACGGGGAAGGGAAGAGCTTGGGGCGAACACGTCGTGTAGCTTTTGTACACGCTGTGAAGAGTTGACCCGGAGTCCGGCCGTGTAACTAACAACACGGGTAGGTGAACTCCTTGACAGAACACGCCGTGTCAATGATGGACATGCCGTCTACTGTGACCTGGGGACTCAGCCGTGTAACTAACAACACGGGCTAGTGTCACCTCTCCCTGAACACGCTGTGTACCTTTGGGACACGCCGTGTAGTCTTGTCCGAGGAAAGACCGTGTGGTGTTAGCCGTGTGGCTGGAAAACAGGGTGCTGTAGACGCCGTGTATGGGTGTAACACGCTGTGTAGTGTCAAGCTGAGTAGTCGGCCGTGTCACAGATGACACGGGCAGTTGGAAAATAACACTGTACACACCGTGTAGATATTATACACACCATGTAGTTTTTGTTCAACGGGAGCTATGTGGCTTAGCCGTGTATAAGGACCCGGGCAGGGGAAGAGAAGTCAAGTACACGCCGTGCAGTCAGTGTACACACCATGTAGTCTTGTTTTGTAAATTTTGAAATGCCTTCTTCCTCTTGTTCCTTTGTGGTTCCATTGTTTCAGTCTTAGTAATCTTGAATCTGAGGCGTGTTTTTGACCCTATAGTGTCATGCTGCATAGACGACCGTGATTTGTTTGCCAGGAGAGCGGCGGCGATTATACTCTGGAGATGGTGGGCCATGGGCTACCGGTTGATCCTCCACTAGAGCCAGATGTGGAGCCAGCTGCTATACTGGACACAGGCACAGAGGCGTAGTTCTGTGAGGGCTTGATGCGGTTCATGCAGACCTTTCTGGGAGTACCGCAGGCTGCTACATCTATGGCCGAGCTGACACATATCTTTCAGCAGCAGCATCCGCCTATGTTTTCAGGGGATGGTGGACCACAGGCTGCGGAGTCTTGGTTGGGGTCGATGCAGACTATTTTTGAGCATCTTGAAAGGCCTCCAGGGTGGAGGGTCAAGCTCACAACTTACATGCTGCATGATTCCTCCAAAAGGTGGTGATATGTTACCACCCTGTCAGTGCATCATAGAGACATGGCGTGGGAATATTTTCAGGCAGTCTTCTATGACTTCTTCTTTCCCGAGACGCTGAGGGAAGATAGAGCTCAAGATTTCATGAATCTGCAGCAGGGCGCTATATCGGTGATGGACTATTCTGCTCATTTTACGGAGCTTCAGCATTTTTCACCCGTGCTGGTGGGTGATGAGAAGCTGGGAGCCAGACGTATTGAGGATGGTATTCGTTATGACATCCGAGCGCTGGTGAATGTTTTCAGGTTTCCTTCGGTACACGCTATTGTGAACCAGGAGCTGATTACTGAGAGGAACCTGTGGGAATCGAGTGGTGTGGGCCAGGGCGGTTCAACAATAGTTACTAGTACTGTTTCTGTTGGCAAGAGGAAGAGACAGATGAACTTCTCTATGGGCGACAGTACCAGTCAGAAGAATGCTTCAGGTGGCCAGGTTATGTGCTACCAGTGTGGTAGATAGGGGCATAAGAGGCCGTAGTGTCCACGAGACCTAGTGGAGTGCCAAGCTTGCGGCAAGATGGGTCATCTGCAACACTTTTGCAGGGCGTTTTCCTCCAGTGGCTAGTGAGAGGGGTTCTGTACAGACTCTGCGTGCGGGAGCAGGACCAATGGATTCTTACCAGTCAGGGAATTGGAATACGTCATGGTGTGCATGCAGAGATGGTGGTCATGGTCATGGTAGCCAGACACCAGGATCACAGAGGAAGTAGGGCATGACAGCTCAGGGTAGCCAGGCTATGTTATAGGGCCGCGACACTGGGTAGGAATATGTAGTGCAACAGACCCAGTGGGAGCAGGATCCCGAACCTTCTAGAGTCAGAGGTACTATTCTAGTAGCTTCTGTCTTATCTTCAGTGCTTTTTGATACGTGTGTAACACATAGTTTCATATCTGTACCCGTTTTGGAGAGCCTTGGGCTTGGTGTTTCTTTGTCTTCGGATATCATGATGTTATACACTCCGTTGGGGACTAGGACGGCTGGTGTGCGTCTGTGCAAGGAGTGCCCCCTTGAGGTTGGAGGGTGTCACTTCTTTTGGGACCTCTATGTCTTGGAGATGACGAGCTATGATTTCATTCTCTGGATAGACTGGTTGGTTCCCTTTCGAGACTTTGTAGACTGCTATCGTCGCAGGGTGAGTTTCACGTCACCTGAGGGCAGAGAGTTTCTATACAAGGTCGAATGGGATGTTCAGGCGAGTCGAGCTACACCAGAGCATCATGGGTGAGGTGGAGTCACAACCCAGATTGCGACCTTATATCTGGAAGATCAGGGGACTTGTTAGATGGATTTCCCTCCTGTTGTTGACAGTTTCAGGGATGTCTTCCTGGATGACTTTTCAGGTCTACCTCCAGTGCGTGAGGTGGATTTCTCTATCGATCTTGTGCCAGGAGCAGCACCAGTGTCCATTCCTCCTTATAGGATGACTACACCTGAGCTGTAGGATCTCAAGAGGAAGTTATAGGAGTTGCAGGTAAAGGGATTTATCCGACCCAGTACTTCTCCTTGAGGTTCTTCGGTCCTTTTTGCAAAGAATGCGGATGGTACCCTCAGACTTTGCGTGGATTATCGGAATCTGAACCAGTTGACGGTTAAGAACCGATATCGATCCCTTGCCGAGGATTGGTGATCTGTTTGATCAACTTCATGGAGAACGAGTGTTCTCAAAGATTGACTTGAGATCCAAATATCATCAGCTATGAGTTAGACCATCTGATGTACCTCTCACAGCTTTCAGGAGTAGGTATGGTCTATATGAGTATATGGTTATGCCGTTCGGACTGACGAACGTTCCAGTAGTTTTCATGGATCTGATGAATCGTGTGTTCCATACATATCTTTATTCTTTTGTGGTAGTATTCATGGATGACATCTTGGTGTACTCTCGCACTTGACACAACCATCCGACCCATCTTGAGATCGTATTGAGTATTTTGAGAGAGCATCAGCTATATGCTAAGCTCTCGAAGTGCCACTTTTGGATGGACCAGATTCACTTCCTGGGTCATATTATCTCAGAGGAAGGAGTTGCAGTAGACCTAGAGAAGGTGAGAGCAGTAGTTTCCTGGGAGTAGCCTAATAATGTGTTTGGGGTACAGAGTTTCTTAGGACTGTATGGGTACTACAGACGCTTCATACAAGACTTCTCCCACATAGAAGCACCGTTGATGGGTCTGACTAAGAGGGGGTGAAGTTTGTTTGGTCAGAAGCTTGTGAGGTAGATTTTCAGGACCTGAAGGGAAGGTTGACATCAGCACCGATCCTAATACTCCTAGAGTAGGGGAAGAGATATACAATTTATTGTGATCGATCAGGGATTGGGCTGGGTGCAGTGTTGATGTAGGGTGACCAAGTTGTTGTGTACGTGTCTCGACAGTTGAGGCCACATGAGTGGAATTACCCGACGCATGATCTCGAGTTGGCTGCAGCTGTTCATGCGTTGCGCTGTTGGAGATATTATCTGTTGAGAGAGAATTTTGTGGTTTTCACCATCCAGAAAAGCCTCAAGTATATCTTTACTCTGTGTGACCTGAATCTGAGGTAGAGAAGGTGGGTCGAGTACCTACAGTCCTTCAATTTTTAGCTTGCCTATACACATGGTAAAGGTAATGCAGTAGATGATGCACTGAGCAGGAGGATTCAGATATAGGCAATGCAGAAGGCTAGTGGTGAGTGGCAGCTCATGGCCTTGTTCTCTGAGATTTATCTAGAGCTGCACGATAGTCAGGGGAAGACTTATCTTTCCTCTTTAGCTGTGACTTCTACCCTCCTGGACAGAGTGAGGATGAGGCAACTATCTAATTCAAAAGGCCTAGTTCTACGGGAGTCGGTGGCAAGTGAGGACCCTTATCCTAGTTGGACGATAGGCGATGATGAGGTTTTGTGTTTCCATGGACGAGTATGGGTTCCAGGGGATATACACGAGGAGTTGATGCGGGAGTTTCATGCTTCAGCTTGGGCAGTTCATCCCGTGGTTACCAAGATGTACCATTACTTGAGGCATCAGTACTGGTGGCCGGGTATGAAGAGGGAGATAGCTGGTTTTGTTATGAGGTGTTCCACCTGTCAGCAGGTGAAGTCGGAGCACCAGAGGCCAGCTAGGCTGTTACAACAGATACCCATTCCGGAGTGGAAATGGGATGATGTTGTGATGGATTTCGTGACGGGATTGCTGAGGTCACCTCGAGGCAATGACACAGTGTGGGTTGTTGTGGAAAGACTCATGAAAGTAGCTCACTTCTTGCCGATCAAGGAGACCTTCAGTGTGGACGATCTCAGAAGGCTGTATATCCGAGAGATCGTATGTCTTCATGGGGTCCCTCGTTCTATCATTTCTGATAGGGACACCTGCTTTACGTCTCATTTCTGGCAGAGTTTTCCGAGGGAACTGGGTACACAGGTGCTTCTGAGCACAACATACCACCCTCAGACCGATGGCCAGTAGGAGCGTACGATACATGTGCTTGAGGACATGATGCGTGCATACATCCTAGACTTTGGGGGCTCTTGGGAGAAGCATATACCCTTAGTATAGTTTTCCTATAATAATAGTTTTCAGGAGACTATTGAGATGGAACCATATGAGGCTTTATATGGTAGGCCATGATGATCATCTTTGTGCTAGTTAGAGGTAGGTGAGGCAGCTTTACTGGGACCACAACTCATGCCGGAGACTTCTGAGCAGGTCCAGTTGATTGGGAAGCGGATGGCAACCACACAGTCTCGTCAGAAGTCTTATGCTGATCGTCAGACACAACCTTTGGAGTTCGTGGTTGGGGATCAGGTTTTTCTACGTGTTTCGCCGAGGCTAGGACACAAGCGGATCAGAACACAGAGTAAGCTTTCACTGAGTTATGTGGGGCCATTCTAGATTCTGGGGAGAGTCAGGCTGGTTGCATATCAGTTGTAGTTATCGCAATGGTACCAAGCCATGCATGATGTCTTCCACATGTCTCAGTTGCGTCGCTATCATTCAAACCCATCTCACGTCTTTCAGCATGAGGAGGATGAGCTTGAAGTCGATGCGTCCTTTGAGGAGAATCTGATTGTATCGTTGACAGGAGCAAGAAGGTACTCCGAGTCCGGTCAGTTCCTCTCGTACGGGTGCTATGGAAGCATGGCTGAGTGCAGGATGAGACCTGGGAGCGGGAGGCTGACGTACTTGCTCAGTGGCAAGAGCTGTTCTGAGCTTTATCTTCTCCACCCTTGGAAGGGAAATTCGGGGACGAATTGCTATAAGGGGGGAAGTTTGTAAGAACCCGATTCTTATTTTTGAGGTACGAGCTTCTTCTTTCCTCTTTTCCTTAAGTGTTTTTGAGAAAATATGGAAAATGGGGAAAAATCCTAATTTTTGGAACTACACACCGTGTACTTTTCGACAGGCCATGTAATTTTGGCCTTGTGGAATGGGTACACGGGGCGTGTAGCCTTGTCGGCAGCGAAGGGTGTATAAACCGGCTACATGCTGTGTACTGGTCCTTTACACGCCGTGTATCTAGTCAGCAGTCCAAAATAGTAAGGCGGTGGAATAGCCGCCAGCTGGGAGACAGTACACACCGTGTACTTGGGAGTACATGTTGTGTACTCATGTTGACGAATGAAAAGTGTGGCAGTGCCGCCAGAGGAACAATTAAATAAAGGGAGTACACGCCGTGTACTTGGAAGTACACACCTTGTACTTTGTTTTTTCAGCTTAAAATAGGCAGTAGCCTCCTTATTTGGTAGAGGAGGCATTCGATCCATTTTGGAGCCAATGGAGGAGGTGAAACCTTTGAAAATCCACCGAGTGTTCGTCTGGAATCCGTTTCGGCTTCAAACGATCTCGTTGGAACCGCATGGGTAAGACCTCTCCTCTCATGGTATGGTTCTTACCAATTCTTCCCCTAATGGAAGTTATCTACATTTGTGCGGGTTTTGTTCTTCGTTAGATCTACATCGTTCTTGGGCATTTCGGAAACCGGTGTTCGCATATATCACTCGTTGGCGTATAAGGTAGATGGATTGGTGAAAATTTCCAACTTTCGTGCATTTTTGTGTGTTTTCGTGCCACGGACCCATGTTGGGGTGTCGTGTGGCTGAGGCCATTGCTATATTTAATGTCTATAATTACATAGTTGATTAAATTCTGATAATAAAATGCTGGTTGAGATCATTGCTTGGATCTGGAACCACCCCGAGGGTGTGTTCCACTATTTAGCCGTTTGGCCAGGATACCCGAGGGTATGCCTTTAATGTAGTAATTGTAGAATTTCCTTGAGAGGAATTTCTTGTTTACTATATTTTGATATGTTGGGCATGGCCCGGTCACCTATTTAGCCTGAGGGCATTGTTGGGATTAGCCTGTGGGCACTACACTATTTAGCATGAGGGCAGTAGTTATTTTGGCCTGAGGGAAACTTCTTCTGTGCCTATGGGTAGCTGATTCTGTGCCTATGGGTGACACTACCTATGCGTGAGGGAAACATTGTTATGCCTGAGGGCAGATTCTTGTGTTGGATACTCATTACATGAGGGTAGATGTTTACGTGTCTGAGGACACTAGTTGTTTACTTAGAAATGCGCTGTGGGGATTTCTTATATTAAATGGATTAAATGAATACTAAAAATGACAATATAACTGGTAGTTGTTACTTTTGAGTACTTCTTGCTTTATTTCATTTTACCACTGCACACTATTGTGGCATACTTACACGCAGTTGGGCACGGGCCTTTAGTGGGTGCCTACTGAGATATATTTCTCACACCCTGCTTGGGTCATGCTTTTCGTCCCATACAGATTACGTTGATTTAGGTGTAGATAGGGGAAAGAGTCCCTATACAGGTACTTGAATATTGCTGAGGAGTAGGAGGGCATGGGACTGAGCCTAGGCTCGCGATGCCGCTGCCAGCTGTTTTGCTTGTTTTGCTGTACTCTGTACTTTTTTGTAAATTATTGATGTATAACATGTTCTAGATGTTTTCTTAGAACTTGTGACATGTTTCATCTTGTATATACTTTTGGTTATATCATCTGAAGTTGTTTATTTCAGTTGTGTATGGTTTACTTCTTCCACTGTCATTGTATGTTTTATTTCATTCCGCTGCGCTAAACTTTGACAAATGAGGGCCTAGTTTCCCCACTATCAGACATGGGCCCTCGCTGCTAGTCGGCAGCCTTTGGCGTTTGGGGAAATGCGCTTGAGGTCATGTGGCGAACTGGGTTTGGGGCACCCGTTGTGTGGCACCCGGGTCTAGGACGTTACAACTGAGTTGGCATATGATACACACGACAATGAGTTTCTACGAAACATATATTTTTATTGTTTTAATTATTTAAATAAGATAATTATAGCCTAACCATTAAAAATATTTATATTAATAGTAATAACTACTTTCCAAATAATTTTTACAATTTGTTTATATAAATAAAACATATTGAAAATGATAAATATGATTTTTTGGTAAAGTCCTTCTATGTTTAAAAAACATCATTCTCTTGAATGAATTGATTCTAATAATGAAAGTAATTTTAGAAAAATTTTGAAATTTAATTTTCTAAAATAAAATTCATTTTCTAATTTAGAACATTTAATTTATCCTAGGCTAAATATTTTGGATTTTTCTGATAAACTTCTTTTTTTTGATAAATAGTGAAAAATACTACTTTTAGTTAAAAACTTACATTTTTTATAATTAAATATTAATGATAAATGATATTATAAATATATGTTAATGTAATATTAGTTAAATATTAATTATATTATTACAATATAATTCATTACAATCAATTTAATTTTGAAACAGAATATAAAATCTTAACAAACTTTTGAACTTTACCCTACTTTAAAACCCTGTTATTTCATCCCGTCTGTGGGATTAACACTAATCTTAATTTTTATGCTTCTATGATTTGAATTTAAAAAATATAACATATAAAATTTTATTAAGTATAATATTTAGGGTCTAATAAGACCATGCCAATTTCTTCCCAAAATGACTAGTAAAAGTGATTAATATTAATCATAGCAGTTAAGTCCAAATTAAGATTAATTACAGACTAAACCTTAAAATCAAGGGGCTGAATGACCTAGAAACTTGTAAAAAACCCATTTTATATCCATATTTCGTCCATAAAAATTAAATTATTGAGTCTTTTCGGTTTATTATGACTTTTGTTAGCTAAGAACTTGTGGATATCTAACTTGTTTCCAAAAATTCCAATTGAGTCCTTTTCCTTTTCTATAAAAAGAAACTAACTCTACCCATTCCTCACACCTCTAAAAAATATTATGTTCATAAAATATATTCCAATGCAGTCCCCCAAAAATACTCCTTTTGATCTTGAATCCTCCCTTTCATTAGAAATCATCCCAAGGGAGCCTTTTGGCATAAACCCAAAGGAGTTATCTGATTTAGAGTTAACATCTTCTCTCAAGCTCCCTCCATTTATTTTTCTTCTCAAACCCTTACACTCCCTTTATTCCCTTATTATATATAAAAAATGTATCCTTAATATATTACTATGTTTTTATGCAATGTTTTTGACCTACACTTATACACACCTCCATCTAATGGATGTTGAATATACTCTTTTCGTGTACAATGAACTACTACCTCACGAAATGATGATTATTCATTTCTTCTTTACCACCAATCATGGTGGCCATTATGATAGAAAATATGTTTTTATATGACATATATTATATTTACTATATATTTGAGCTTCTTTATTTCTTTTAAAAAACACATACCCTTAATTTCTATTTTGTGTTAATATGATAATCTCATTTGAGGAAGTGTGGACTACCACCCCCTCAAAGCGATGTGATTCGTTCACACACCACATGGAATGTATTAAAGATGTAATTAATGAACTTATATGATATATAAGATATATTAATGATACTATAATGATGATATATATACACACATACATATATATATACATATGTCATTTATATACATTCGTTCAATACGATAATAAAAATGGAAACCACTTTCATGCGTATGTATGACTTACCATCTCCATGAACGATGTAATATATTTCATAATACTATATTATATATATTATTATAAAAAAAATTTAATGTATATACCTGATATTTATATCATGGTTTAAAATCTGGAATCATGATATAAGTTTAAGGACAAATTATGTAACAAATTAAGCCACATGTGAAGAACAAAGTGAATATTACCTGAAGTGAAACCTTAACATAGGATCATTAACATGTGGATAATATAAGGTTATAATACAACCATATATGGTAATATATATAATAATATTATTCTGAAAATTATTTATAATAGAATTATATTTATTATACAAGAATCTTGTATGATAATGGATAAAGTCAAGACACAAGGTAAGGGGATTTCATCTCACTTGTAATTTCCGTGAGATACAAGCTATGTTTTCCACTCTTTCCATTTGTGTGGTTTATGTACTGAAAATGATTGTATTATATGTATCCCATTCATAAATTTTTTGGTATTCACATTCCCATTTTATGATACTTCTTTCATGGGGTTTATCTTTCAAAAGTTACCAAATCTGTAAAACAATTTTGTCTCAATTTGCCTTCTTTGAGATTCGTGTTTTGTTATGCACCTAAACTCTTATTCAAGGTTTATATAATTCCATTTTAAATGTTATATCATGAATCTTATTATTTTAATTTTATATTAAGATTCATATAATTTCCTTTTCTTACATGGAGAGTATGATCCCAAGTTACATAGTAATAAGAGTTTATTAAGATAATCTCATCACTTTATGAGATTTTTTATGTTTTTGCTTCCCTTGATGAAATACTATGATCTGTATCTCAAGAATATTAATGAGTTTCCTTATGATATATTATTTCATGATATACTCATATATTGGTACCATATTACACTCTTTTGCACATAATATAGTTAAGAAAGTGTTTTTAGAAAAGCCCGACCTTACGCTTTCTTTGGTCAGAAATCTATATTTTCTAAAATGGGTTTCCATGAATATTATAGCATTATACTATTATATTTAAAAGTAATTTTTAACCTTTTCGTATTTTACCAATCTAATCAAGGTAATATTCTTGTCTCTTTTGGAACAAGGCACATTTCTATCCTTTTTACCATGAAAAATGAATTTTTTTTGACCTTGAATGACATGTACGAATTTACCCACTATCATTTATTTGAATATCTCCTTGCAATGTTAGAAAAGTTTATCTTTAAGATTTTTTTTGAAAGAAATTATCATTTAATTTTTTTTCAAAATGGTTTTAAACTTCTTTTATATGAATTCATTGATTTTTTTTCTAAATGCTTTCAAGTCTTGTTTAAAAGTTTTCAATGTGTTTTCAAAGAAATGATTTTCAGAAAATTCCAAGATTATTTTATATGTTTTCAAGAAAAATGTTTTTAAAAATGTTTTCAAGCATTATTTATAAGTTTTCGAAGTATTTTCATAGAAATAATTTTCAAATTGTTTTCAAGATTCTTTTATATGTTTTCAAGAAAAAATATTTTCAAAACATTTTCACTCTTTATTTATATGTTTTTAAAGCATTTTCAATGAAATGGGTTCAAAAAATATCCAAGATTTCTTTAAAAATATTCAATTGTTCTCAAAGAATTTTTTTAAAAAGTATATGTAGATTATTTTAAAAAATTCATGGAAAAAGGGTTTCAAAATTATTTCGTGTCTTCTTTATATGTTTTCAAGGTATTTTCTAAGAAAATTGTTTTCCAAGGGTTTCATGTATTAAAAAAACATTTATACAAGAAATAATATTTTACCCAAAAATTATTTTTATAGGATATTTAAAAATTATTTTCCATCTAATATGACATCTATTGGGGTTACTGATGCCTTTATTAGGAAATTAATCAATTTTTCCATTCATATTTTTTCTGTGAATGGATTATGTTTTGATGGAATGATATTATGCAACCCATTTCTCTTTCACGAGTTATATGATTTTGAAACCCGCTTATTTTCATGGGTTACGTTTACAATTAAATGATTATGAAAACTGTATCTTTCCATAGGTTATGATACATTTACATGTTTATGATGCCCATTTCATTTCATGGGTTACAATATGTTAATTTATAACCTTGTAGAACATGTATGTATGATTTCATTATGTGATGGGAGAAACCTATATCTCACTCTAATTGATTGAGTAATGATTTATATCTCATGAGATAAAATAAGGCTAGAATGAGCGTTACTTAGTTTAGTAAAACATGGATGAAATGAGGGTTACTCAGTTATGTAATATAGGGATGGAACGGGGGTCACTCTTTTCAATAATATTGGGCTGGAATGGGGGTTAACCAGTTCAATAAATGACTTTTTACACTAAAATGATCATGGTAGTGATTCCTTGGTTACTACGGAAATCATTACATGCTTATGTGTTTCCAAAATTCCATGAATTATTCCTATGTTATTCTTTCATGGACAATACTGTTTATTTCATTATGATAAATGTATTATAAACTTCCAGTCTTTATGCCATGATCTTTGATATGTAGGTGATAGAGCAAATATTTTCAATTAATTTATATTTAATATCATTTTTTTAAACTCACAAAAGTGATACTCTAAGTTGAATTGCTTCATTTTTATGATTTTGGTGTTATTTTGAGTTGAATAGTAAAAAATGGCCATTTTGGATTCTTAACAGTTTTAACTTATTTCTGTATTTTGTCCATAGCATTATCTACATTGATCCAAATTGAAAAAGTCTTTCTTTTCCAGATTCTACAAATCAAGGGCTTCATTTACTATTGTTGGACTAAAAGATTAATCGGCCATTTGGAAGCTCAAAAGAAGCTCAGAGGTTGGCTCAAGAAAACTATTTCTAGTTCTGCCTAGTTTTGGTGTAGGATCCATAACTCATCCATTGTGGGCCCAACGCTTGTAAAATTCGGTGGGTGGACGCGCAAGGAGTTTTGAAGAATCTTTAATTAATCAATCACCGTGGGATTCGGCCGTTTGAGGGTCCATTAAAGCTTCCTAATCCGGGGTTTGGCATTTTGGAGATTTTGATTGGATAGAATAAATGATTCGATTAAAAGGGCCATAACGCTCGGAATACCTGTCCAAATCTGACGATCTTTTGAGGGGACACGACCAATACAATTATCAACAAAATTTAAGAAGGGAGAAACACGTGAAGAGGTCATTTATTGGGTCCAAAAGACAACAACATTCGAAGGAAAGAAATATGGCTATAAAAGGAGGAGAGCTCCTCCTCCTCAAAAAATCTCATTCTCCATCCCATTCCTTCTGGGACACCAAGGAGAAGAACTTCTCAGATTTCCCTTTTATTTCTTTTATTTTTCTTTACTTTAAAATGTCTCTCCTCTCCCGCATTATCTCACTTACCCCATCCATGGAGGGGTAGTTTCATTTGAGTGATCAGAAAGAGGGGAGGCTGAACCTATGTGTTGTGTTTGTGTTTTTGTGCTTGAAATGAATAAATTTTTTTCTTCTTTCTTCTTATGGTTCCAATTCTTAATTCAGTATTAAATTCCGAATGTGCCTGTGTTAAGGTTTTGATTCTGAAATTATAAATTGCTTTGGTCGATGATCACATCTCCCTCCACCCAATTCTAATCTGTATACGGTGGAACATGATTAGGGTTGGGTGGTGATTGCTCGACGGTTGTCAAGCACGTGTGTAGGATTGTATGTCAAAATATTGGTTTATTAGGGAACAAAAATTCCAGGTCTGGGATTTCTCTAATTAATAAATAGACCTTCTACAACCCTAAGCACAGTGGAAGGTGGATTGACCAATCTAAGGTTTTTGAAAGTAAAATTTTCATCACATTTATCTGACTAAGGGAGAGAGGGGACTTGGTAAATGAATCTCTCTCTTACCAGTTTATGGAAGAATAAGAGATAAAATTTGGAAACCATGATGGCACAACACTAGGTCTAGCCGAACCCAATCCGACCACCATCTTTATCATTTGTTAAAATCAATCAATTTCTGTTGTTTGTTTCTCTCATAGTCATTCAAATTAACTAAAAGCAATCTTTTTATGAAAACCAACAAAAGGTTACAACCTTGTTTTGTGTGCACTCCTCTTCAGGAGACTACCTAGGATCAACTGCTATACTATACTTAGGTAAATAAAATATTTTTTGGCCACTCCCCACGACAGGCGTGCATCAAAATTGGCGCCGTTGCTGGGGAGGAAGTACCACAACCTATTTGTAAATATTTGTCTTTTTCAAATTTAAAAATAATTTTTTTTTAAAAAAAAATACTTTTATTCATGATGTATTCAAATTAAAATTTTTATGCATGGGAAGATTACTCGCAGGTGCAATATCAAGAACCAGAAATTGATTATCGTGATCTCAATGATCGGGTTGAAAGGATTAGTAATAATTTGGATGATTTGGGTAGCAAAATTGAATGGGCATTGGACTATGTTCGTGCAATGATGGAGCAACCCGACCCTGATCCGGAGCAAGAACTTGAGATAGTGGTGGAAGAAATTTCACTACTCATCATTGAAGAACTAGAGGAGGTAAATGTTGAGGTACCTGAAGACTCATTCATCATCACTCAACCAATTCTACCAGAGATTGATGAAAAAGAAGATGACTTCCCTACTGAGCTAAATATGGGAGATCAAAAAGAACTTGATGAATTTTGGAATGAATGTAAGGAACTTATTGATCATCCCAAGCCTTGCAAACAAGAAGAGTCAGCACCACGGAAGGAATACACCACCCAATTGGTGGAATTTGAAGTCAAGATGGAGGAGCCCGGCTACCTCCCTCCATCCAGTGATAATCAAATCCAAGAGGCACATTCCACTGAAGAAGTGATTGAACCAGACCCAACTCAGGGAGATGATCCTTCCATGAACTCCACCTTTTCTGATTTCATTCAATCTGATTTGATCAACACTCCTTATAATTTTGAATTTTCAGATTTGGTCAATCCTTACATTTCCTTAGAAGAAGATGAAAAAGAATATGCACCTGTTGAGGAACACCTGGAGCTCCCTGAAGATATTGATCATCTACTTGATGAAGTCCATGAAGAGATACAAGTCGCTATGCATGAAGAACCAAATATAAAAGCTTCCTACCTTAAAAGGGATGATTTTGAAATTAATATTTCAAATTTAAATGTTGAATTTCCCTTTGATTATTCTTTTCATACAACACATCTGGAGAAACCACTATATTTTGAAGAAGACGTTGCACAAGTAGCAACTGAAGAGAAGGTGGTTCCATAATTCATCCTACCCCCACCATGCAATAGGTTTATAATTGCTAATGGGGCAGATCTGGTGTACTCTATACATGGAATTATCCTCAGAAAAGAAAAAGTACATGCTGGAAAGAAGAATTTTTGTTGGTTCATGAGCAAGAAACCTCACCCACCATCATATTGGGGATAACTGATTAGAACTGCCCCTTTGGAGGCAGTCAAAACCCAGGGCCCACTTGGGGGATTAAACCGAGATTTATCCTTATTTTCTTATTCAATTTATATTTTCATTTCTTTTAATAAATTTCTTATGTTAACTTTTTTACTTTTTTAGGTTTTCAAAGAGCAAGACATAGGATATTAACTCAACGTTGCATTGCCAATAAGTCAAGTTGTCCATTAATGAAGAGGTTGTAGTGGGATTATACATCATAAAGAAAAGAATCCATTTGACAGGGGAGTAAGAGTTTCAATTCTATATTATCCAACTTTATTCCCAACATTTTTAGTCTTTTAAAGAATTAATCAAAAAAATGCATGCCCATTCTTGAATTCATGTTTTACTTGACTTCTCTAGGAGACATGAGTTTCATAGAAATCCAGTGATTATATGTTTTAGATTTCAATGTTAATGAGATTGAATGATTAAAATGGATAATTGGATGATTAAAGTGAAGCAAGGATATTGAAATAAGGACTCATGATTTAAGGGAATTAATTGATTCGTGTAAATGAAATTTCCCTTCCATTTTTCATTCTTTGAATTTCTGAAATTCATGTGAATTAACTTGTTATTATTAATCATTCCATGAGTGATTGTCCAATATCATATTCTCATTTCTGAGAGGATTTCTAGACCAAATATTTCCTATTTTATCTTGAGAATATTGTTTGAGTGATCTTGGGACGTGCCACCTGCTAGAACTTGTATTGAAACTTGTCAAAGCTATAACTGTACAAAACCACATTTAAAATGATTGAGGCATCTCTTTGGCTAGCCACATTTTATCCTAAGACCCACATTTACATTTATCCTTCATAAACCCTTAGATGCCATGAATTTCCTTATAGGTTTAAGCCACATTACAATCCAATTTTTCCTTACCTACCCGCACTTTTAGTATTTTTGCATGGTTATTTCAAGTTTGAGTGTGGGGGAAGGGCCTTTCGTGTGCGTTCCTTGGGATATGTATCATTTTTGGGTGGTGTATTGTGTGCGTCATCATTTTTGGAAATGTATTATTAGAAAATTGGGCATGAGTCATCATTTCATTATGCTTCTTTCATTTCATCCAGTTCTCCATAAAAAAAAGAAAAAAAAATTCAAAATAAAGCTGTGCCTTTCTGGAGCTTTACAAAAAAACAGGGATAACTTGGATGATATCATTCTTTGTAATCATTTATTGACTCATGACCCATGTCATTGAAAGGGGAGTGGTGTTGTGATTTACATTTCAAGGGGATTTTAGTGAGGTTCATCTTGTGTTTTCATTTGATTAATCATGCATTGTACTTAAGAGTCAAACCTCCTACTTCTGGCCTTAAATTATTTCAATCATTTACCCACCAATCCTAAGCCACAAAGTCATTTGAACCTTTATTGCAAGTCCTCATGATTTTATGTGTGTTTTTTCTTTACAAAGTGGAGAAAGTAGTTACTTTACAAGCCTATGAGTAAGGAGCATGTTCTCATGATATGAGCATAACTCCACTATTAATTGTATCATGAGTGATGAAAGAAAAGATTCAAAAGTGAGGTAGGTCATGATTTTTCATGTTTAATAATAATAAATTGAGAAGCTTGAATGAATGAAAGCAGAAGCTTCATTATTTTTCAAAGGGAAAAGTAAAATGCATGAATTGATTGTTTCATTGAAAAATGGGAAATTAAATTGTTATTTTTTATGGAACTGGAAAATTTGATTGGACATTGATAATCAATTGATTTTATTCCATTTGAAATTTAAATATTGGTGACATTTGTGCCCTTTGAATTCCATGTTGAGATTTTATGCTTGAGGATAAGCATAGTTTAAGTGTGGGGGAATTGATAGAGAAAATATTTTCAATTAATTTATATTTAATATCATTTTTTTAAACTCAAAAAAGTTATCCTCTAAGATTAATTGCTTCATTTTTATGATTTTGGTGTTATTTTGAGCTGAATAGTAAAAATTGGCCATTTTGGATTTTTAACAGTTTTAACTTATTTCTGTATTTTGGCCATAACATTATCTACATTGATCCAAATTGAATTTTTTTTCTTTTTCAGATTCTACACATCCAGGGCTTCATTTACTATTTTTGGACTAAAAGCTGAATCGGCCATATGGAAGTTCAAAAGAAGCTCACACGTTGGCTCAAGAAAACTGTTTCCAATTCTGCCTAGTTTTGGTGTGGGATCCATAACTCATACATTGTGGCCCCAACTCTTATCCAATTCGGTGGGTGGACGCAAAGGCGTTTTGGAGAATCTTTCATTAAGGAATCACCACGGGATTCGGCCGTTTGAGGGTCCATTAATGCTTCCTAATCCGGGGTTTGGCGGTTTGGAGATTCTGACTGGACAGAATAAATGATCGGATTAAAAGGGCCATAACTCTCGGAATACCTGTCCAAATCCGATGATATGTTGAGGGGACACGTCCAAGACAATTATGAACAACATTGAAGAAGGGAGAAATGCGTGAAGAGGTCATTTATTGTGTCCAAAATGCGACAACATTCGGAGGACAGAAATCTGGCTATAAAAGGAGGAGAGCTCCTCCTCCTCAACACATCTCATTCTCCATCCCATTCCTTCTGGGACACCAAGGAGAAGAACTTCTCAGATTTCCCTTTTATTTCTTTTATTTTTCTTTACTTTATAATGTCTCTCCTCTCCCGCATTATCTCGCTTACCCCATCCATGGAGGGGTAGTTTCATTTGAGTGATCAGAAAGAGGGGAGGCTGGACCTATGTGTTGTGTTTGTGTTTTTGTGCTTGAAATGAATAAAATTTGTTCTTCTTTCTTCTTCTGGTTCCAATTCTTAATTCAGTATTAAATTCCGAATGCGGTTGTGTTAAGGTTTTGATTCTGAAATTATAAATTTCTTTGGTCGATGATCACATCTCCCTCCACCCAATTCTAATCTGTATATGGTGGAACATGATTAGGGTTGGTGGTGATTGCTCTACGGTTGTCAAGCACGTGTGTATGATTGTATGTCAAAATCTTGGTTTATTAGGGAACAAAAATTCCAGGTCTGGGATTTCTCTAATTAATCAATAGACCTTCTACAACCCTAAGCATATTGGAAGGAGGATTGACCAATCTATGGTTTTAGAAAGGAAAATTCTCATCACATTTATCTAACTAAGGGAGAGAGGGGACTTGGTAAATGAATCTCTCTCTTACCAGTTTAAGGAAGAAGAAGAGATAAAATTTGGAAACCATGATAGCACAACACTAGTTCTAGCCAAACCCAATCCGACCACAATCTTTATCATTTGTTAAAATCAATCAATTTCTATTGTTTGTTTCTCTCATAGTCATTCAAATTAACTAAAACCAATCTTTTTACGAAAACCAACAAAAAGTGACAACCTTGTTTTGTGTGCAATCCTATTCGGGAGACTACCTAGGATCAACTGCTATACTATACTTAGGTAAATAAAATATTGTTTTTCCACGCCCCATGAAAGGCGTGCGTCAGTAGGGTATGATCCTATATTTTCATAATCACATTATCATACCCCTATGCTCATATTTATGCTTACATGTCTCCCTTGTTTACCCCTGCTGACAATTTGAGATAACCCCTTTTATGTTTCCTTTCCCCCAGGTTATGATGGTATTTACTATACTTGATATGGCTAATAAGGGTTCTAGTCAAAGAATAACATAGTGGTAGATGTTGTAGCTCACATATATATTAGTGTTTATGTTTCCATGTTTCAAAAGGAACTATACCAACTACATTATTTGGGAATCTGTTTGTATACTATTAAAGTATTCTAAAAAGTTATATATTGTTAATGTTTGTAAAATGAGGGTCACTATACTTTATGTTTCTATGTTGGTACATTTATATAAAGATTCATCTAATCCATCTACTAGGTGGGGATGATGACTTTCTATTCATAGTGGTAGGTGATGGACTTAATCACCCATCATTGGATTATCTCCATTAGAGAAAGGGTGAGAGGTTTCCTAGTAAATATGGGAGATGTAGTGGTTGCACCTAGGCATACAGGTGTAGAATTGATGGATTTAAGGATATAAATTTTTTAGTTGTATCATGGTAACTCTTCCCATAGACATTCTTGTTAAATGCTGTAAGGTTAATTTGGATAGAACACCTGGTTTCTGGAATTCTATAAGAATTTTAAGTAAATCATGAGAACAATTTTTATGATTCCAATTCCTGGTATGCCCGATGTTACTAATCTTCTTACTATTGTAGGAGGATATATATTTTTAGGTTCTCTATTTATGTTACTCACACTTTCTATAGGGACCATTTCACTAGATTCCATGAGATAGTCATGCTCCAGTTCCTGTATTACCTCTTTCCAAAGTCGGGTGGTCTATCACCACCAAGGTAATAATGAAGGCAGGTTTGATTGGAATTGGAGGATCAGAGATCAACACCACTATCTCTTTTTTATGAGATCATTTCCTATTTTGGTACTCCCTCATAGATTTAAGTAATGATGATGAATAATTTTCCAAACTCCATATTCATTTAAACATTAGAGTATTACATCACTTTCTACCTTGAATAGTTGATCTCATTTGGTTGGATGGCATGAATGAGTCAAACATATTGAGAATCAATATGTTTTATCTTCCTTATGTCGGGCCATGAGGGTATCCAATGATTATCACTTAAGGTATCCTAATATCATTACCTAATGTATTCTAGCCTCACAATCTTAATAAAATTGTTCACATCACATAAGGAATATTATGCTTGACACAAAATTCCTCACTGTCTTATTACTTAAGGTATATTATACTCATCACATAAGGTATACCATGATCACTACATGAGGTATATTATGTTTGTTCAATAAGGAATCCTAATCCCATCACCTAAGTAATTTAATGATTATATCATAAGGAATCACATACTCTCAACATGAGGAATTTAGTGCTTATCACACAAGGAATATTAGGATCTTCACCTAAGGAACTAAATAATTATCACAAGAGGAAGGACGAATTTCAGAGGGATCTGGTGAGTGGGTCATCCTACTCTCATCACATAGGTAAAATTATGATTATAAAATTTAAAAGAGACCTATTAGTCTTGTCACATAATATTGATTAATATTATTATGGTTTTCATTTAAGGGTAGTCATAGTTTAGAGTCTTGTGTGGACTCTCATGACTAAAATTCTACATGGGGACTATTCCACTTATGCTCATCACATAAGATGTGTCGTAGTTTCAAATCCTATAAGGAAGAAAAAAGGTTTGATCTCATAGATAAGTTGATAAAGTTTGGGAGATAATACCTATAAAAGTGGTGATTGGATGATAATATTGTTGGAATGTAAGGATTACACCTCATAGAGGCATCCTATATATCCTACTGGAATAGGAATCAAAACCCATGATGTTTGAGTTGAATAGTTTAAGGCCATGTGGAAGGATTGATCCATCTAGTTTAACATCAATCGATAAGGATAATTGTTCCATGTAATTGATGAAATCAAGGTATAGATTTGTGATTATGTGTTAGGATACCTGAGATATGTTTTTAACAACACACATGGATGTTTCTTTAACCAGTTTGGGTGAAAAGGGATCGAGTGTGAAAGTAAAAAGTACCATTTATTTTCAGGTAGTAATAATGAACAATTCTAGAGAAACAAATGTAGGAGATATGAGATATCAGATCTCATAGGGTCTTCCTTAAAATAGGAAGTTTCAAGAATGTTTATATGGTATGAGATTTCTAGAAGATACGTGTACTAAAAAATAATTCTTTTATCAAGTCTTTACCATTTTTTTTGAAGAGGCTATTATTCATGGAAGGGAGTTATGTGAAATATTCTCCAGTGAAAGATAATGAATTGAATGGATTTTATGACTAAATCCACATAATTTATTACCTAAATGAGTCTATGACAGTTTCATGGACTGTATCAGGGCATGAAAAACTTGAGATTTCATGAGTTGAGAGATTAGTATTCCATAAAATTGATAATACAATCTTCAAACTCTTACAATGTAGATCTAATGGGTATTTAGTCGCCTATAGCTCATGAATTTAGTTGAATCAGAAAATTTATGAGAATATTTATAATTATGTGCTTCCATGACCTTTTGGATATGAACGCATAAAAAAATTAAAATGTAAGGAACTCTAGATTGAGAACTATGAGTTTGGTAGGTCATCATCTAACTTGGGTAAATTAACATCAGTCATGATTATGTGTCTATATAGTGGTAGAAAATCTAACAGTGGGTATTTTTGATGGTGCCTTCTCATAATTTACACATGTAATGAAAGGTGTGTATTACATTAACTAGCATAACCTTGCATGACATCTTGGTCCAAAAAGATGATACAAATGATAGCTTCAACATCTAGGATGGTGGTAATGGTATAATCTATATCATACTATTAAATGATGTTTAATAATATTTCATGGATACATAAAAATAAAACATGAGGATACCTCATTGGGAAGATGAACCATGTATAATGAACAATGAGTGAAAATTTGATAAAGGTTAATATTTGGATTAGGTATACTCACTAAGACCACTTCAACCAATTCATCTTCACTCCAAATCCTCTCTTGGGTACCGTGTGCCATGTTTGGTGATGTGAAAATCTGGGAGATCATAGATGAATTCAACTAACCTAGTTACCTAACGATAGAAAAAAGTAATTGTTTAATTATTACCTTAATTAGGGAATTCTACTTAACTGAGAATAGAGACTGATGCATCAGTAGTTGATTAGTTCTAAATGAGGCGTGGAAGTGGGTTGGACACATACTATTTATATAATTGGATAAATACCATTTCTATGTGTTAATTAACATCATCCATAGCTACCAATTCACATGGAATAGTCATAATAGCTTTATCTCATTACCTATTTCCAAACGTGACCGCATGACCCTCGTTTGATGCAAATTTCATTCTAAAGATACATTTACCTTAGAAAATAGATCCTACTAATTATAATTATATCCTTTTATAATTGATGTGTGGGGGTATTTTTATTTTCTCCATTTTTAAAATGACAATAAATTTGATTTTTTAGGGGGTGTATTCCCGGTGAAAGGAATTATTAATTCTTCCCTGGCCCAACTATTCAAAAAATGTCTCCTCATATGTTCCCTAGTTGGATTGTGTGCATTCCTTTATATTATAGTGTAAATTTAATCATCACAATAAAATAAAAAACACTTCTTACCTATGAATGAAACTCATATATGATCTTGTGAGTTATGGTTACCTATCTACAACCATGACCTAGTCACCTTGTTTCAACCCGATACACAATGAGAGGGGATGGTGAATCAGGGTGTCAACTATTTCCTATTTCATAGGATCTTGTACCCATATTTATAAGATCTTGTTAAACGATTCAATGTTATTCACACATCCTCCAAAATCTTAAATTTTAAAATTAAAATAGTAGTCAATAATTTTACTTGGCTATATACTAAGGGATAATCCAAGGAGTATACTATAACCATGTGTGAGTTGTATCGAAATACAATATTCTACACTAGTGTTGGTGGAGAAAGTTTTTTGGCCATGGTCAATCTATGTCAGGAATAATGCCATTATAATAAGGACCATGATAATTAACTTCCTCCCTCAGATTAATCCCTTCAACTCCTCCTTGTCTAATACTCTAGAGGAATTCTTACTTGGTTTAATAAATATATGGTGCCTTCCAAATAAAAATGAATATTGGTTTATAATTTAAATTTTAATGCTTGAGCTTGATACTCTAATTAATTACTCAATTTTCCCATGTTTTTCACCTAATTCTGTAGATTTACCCTGTTCACCTTCACCCAAGACCCTTCCTTAACCCTAGTAAGGTTAACTCAGGTTTTTTCAAGAAGCATCAATGTAATCAAGTCATTCTTTTAAGTTATCTTTAATGAACACCCTTCTCTTAGGCGAGTTTTCCCAAGTTGTTCGAACATATAAACCTCAATATACCTTAATCATGAAAATCAATTCATATAGATCTTTCACTCAACCACCACTGCATTTCTATGCTTGTGCTACTCAGTCTCCATCATGATTCACTCCTAACCTATTCTCTCAAGTGATCCTTGAATGATGGGAGATCCTATTAATATTTTCACATGTTTTATTAATGTAAAATAATGGGATTGTTTGGGTATTTAGAGGATAAATAAATTTTTTCTCTCATATTGAAGATCCAAATTTCAAGAAATATCATTCATTTAGTTATTCTAGAATAGATGACCCTCCCCACAATGCTCAGACTAGTGTATAAAAGATGATCAAATGAGTGCACAATATAACTATCATGTGAAACTATCATGAAATCAGTCCAAATGGAATGAAAAACACTATTTTTCTCTAGAATAAAATATAAAAATTCGTTTCATTTTCACAAAAAAAAAACAGGAAAACACCATAAAACTTCACCGTTGAAAAATATCTTCATTGTTTTCCAAACATATTCATCAACTCAAAGTAATGGAAAATATACACAACAAAAATAATCATTATTGACCACATTGGTTCCAATATTTCACCCTTTTATTTTTTTTATAAATCTAAAATAAAATAAAATTCAGCCTAAACTACCTAGTTTCCTAGAAACAAAGGAACTAACCCATCCATAACCCCAAGTATAGATGAGTAATGCTCATTATAGAAAACAAGAGATCAAGAGAGAATTTAATGCCTTATACAATTCCTCATTCCTAAACTACCCTATATACCAAAATATAGTAAAACTTATATACTATATTCTCTTTGGATCATATCTCCCCTAGAATTTAATTCCATATACTTCCCTAGAAATAGAGATTCTATCTCTGAAATAAATTCACCAATATCTTGAATTACTGGTCTTCTCCATTGAGTTTCATTATCATTTCTCCACATTTTACAATAAACCCAATTTGACCTTGCAAACTTCAAACATGTAGATAAAGTTCTAGATACCTATAATGAGAGGGAATGTATATGAACCTCCTCAAATAGAGGGAGGTGGATGAACACTAATTTTCATCCTAGGTTTCTCAAAAACTAGAGTAGCAAAAAGATTCATAATGTTTTATGATACTTTTTCATTTATACCAATGTGATATACTAATTAAATTCCTTTCTGCACATTTTATTTAATAATGTGATACCTAGTCTCAATATTCTTTCTGAAAGAGTACTGCACTAGATTTTTCATGTGATCAATCAAACAATTTTTGTCATAAAATGTCACCTTAGTATGCTACATGACTTATTTTTTCATTGTCACTTAATCTATATATACTGAGTGCATTCTTTGGTTATATATATATATATATATTCTAATTCCATATTACTCAGTGATGTTATTTCCCGCTTCTTACTCAACCACTCAAAATATTTTATCTGGATGAGAAAATCACACCCACTTGTGGAATTTCAGTCCAACACATCACCAACCAGTAAACATCTAATAAAGTATAGAAATCATGATCTTATACTAAATCAAATAGATATCCATAATTTAGAGTACCTCAAATATGTCACAAAATACATTGAAATGCTATGAGATTCCCTCAGTATTACTTTAAAAATGAGCTGTTAAACATTTTGAAAAACAATATCCAGTTGCATTGTTTTAAATATAGTAAACCACCACTTATCCACAAATAAAAGTTATAATACACTAATTTACCACCTTTTGATTTCCAATATTGATTCCAACCACAACCAGAGTCGATATTTGTTTTAGATTTTTCATATTGAAATTCTTCAACAGTGGTCTCACATACTTATACTGAGAGATAAATATATATCCCACTTTTGTAATAACATATTGGTCCAAAAATAATTAATCTCACCAATCATGGAAATTTAAAATTATTATTAGATTAGTTTCACAGAATCCGCTATATATTTTAACTATTACCACAAAAAATAATTTCATCCATTTAGACCATCACCATGAACTATTATTCCATGTATGTTTTAACATAAATATTGTGATCTACACACATATTTTTTATTACAATTTTCTTATTATGAGTTTAGTCAAACATACCATGACCATGGTTCTTTCTTTAGATCATACATGGCCTTGTTAACCAAGATAATATAGTTTATTCATTACTAATCAAGAATCCCATTGGGTTTTGAATGCAGAACTCTTCTAGAAGAACACTATTAAAAATGATATTTTAACATCCTTACGATAAATCTCAAGCCATATTGGAATTTCCATTTCCAAGAAAATTATAATTGATTTCATAAATTATATAGGTTCATAAGTTTCTACAACATCCATACCTTTATTATAAAAATTTCATTTTCGCACCATATTTGACTTATTTCATATCGCATCTCAATATTTATCAAACTTATTTTTAAACATATAGTTCATCCTAATAACATTATGCTATAAAGGATTCTTCATAATTTCCCACATCTGATTCTTGTCTATCTGATCTAATTATTCTTTCATGACACTAACCCATGAATCATTAATTAAAAATTATTCAAATGATTTCGATTCCACTACTAGAAAAATAAAATCATAATTTATTTTTATCATCATTTTTGTATGTATGATAATATATATATTTATAATTATATTGGATGGATCAACCTCTGTATTCCTATTTCTCCTATGTGTCATAAGAAAACTTTCTTCAGGAATGATATCCAATTCACATTCATCATCAAATTCTTCATTATTTGGGGATATTTTTTGAACCATAGGAGTGCTTCAACTTTACTCTCTTCATTAGATAATTTATCACAATTAAAACTACGAGTAATCATTATATAACTTTCTTTAATGAATTTTACATAATTAATTTCAACTTTTTTTCATCATCTTATTGAATACTTTTTTGGATATTTTCTTTGTTGATTAGCCTAAAAATAATCATTTATATATTGTATTTCCATACTATCCCTGATTTCCTTCTTTATTGTGAATTTGAGATCTGCTTCTGAAACCCTAAAAATGGTTTAGTGAGGGGTTCCATTCACATCACAATTCGTAAGGTGTTATTTCACACATGAGACTCATTACTACCTAATTCTGACTGAAAATAATTTTTTTTATTTCATATGAACTTTTGAAGAATAAGTGGAAAACCACAAAATGTTCAAAAAACGTGTTAACGACTAAATGAGCACATAAATTCATTGAAAAATGACAAAGAATATTATAACCAACTACCCTTTATTTTCCCAAAATAAGAGTGGTTACTAGCTTATGCAATTCATTCTTTAGAAGGTCTTCAATGTGAGAATCTATCTTTCCCTTGGCCTATATGTATTCCTCCACATTGACAATCCTTTCATTGAAACCTCAAGCCGAAATAAGGTTCTATTTGTTGATCCAAACCATTTCCTCTTCATTAAGGTAAACCCTAATTGTTCTCTAATATATTATATTGGTATTCTACTTAGAATTATTAATATCAAAGTATTACTCAAAAATTTCCTCCTTGGATCTTAAAACAAGTTCCAAACATTCCCCATTCCTATCTTACACTATTACTTTCATCCTATTTGATAGTTTAACCATTATTGAATCCAAATTTTATCAATTTACCTCATTCAGTTGTAACTACAAGACCTAATCCTTAGTTCAACCTTTAGGTGTATTACTATCAGCAACTTAAGTCATATTTACAGTGACTATCTTCCCACCATTAGGCATTTTCAGCTTCCCTAATTTTACTTGCAGCTCATCACTACTAGTATTCCTTTAGGATGTCATTAATATTGTTTTGGGAGTGTTCTAATAGCTATTTTGATTTCTGAATCCCCCCTCATGGAAACTTAAATTTGTAGAAAGCATTATTCTTTTCATACCCTTCCTTGAGCTATACCAAACAATAGAGGGTACTTGGTATTCATTCTCATAATCCATTTCTCTTTGAGAATCCACCTCTTTATCACTTGGTTAATCATCTTTCGAAGACATGAGCCTGAAATTATTTTGTTTCTATCTTGGAATATAATTTTTTGATCCTTTAGAATCTGAATTATTCTTTATATCTCTATTCAAGATAGAGAATAAATTTTGAGTAAGAATTGTCTTTGATGCCTCAGATTGATCTGGTAACCCACGACTTGAAGAATCTACCACATTCCTATTAGAATATATTTCAATATCTACAATCTCCCTTTCATTAGTATAGATTAATTAACCACTGATATCAGTAGGTTTCTAAATATTTTTCTCATTAAAAAAATCTTTATCCTTGAAAGTATCAATAAAGGAGGGGACCAACATGGAACAAGGCTCCCCTAATTCATGCTCAATCCAATTTGAGAGCACCCAAATCGTATATCAACTTTGTAAGAATATCCTTAACTCATTGGTCATGATTCATAGCCTATAGATTAACCAAAGGGGGATCCAATAAATTCTAGAGTTATAGAGCAGGATCACAATCTAGAATTTGTGTCTAAATCATTCCAATTAGAGAACTTCTATTTTCATTAGTTCACCTATAATTAACTATATGTTTCTTATGCCTTTTATTTCAGGGAACCGTCATTATTGAAACATAATGGTCCATTAACTCTTTACTTCAAATTATTTAGTAGAATAATATTTATATTGATTTGGGATGAGTACCCACTATCAATCATCCATGTTTTTCTATTATTTATTTCCTTGAGAGTTGTTTCCACCATCTTTTCATTATCTATTTTATTCTTTTCCTTCCATGAGACTTTGAGTTTTTTAGGTGCATTTGAATTCCTCTTCACTTTTTGTTATACACATGCATATTCAAACTCATCCCCTTCTTCCAAAATATGATATTTATTTTTTTGATGGACCATGCTTGGAGGACGTTAATTCATTTGCATCTAATCGATATATTTACTATTTATAATTTTTCTTTTCCTGTAGTTAATGAATTTATGCCAAAAGTTAGATAAATGAGAATAATATCCATAAAAATAAATTATACTATGAGATTATAAGAAATAATCTCAGCCTCTTCCTCTAAGTATCAGCTGATTCTCCATTTAAATATACAACTGTCTCTTCATAGTAATACATGTTGTGTCTAAGAATGTTATAGAATTAACATTACATAAGATTAAAAATTTCCCCATATAGTTCCTAATCATGTACCTAGACTATGTATAACTATATTATTAGTTTTGGTTAACACTCTAGGATGGAGGGTTATTTACACCCCTACAATTTATTTTGATAGGAACTATCTTTTTCAATATAATAAGTGTTTTAGTTTTGAAACTAGACTCACTGACCTTATGCCTCCCTTTATTATGATCCATTTTATTATCGCTTTAAATGTCTCAGCATCACCGATTATTATAATTTTACCCATAGATGTGAGTCTTTCTTAACCCATAATTTTCTAAAAAACATCCAAGCCTCAATTAACCCTTTCAATCAATTATCTATCTATAAACCTATCAAAATGATGTTTTTATGAGAATCACTCACTATCACATCTTATTCAAATGTCATTCATAATGAAAAAACTCATATTCAATGGATTACACCCTATCCTTTCACTCTTTAACACATTCTTTATGGTAATCAATGACCTTAGTCTATTATTTATTATTTATATTAAGATTCAAAACATATTTTGAATTAACCTATCAGGACAACTGACTCTTTAACTCTTCTTGCATGCCATCAATATAAACATCAAGATAATATACATATTTGTAGGATTATTTTTTGTAATTTAATCATTTGATTATTGTTTTATTTTATATCAAACTCTTTAAGATCTCCCACAAGTTCCACCTTGAGATCAATGACACCTTTAGTTTAATCAACATTTCCTGATTCATATTCATTATTGTCAATAATAGACATCATATGATATTCTATATCATATTTATTTTGTTAAACTTTCTATATATTTTAATCATTATCATTTCCTTCATTTCTCACAAAGCACTTCCTTTTAAAATTATTTTCAGATGAGCTCCCAGTTTTAGAGTCTGTTCTAGTAGGGAATCTTCTTCATGGATTTTTTATAACATTCAATTTACTTTCTTCATCATCAAATTTTTTCTGTCACCATACTATAATATTCCCAACTTCACAACACAAAAAACAAGACAAATTGTATTTTCCTTCGAATATAAGATTTTATCTCTTCAATTTCGTACCCACATTAGAGCCAAATTATTCATTTACAACCTCTACACCATTACCACCTTTAGAGATGAAAATTTTCTCCATATATTGAAAAGAAATATCTTATTTTAATTATGTGAAGTTCCTTTAATGTTAACTATCATTTGATAGAGAAGTAAGTTTCTTAGAAAATTATCAAGAGATAACTTTGAAATATCCTTCCCTTAAAGAGATGAAAACTTTAGACTATACATATATAGTAGTCACCATAAGATCTTATTCACAATATCAATAACTTTGATTTCTTCTCGCAATCCACAAATGTACCCCACAACATGAAGGATTTAGTTGAGTATACCATTTTAAAGTCATCAAAACTATTTAGGAGGTCTTATATGTTACCCTCCTTCACTTTAATACCATTTTTATATATGTTGGAAAAATTATTTTAGTTAGAATACAAACTCATATAGATCATCAGTTTTATATAAATCTAATTTGAAAGAGACCTAGTTAGATTATTTTGAGATTTTCATCATCATCTAGAATTTTCCTATTAGATTTGATCATTAAATTTCATGTAATATCACTCACATAAATCCTATTAATGGTATAATATATAACTTATAAAACAAGTTATAAAATATGTGATCTCATCATGATCTTTAAAATATAGTATATTATTCCTCTAATTAAATGAATCCCTTCAGAATTCACTATGTTTTCTATACATAGCTTTAAATGATAGACTCAGTCCCTACGACCACTATTCTGATACAACTTTTTGAAAATAAATACACCTTGATAGTGGAGGGGAAAATCAGGGTGTGAACATTCCTTTTCTGATTGTTAGGTACTTGACCCAACATTGGTTAGAACCTATTAAACCTATTGAAATTATTCACACATCCACCACAATTACAACTATAGAAATTAAAACAGGTTTCATTAATTTTTCTTAGTTCACCACTAAGGGATAATCTAAAGAGCATACATGGATGATGTTTTGGTCAAAATA
The DNA here is from genome assembly GCA_963277665.1 of Viscum album. Taxonomy (NCBI): domain Eukaryota; kingdom Viridiplantae; phylum Streptophyta; class Magnoliopsida; order Santalales; family Viscaceae; genus Viscum; species Viscum album. Next base: position 1,727,614,958 of record OY728123.1, read on the forward strand.
GAATCCAATATTTTTCAATAGTATTAGTGGAATATTATATTTTCTATAGAAAATTTGTGTTAGGAACACTAGCTTTACAAATAATTTAGTGACAGTATAATGCCTCTCTCATATATATTTCATCAACTCCTTCTATCAAACTACTGTAGATGATGCCTTACTCATTTTAAATACATAAAGGTGGACTAAAAATAAAAAATAATGTTTACTGATAATTTCATCATTAAGTATCTAGTTTTATGCTCCGATTAATTACTCAATTCTAGATCAAATAGTTCACCCAATTCCTTGGCTTCACCTAGGACACCTCCACCCAAGACCATTACTTCCCCCAGGTATGGATTCTCCCATGTACCTCTATAAAAATTTAGTATGTTTGGGTTAATTCGGTCCAATGATCTTCATGAAAATAAGTTCTTTTAGGTGAGACTTCCTAAGATGATATTCTTAGATACCTTCACTCTAAACTATTCACAAAACTCAGTTCACGCATGTCCTTCACTCTAAATCCTTCACTCTACCCAACTTTCACTACTCCCCCCAAATTCTTTGATTAGTTTCTATTCACTCAAGGGATCCTTTTAAAACTAGAGTGACTATTAGTCATTATATAATGGTTTATTAACTACAAATGATGGGATTATTTGGGTATTTAGAGTAAATCCACCATTTTTAGCATCCTTATGGTCCGTATTTAAAGATATCTCATTTTCATGGGTCATGTAGCATGGTGCTCCCTTCCTTCGCATAGTGCCTAAAATAGTATTTTGAATATTCTCAAACAAGAATAATGAATAACTAGTGCATGACATGAGAAAAAAACAACAGTGGAAAATTGGATAGACAAGTGAAAAAGCCCTCATTTTCTCTAGAGTAAACATTGAAATTACCTCCTATTTTTACCATTGTAATCGTCTATCTTGGTAATCAAACTCCTTAATCAAATTAAAAATATATTGAAAAAATATATAAACAATCTTCTTTATATATCACCTTTTCTTCAACACCCCTCCAACCAACAAATAAAAACAATTACCCCCATTTTGAAGTGATTCACATGCATGAAAAAGTAAATAAATACCCAGAGGACCTAAGACTAGATTTTCACTTGTTACAATATCACTCCTCCTTCAGGATACTCTTAGTTTTGAACATAAAAGAGACAAAAATAATGGAACCACATGCCCTAGATATCCCAAAGGCAATGATTAAGGAACTATTCACCTTAGATATCTCAAAGCTGCTATACTAGGGTACCTCATACCTTAGAAATTCCTAGGGAACCCACATTAGGGAAATATGAACCCAGGTCATCCTAGGAGATCTAAAATAAAATCTTATGAAATTAATATAGTCCACACTATTTTAGGGATAAATCTTTCCTAGACCCCATATTAGGAATAACCTTAACCAAATAATTCATATTATGTCACCATAATCCCCTTTGTTTTGTGTTTGGGTGCCAATCCACATAGGTCCCATATGTGGGCACCAATTTCACTCAGGTCTCTTACCTCTATGATAGCCTTTATTGGGTCTCATACATGGGTTGAAATTTATCCATATCACTATACATGGGAACCCCTTCTTCCAAGGTCACCTACATGGGACCCTACATTCTTAGGCCTCCTCCATGGCTTCATAAAGTCTATGATTGGGCTACGTATTCGAGAGAGAACCTGTTTCATCATTAATTCTTTTGATAAGAGGGATAAATCATTATATAAGACACCTTCCCCATGTTTTCCTCCCAAATAGATAGAACCCTAAGAGTAATCAAGATCATGTATTCCCGTAATAATAAAGGTCGTTTTCATGAGGACATTGGTGAAATCTACCATTACTCATGTTTCCATCATGGATTCCTCATATCCATCATCAGATTAGACCAAGAATCTATTGAACCTCTTTATTCCACTCAGTGATCCAAGTATTTTTTTGGACATTATTCTAGGTGTAATCCCCAAAAATTTCAATCCCCCCAAGTCATCAACTGTAATTTCCCAGACCTGAATTCCACTGATGGTGCCCCGAGCCCGGTGGGTCACTTGGACTCAAGTGAATTTCCCCCAATTCTAGAGACTACTAAATAGAATAAAGGGCATTGATGTGTCTATGGGGAGACTATTCCCTCATCACTAGAGTGTAAGTTAATGTAAATACAATAACATACAAGTAGCGGATGTATTAAATTATACAGAGAGTAGATACTCAATAGGAATAGATGACAATATCAAATGAAGCTCATATACAAGGATGATAATTTTACATGACATATGGCTATAAAAAATATCCAAAACAGGCACACAATAGTAAAATATAATTCATTTATCAAATGTAAAAAAGGGGAAAATCCATTCCAACTAGAATCATGAGCCTCATCTCAGTCCCATGCTCCTTCTCCTAAGAAGAAATCAAGAACCTATAGTAGTGCACCTTCCCCAATCAATATCTATAATCATATAATCTGTTTCGGTACCAAAAGGCATCCCATAGGAAACCACCCAAGGCTAGGTTTCAACTAGTAAATGAATATTTAACAATCATAATGTGCAAGAAATAATAAAATATGAAAGGAGGTAATAAAAAGTAAATATACTATAAATCCAGGGTTCTTATTTATAATCAAGTTTCGTTTATCATTCAATTTCATTTAATAAGAATGTATTGAGAACTATTGTAGTTGGGTTTGGCTTAGTGGTAAGCACCCCATAATCCTACATGAAAAATGGGGGTTCAAAACCCATTGGGCGCAGGTACTGTAGCAGCACTGTAGCGGTACTATAGTAGCGGCAGATACTGTAGATTGGTGGGTACTGTAGCGGTGGCATGGCACTGTAGCAGCTTCGGTACTTTACAGGTACTCTAGTATCTAGGTTATTATTCACAGAATGGAAATTGGGCAAAGAAATTGTCTCTACGGGCTATATAATGGGCTAAACTCCCAATGGGCCTTCAGTCTATATAATGAGTCTCCCTCTACCCAGTTAAAAGAGGTCTTTGATTTTCTTAAATAATAAAATGAGGCTTCGACCCCAACCTTTAAAAAAATGTGTTGAGACCTATCATAGACCAAGAGTTCCCCATGGAATGATATGATCAATGGGTTCCTAAACACAATATCCATAAAGTGAAATTTTGAGACTGAGTCCAAGCTTGTGCTTTGGATGTGGTAGATGCGTCATATATTTCATTTCATGCATTATTCATTTATGAACCTAATTTTTCGCTAAAATTCCAAATTTGGAATCGATATATCACTCTTGGTATAATATAAAAAAATACCCTACATGACCATCCATGTAAAACCTCTCATGAAACCATTTATCGATCTAGGTGTGGTATAACATCCCTACCATTTGAGTCCATCCTTGGTGGTCCACTAAGAGAGCCAAAGTGTCCCCCATGGAATACCTAACCAATACCCCTTGAGTTAGTCCTTGTAAGAACATATGGAATACAAGTATCAGTTAACATATAAATGAAAACCATTTGAGTATGTCCTTGGTAGTCCTTTAAGTAGACCAAGTGTCACTTGAGCATAATCCTGGTAAAATCTAGTTGAGTATATCTGTGGAATCCGACATTTAAATCCATGTGTCACCCAAGGAGTATAATAATTTAACCAATTCATTTAATCATTTACATTTCAATTTTTCAAGGTCAACACCCAGAATATTCAATTAAATCTCACCGAAAAAGGTGTCAAAATCCCTGTGATAACCGTAATAGAATTACCTCTCAGTTACTCACGTGGTTAATTCATTTAAATTTGAATCTCAACCTCAATTAACCAACACATAGCATAATTTAGTGATATTCATCCCATACCATTTTCTAAATTAATTCAATTACAATTGATATTATAATTCAAATTAACCACACATAACATTTCAAGATATAACATTCCATGGAAAGTGAAAAAATGCATACCCCAATGTTATCTATCCATAAACCATCCAAATGGTTCATTTTATTAAACAACACCCAAAGGGTGGTTCTATTAATAGTTATTAGACTATAACCAAACCCCATGGCCTCTTTAATTATATAGGTCATGACTAACAATTCAATTTATGAATTAAAACCCATTTCTAAGTGATACCCAAAAATTAGATGCGTGGAATAACGAGATATAGACTCTTCGAATTTTTAATCAAAAGAATAAGACCAACTACCTTAGTTATATAGTTGATAAATCATCCAGTATAATCTCTTGATTCGACTCAGATTAGAATAAAATCGAAGAATGGATGAAGACCATGAAAATAGAGTAAAAGAGCTTGCACTTAAATAGCATAACTGATACCAAACTAAACAAAGAAAAACTAAAATGGAATTGAGATCTTACCGATAGAGATCCAATTAGATGAATAACCCTAGAATCAGATATCAGAGGGAGAAGTTACCTTAAATCTAAAAATATATACCAAGGGATGATTCAAAATGGAGGGTCTGTTGTGAGTAAGATAAATGAGAGGATATGTTTAGATATAGAATTAAGTGGGGGGAAATTGTAATTTCACCCAAATGATTAGGTTTTACTAGTTTAGGTGAAAAATTTACAACCCATTCACTAACCATTCTTGTTTATATATATAATAAGGGAACCCCGCATACTTTACTCACATGGTATGATTAACTATGGGAAAAACTACAAAAATCCAATGTCAAAATTTCAAAGTTTTCCGCACAGTCGTGCGATCCAAATCGCATAGTTTGGTCTAACAGTGATCCATCATACTACACTTGACCCATTCCTAACACGGTTTATCATATCATGTGGCCTATCCTTCACGGTTTACTCTTACCATATTCTAGGACATTTTCACGTGAAAAGATGGGTTTCAGGCTCCAAAATGGCCCCAGACTCCCTCACTACATCTATAATCCCAAAAGGAGTCCATATGAGGCCATAAATAAGAAATAAACTATGAATTTATGGAAATAAAAGGATATGTACCTCAAATAGTATATAAGTATTTAAAATGTTCCCCTTAAATCAATTCACACCCCCAAATTTCCCATCTAGGGGTGTTGAAGCATGATTTGAGAATAACTCAGCCCACTATGATTCTAAATCTGCCTCCCCCTCCCTGGTCTTTCCATATTCTTAGTCGTGATACCATAACACCCATACTAAAGGAACAGACCGACCTCAAATAACCTTTTTTGTATGCTCCAAAATACAAATATGATGCTCCTCAAAGGACACATCTACTTGTATCTCAACCTCCACGGATTGATAGTCATGATACGAGTCTGAATAATAACGTTGTAGATGAGATACATGGAAGAAACCATGCATGGAATGATACCTCTGTGGTAACTACTAATAATAGGCTACCATATTGACTCTATCTAGAGTCTTAAACAGCCCTACATAATGTGGTGAAAGCTTACCCTCTCTCAGGATCCTCCTATATCTCAACCTCCATGAAACACGTATGAAAACCCGATCCCCAACCTCGAACTCTAGAGTTTGTCTACAACGACTGTCGTATGATCTCTTTTGAGACAATGCTGTAGCCATCCACTTCCAAATCATATGTACCCACTATGTGGTATCCTAAACAAGATGAGGTCCAAGCATAACTACCTATCTTGTGTCTAACCAACATAGGGGTGGTTGGCATGACCTACCAAACAAATCCTCATATAGAACCATATATATATATTAGTTTGAAAGCTATCATTTTAGATGAATTCAAAAAATAGTATATACATCTCCCAAGGTCCCATGGAATCTTTGACATGTGCTCAAGAAATGTCCTCAAGCACCTGAATTGTGCACTCAGAATAGCCATCGGTCTAAGGGAAGTATGTTGTGCTCTGAAGCACCTATGTACCCAACTACCTATAAATGCCTTTCCAGAACCATGAAGTAAAACAGACATCCCTATATGAAAATATAGTATTCGGGGGACCATGAATTCATACTATTTAATGGATATACAACATCCTAAGATCATCCACATTATAGTTATCATTGATCAACAATAAATGAGAGACCTAGGTGAGCATGTCAAAAAACAAACCATACAACATAATTACCTCAAAGAAACCTCAGTAAAACTATCCCAACATCTATATTGACATCATTACATTTACACTCGGGAATATCCAACTGCTGTGAAAGATTATCTGGTCATTAGTGTTACTCCTTCACCTACTGGCATCTAGAATATCTCATGAAAAAACTAGCTACAATATTTTTCATACCCAGTCACTTATACTAGTGACGTAGATAATGATACATGTTGGTGACTCTCAGGTAAACTTCCCAATCTAAAGAATTAAATTCTCACATCATGTCCTCCAAGATGTGTTTTGAAACCCACACATGACAATGTACATGTAGGATCTCATCCCTGCCTATGGTCCAACCAGGGGGAGTTTCATCACTTTCCACACTCTACCATAGGTCTAGGATCTTAGAGTCTGATAGATACTTCATTCTCACTCTGTAAATAGTGTAGATGTAACATATAAGTATGATAGACAATTATTACCATGACTGTCATCCACCTCTATGTGCATCTTAGAGAACAAATACCTAATTTTCCACACACCGCTAGCCTACCACACTGCCTTTATTAGAGTCCTCCTGCTCAATGAATTGGCCACTTCATGTCATTTACTAGGAATGTAAGAAATATCATAGTTGAATGATTTACGTATTAAACTCATATCTGCTTCCTCATATTCATATCACACTATGTAAATTTTCACTTGCAGTTTTTTTGTCCAAGTACACCACAAAATGATTTCTGCATAAGTAATGTTTCAGGTATTATAATTGTTCAAAAACTATAGCTAACTCGATATCGTGCATTGAGTACTTCCTCTCATGTGGCCTCAACAGCTGAGACCCATATTCCAAAACTCTATCATCTTACATAATAACATATCCTTTCTCAATACATGATGTATCATAGTACACAATGTAACTCTTGCGTGGATTTTGAAAACATAGTATTAGAACTGAAGTCAATCTCTCTTTGAGCTCTGGAAAGATCATCTCAATGGAATATAACCATATAATCTTCATGCCCTTCTTAGTTAAGCTCTTCAACTGCGCTACTAAGTGTGAAATTTCATGTATGAAAAAACTGTAATATACAACTTTCCTCAAGAAACACTACACCTCAAATATGTTATTGGGATGCTCCAAGGAAACTACAACACTAAACTTATCTAGGTCATTAAATACCCCTATCTCAGAGATGATACGACCTTGGAAGTAAATATGATCCATTCAGAAGTGGCAATTTGTGAGATTAGCATATAACTAATTCTCTATCAGTGTATTAAATACGATGTCAATATGTTTAACATGGTCATGTTGATAGTAATGATATACCAAGATATCCTCCATGAATCCCACAAAAAAGAGTTAAGATAAGGATAGAAGACTCAATTAATTAGTTCCATGAAGACTGCTGACATGTTCATGAGACAAAAAAACATAACCAAATACTTTTATAGTCCATACATACTACAAAATGTTCTGTGAGGTATGATTTATTTTTTAAAACAAACCTGATGAAAAATAGTTATCAAATCAATCTTTTATGAAACTCGGGATCCCCAAAGATGGTCAAAGAGATAATCTATCAATGAAAGATGATCTGATTCTTAACCGTTAGTTGGTTCAAATTCTGGTAATCCACACATAGCCTGAGAGTTCCATATAACGTTTTCCAAGAATAGACTAGAAAACCCAATAGAGAAGTACTAGGTCAGATAAAAACTTTTTCTTGTAAATCATCTAGTTGATTCTTGAGCTCTTGCATCTCAAAAGTATCCATCCTATAAGGAGGAAAAGATATGATGTAGCTCTTGGTACTAACTTGATAGATAACTGCACCTCTAAAACAAGAGGTAAAAATAAGAACTTGTATGGGAAGACGCCCCTAGAATAATAAAAAATCAAAGGAAAATATTCTAGACATGTTCCCTAATCATCCAAATATAGACTCCAAATCTAGGTTATTATCCCACATAGCCCACGCTTCTCAGGTCTAGCACATCTTTCCTAGACATCTCATCCACCCTTGTGAATAAACTCTCCACCCATTGTGGATGTGAATTCCACCCTTCAGTGAAAACAATAAAAGAAATAATGAAAGGGAAAAAATTATTCCACCCTGATAAGGATGTCAAAAGATGTCATTTCAATGTAAAGAAGGGCCCATATGAAGTGGCACCCATTTATCCTAAGGGGTCACTCCCTTGACTAACATACACCCCTTTTCCAATTTATGATAGAGTGTCAAGTGTCAAGAAGCCATTATGAAATACAATCACTGAGCCCTAGGCTCTCCATAATGGGAATAGATATAAATCTATGAGAGTTACCTATTTCAAAAAGTGAAAAAGCTAAATTAGAGGCCACTGTAATAGTAATTATGATAGAAGAAAGTCTAAGATCTTGTTTCTCAAGGGAATATTGCACTGAATATATATGGTTTTAACCAAAACCCTATGATACATTCTAGGTACCCTCAGTAGATCCGACCTTCTGTTGCAACGATTCTCGAGTCTGACTACCACGACCATGACCACCAAATTGGCCTGATCAGCCTACTATACCCTAGCTCCCCACTTGAGGTGATGTTGTTGAACCTTCTTCTGAATGTGGAGTTGGTGTAGGCCATTGTTCACTGGATGATGGTGAAAATGTTCTGCAAAATCACTATATATGGACTATCTTACCGCATCATTGATACTCAACTGGGTCCTCTCATACACTAAGTCCTCGTATGTACTGACCTTCTGCACTAGTATCACCTCAATTGGATACTTGAGTATGTTCCCTATCTACTTTTTTCACTGCCTGGAATATCCAATTGACACTTTCTACTACCATTCGATATAGCTTCAGATCTATATGCAGAGCTTCCCTGACCTGCACCTATAGCCTCTCTCAGGTTACACACTATGATAATCACGTGATTCACTATTTGAGACTGATAGTCAGCGAAACAAAATTAACCTATAATCCAATTCAATACCAGCTACCATCCTATAATTTCTTAGATTTTGATAAATCATCACCCATCAGAATACGTGTGAAGCACTCAAGCTCAGTAAAATGGGTCAAGTAATCCAAAACTGATAGAACACCTAGGTCCGGGTGCATAAACTCCCAGGATTTATCATTCCTCAACATCTTAAGAAACAATTAGTCATATAAGTCCATTTGACAATCCCTCAAAAGAATATCCCAATTATTTTATATCTGGTTAAAAACATCTAACCATATTTTGGTATAATTACACAACATATATACAATGAGCCTGAACCTCTTCTTAGAAGGCATCTCTAGATGCTCAAAGATATATATCATGGTCTCTAGCCATGACTCCGTGGACTATGGTCCACCACCCCCAAAACATTTGGGAAGATACTGCTACTAGAACACATGTATCAGATCATCCATAGATGTTGAATGTTGTGGTGCTCTGTGAAAATTAAACATGATGGAATAAAACCCCTCACAAAACTATGCCCCCCACACCTGTGTCTAGAACAACAGCTAGTGCTACAACTTGCATTAAAGGAGGATACACTAGCATCCCATGTCCCACTGGCTCTGTACTGTGGTCATCCGCTCATTCCTCGTGTACAACCAAAACATTTTACTGAGGCATACCACTACAAATTCCAATCACACACCTTAGATCAAAAATATTGTCAAATTTCATGGCTCAAAAGCATTGATACTAAAATATTATAGGTGCATGCCTTCTTATATAGGAACATAACTCTCTTTCATCACCATGAGTATAGTCTGGGTGATGTATAGATCATATATAATCAATATATACTACCTACTTTTCACTATTGGGGTGGGAAATATATGAAGGTATATTCTAAAAACAAGTTTCAGATTCTATTACATTTGAATTCTCATTCCTTTTAACATTTATTTCGCATTCACTTTAAATAGGTAGAATCAAATGGTTTTCAAAATTATAATCCCTGAGGGCCCATACAACTTAGGAAACAATGTTTGGCCTCTATATTATTTATATCACAACGCATTCTAGAATACCTATCACAATAGTTTGTATATCTATCATGAAACCTATCACAAAAAAATTCAACAATAAATGCATCCTAAATGAAATGACATAATACATGGTATGTGATTAATGTAAACTGTCTAATATTATGCATGAGATAGAATAACCTCATCTAATTAGGTTGAAAAAATAGAACCCATAATCATTTCAATAATAACATCAAAATTAAAGTGAATCACCCAATAGTGGGATCAAATTAATTTTAATTGTTAAAAACCATAAAATGACAATATCGTTTCAGGAAATTTGGCTTTTTCCTGTACGTGGTTTACCTATTCCCAGGAAAAACTCATTACCAAATCCATATTTAATCCTATCCTTGTATATTTTCTCCAATTTTAAAGAAATATAGAAAATAATTCTCTGTTACCACATTGTAACATCACAGACTAAGATTCAACTAAAGTCGCCCCAAACTCGATTGGTCACATGGCCTGAATCGCGTCTCCCCAAATGCCAAAGGCTACAAACTAGTAGTGAGGACATTGGTTTGTTCATGGGGATACTATAATCTCATCACCAGAGTGGAACATATTCATAATACAATAATATATAATTTGTGGAAGTAGTAAATCATACATACAATAGATACTCAGTAGGAATATATGAAAATATCATAAGATGCTTATATAATATGATGATAATGTTATATGTCATATGTATCAACAAAATTTCCAAAATTGGTACAAAACTATAAAATAAAATACATGTATCAAATGTAAAAAAAAGGAAAAAATCAATCCAAATTTCATCACAAGCATCAGCTCAGTCCCATGCTGCTTTTCTTAAGAAGTAATGAAGAACCTGTAGCCGGGAAATTTAACCTATCAATACCTGCATTAATATAATCTGTTTCAGTATCCAAAGGTGTCTCAAATTTGGTGTGAGAATAAATCCTAGTAGGAAACCACCTAAGTTCAGGTTCCAATAAGTCATTGAATATAGGACAATAACAGCGTGCGAGTAATAATCCAATAGGTAAAGAGGTACTAAAACGTAAAAACCCGATAACTTCTAGGTTCTCATTTATAATAAAGTTCAGTTAATAATTCAATTTCATTTAATAATTATGTCTCAGGACCTATAATTGATCTATATTCCCATGTAAAAGGATATGATAAAAGGATAACTAAATAGGCCTTCCATAAAGTGAAAGTATAAGATTGAATACTAGATTGTTCTTTGGCTTGGAAGATAATCTATATATATCATTTAAAAATTTATTCATTTATTAACCTAATTCAGTCCATAAAACTTCTAATTCGGAACCTAAATGTCACACTAGGTACAATATAAACCAATACCATACAGTCCCATCCATGCTGAACCTCTAATGAAAACAGGTATCGCTCTAGGTGTGGTATAACACCCTTCCCAATTAAGTCCATCCTTGAAGTCTACTAAGGGATTCTAAGTGTCACCCATGACATAAATAACCAATACCTCGTGAGACCATATTTATAAAACCAAATGGAATCCATGTAACACTAATCATATAAATTTCAAGCCTTTGAGTCTGTCCTTGGTAGTCCTCTAAGGAGTCTAAGTGTCACTCAGGAAAAATCAACGTAAAATCCAGTGGATTCTTTCCATGGAATTCATAATTTGAATCCGTGTGTCATACAAATCATATTAGAAATTAAAAAATTCATTTAATCATTAAACTTAAAACATTTCAAGGAAAACACAAAGAACATTCAGTTCAATTTCACCTTAAAAGAAGGATAAAGCTAATGGATAACCTTTATAGGATTACCTCTCAATTACTCACGTGGGAAATTCATTTAAATTTTTATCTCATGCTCAATTAACTAATAAATTGCATAATAAAGGGACTTTTCACCCATACCATTTTCACTATCAATTCAATTACAATTGATATTACAATTTAAATCAACTAAATATAACATTTCATGATTTTACATTCCTTGTCAAGAGGAAAAAAAGAATAACTTAAGTATATCCATCCAAAAACTATCAAAATGGATCATTCAATTAAATATAACCCAAAGGGTGATTCTATTTAAGGTTCTTAGCATATAAAAAACCTCACAGCCTATTTAATTATATAGTACATGATTAAAAATTCAATTTAGGAATTAAAACTCATTTGAGAGTGATGCCCAAAAATTGGGTGTGTGAAATGAAGACATACAAACACTTCAACTTTTATCTAAAGGCATGATACCACATACCGTAGGTATATAGTTGATATCTAATTTAGTTTTAGTTCCTAATTCAACTCAGATCAAGAGAAAAATCGAAGAACAGATGAAGACCATAAAAATATGGCAAACGAGTTTACACCTATACAGTGTACCTGATACCAAACTAAATGAGGAATGAATAAAAATGAAAGGTGAGCTTACCAATACAGATCCAATGAGATGAATGACCCTTGAGTAATAGATTAGATGGAGAAGTTACCTCAAATCTATGAATAGACACTAAGGGATGCTTTAAAATATAGAGACTGCTATGTGTAAGAGAAATGAGTGAATAAGTTTAGAAATAAAATTAAGTGGGGGGAAGGATTATAATTTCTCCCAATTTAATAGGGTATCACAGTTTGGATGAAAGTGTTAAAAACTTTGTGCAAACTATGCTTAATAATCTTTCAAAAAAGGGAACCCCACATGGTTTATAGACACATTTTGAATAACTATGCATTAAACATTCAAAACCCACTGTCAAAATTGTAGAGGTTGCTGAACGACTATGCATCCCAAAATCACATGGTTTGGTCTAATAATGTGACCTCATCATTCTCTTTTCCCATGCCTCACATGATTTTTAGACCATGCAACTTGCCCTTCATGATTTAATCTAACCGTTCCCCAATCCATTTTCAAAAAAAATTCTAGGATCTGGGCTTCAAACCTACCCTAAAACCCCGACTACCTTCATGATCCCAAAGGTAATTCATATCAGTCCATAATGAAGTAATTAAATTGAGAATTGATGGATATAAAAGGATATGTACCTCAAATAAGTACCAGGTTCTTACATCAACTAGGTCAGGCACCTTTGAGTAGAATATGCATAGACCCCACATGTATTCTTTTTAATCCTATATAGAAAATGATAGACCCTAGGTTTAAACCCCAATAAATACATTATTTATAATTTCATTCATGCAATCCATTAGAGAGATATACATATTTATTAGGAACCCATGTTTAAGCACTCAATTATTCCTAAATGGTTCATATTCCCTAAAATCTGATCATTCCTCAATAGGTTATGTTATCCCTGAGTCAAATAATCCTTCAATGTGTCATATTCCTCAAAATAAACCCTTTTTCAATGGAATATATTTCCTATGAGAAACTATTCCTTAATGGTTCATATTCTTCGCAATCCAATCTACCTCAATGGGCCATATGCCCTGTGATTCTATCTTTACCCTATTATTCATAGTTACTAATAAACGTGAAAAATTAGAATGTTTTGTCAATATATTTGTCTCACACCTACTATTATTGTCCCCCTTTAATCTAGTAGTCATAGTTTCACGAATTTAAACTATCTAGAATAACATTCATACCCATGATATCAAACTACATAGTCCATTCCAATTACAGGATCATAAATGGTGTAAAATTAACTACTTGGAATTTTATGAAAATTAATAAGGATATGTAGGAAACCACCATTGGTTCAATCCCAACACCTCATAGGTATTGTATGCACAAAATTAAATAGAACATAAATTGTTTATGGTGGGATGACCTTAAAAGGAACCAAATTATTCTGTGTCACATGAAATTTGAAGGCATAACATGACCTATTATGTGAAAACAAACTATGTGGGTTATGAACACTCGTAGGATTATAGTAGAATCCCTTATTATAAGACCAATCACAACTCTAAACCACCTAATATCTCCCTACAAAGTGATAAACTCCATAGTTTCCAATTATGTGGATTTAAATATACCATAATCGTGACATAGAATGACGATGGAGAGCTTATGATACACAAAATCATTCAAATTAGTTCCTGGTTTTGATCTATCAAATTTATAGTGGTAAAGGGTAATAATATTTTTTATTGTGAAAGTTTCAAAAATACAACATAAAACTATAAGATGGCCCTTGAGTAGGTAATAATCCTCTCTAAAAGGTGTGATGAGACCGACCTTCCATCCTCACCACCAATGCTCTTCCCAAAGTGTTTCTAGTAAATTAATTATTATTTATTATCTTTGGAAATATAGTTAAAAATAACTGAAAACCCATATATTCTTGGTAGAGAATTATAATTTGATACATAATATATTCAATTTTTTATGTCAGGTTGTTCAATTTTAGAAATGTTAGATTTCTAGAGAGTCAAGTCCAGTAATGTTGAGCTATTATTCAAGGATTAAATATTTTGATGACAATGATTGAACCTTAAATCCAGATGATTTAGAAGGAGAATTAAAAGAGAAATAATTGAGATTATCTCGGAATGATAAATCAATTATTTAAAATATAATATTTTAAACCATTATTGAAATTAAAAACTAGATCTTTTATAGGGATATCCTTTAACCAATTTTAAATCAATGATAATGTTTCTATAATCAAAGTTGAGTTTTCTATATTAAAATTATGAAAATATACATGTGCTGCAACTATTGATATATTGAAAATGAGTAGTCTAAATTCTATCTTATGAGTAAGAGATCAATGAGCACCTACTAAAACTAGCTTTTGTTCATTTTTTTCGAGACAAATAGATTCATGCACGTATTATTAGATGTCTTACCATTAAGAAAGAGGAATATAAATCTTAATTGTCTGTTTAACATGTATATATTTATAATTTTAAAAGTTTTATAAGAACAATGAAATCTATTTAGTGTTTCTAATCACATACTAGATGTTTAGGACCATGAAGTTAAGGCAGAAGATCATATATAGTGATGTTTTGTCATCCTAGAGTTCATATAATGATCTTGTTCATATTTTTTAAGGAACATTATTATAAACTAGTTTTAACTAATATATATATCTACTAAGAAATTTATTTCACCAATATATAGTTTCACAAGTGTTAATGATGTTTTATTTCTTTCTCTCTTAATAACTAGTAAGTATTCACATATGTCAAGAATGTATTCATCCCATCCCCTAGTGGTTTCACATGGTTCAAGGATGGTATGTTCCATTATATTGGATTCACATGTTTATAGTGATAAAACATGTCTCTTAATTTCAATGAGATAAAAAATAAGGTGTGGATGCCCATATTAATATCAAACATTATAAACATATCGTGTGTTGCTATCTTTGTTTATTTTCTTCTTTGTATGTGTCTTTGTGTGTGAAGAATTAATAAGTAGAAAAATTTATCTTAATTTATGTAGAGGATAAAATAATAAAAGGGGAATATAAAATAGAAAAATTTTAGAAAAATTTATTCATAGTTATTCATAAAGCTATCTTGATTTTACTATATGTTGTTATTGGTCAGTTTATCAACCAATGTAAGATAAACTTCATTTCACTTCACCCTATTGATTGGAAACTATAAAATGAAATAGAGTATATAGTCTCCCCACCCCATTTTAGGAATATAACCTTTATATTATCCGCCTTTATTAAAAAAATAAAATTAAAAAAAATTGATGTAAAAACATAAAAAAATTTCAGGTATTTTAGGTCACAATTCACTTGGAATAACATTTTCTAGTGTTTGAAGGCATCCTTTATAAGTAGTTTTTATGGTATATGTAACTTTTTATTTGGTTGAAACATATATTTTATTGAATACCTATATATTCTACCTTCTCCTTAATAAAGCGGTATATAATTTCATCATACCTCAACCTTGAATATTGTAACAAAATTCATTAAATGATTCATTTGGATTTGGTTATCAATCCAATAAACAATTGTTATGAGACATATACTATAATGTCTTCAAGATATGACTTAATCATCATCAATTTTTCTATGTCTTAAGTTTAAAAAATATGCTCAAATTTTTAATCAAATAAAAAATAAATTTTACTTCTTTGAGTTCCATAAAACACTTACTCTTATAATAAATGCTATACCTATAAAAATCGACTTATGATAACCACCATCACTTACCCAATTTGTATTGGTATGGATATAAATCCAAAATGTTGTTTTCTTTTTCATACCTTAAACCAAAATCAATAGTTCTTTTGATTTAGTTAAATATTTATTTCACTACTTCAAGTTTTGGTCCCTTAGGACTTTTTGTAATCGACCATGTAGATTAATATATAACATGATGTATGGTACTTATATTTTCAAATAGAGTATAATATTAATAAATCCTTGAAAATTCAATTGACAAATACAACATTCTTATAAATTAGCTACCAAATTATTTTCAATCCCTCTAGAAGTATAGGCCACTATCAATTCTTCTATACCAAACTTATCAAACAAATCACAAGAATACTTAATTTGTGAGAGAAAAACAGATTGGTTTATGTTTTTTTATTAAAAATACAAAAATATTGTCATCTCACTAATCAAATAATTTCCAAAGTGTTTCATAATTTTAGTAACAAATTCATCATAAGTTTCTTCCATTTTTTATTAAAAAAAATATTTTTATTAATATATGATATCATAATTAGTGAGTTTGTGTCATCTATCTTGATATAGAGATTTCTATCCACCGTTGATTTATTAAAATTAATTTTCCTTAATCTGTTATTTATATTTTAAAAACATGATTGGGGAACCTGTTTCTACCCATATAAAACCTTATTCATATTATAAACTTTAGAATCATCACTATTAAGAAAAAATACTTCAGTTTATTCATATTAAACTTTTTCCTCAACTTCACCATAAAGAAACACTATCATTACATCTATTTTAAAAACGTAATAATTATTTTCTATAAAAATAAGAATAATTATTTTAATCTATTCAATCCGTGAAAATTACAAAACATTATTATGGAATATATACCCTAAATGTTAGAGAATCCCTTTCATACAAGATGTGAATTGTTCCATGTTTCATCTTCTTTGTCATTATGTTTTTCCCCAAAAATAAACTTAATCACATTCTTATATTTGGGACACAACAAAAATTTCCCTGTGTTATTATTCTAAATTTTACTTAGAACTCATTAAATCATATCATTATAAAACTCATGTTTTAATTCTTCCTCATAACTTTTTGTTCAACATATAATAGCAATATAATATGATTGGAATTCAACAAAAAACACTAAATTTGATGGTCTGTGTTATTATCTTCAATTTTTTTTTCAATTTCCACATGATTATTAGGTCTTGAGAAATAAATTTTTCCTTTTATATGGATTTACTCATTTCTAAATATTTTAGAATCATTATATGTGTTTGTAAAGTCTAATTATGAACCAAAATTACTCACATGTTGTCTAACACGTTCTGTTTAAACATATTCTATATCATCATTGATAGGAAATGATGTCTGTAATGAGTTTTGATCTTAAAAAATATTATAGAAATGTTATTAATGATATGAAATATATTCTTTTTGTAATATTAGAAACTCCTTCCACTGAGTCTATATACTAGTAATGTTCCCTCATCATCTCTCTCGTCGAATTTACCAAACGTTCTACCATTTATCTTGATTTAAAAATATATATTAAATGAATTTAGTATATTCAAGTTTGTATTCTTTCCAAACCACTTTCCAAAATAGATATTCACAAAATTAGGTTGAATTAGGAATGAGTTCAAGAAGTTTTCAAGTGCTATTGTGGCTTGTCTCTAAAAATATCTTGAGGTGACATACACTAAAAACATGGTTATTACTGGATCCAAAAAACTCAAATTATTTATCCTAGATATATAATTTTATTGAGGATTATATATAGAAATATATTCAACAATTATTCCATACTTATCAAGACATTAATACAACTCCACATTTGTATATTCAGATCTATTATTGGACCGAAATATTTTAACTACACATCATGTTGGATTTTTAAAACACCTCCAAAATTACTTAAAATATCAATATATTGTGATTTACTTTAATTAAATATGCATAATTCATATGAGTGAAATCATAAACAACTATGAAATATTTTTCTCTATTTATTGAATTCAAACTCATTAGACCACACACAAATAAGTGTACTAACTCAAAAGGATTATTTAACAAGATATATTCTACTTTGTGACTCTTATCCAACATTTTTTATGTGAACTAAATTTTACATATAGAAATGTCCTTGTATTTTTATTTATGAAGTTATTTATTTCATAATTAATTATAATTCTTCATAGTATTAATTCCCATGTTAATATTTTTGGATTTCTTTCAACCACACAAAAAGTTCCATCCTAAATTTGAATTCCTTTTGTGCCTCTTGAAAACTAATATTTTTTCAATACATCTGTCTTTTTCTATTCATAAGGATATTTGGGCTGATTTTATTTATCTATAATGATCATTTTTTTCTTCCACTAATTTTTCTTCTTCCTCTCAATCAAATTTTATATCATAATATATGGAAACCTATTTTGAGATAATGTTCCTTTTCCTTGATGTGGAGTCATTTATTTTTACTTTAAAAGGTACTTCATCCATTATAACCATTTTGTTCCTTGATTTTTCTCATTTATTTTTATATTTATCATCACTTAATTATTTTATATTCCTCTTAGGTTAACTAACAAAAATATGACAATTTTATAGCAATTGAAAAACATAAAAGGAATATTACCAATGCATTTACATTTTCCTTATTTAAATCTATTTTAAATTAATTAAATGTGTTATTTAAAATACATAAAATCATATTTGATATTAGTTTTCTCTTCATTATACTTATTAGTCTCAATATAATTTGAGTGTTTTGAAGTTTTAAAATTTATCACCATCTAAGATTTTACTTTTCACCTTAATGTTGGACTTCTCCTCTTCTCATATGCCATTAAGATATTTTTGATCATATTGATGGTTAATAACCCATGTATTGGTCTCAAATGGTATAAATATTTCCATCAAACCTATTTAGTTGGATCCTTATTAGATTCTTTATCATGGTATAATTTTCAATAATTTCTTCATAGGTTTAAATCAAACTTTCGATTTTGTTAACCCAAGTAAATAATTTATCCATAAAATCATATTATCCCATTAATATATACTAAAATAAATCTTTTTTATGTTTGAAACCAAGAATCCCTCACTTGCATCACTCCATAATTGATATCATATAGTTTTCTCCAAATTCAATTATTTATTTATTTACCCATCATATCAAATCATTCTATAGGTATGAGAGTAACACATCATGTGATTTACCATCAACATTGTTTTTCATTTTATTGATCCAAATATAGGAAATACAAACTTTTATAAGATTTAAAACATTATTGGTAATGTTTATAATGTCTAAGATATTGAAAAAATGATATGTAATCATCATATCCTTCTATAAATAGAATCCCTTTCTATAAAACATAAGAACTATTTTTTTGTTTATGTTATTCATATCCTCCATAGATATCTTCAGTAATAAGATACTATTAATAAATAGTGGACTATTATATAAATAAAATATACCCAAAATTATTTCATGAAGTCATTGATTCCAAGTGTTAGGTCCAGGTGATTGTAAACCACCATTGAAGGGGGGAGGGGTACCTCGTAAATTAATGGTCACAAAAATACCAAATCAAAAAATCATTTTCCACTATTTGGATGCTAGAGGTATATCTTAGACCAAACATCATGACAATGAATGATAGAGTGATAAATAACACACATGGAATAAGGGGTTTTACATGATTCACTGAACCTTTTTATTGAGTGGCTAATCCTTGGTGAAATATAGTTTCCATTCTATTTTACATGTTATTATTTAATTATAAATAAGAAAGTAAAAGATAAGGAAATTGGCTATAAAATATAATTACAACAAATAAGGGGAATCACAGACAGGATAATAAGTCTTCACTTCCCAACTTTAAGTGCATCAATAATTTTGATCATTTCCCCCTTCTTTTGCTCCTTAATCTTGGCCAAAGGATCTATAGAATGATCCCTAGAATGGGTGTGTATTTATCTAAGAGTTTCATATCTATTTTCTCTATATATTGGTTTGGTAGAGGCTCCTCATATTTATATCCTTATAATGAGTTATGGCATGAAATCCATGGTTTTGGTATATTAGATAGATACAAATGATATGAAAAAAATCACTTTCTTAATCTTTGAAAAAATATAAAAAATATTCAGACCCAATAAAAAATAGACCTTAATATTGTGACATGTATTTATTTTATATTATTAACTGGTTCCGCATAAATATTCCATTGGTATCATCATTAGAGTATGAATAACTCTTCTGTAGCATGTTGCATTAGGTTTTTCTTTGAGGTCCTTTAATCTCCTTGACCAATGTTGCCCCAATTTTCTATGGATTGCCATATTGTCCAAATATACTCCCCAAACATTCTCATAAGCTTAATCATGATGAAATATTATTTTATTATGAAATGTTGTTCTTATATAATAATAACTTATTTATTCAATCTAATCCTATTCTAGTATGATGATCACCCTTCATGTTAGCGTTGGATATTCCTTAGTAAAAATTAATTCATTTCCATATTCACTCAACTCTAATAAGTCCCGAAATCATTTATGATAATTTTATTAATAAATACATTACAAAAAACCTTAAATACACATTAATTAATTGACATAATATATAGTTCATATCATGCCACTAATGCGAGGGCTATCAAAACTCCAAACCATATGAGAGAATAATGCTTTTGAGATTTCTCAAACCTACACATGTAATAAGAAATGAAATATTCATTTGAATGGCGTGGCCTGATCTACTGGATGATGTTTCCCAAATTTCTAGTGGCCTGTACTATACACCAGGCCATAGGTTATTGTAGATCCATTGACTTGATTCCAGTAATATTGTACTATAGTAGACTCACTGTATAAATTTTAAACTATAAAAATATTTTTTACTATAACAGAATATTTCTTGATGAACTGATATTTGAGTTAGGATTTCTATAAGATAATGGAATACCCTATATTTTTCTCCAATAATTATAAAATGATTTTATCATTATTTGGACATAACAATTACTACCAAACCATTTAAATCATGTGTCTTATGATATTTTTCTTATCATTTTCTTCATTTTAATCATATTATATAATCATATATCATTGAAGATCTTGGTGTTTCCACATCAAGTGGTATCAAAGACAATGTTTGGAAGATTAGATTTTATAATTATTGAATTGAATGATAGATATAGAAAAAGGAAATCTGAAGACTGATTGTTTCAATGTATTTTAATTCATTTAGTATATAATACATATCAAAAACTATATTTTCTAAAAAAAGACACATTTACCACTTTGGGATGTTAAACAAATAGATACAGAGAATAATGAGGTAAAATTAATCTTTCAATAAGTTCTGGGAGTTATACACTTTACATTTACAAAAAAATGACATTCAGTATCAGATTAAAGAAAATAGTGAATGGTTTGATAGTAGACCTTTAAAATATATACTAGAATACATTTTACTTAAAGAAGTGTACATGATGTGATTATTATTTAACATAAACATGATTAACGGTAAGATTATTGCTGGTCATGTTAATGAAATTCAACACCATTAGAAATTAATTGACATTAATTGGAATTAAACTAGATGATAAGTTCTATGATCTTGTTTTATAATCATTATTACATAATAATTGATAAGTAATAATAATATCTTGGAGAAGTTATTTAGGGAATATAAATTTATAGTTGAACGATGTGTGAGATTTCATCCTCAATGATAATATTCATAGAAAAGATTCTACAAAATTATTAGGATTTTATTTTCATATGAAAGGAAGTGGTGGATATATAAAGATAGATAATCACAAAGGACAATCAATGTCAATGGGAAATAGATTATATAGGGATAATGGTATTAAACCAACCATTTGGACTTGCAAGAAGAGAAAAAAACTCTAGGAGTGCATATAAAAATTGAATTCACCAGAAACCAATAAAAATTGACAACAACTAAAGGAAATTTTAATATCATACTTTTTGGTGTGGATAATCCCGTGGGATCTAGTATTTTATACGTAGGGGACTCATTTCATTGAAAATCAAATAAGGTATTGTCGAATAATTTCATTTTGGAAAATTTTGGTATGGAATATATTATTGATGATGAACAATTAAAAATTTTAGGAAAGGGTTATTCATAGAAAAATACTAACATTGAGAGTTTACTTATTTTAGATAGTGTATGGTATATCCCATGACTCAGAATGGATATTATTTATATCAGTAATCTTGATGATATAGTATTTTGAGAAATGTTCACTGGTGGTTCATAGAAAATTACCAAGGGATATATAGTCATAGATTATGGAGTAATGGATCTAACCCTATACATTATGATAGGAAATTTCATGGATATCATTTTAATTGAAAATTATATCGCAAAATCATTATTTCGGAATTATTAGTTAGTCCAAATGAGTGATCAGAGGATGAAGGCACTTGAAAAAAAATTAAGGAAACTAGTGTTCATGTCAACAGAATTTGGTTTAGGTGAATATTGTGTATTTGTAATGTTGAAGATAATATATTTTGTAAAAGGTGGAAAAACTAAAAACACTTGGAAGATGGACCTTGTAAACACTAATGTTTGCGGGCCTATACTAATTTATTCCCTTAAAGTATCATAATATTAGTTGAGATTTATCAAAGACTCAACATAGAAGGTATGGGTTTTGTTTCTGAAAGTAAAATATGATGTGATTTTGAATTTTAATAAATGAAAACTTTTATGAAGAATGATTCATATTCATGGATGAAATGATTTGGGTATAACAATAGAGGATAGTATGACTATAATGTGTTTAGGGAATTTAGTTCTAACAATTCAATTTAGTGGGAGGAGAATCTTGCAGGTACACAACAACAAAAAAGTGTTCCTAAGAGGATGAATATGATATTTAATGAATATTTTAAGAGTATGAGGCTATACTTGTAGTTACCCAAGACCTTATAGGAAGTTTAAATGAATACAGAAGCATATATCATTAAAATTGTTCTATCTTTACCAATGGGAGAATATCTACCTAAGGATATCTGACCTTAAAAAGAGATAAGACACTCTCATTTATGGGTCTTTCGTTTTTTATTATATATACTTAAATAATACAATGCGAGGTACAATATTGATGCTAATAACAAATCAGATTCATTTCTTGGATATGGTGTTGAGGAGTACAAATATCTCTTTTGGGATGATGAGAAAAATAATATCATTGGAATTCAGAATGTGATATTAAATGAAAGTGCCTTATAAGATTATTATCATGTGGTTAATGATGACAATGTAAATAAAGAATCAAGGAGTTAGGAGAAAGTGGGGAATGAAGGTTTACCTGAGTTTGTGACACTAGAATAAATAGAGTCCACTTATGAAGTGAATTTTAGGAGACAAATAAAGAATAGAATACTAATTCAATGGTATTAATCATCCCAATGCTATTTTTTATTAACGTATAATGGAGATACCAAATTCATTGAAGAGGTAGTGTTGTTGAAAGAGTCAAGTAGGTGGGATTTGGATATAAGGATTATATTTATTCATTTCAAGATAACAATATTTGGTAGCTAACTCTTTTTCCATACAAAATGAAATATTTTTCAAAAAAATTTAATATAATTTCATGGAATAACATGATGGTAAATAGATATAAAAATGAAGGATAATGGTAGAAGGATTTAAATAGAAGGAATATCTGTGTTTCAAAAAATTTTCTCACATGTAGTGAATCCTCCCACCATCAAATTTTTTCTGAATATTATTGAATCAGATGATTTATATCCTGAAAAACATGATGTAAATATTTCCTTCCATCATGGATATTTCAAGGTAGAAATATATATGGAGTATGATAAATGATTTTTTGAATCTAGAAAGGAAGACAAGGTTTTTATACTCTATATAAGTTTTTATCAGTTAAAATTAGACCCTAGGATGTGTAATAAGATTTTTGATTCCTTCATGAGTATAAATTATTAAAAGAGGCTTCGAATGAATTATTTTTATTATTTTATGTATTTTTCTGATAAAAAAATTATATTTATTCTCTATGTATGTGACATGATCATTAAAGGATCATGCATATTGATGATTGATGAGTTTAAATGGCACCTCATAGTGGAGTTTGAGAACAAATATCTTGGAGAAGATAATAATATTTTGCAGAAACATGATCAAAATATACCTTACATATGGAACCTTGATATTATCATAGGTTTACTACAATCCAATTTTTTTAAGAAGATTTTGTATAATGGAAGAAAAAAGAAAATTTTATTCCCAATTGTTTTAAATTATAGAAAGAGAAATATACAAATATAGCAGAATATATTGAGTACATTGAAAAGGTTCTTTGTGAATAAGATGATGGAATATTTATGTATTCCATGGTTTATACTTGACCTAATATTTCTCATATAGTGGGAGAAGTTATAAGGTGTGTGGATAACCCTCGATTTTTTTATGGAAATTGTGAAGGGGATAATGAGGTATTTGAAAAGAGGTAAGGATGTATCTCTATTCTTTAGGGAAATAAAGTCCTTATAAAGGTATGTGGATGTTAGCCTTGAAGATGATTCCAATAGTGAGAGGAGTAGCACAAGTTATATGTTTTCCTATGAAGGCAATGTAGTAACCCATATAACTTAATTATAGAATCTAGTTGAATGATATATCATAGAGGAAGATTATATTTTGATAATAGAATATGATAAGGAAATGTTTTATTTGAATAAATTCTTAGAATAGATAGATAGAAAGTGGGAGGAATATGTATTACAATGTGAAAATTATAGTGTTATACATTTTGTGAATAACTTAGTGCTTCATTACCAAATGAAACACATTTAGTTTAAGTAAAATTTTACATTAGAATTAATACATTATGGTCTATTGACATTGAAATATATGTGTGGAACCAACAATCTGAAAAATATATCGAAGAAGACAATGGTGATTGAGATGTTGAAACACTATTGTACATCTATTAGTATTCATTGATAAATGGAGGATGGGTGAAAACATATGGAAGAAAAATGTGGGATCATGGAAGGGAAATAATATAGAATTTTATGATTTATCATCATGAAATTTTAGATCTAATATGAATTTCCCCATTTCCAATTGAAGAAAAGGAGGAGATTAGATTATGTAATCTGTTTAAAGATGGAACCATAGAAGAAGAATGATATTTCAATTTAGGATTTAAGTGGGATATTATTTTAATGGTGTATCCTAATCCTTTGGATAAATTCGGGTTTTATAGAAGAGATTAATGATGAAATTGATAGGATACTAAAGCTCCACACACATTCTTCCACCAATGTTATATCATAATAGACTTACTATGTGGATCTTAAACTATATCAATGTGTTTTCTATAACACCACACGGCTTTATGAGATCTTTTTTGTGATGGGGTTTTTGTAAGTTTATTTCATTCCTTGTAATTTTTTCCTAAAAAATGAAAATATTCCATCTCTCTATGGATGTTGGGATTATTATTGAACAAAATAAATCCAAGGCCTTACGATATTCTTTTTATTTTTTATTTTTTTCTCAATTTTAAAATTCTTTTGGAATCTTCTATAATTGGATATCTGGTATTTCTAAATCAATTTTGACTATGTCTCAATTAAGAGCAACTAAAAACTTCCCCTTTTTTAATTCAATCCATGATGGTCCTTTAACCTAATATATGCCCCCTAGTCAAATAAAATTAACAGATTACGTCAAATTTAGGAATGAGTCTAAAAAAATTCATATTATGTTATCTATGAATATCATTAATTAACATAGTCTACAAAGAATCACTTATATCACAAGGATGATTATAATGATAAATTATAATCTATAACTATGTTTATACAAAAAATTTAAGTACCTTATATTTTCATTTCTTATTTAAGAATAGAAATAGTTGGGTAATGATATTGATATTTATTTAAGTCCACATATTAAAAATTTGATTTTTTATTGGATACAAGTATTGATATCGATGGATATATTCCCTAAATTTAATGTGTATATTTTATATATTATCTAATATAATAGTTCATGATATAAGGATATCATATGAATTGATATCAATGTTTCCTTGGGAAACCAAATTTTTTTAACTGTCCTATCTTTATGTAGGTTATGGTGATATCACATCACAACATCCTAGATTATCATATTTTATAATAAGGATATATATCTAGACCATATCTTAATGGTTACGATATGGTGCATCATTATATACATTTCACAGGACAACTTATAATTAGTGTTGTCAATTGATTATTAAATGTTAACATTTGAGAATATTTCACATATAACTATCATTGACTATTAACATTTCATATGATCAAGTGTGTGGGAGAATCTAGAATATAATTATCTATAAATACATGGTTGATGGTTAATTTTCTTTAAATGTTAGAATTACTCAATAATTTCATAACATTCAAGTAAATAAAATGAAGGCTTCATGAGAATACTTGAGTCCTAAATAAATTGAATAAAGCCACTAAGATGGTGTGTATGGTTCCTATGGTTTCTCCAAAATTATAACTCTCTTCCCCTATTTGATTTTCTCTAAGAGTTACTAGTATACAAGGGAAACAAGGAAAATCCCACCCAAGAGATGGTTCATTCATCAACCAATAGATAGACCTATGATAAAGTTACACATTGGTTTATTCCCAATGATATTGATCAATGATTTGGATTGAAGACATGATATATGAAAAACTTAGATGTAAGGTAAACACGCATCCTTTATTTATAGTAATGATAGTCTAAAATTTATAGCTTATAAGTCTTGTTTTAAGTATTTATTTATGTATACCACTAATAAAATAATAATTATTTGATCCTAAGAAACCTAGTAGTGGTACTAGTGGAATGTCATGATCTTTGATTACTAAAATCATTATGAAATTAAGAAGAAATTTATTTCATTTTTATATTATATACAAAGTCATAACATTTTATATGGGCTTTGAACTATTTTGAAGTATATGATATAGGATAACATAATATACAATTGGATCATGTCATATGATATGTGATATCATAAAATACATTGTAGATCAATTACATTTTGAAATATCATAACTTATGATACAGGGAGTCATATTCCATGATGACATTGATTTTTTATCTTATGCATGATATAAAATAAAGCCCCATATAACATGAGAAATATCAATTCTTATTATAAAATATAATTCTTTAGTACTAAAGGTAATTCTGAAAATCATAGATATCCTATCATATGAAATGATATAGGGTTAACATTAGATCATATTTTATAATACAAGGGATATAATAAGTGGTTGTTTCCTTACATTGAAGGCGATATCACATGCTTGAAATTCCTTTCATGTACTTCTATATAAGTTTTAAACTATGATGTGAATAATGACATAGTAAATATCATAAAAAATGATATGCAGAAAATAATTATTTTTAAAATATTTTAATTATGAATTGAAGTATATACTTTATAAAATGGTTATAAATTATATTTTTGCAAAATTTATTTAATTTATAATGTTTTTAGAAATTAATTATTTATAAAGTGTTTATAATTAATTATTAAATTTATACAAAAATATTTAACAAATGAATCAACAAAAATTTTTTTTTATTAAAAAATATTTATTTTATATATCTTGGATTATAATTTTGATATAAAGTGTTTATATAAACATTATAAGGTAATTCAAAGGTGTTTATGAATTGTAAAATAAGGTATATTACAATGGAATTTATATTAAAGTTATTAATAGATCTAAATATTTTATTTGGAATGTTCAAATTAAAGGCTTCATATCAAAATGAGTTTTAATAAATGATTTGATTATGGTTCAAGTAATATTAGATATGTTATAGTTTAATTATGAAATATATTTAAATAGTAAATATAAAATATTAAAAAGTTAATATTTAAAATATCATATATTTATTTAAATGTGATACAAGATGTTAATATAAAGGATTTTATATTATAAATTAATATAATGTATTTTTATTTATTTTATTATAGAATTTCCAGAATGCATGGGTAAATTTTAATTTATTTATACTTCTTTATTTAATTAATTATTTGAAAAATTGTATCACATGTAAAAAAAATAAAATTTTCATTTATTTAATTTTAAGCCCTAATTTATTCATATATATAAATGTTATATTTTTAATGACTATATACTTTAGTTTAAAATGTTGAACTACTTAAAAATTATCATGCATGAATTTAAAGAGATATGTACTAGTTTGGTAAGTTAAGATAGAATTCCTCTACCATAACATTGGTTTATACTATGTAGTAAGTGTGAATTATGAAGTTAACTTAAGTTTATAAATATTAGGTTTTAGAATTATGTAGGAACTACATTATCTATTGGGTAAATATCCATGGTTAGATGAACTTTGTGTAAAAATAATCACTGGATTAGGAGATTAGAATCATCCTAGAAAATTGGGGGTTTGTTATCTATCATTACATGCTTACTCTTGTAGGGATTATCAATTTCATATGATTCGAAAACATTTATGGGGTTTAGTGAAATAACTATCATTCAAAACATCATCAAAAAAAAATATAAAAAACCAATAAACCTATAATATATCAATATATTTGGGATGAATATTAAATTAAGAAAACAATGATTTACCATTCACTAGTAAAATTGGGACCATTTTCATGAGTTTGATTTATATCTCTGAGAATCAATTGAAGAGTTACTCCCTTATAGGTTATCCATAGATTATGGGAATCTTTTAATTCATGGGAAGTTTCTCTATTATATCCATAGACTACTTGAAAATTTATATTGAAGGATGATGGGTATGAGAGGTATAGAGTTCAACCAAAAAGTTTTATAGTGTCACAAACCCTTGCATGAGGATCGAAGGCACTTATATATGCCTAAAATAACTCTAATATTTGATCTATATTAATTCAAATGTTTCAAAAAATGATAAAATGATTCAAATAATTTGAAATAAATTATTCAATATATTCATTGAATTTTTTCATTTAAACCATCATTCAAGATTTTCAAACTTTTGATAATCATTTTCTCTTGTTGATTGTAACCAATAATGATAGCTTTCATAGAAGATGGTGGCCAAACCAATAATTATCGTACAATACAATAATTACATAAACAAACCCCATGACACCGTATCTTACACTATCATGATGCACATAGGGATAGACCATGACATTTTCTAGATCCCCACTCTATAGTCAATCCCTTTAGTTTATATTACCAAAAATATCCCATGTTCAACAATGCATCATAGACATAACACACTTTTTTTTATGTTTAATCAAATGAAAAAGTATAAAATCATATCCAAAAAATTTTCTGTGAAAATATTTCAATTATTTCTACCATATTTTACATAATATGAAACACATTTTGAAAATCAATCCATGAATTATTCTATAAATCCAGAAAAAAAATTACGGGGAAGCTCTTATAGTTTCATAAACTTAAAACTCATTCTAAAAACCAAAAAGTGTGAACCCATAAATTTTCTTACCATGATAAAAAAATATTAATTCTTAAATCCATATATTTAAGAATATAGGGGCTACTAATAAATAATCAAAGATACTTAATCTATAATGGTTTCTGGTGTGATATTTATTAGAAACATGTGTCTTCGTACCTGTGTACATGAGTTTTATCATACACTTGTATTCATAATCATATATTCATTTTTTTCCAATACATCATGTGACTAAAAGAAATTATGTTTTTCAATCCCATATATCCCACTCATATGTACTCAACATTCCGAGTATAGACTGGTCATCTCAATGAAGTAATTGTATGTCATTTAACTAAGAAGATGAGAAAAACTCATAACCTCATCTAGATAGATAATAAGATCACATGTCATTTATATAAATATATACAAACACACTTACTAAATCTATCTATATTGGGGGCCTAAATTCAAAACTAATCGTACAATAGAAAAAAAATTAAATCTTGGTTAAGCCTTAACAGAAGGCATTGTCAATATTATACCAAACCGCCCATAATTATATAAGACTCATGGATTTTGCAATAAAAGTATCAATGTATGATTATTATTATGTTAATTATCTTAGAAAACTTATGTATCTAGATTTTTTATGAAACATGAACCTCTATCATACCAAATACATTGTATATAACACTGCATGTGGTAGAGTTTGAAAGTCATCTGGTGCAGAAAAATATTTTTATTCCTCATGAGCATATGAAATATCTTTATATTAAATCCTACTAAAGAGAACAATAAGGTTTTACAGAAATTTATAATACACTATGACAAACATCAGTTACCGGTAAGCCAAAGTCATACCATGGGAGGTAAATTATCATTACACTTTAGATAATTTATCCAACTAATGTAAAATAATAATAAATCAGAGATTGTTTTTATATAAAATGATAAATTTTATATTAATAAACTCCTTTAATAATATTTAAAAACCATACATATTTAACCATATAACCATATCTCATATGATAAAATACTATAGATATCTTACGTGTGATGTAATTTTCAGGTTTTATTAAACTCGTTATATCTGTATATAATTGCTTCCATATCTCTATATCACGATCAGATAAAACTATCCCACTAAACTTATTTAGTTACTGAAATCTATGAAGAACATTTTTTTGAATAATATAGAGTCTTATGAGTCATAATCCATGATTCTAAATCTTTTAACATGGTATTCTAACTCCCTAAATTATTACATCCAATGTTATAATGTTTATAAGTTCTTTTTTCTATTTATAAATCATTCTATGTTCGTTATAAGAATCATTTTTTTAAATTTTCTGTTAAAAAATTACCTAAATATCATTTTAAAAAAAAGTATGACACTTTACATTAATATTTCTTTACTCACATGTCCTAATGTTTTTAGGATACAAAGCGATAGTAACATAATTATGATATATAAATATAACTCTTTATATGTATATTTACTAATATACCTTAAAACCTTTTAGGATATTATGTTTCACCCACTTTAATTTTTAACTATCATAATATTTTAATTATTATACTTGAACTTCAAAGTCTAAATATACCCCTATTGACATATTAAACACAGTTTTTTCAAAAATATCATGCTAAGACACAAAAAATCATTTTTGTTGGGAAATAAATCAATATATGGACTACCCACCATACAAACACCACTTTTAGGTTTCAATGACTGGGGTCAATAATTGGATAATCCAATATTATACACCTAGATTAAAATTTTACCCTTGAATTCGGCCAACATAACACTAGATGACAGATATACAAATTCATATTATTCTATACTCAAGACTTTGAGAAATTTGTGTAAATATTTCTTGAACTCATTCATTATTATTAAAACTTTTACAATAATAATTCCATAATGGATTCCGTATATAGATCCTCCAAAAAGGATTCCTCTATTACCCTAAATTCATTGGTATACCCAATCATATTAAATATATATGAAAAGATTGAAATATCTTCAATAATCTTGAATATAATAAATGTCATATAAATTATAAGAGAATCCATCTATTTTTTGTTATAAACATACACTAGATCTACCCATTCATCTAATTCAATATTTCATTGGTCATGTAGGATTTGTTCTAGCAACTATATATTTTTTCATTCTTGGGAACTATTTTTGGGTTCCAATAAAAGTCTCAAAATTTGTTTCTATTAATATTATCATTCTCTAGGGTTGACCTCAAAACCATGTTCAATGATGATGATTCTATATCTCTATAATATAATTTCTTATCAATTGAGTATCATTTTTGAAATTCTCTTAATACTTTTTGTTATTAAGTGTACTCCCACAAAAATGATGACGCATTTTTATTTTCACATCACATAAAATAGTGGGAATATATCATTATTTCATTAATATTTGGGTCACTTTATAATTTATCCAATCACACATATATATATGTATACAATTATGTCAATTATATTAGATATGAATCTTTTATATTTGAGCAGATACCTCTTTATCTTAATCAAAAATGTGGAAAGACTTAACATTATTATTTTTGTATCATAATTCTATTAAAGTTTCCTAGATAGGGTTACCCTAATAAAATTTTAATAATGGGAACCTAATCTGTTCTAGTTCATCCATTTCTTAAATTCCATACATATTGTAATCCATGGTCACCTAACATTAGAATAACCTACACGATTGGATGGACTTCACAAGCGATTTATTTAGAATGAATGTGAAACTTAATATTTTTAAAGGGGATTTAATATGATTATCATATCTCATGTAGTACATTTACACATATGTATGATTATAATGATTAATTTTAGAATATTTATCCCATATACCAAATCAATATGTTTGAACAATATTGATGTGTAACTTTTTTACACCACTCAAAACTTATATTATTAACCCAAATTTAAAGATGGTTATATTCAAAAATATCCAAATTCATGTCACAAATAAGTAACAAGAAACATATTTTAAACAAAGGCCCCAAATTAAACCCAAATAGGATTTTTGAATTAGGTTATCTTGAAATTATGTCTTTTATTATGTTTATCAAAATCTTATATTCTCAATGAAGAAGACACTTTGAATCCATCTTGATGATCATACATGAGAATAACCAAATTCAGAATCGTAAAGAAGAGTAGATTCATGATATTTACTTGGATCCCATGTACTGGGATAAATACAAGGAAAACATATAAAAAGTGTATTGATATTGAAATTAATAACTACATCACTTGTTTATGATTACGAGATTTAAAATAAACTCACTACTCATCCAAGGTCCACATGATATTCCTCTCTTGCAATCAATACTTCTCAAGAATATTATATTTAATAATATTTAAATATAGGTAGAATTCAAAAAAAAATTAATCAATGTTAACACAATACATGATAGTTGGTTCTCTAAACGATTCTTTAATATTCACTTCCTGATCTTCAATGATATGCACAACAATTGTATCTTTCATGAAAGATATTTAATTCCACCTCACACATCTTTTCTAAAGTGGTCAAGTGATTTTGCGTGGTTGGAATTGTTGTAAATTAGTCAAAAGGATGAGAAAGTCAATGATTTATATATAATACACACCTACATGAGGCCAGAAGAAGTGACATATCACCATCTTGCGGGGCAGCACCGTGGCAGAAAATTTTGGGTGCAGAGTGCACCCACAGAGAATAGTATGGGGCGGTCCCAGAGGGTAGAATATATTATTGAATAGGTGGTATAACATTGAGTATTATATAGTGGAGCTGAGGGCTGGGTAGTTTTGATGTGGGGTGAATATTTTTAATGTCGGGTGAATCTTAACTGCTGGATCTGTTTAGTGAAATATATGGACCATCATATTACTCGCTATTCTCTACAACTATTAGATCTATCTTATATTCACATGGATTTTCCATTTGATTTATCTATGCATCGTATTCTTCCCCTAGATATTTTGAGAGCTTATGTTCATTCGAAGCTCATGCCATGTCATCCCGACCTCAAACCATGGCTTCTGAGATTCATTTGAATATCCTAATGAACTGAGAATGATCAAAATATATTATAAAATTTCATTTGAATAATATTAATGTGAATAAATCAAATATATTTAATGTATAGAAGATTAAAAAAATATGAGATACTGATCCTTCTTTTCACGAAATAGAGGCATTTAATTAGCCTTAATGATTCTATAATATTATGAGTTGTTTCTCAACATATATAAATATTGAGGTTGATCTCATTCTCAAGTGTTTGATCTTCTCATATCTGAGAATACTTTTTTTTCATATAGAGAGAGTGTCATGATCTTATCTATATCATAAAGGAAGTTTCCGCACTCATTCTATTAGCATGAGTAAGGAGTAATACCCTGTGATAAACTACATGGGTTAAGTCTAGTAGTTTATCTATTTAATGAAAATGGTTTCTTCATAGCTTACTGGTTTGCGCAAAATATTTATACTATTTTGAGAATAATGTATTGTGTGATATAGGTTGTCTTTGAGAACCCATTTTGATGTGCATGCTATAAATATTTGTGAGTTTTGCACAGTGAGTGAATTTATTGGATAATGGACTTTCACGACTAAATATTCAGTACCCATTCGGATTTGAATATGAGTGTTTTTCTATTGCACAAAGAAGAAATGTGTACTGAATATTTTTGCACAAAGGTGAAGTATACATGAGGAAGTTTCATTACATAGTAGACATGAAAATTCATGATACATAGACAATGTCTGCATATAGGAAAACAAAGTGGACAATGTGTGTGTGTGAAAAGTGATCAGTGTTTGGGAAAGTTTTGTATAGATAAGGCAGAAGACATACAAAAAGTGTTCCTATTTTGAGTGTGGAAAAAAGTGAGTGTAAAAGGAGGATAATGTGTGCGTGGATAGTGTTTGTATGAAAATATTGATATAAAGGTAGTTTTAATGAATATGCATTTAAGAATTCACATATGCACATGTTAGAAATAAAATGAGATCTAAATGTCTGTATTATACAAGCATGTATGAACATGTATTTTAGCATGTATGATATTGTCAAAATGAGAAGTAAATGAATTATACTAAATACATGAATTAAGTATTGAAGAAGTGAATGTGAAATATTTTTCATATTTAGTGTGTAGTGTTTGAGACTGATGCCAGGATATCAATTGTATCAGTGTTTCTGAATATTTATGTACCCAATATTTTAGTGGTTAGTGAGGTCGAGTCATCTAGATAAGAAATAATTCTAGCCTAAGAAGTGTTGTACTAAGGCATATAATTGAATACAACAATCATAATTATATGAGCAAGACCAGCATCATTATAAAGGATATTGAATTTTATATGATCTAGTGTGATCCATCAAGCTTGTGGAGAAATATCAAAGTGATCATCCTATCAGTGGATCATATTAAAGAAGTTGGAGCTTGTAACTGGGGTTATAACTAGTTGATAAAGAGGCTCAAGAAAGAGATTGGAGGTCTAGTGAGTCGAATTATTGGGTGGTCTAACCAACTGACGTAGAAGATTTGTATTGTTGGAGGTATAACCAGAATCAACTAGAGGATCGATTACTAGGGTGTATAACCTATTGTTTCAAAAACCATTGTAATTGATAAAAAGATTATAGTGAATAATATATGTTAGAGAGTGTAACCAACAAAAAAAGATGTTGGTTTTAGTACTAAACCTTGTGAAAATACTATGTGCTATGTTTCATTTACTTTCTACATTTCATGCTTTACCCACTCATCTTAACAGGTGACAGAGGTTTGAATTAAAAAGTGAAAAAGAATTCAGTAAAATTGGTCACACATGATTCAACCACCTCTCAGTGTGACTGGAAGATCCTTGGACACTTCATCTTCACAATTTATTATAATCAATAAATTTCCTATGCTAAAACACTCTTCTTAATTATATGTAGTATCCCCTTAAGTTTTATGTGTACATTAAATTCTCCATATGCATTAGATTAAAATTAATCTAAGGAATTTTTAAATTTTTATTCAAAATTTAAACTACAATAAACCTTTGAATTCCTTTAATTCAATTCTATACACTGTATTATTATCTAATGGATCCCTAATATAATAATTCAATAATAAAGTTAATAATTGTTTCAATAACCACAAAATGATCATGAGAGATATAAGTCATCAGATATTTTCAATTTCTCAAGTTTATATAAATCACTTTGTGGCACCTTACATCACAACATAAATTATTAGTCACTTTATTAGTTTTATTTAACATATATATGATTCAATTCATGACTTATATATTCATGGTGTCATCGGAATTTGTGTTTCAGAATATCCCAATCATTATTAATCATGACCTTATAGATATTTCAGGGAAGGAAGATATGTCACAAGTCATCCAATCATATTTTATGATTAAACCTACAATAATTTGATTTAAAAAATACAGTTTTACCCTTTCTATATAACTTAGAACTCAAAACCTAATGTGATGTGATATTTGTAACACCCCAAAAATTCTAAAACAATATAATTTTATTCGATAGCATGTATGAAACACACAATAACACATAAAAAGGAATATAACCTATAAAAACATTATGATATATGTACTATTTTAAATAAATTTAATCTATTATATATCTTTCAATGAATTTGATACTATGTTATCTTGTGTTTTACATAACAAAAAGTTTCTTTGATAGCTTGCGTTACATGTAAGACAATGTTTTACCAAACAACAACATATTATTAAGATATTATTATTTAAAATAATAAGATATAAACTAGACTCTATATTGGAGGCTTTGAATAGGATTAAATAATATATACAAATATTTGTTTTAATTCACTTGTTACCAATTAATTAGATATTAATAAAAAAACCAAGTGAATATAGAGGAAATTGTTTTATAATAAACAATTTTTATACACCCAAATGAGTATTATCCTAATAAATTTAATTAATTAAAACTATTAAATTAATATAAATAAAAAATAAATATATTATATATTAAATAAATGTTTTTACATTAATCATATAGATTTTATAGCCATATTATAATAAAAAATCTAATTTTACACATAA
Source organism: Viscum album (assembly GCA_963277665.1). Classification (NCBI taxonomy): domain Eukaryota; kingdom Viridiplantae; phylum Streptophyta; class Magnoliopsida; order Santalales; family Viscaceae; genus Viscum; species Viscum album. The sequence goes on from OY728123.1 coordinate 1,727,651,754, forward strand.
AAGCTGTATTTTTTAAAGCCAGTTTTGCTTCCTTTTAATGGATAACATGTTTTAAAACTAAATTTTGATACTTTTATAAATTTTATATTACAAAATAATCTTAATTTTATAAATTATAATGTAAAAATTCTCTTAGGGTGTACTTTTTCTATTTTTCAGTGAAGTTTTATTTTTTTGATGAATATTGACAAAAACTATATTTTAATTAAAAACTAACCTTTTTTCAAATAAATTAGAGTTTGAAATTATATTTTTATTTTTTTAAAGTATTATTTGACATATTTTACATATAATAATACAATTTAATTTATTTGAATCATTTTTATGTTGAATTTAGATATAAAAACTTACTGACCTTTTTAATACTTTCACTTTAAAAACGCACGTTCCCGTCCCATCCACAGGATTAATGTTAAATTAATTTCTGAAACATATATGATTTGAAATTGAAAAAATGTGTTCTATATTAATAATAATTAAAATTTATAATGTATATTAAGGTTATTTTTTTACCAAAACTTTTTGTGAAAACAAGTAAAATTAATTAAATCGATTAAGGTGAAAATGTGTTTACTTAGTGTTAATCATTAATATTAAGGGGTCAAATGGAAAAGAAACTTTCACAGAACCTATTATATGGAAAATGTTAAACCATATATTATTGTTTAAATATTTTTTTTCATAATTAGAGGCACATTATGTAAGGGAGACCACCCAATAGTGTTTACCTTTTTATATTTATAAGCACGCTACTCCCCCCTTCACTATAAAAAGGCACTCACCCCCTTACTTCTTCACACACATAAAGACATTTGGAAAATAAAAAACCTATAATAATAATCTCCAAAAATTCCAATATTATCCTAATATCATAACATTTTTAATAAATAAATGCAATGTATTCCTTTGGTGAAAACAAAAAGAAGTTACCTGAAATAGAGGTAAGGTTTGTTAGTGAGCACTTTTGTTTTATTTGTTTCTAAAATCATTAAATTTTTATGATATATTTATTATATAATAACATAATTATCATAGAAGTTTTTATATTTTTTTATCGTATGTTAATTACCTATACCCTCACACACTTACATCAATAGGGATATGCAATCATCATTCATGTGTATGGCAGACGACTGCCTCACAAACCAATGTCGTTCGTTCTTTCATTACCGGCTTTCATGGTTTGAAATAATAATGTATTTATAGTTTATATATTTTATATATGATATATAAAATTTATTAATTCTTTTATAATTTTAATATAACTAATACCTTCATGATTTCCATTTTTTGGTAATACGACGGCATTAATTGTGGACATGTGGAGTACCGCCTCCTTAAAGCGATGTGATTCGTCCATGATTTACATGGAATGTATAAAGGATTGTTTTAATGAATTATATATATAGTTATATATATGACACAAATATTATAATTTAATTTTAATATACATAATACCATTTAATTTTCATTCTTTTAATATGAAAATAAAATGGGAACAACATTCATGTGTACGTACGGCCAACTATCTCCATGAATGGTGTATTTCATTTCTTATGTCTAAATTTTCTAGATTAATATAAATAAATGTATGATTAATATATATATCATTAAAATCATCATTTAAATGCTGGTTATTATGAAGCAATCATCAGTGTATGGGTAACAAAAAATAACAAGTCAAAACATACTCGAAGAACTTGGCAATTAACACCTGAAACAACGAACATAATGAATGATTTTTTAACAAATGTATAATAAGAGATTTTTAGAAAATCATATATGATATTATAAAAATTATTATGTGTCTGGTATTAGTTAATAACATGTTTAAAACCACTATAAATGTATTTAAGAAAGTATAATAAAAAGGAAAGTTCAAGGTAAGGGGATTTCCAGTCTCACTTTTATTCCTGCATGACTTATGCCATATTCTCCACTCATTTATTTTTTTTAGTGTATATACTACCATATGAGACATTATATCATGTATTTAATTTATTTAATGTTATTAAAAATTTCAATTTAAGTTATTATTTCATGGATCTTATTATTCAAAAATTAGACAAATAGTTAGAGATTTCACCTCAATTTCATTTCATTGAGGCGTATTGCAATTCTATGCTCCTAGTTTCTTTTATATAGTGTATTAACTACCCATTTGAAATGTAATATAATTATTACTACATTATTCATGGTATTTTATATTTCAATTTTAATTATTTAATATAATGGGATTTTAATTAGGTGTTACCTAGTGGTACAAAATTTCATAACTAAATTTCTTTTCATTGAATTACATTGCTTCCTCATTGTTAATATTCTATGATTATGTGTATAATTATTTTTGTCTACCAATTATTGTATTTATACTTATTTTATATGGATTTAAATTTGATACATAAAATATTTTCATTGGTTGATTTTTCACTTCAATGTTATTGTGTTTTCAAGGGTTTACTTCAAAATCCATTTTTATTCGGGATTGTTTACACATAAATTTAAATTAAAGGAAATTATTTGATCATTTTTTAATAAATCCATTAATTTTTTATGATATATTAATTCATTATCCTTTTCATGTAATAGTACCATTTTTTCAATCTATAGTAAATAAAAATTTTCTAATTTGTCTTATGAAAATACGACTTCTTTTCTCTCTTCTATCTTAAATTGGATTTCTTTTAAAACCATGTTTAGTGAATTTTTTTTCAAAAAGTTTTTTAAACTCTTAAAAATTATTTATTAAAGGATTTTTTTTTTAAAATAAATGGAATCTTCTTATTGTTTTAAAAACAAGGAACCTTTCAATCCTTTTTATAGTGAAAAATGAATATTCCTTTTACCTTGTAAGACATGTATAGATTTACCTGCATCCATTTATTTGAAGATTACATTGCAAGTTTAAAAGTTTATTTTTTAAAGAAAATGTTTCTAAAAGTGTGTTTCAAATAAAAAGATGTTAAAAATATTTTCAAAATGAAAAAAAATATTTTCCTCATGTGTGTTTTTAAAAGATCTTTTTATTGTATTTCTAATCATTAAAGAAAAAAATATATTTCTAATACACTTGGGATATGTTGAATTAATACCAACCTTATTCTTCCTATGGATTGTTAATGTTTTATTTGGCCATGTATATTATCGAAATTCAGTTATTTTATTCATTTTTGTAGACCCCTTAAAGTATTCACTTTCTTGTGATCATTAGACATCAAAATTTCCCAAATTATCCATATAATTTATCATGTAAATGTTTATTATTCAGACAATATACCATTTTTACATTCATTATTGAATTTAAAAGTTAAATAATTAACTAGGGAAGTAATAATAAATCTATATACAATATTCAATACATATATTTGATGATAATTTTTTTATTAATTAAATAAATTATTAGATATGTAAGGAATGATTTAGACTAGAAATTCATGAATATGGGACAACTATAAATAAGACCTACGATGCACCAATAGTCTCATGAGGTGGAATCCATTGGGGAAAAATCCTTCACATTTATTTCCAAGAAGAATCAGAGCAGTTTTTACCCACAGACATAAACTGTCTTGATAATAGTTCTTGATTGTATAGTGGTTCATGTCCCATATAGGTGATGTATGATAATTAATCATTTTCTTCATTCTAAATTAAATTATAATTATCGAGAAGATTTTAGTTATGAAGAAAATTGATGGATTCATTTTATTCTATGCTTGTTGATTATAGGGCATATGTGTTCAGTTATTTACCTTGAAATACTAATTATTCCTTATATTATCATGATTGTAAATTTATATGACGGGAATGTGTGTTCTATTATTTACATTTCCATAATGATTATTCCTTATCTTATCATGATATTAAAGTTAATTGAATGGCATGTGTGTTCAATTATTTATACTTCCCTTTTTATTATGCTCATTTATTCATTATTGTTTCCACTATACTCAACCATTACAGAGCATTTGAGATCACCCTTATTTTTTTCTTTCATCACGATTCTATGAATTGTACTATAAAATATATGCAAGGATATTCTAGATGGAATAAATTTATTCTAAACAAACATTTTTCAATGTGTGTATTAATTTTTAATACAAGACTCATGTATGTATCTAGTTTAGAAATACTAAAAAACTATTCAATACTTATAAATTTTATTCATTGTAATCATGCCAATGTAATGGTATAAGACACTGAATCTAGGCTTCTAGGATCATGTGGATACATTTGGTTTCAAATTAAGTTTATTAGAAACTTTTGGAACTAGTTTTATGAAAACATAGATTAATAAAACACAACCCAATGATTGGAATTTAGAATATGTATATAATAACATATTAATGGTTTGGTATAGAAAATATTATGTGTTTTTTCCTAGGAAGACATCAATGTTTTGATATTATCATTGATTTATGAGTTTAATATTAGAGATAAGTGCCAATACTCAAAAAACTCTTTCATGGTTTATATAATGAGAGTTTACCACGATTAAAGTAATTTTGGAGAAATTTATGGAAAGTATATGTTCTAGTGGAAAATTTATTTTAGAAATAATAAATTTATATTATATATATATAAGTTTAACAGTATTTATAGACTTTAGGGTTAATATGATCATTAATTACATTGCAATAATAGTCAACTTAGATTGTTGGATTCTGAAACAAAGTTTGTATTGAAAACCCTAGTAAAATGCTATTTAATGATTAATTTCATTATAATAATGTCCATAAAACATTTTGTAAATGTTATACTAATAACATTAATTTAGTTTAGAAATAGGACAACCCATATACATGGTGACAGCCTGTCTCATCCAGCGAGATTGTTTGGCTTGAACCCATGACTCAAGGATGATAAGGGTTTAATAGAAACCACTGACCTACACCATGTTCTAATTAATGTCATTTTTTATTTAAAAAATTTGACAAAAATATTAATGATGTAAAATTGTTTTAATTTTGGGTGGGTATTTTAGTGATTATTGAATTTTTGGAAAATATAAACATACAAATGAAAATAATTTTCACTATTTGTGAAAAATATGATTCGTTAAAAGTAAATTTTAGTGCATCACACCTAAAATAGAATTTCAATTTTGGGTATTAATTTCTTATTGTAAATGGATAAATTGAAAATTGAACAACGTAAAACAAAATAATAATTTTCTTAATAGAAACATTAAAAGTTATTATATTTTTCTTATATTCTTATACATTAAACCAATTACTCAATATTAGAAAATTATCTATAAATAAAATGTTATCCTCATACCATATTTGTTTAAACGATGTTATTCTAAATCATTATAGAATTAATGTTTTGAGGCAATAAAATTTACATTGATCATTTAATCATTTATAATTAATTACCAAATCACTCTTTATAGTAATTTATGAATTTCCTATAAGCCCATATATTTACTTGCCACCAATTTCTCATACTTGGTAACCAAGTTATTTTTTGTCCATATGACCATTTTACATCCCTTTATCTTTGTTCAAGAGGACGTTTTAACTTCACTTCTCAAGATATGGGATTTTAATTAAAGAATTTTCAAATATCAAAAAATTTATTACCATGATAATGTTTAAATTTTTTGGACGCAATTTATTTAAGGTGGAAGGAATGTAACACATTGAAAATTATAAAGGAATACTTCTTTATTCAGTATCATGTATGACACACAACACCAAGCATAGAGATGAATATAAAATATGATTAATTTATGAAATATTTTCTATTTTAAAGAATTTTAATCTGTTATATATCTTTCAATTCATGTGATAATGAATTAGGTTTTCTCACACAACATAACGATTTTCTTTAATTTCTTGCATTAGAGACTTGACTGGGTTTTATCAAACAACAATATATTTTTAAAATATTATTATTTTATATAATAATATATGACCAAGACCTTAAATTGGAGGTTATTAATATGATTATGTAACTAAAAAAATATATTTTTGGAATTTATTTGTCACCAATAAATTATAAATGAATATAAAAACGAATTGAATATAAAGGAAACGTTTTCGTAAAAAACAAATTTTATAGTCCCAAAGGATTTTTATACTAATAAAATAAAATAACTAATATTTGTAAATGGTTATAATTGAAATTTATATATTATATATTCAATAACATTTTTACATTATTCATATATATTTCATAGTCATAATATAAGAAAAAAAATCTAATTTTATGCATAAAAAACAGAATTTTTCTAAAGAGACTTTGACCACCTTTTAAAGGAGAACTTGATTAAAAACTAAAATTTTAAACATTTAACGATTTTATATTAAAAACTATACTTAATTTTTGAAATAATATTTTAAAAATTATTTTAGGAGGAACATTGGGTTTTTTTCTGTGATGTTTCATTTTTTATGAATAGTGAAAATATTGATTTTTAATGGAAACCTAACTTTTCATCTAAATAATTTAGAGTGATAAATTATATTTTAAATTAATTTTAAAGTGATATTATATCCATTATAAATATATTAATACAATTTATTTACTTTTTGTCATTTTTATATTGAATTTAGATAAAAAAAACATTGTGATATTTTGAACATTTTCACTTTAAAAACCCACTTTCCTCTCCCATCGGTGGGATTAATTTTAAATTAATATCTACCAATTATATGATTTAAATTTGAAAAAATGTATTATATATATTGAGTAAGAATAATTTATAATGTATCATAGGTAAAAATTAGTTTTTTTACAAACATAATTAGCTAAAACAATTAAAATTAAATACAATGACTAAGATGAAAATGAGTTTACTTAGTGGTTAAAATTTTATATTAAGGATCTAAATGGCCTATAAAATTTTCCAAAACCCATTTTATGTCCATATTTAGAGATAAAAATATCTTTTAAATAATTTGGTTTATTTTTTAAGGAACATTATGTATGGGATTCCTTCTAATAGTGCTTAACTTTTTATATTTACAATAATTCCACTCCCCATCCACTATAAAAAGGAACTAAACCCCTCACTTCTTCACACCTCTCAAGCCATTATTATAATCCCAAAAATCCCAAAATGAGCTCCCAAAATCCCTAACACAATCCTATAATGATCAATTTGATAATAAATCAATCCTATGGAGAAATTTGGTACAAACCAAAAGGAGTTACATGAAAAAAGGTAACATTTTTCAATGATCACTTTTATTTTATTTATTTATCCACCCATTAAATTATTGTTATATAAATAATATATAATAACCTCATTATCCAAACTATTCTGATATTTATTTCTCTTAATTAAATTAACCAGACGTACACATACTTTTATCAAATAGGATACACAATCATCGTTCGTGTGTACGACAAACTACCACTTCCCATACCTATGTCGTTCTTTATTCCATTACCACCTTTCATGTTTTGAAATAATGATGGTTTTATTGTATATATATGTTATATATGATATTTATTATGTATTTATTCTTTTAAAATTATTATATAAGACACACCTTCATGCTTTCCATTTTGTGGGAATACGATAACATAATTTGTGGACATATAGACCACATCCTCCTCAAAACAACGTGATTCATTAACGCTTTACATGGAATATACAATGGATAATTTTAATGAAAATATGGGATTTATATAATAAAAATATTATAATACATTTATAATATTCACATATATAATTTACCTTTCATTCTTTTATTATGACATGGAAATGGAAACAATTTTCATGTGGATGTACGACCTACCATCTCCATGAGATGTGTTTTTCATTTCATATATCCAAAATTTATGGATTATTATAAATAAATATACACTAAGTATATATATATATGTATGTATATGATATTTACATAATTTTTTAAAATATAGAGATTATTAAATCATGATCTATGTAAGTGGAACACAAAATAACAACTCAAAACATACATGAAATATAGGAAATTAACACTTGAAACAGTAAAAATAATGATAGATTATTGACAAACGGGTAATAGGATATTATAAAAATATCATATATAATATTATGAATATTATTATATTTCTGGAATAAGTTATTAATATGATTAAAACTCCTATAAATGAGGTTAAATCAAGTCAAAAAATGGAATGTTTGTAGTAAGGGGATTTCTTGTCTCACTATTCTTTCTATGAGACGTATGACATATTCACCACTCATTTCCTTTGGGTGGTATATATACTACCCTATAAAAGTTTATATCACAAATTAAATTAAATTTATTATGTTTAACAATTCAATTGATGTTATTCCTTCTTTTCTCCCATGATTCAAATGTTACACATGTAGTAAGGGATTTCATCTCGATTTCATTTCACTAAGGAATATTGTAATGTTATACATATAGTTTCTTTTATATGGTGTACACATAAACCATTTTAAATGTAATATAAATAATAACTAATTATTCATGGTATTTTATGTATCATTTTGAATTATTTCATCTAAGTGAATTATAATTAAGAGTTACCAAGTGGAAAACAATTTCATAACTCAATTACTTTTTATTGAGTTATATTACATCCTCATTATAATTAATATTCTATGATTATGTTTAAAATTAATTTTGACTATATATTAATTAATTTCAACTGATTTTATGTATGTTTATATTTGATAGATAAAATCAATTCATTATTTGATTCTCACTTCAATGTTATAATATTTTCAAGGGATTACTTCACAATCTGATTTTATTCAGGATTGTTTACACATGAATTTACATTAATGTATATTATTCAATAATTGTTTTATAATACATTTTATCTTATTCTTGTATATTTATTCATGATATTTTTCATATGATGGTATCATTGTTTGACTCTTTAGTGGTTTAAATGTTTTTGAAAATGTTTAATGAAAACCTATATTCATTTCTCTATTTTGATAGAAATATGTTTTCTTTTAAAAATATAGGTTAAAACCAGTTTTTCTAATTTTTTTTAAAAAATTATTTTAAACTCTATAAAATGATTTATTAAAGGAGTTTTTATGAAATTTTTTCAAAGAAAAATTCATTTCGTTTTCTGAAAAAGGGACTTTTCTAAACTCCTTACAGTGAAAAAAGAATATTTTTTTTACCTTATTTGACATGTACAAGTTTTTCCAACATCATTTTTTTAAGATTAATTTAAAAGTAAAATGGTTATTTTTTAAATATTTTTTTAAAATAGATTTTCAAATAAAAATATTTTCAAAATATTTTTAAAAATGAAAATGTTATTTTCCTTAAAAATGTGTTTAAAAGATATTTTTATAGTATTTCTAATCATCAATGAAAAAAAATTTATTTTAAATAAACTTGCGATAGTTTGTATTAATACCATAATTATTCTTTCTATGAATGGTTTATAATAGATTTGTATATGTATAATACTGAAATTCACTTCCATGATTCAGTTTTTTGTCCCATTACAATATTCACTTTCTTGTGATCATTGGACATTGAATTTGCCATAATTATCCATATTATTTATTATAATTTTTTTATTTTTTAAATCATTTACCATTTTTACATACATTGTTTACTTTTATAGTTACTTGATTAACTGGGGAAATATTGATAAATTTGTATCCTTTATTCAATATGGATATTTGATTGTGAGGTTAATTTTTTATTGATTAAGGGTATTATTCGATATATGAAGAATGTTTTGGATTGGAAATACATGGGTTTGTGAAAATTGGAAATAAACCCCTTGATGCATCAATAGTCTCATGAGACAGAATCTGTTGGAGTCAAACCCTTCAAAATATTTCCCAAGTAAAACTAGATGGGTTTCTATCACAAACATAAATTGTATTGACAATAGGTATTGATTGTATAACAGTTCATGTGAATAATACATAATGACTGATAATTAATCATTTCCTTCAATAAATATTCAAGTATTATTATCTATTGGATTTTTACTTTGAAAAAATTTATGGATTCATTTTATTCTTAGTTTATTGATTAAATGTCATTTTTGTTTAGTTATTTACCTTTCCAAGATGATTATTCCTTATATTTTCATGATATTCATGTTATTTAAATTGAACGTGTCTTCAGTTATATTGATTTCCATACCAATTATTCCTTATATTATTATTTACGTTTTTTGAATGGAATGAGTGTTCTGTTATTTTCCTTTCCTTATTTAATATACACATTGATTAATTATTTTTTCCACTATACTTAACCCTTACTGATAATTTTATCTCACCCTTATTTTTTTCCTTTTTTTAATATTCCATGAAGTGTGATAAGAAATATATGCAATAATATTCTTGATAGACTAATGTTATTGTCAAAAAAATATGTTGCAATTTGTTTATTAATTTTTAAAACAAGGCTCATGTATGTATATAGTTTACCAAGAGTACCAAACTATTTGATTATTCAAGATTTTATTCATTGTAATCGTCCCAATGTAATGGTATAAGGCTAAGAATCTCAGATTCTAGGGTTAGGTCACTACAATTTCACTTTCATATGGTGGGTATCCTTGAATTCCAAGATTCACTCATGTTTGGTTCATGGCATGACATCCTATCTCATGGCATGGTTTGCACCTATTCTAGAAAAAGTAAAGGATAAAACATTACATTCCACAACATCTAGACTATTTAATATTATATATCACTACTTTAATACGTTTCTGATTATTTAAACGTTCACTTTTTAGGTATGGCTACCATTTTTGTGATGTTTCAGACACCACTCTTCAAAAATGATAAAGGATAAAACCATAAGTTTTGTATATTAAATCCTTACACATGTAGATAAAAATATTATATATAACATGAATTATCTGAATTCCTATACATTGACTCTATTTATGGAATGAACCATGTTTTTAGGACATGAACGATTCATGTTGTATCCATAATATTTATATATTATCTCCACTTAAATCCAAAATCTTCACACATCTTAAACTCAATCATTGAAAAATTATCCAATATTTATAACAAATTTTTGAAATATTATCCCTATATTTTGTTATAAACCCTCAATAATGAACAATTAATTTTAAAATATACAATCCAATGATACATAGCAACTTTATCCATATATTTTCATTTTAACTATTTCTACCCCTATAAAAAGAAAATTCCATGGGACCCCTTGTTTCAATTTTGTTCATTTAAATATTTCATGAATCTAACATAACTCTAACACAAATAAAAGATATATTAAAAAATTATATAATCTTAAATAAGTAAAATATCATTGTATAAAATGAGATAATTAATTAATTACAACAATTTTGTCCATAAAAACCGATTGGATCTCTGTTTTTCTATCTAGTACCCATGGATATTGTCACATATATATTCTTATACACAAATGAATATAAATTTCAACAATAAAAACATTTATCTGAATAAATAATTATATACATTAGGTGGAGGGGTAATCCAAACCTCTTTGGTTTATGGGGTTGAATGAACTTAAGGCTTAACTAGTACTTTTTGAACACATTTTCCACCAAAGGTTTAGTAAATACCTACACCACTTAATCTTTTCTCCAAGATTTTTTTCACAAAATGTTTCTCAACTATATCATTTATAATATGGTTCTATATCTCAATATGTTTAGTGTGACAATGATATACTATATTCTTTATTAAATTAATTTCACTCTTATTATTTCACTAAATTGATGTCATTTTTTAGACAACTTCTCTGAGATATTATTATGGTTTCTTTATATATATCAATTTTTTTACATTACATAGTAGAAGAAATGGAATATAATTATCTTATACTCAATGATACACAATATTAATTCCTAACCAGCTAACCAATATTGTTTCTACAAATGTAGAATGTTCCAACACTTATGAACTTTAAAACCACAATGTTTTTGTCAATGTATATATATGAATATTCCATTAAATCTAGATTTTATCTATCATTTAGAAACAATTCACAATATAGTGTTCTTGAAAAACAAATAATTATTATTTTCAATGATGTGAGATATAATTTCATTGGAAAAATCTTGAAAAGTGATGATAATATCATTACATAAAAGTTATTAGGTCTCATCGATGTAAGATAAAGTAAAATTTCAACAATTATTTTAAAAAAAGTTGAGTATAATCCTTTATTGTTATCGCATTTTCCAAATTTTATTCCAATTACTATAAGAGTTGGAGAAAGTCCAGATAATTCCATTTTTATCTTCATTAACTTTAATATCCCTTATTTGGATGGATCTAAAATTTCTGAAAGAATTTTAATTTTAATTACAGTATAGGTAAAATCTTCAATTCAGACTCAAAATGATATTATGGGAGTTGGAATGTATTAGAGTGGTATTTTTAGATAATTAATGGTTATCATGAGCTCTCCTGGGTGCTCAGATGTGCATTAGGGGATTCGGTTTAAGAATCAGATGTTTTGGGGTTTTTGAGAAATAGTCCATTATTTAAGAGAAACCATGAGACATCTTGATGCTTAGGAGGGTTTAAGATCATTTTGAACTAAAAATGGTAGAGTTTAATGATTAGATAATGGTTTAGGGTAAATCATGTGAGTAAAAATGAGTAACCATGTGAGGATGAGGATATTATTAGATACGGAACATTGGTTGTGCATAGTTTTAGATGAACTGTGTGCGTTGCTCTTGAGGGGAGGAAGTGATGATAGCATGGTTTGTTAAACCATGAAGAACACCCTTATAAAGATGGGGGGGGGGTTGTAATTTAGGGATGGACATGGTTGGTGCATGGTTTGGCCAACCATGTGGATAAACCATGTGAGTGGTGGATTTCGATAGAGGAAACCACATAGTTGGTGCACTATTTAGAAAGCCATGCTACAAAACCATGTGGATTCCCAAATTTCATTAAATATGAAGATTTTACAAAACTACCCCCTCAATTGTTTTATCCTCGCCACCCCTTTATTCCCCATTATAGGTAAAAAAACCTAGGTTCCTCAATCCCATTTCTTCCTCTTACCTCCCTAGATTTTGGGATGTTTTTATATATATTTTTTGGCATTCAAGGTGAGATATTCCCCTCTTGTGGTTTCATTCCATATTATTGTTATTTATATTTATCTTTGTAGTTCTAAAGTTTAGGTTATGTTGAATATTCCACTAGATATTGGTAGAATTGTTTTTCTCTGAGGGGGCTTTTGGTTGGCATGGGTAGAAGAGATCTCAAGGTTGGTTCTAAACATTGTTTAATGGATTTTCATCTAGGTATATGTTAATGGATAATTTTATAATGTTTTTCCTAATTATTTAATTTAATTATGTGTTCCAATGTTACCAAATATTAGGTATTCTCCCAAAAATGGTCTCGGGTGTAACATCCCAGGTAAATAAAGAATATTACGTTTTCATATTCATTAATATTTGTGAATAAAATATTAATATTACATTAATGGGAACACTATGCTCGATGGCGTACCCAATACACAACAACAGGTTTCTTTGAAATCTTACGTTGCACTCTAATAATAAAATAATATTATTTTAAATGGTAGTTAACGCCTAGACATTGTATTGGAAGGAATGAATAGAAATAACTAAAATATTATTATATATGTTTTTTAAATGTTTTTACATTTATCCAATAAAAGATAATTGCTTAAAATAAAAAAAGAATTCAATTTTATGCATAAATACTCTAAAATTCACTAAACGGTCGATTTATCGCCTTTTGATGGTGAACCCTCTTTAATATAGTTTTGGTCACTCTTATAAATTATATTGGACCAAATAAAATTCTTCATTAGAATCGGGACATCAAAATTTACTTTGTATAATTTTTTGGAATTTTTCCGATAAAGTTCATTTTTTATGAATACTGTAAAATACTGTATTTTAATTCAAAACCTCTTTTTAATATAATTTATTTATATTATTAGATCATCTTTTGAATTGGTTTTAAATTGAAATTATAATACATTTTTACCATTTAATCCATTGGTGGTCATTGGAATTAATTTCACTTTGAAATTGGACTTGAACTAGTGTCAATCTTTTAGTAGATATTGTTTCTTAAAAACATGCTATTTGTTTTGAAAACAGGAATTAATTATTAAATTAATTAATGAAACTTATATGTTTTGAATTTTTTAAAATAGACATCATTTTTGAATTCGGAATATCAAATATATCTTAGGGTGAAATTTTGGTATTTTTCTGAAAAACTTCAATTTTTGAGCAATAGTGAAACCACTAAGTGGTAGTTAAAAAACTGATTTTTAGTTTAAATGAAACTTTACCACTTCTGTGATTTAAATTTCAAAAATCCGACATACATGGTTTACATTAGGATTTAATATTTGGTTCAATGGGATTAAAATAATTTTTTTTGTGAATAGTAACTTTTATGTTTTATTAATCGCGATTAAAGGAAATTAGTGTAATTTATGGTAAAGATAATGTTATAATAATATGAAATGACCTTGAAACATGTCCTACCCTTATTTTATGAGTCATAACCGACCATGAAAATACATGGGTCAACTTGGGGACCCCATGGAGCCACTTTGGTAGCCAAATGTCATTAATAACTTTTTAATTAAAGTTAAAATTAAAATGTCACAAACATGTATTGTTTTACTAAAACAATTTTTACATGGAGTTTTACAGGTCATATTTTTTACTATAAATATTAATTATAAATCTAAAAAGATTTCCTACATTATGATAGTTTTTTATAATTTTTAGACATTAAATAAATTAATTTATTTATGACACCGTGATGATGTAGTGATTACCTCATAAATGAACGATTTAAATAAAATGAGAAGATAGGGTAAACTATAAGTCGTAAACTTGTCAAAAACCTATTTTATGGGTGGAGTTCGAAACCTTATCACCTTATCCTCTAAATATATCCTTTTGGGACCTTTAAAATACGAAAAGCAGTTTATAATAAAGTAATATTTTATAACTTTCCAAGAGTGCCCCTCCTCTTCTCTTATAAAAGGCCCCCACCTCTACCACCTTACCCAAACCTATCAAGCCTTTGGATCGGCCAAACCTTTCCCATTGAATCCATACACATCCCTATATTAATCATTGAAGCCTCACCTTTGGCATAATCCTCTTCAAGAAACCCTTTTGGTTCAAACCAAGAAGAGTTACCCGATTTAAAGGTAATGTCTTCACTTGTGTTCTTTTGTTTTATTTTGCTTCTCCAAACCCCTAAACTATTTTTATTCATTTCTTTTGTAACAAAACCAGTATATTATATATACTAGGATGTTTTTATTTAATTTATTCAAGATACACTTACACACACCTTCGTCTAATGGTTGAAGAACATACTGTTTATGTGGATATCGAATTACTGCCTCACGAAACGATGATTGTTCAATCTTCTCTTAACACCTTTCATGGTGGCCATTATGATGAAACTGTATTTTATATATGATATATATGGTATTTATGTTTCTTATATTCTTCTGTATTTTATATTTAAAACATGACTTTATGCTTTTCATGTTGTTCAAATGTGATAATTTCATACGAGGAAGTGTGGACTACCGTCCCCTCAAGTCACGTGACTCATTCATACAATACAGGGAATGCATAAATAATGAAATTAATGAACTTATGTGACCTATATAAAATATATATTGTAATTTAATTATAATATAAATATCCCTCAATTATTTTCAATTCCTTTAATATGACAATGAAATGAAAGTAGCGTTCATGCGTACGTACGACCTACCGTCTCCACGAACGGTGCATTTCATTTCTTTTTATCTTTAGATGTTATGTAATAGTATAAAATGAATATTTACTGGATATATATGATATTTAAATCATTAATAATATTCTTGATATGATGTACTTATAACTACATGGACAATTCTTTTCAAAAAAGTTCATTTTTGACTCATGTACCAAACATCGACAAAAAAACATCTGATGTGAACTCACATAATTAACTGATTATTATAACATTATAATATGTGATATGAATTTAATAATAAAATTTAAAGGAGGTACTTAAGAAATTATAAATTGAAAAAATTTTATTATTCAGGAATATAAAGAAACGAACAAGACAAGTCGGACTTGAGGTAAGGGATCCTACCTCTCTCTTTCTTTTTAAATACTCTCTTTTATGTCGTTTCTTTTAAGATCCCTTTTCTCAGTTGGGGGATGTTATTTTCTATTCCTATTATTGTACTTTCTATGTTCATATTATTAGATACCCTATTTGATTTCATGAATCCATTTTTTTTGGATGTTTTAAGTGGTGTCGTTAGGCTGCCGAGTTTTCATAAGGGGTTTTTCATCTCACTTTTATTCCCATGAGATTTATGATACATTTGCCACTATTTCTTTTGAGTGGTATATGTACTGCCCATTATTCTACTATTTGTGTAATATAATTTTTTTATGAGTATTTACATCAATTTTGTATAGTCCTTATTTCATGGGGTGTACGTTTCGAAAGTTACCCAAATCGGCAAGGGAACCATTCACCCTCCTCTTTTTAAAAGACTTATTTTGTTATGTCTTTTAATTTACATCTTTTTATGTTAGGATATGTAATTATATATCATTATTGATGTAAATTTTATGTACAAGTGATGAGATACCATTTTCTCTCTCATCAACTAATTTTATGAATTTAAAAGTGACGCCATTAGGCTGTCAAATTGTACCATGGGAACTTCTTAACCCAATTTCGATTTCATTGGGTTCAACATGTAGTTATTGAATATGTCATCCTTTGAATATATGTGAATGACCTTTGATTGTTTTAAACTTAATATCCACTTATATTGGGTGTATTTATATTTGTCACACATAATTATGATATTGATTTATCCTTAATTTAATGATACCTTCTTTATAGGGGATTTCATCTCATTTTACATTTCTATTGAGACTTCATTGTTGTTATACACCAATTCACTCTTATATGGTGTATATACTATCCTTTAGAATATTATATCATGAATCCCTTTATTCTCATGATATTATAATGTTCTGATTAAATGTTATTCCTCAATTATTGTATTCAAGTGTCTCTAATTTTGTTAAAAATCCTTTAACTAAAATATCGTTTTAAATGTTTTAATGATTTATTCTTATAAATATTTATCATTAATATCCATGTTTTAGAAATGGTTTTAAGGATTTATTTATATGGATATTAATGGTTTAAAATGTTAAAAAGCATTAAAGTGGTATGGGACACTTTGATTCAAAAATATCTTTATTAAATGTTTTAAATGGTTTTCAGAATGGATTCGTTATTTCAATATCTTAAAATGTTATATTGTTATTGCAATGGGGTGATGTTATCTTTCCTTTATGCTTAAGTTATATTCTATGATTATGTTATGGTTCTTGGGAATTGTTTATGAATATGGGTGGTTCCGTGATAAACTAAGGGCGGGTGAGCCCGAGATAGCTCTCCAATGCATTGGGTAACGAGAATGAGTTAAACGCTAAGATTTCTCTGAAGAGATTTAAGGAATATACTATGATGGGTATTCCAAACGTAACCATGAGGGTTACTCCCTATGTAAGAATGTTATTAATGCCTCAAGTTACCTTTATGTATTATGATTTCTATTGAGTTATGCATAAATCTTTTGATTTCATGAGGTATGTTAAATTGATTATGTTTTACGAGTAATGTATGATTTCATTGATTCTTATGTATACATGTACTAATGTTTCCTTTCGTATTTCTATATCCCTTACTGATCTTTTTATGCTCATACCAAGTTTTTGAAATGTTTTTACGGGTCAAGGGAAAGGTACATGATATGATTATAGTGTCAAGGAAGTGTCAAGAAAGAATCCATGTTTTATTTTAAATATCTTTCCATTGATGGGAAAAAATGAATACTATATTTTATGTAACCAGTTTGTTTAAATGTGGAATGTAAATCATGATTTATGATCTAATTCTATAAAACTCTAAACCTGAAAATATCCTCAATGTGTATTCTTTAAATAACTCAAGATTAAGTAAGGTTTAAGGCAGGGTCCTTATAGTTGGTATTAGAGGTTGGTTTAGATAACTTTAGAGGTTAGGGTAGTTTTTCAGCATAAGTGACATTACCATAATGGCTAGGATTTCAGAAAGAGTCATAGTTTTTAGATAAAGTGAATGAGTAAGTATATATTAGTGTTTATCTTCCTCATTAGTACATGATGATTTTGTTGATATACTCACACTGAAAGTTTTTGTTTTAGTAAATGGATGGATCTAGCAGGTGCCAAAGTGAAAATGTATTTGAAGGAAATTTTGGTGGTTCTCTGATTAAGAGACTAGATGAAATGGGGGATTCAATGAGAAATCTCGTGGTTATTCTAAACCAACTATCAGGAGTCATGATTAACCACTTGAACCTTGGTGAGTTCTCTAATGCATCATGTATGAGAGAACCAACTCGATGTGGAAGTTCAGGTGATAATTATAAAGGTAACCCTTAGGGTTTATATGATCCTTACTTTTGAGATAATTATGGGTTACTATATCTTATGATGGAAAATGAAAGGCATGGGATAAACATGAGGTTAAATTATGTTATGGTTATTTTTGAAAATTTTATCTCCTTTTGGGGAATGTTTTAGGGATTATATAGTTTTGTAAAAAGGACAAAACGTCGACCGTGTGACAACCCGTCGCGTCGGACCAAGCTGTAGGAATCAAACCCACAACCAAAGTGAGACTGGTATTTATCGCCTAACATTGGACTACATGAAGTACCTGGATAGTTTGACTAATTATTTTTACTTTGATGATTTTATGAATCAAGAGTAAGTGGATTTTGGGTTATCTATGTAAATTATTAACCTATCATGGAGGATATGTTATTAGGTTAATTACTTTTCAATATGAGACTTTAAGAGCAACTTATGTTATTTGGAGATAAATTTTAATTTGTAACTTGGAATACAATGTCATTAAATCCTTAAAATATTTGGGTTTCAATCTTAGTTTGGTTTACCTTGAATAATTTTATGGACAATTTGTTTATCGAATGGTCTTCGTTGAACTTTGGGTTTTGTTGGACAAATTTTGGAGATTAAGAATATATTTTTCCTTTTATAAAGGATTATCCTTTTGTGGATTATCTAATCTTGTTATAACAATTTGGTTTTGGTTTTTTTCTAAAGACATGGGAAATATATATTTCTCTTTTTTGGATTAAGTGATTCTGTAGATTTTGATTATATCCCTCTTAATGTGAGCAAGTCATCCAAAATACTCATCCTTTGGAAAAGTATGAGTTTGTGTTAGAAATCTAGTAAAAGATAAAAGTATACACGACAAGTAAGTATGTTCTCTTATGATTTATTTAAGATCATAAATAAATTCCTCAATGAAAAGTAACTTAAAACAAAAATGTTGTCTGTTAACGTTTCCTATTGGGGAATAAAATACCGTTTAATGCATAACCAGTTTGTGATTTTCTGGTGGTTAACTTTCTCCTAAACATGTTTTCTATCACTCTCCCTCAGAACATGAACCTTTGTTTTTTCTTCCATATCCACATTTTCCTACATGTAATCCTAGTTTGGGTTAACTCAGGTGACCTTTTTACTTCTCTTTCTTTCTTTTAAAGTGATAGTTTAATTTACTCTTTTTCCGATGTGGGGCTTTTAATGAAGTTTCCAAGCCCAATTTTAAAATTTCGAGGACGCAATTCCCAAAAGGGGGAAGGATGTAACATACTAGGAAAATAAAGAATATTACCTTTTAATATTCATTAATATTTGTGAATAAAATATTAATATTACTTTAAAGGGAATGCTTTACTCGATGGCGTACGCAATACGCAACAACGAGTTTCCTTGAAATCTTACGTTGCACTCTAATAATAAAATAATATTATTTTAAATGGTAGTTAATGCCTAGCCATTGTATTGGAATTAATGAATAGAAATAACTAAAATATTATTCTAAATGTTTTTAAATGTTTTTACATTTATCCAATAAAATATAATGGCTTAAAATAAGAAAAGAATTCAATTTTAAGCATAAATACTATAAAATTCACTAAAAGGTTGGTTTATCGCCTTTTGATGGTGAACACACTTTAATAAATTTTTGTCACTCTTTTACATTATATTGGACCAAAAAAAATTCTTCATTAGAATCGGGAAATCAAAATTTACTTTGTATAAATTTTTGGTATTTTTCCGATAAAGTTCATTTTTTTATGAATACTCTAAAATGATGTATTTTAATTCAAAATATCTTTTTAATATAATTTATTTATATAATTAGATCATCTTTTGAATTGGTTTTAAAGCGAAATAAGGATATATTCTTACCATTTAATCCAATTGTGGTCATTGGAATTAATTTCACTTTCAAATTGGACTTGAACTAGTGTCAATCTTTTAATAGATATTGTTTTCTTAAAAACACGCTATTTGGTTTGATAATAGGAATTAATTATTCAATAAATTAATGCAACTTATATGTTTTGAATTTTTTAAAATAGACATCATTTTTGAATTCGGAATATCAAATATAGCTTAGGGTGAAATTTCGGTATTTGTCTGAAAAAACATCAATTTTTGATGAATAGTGAAACCACTTAGTGGTAGTTAAAAAACTGATTTTTCATTTAAATAAAAAATTACCACTTCTGTGATTTGAATTTAAAAAATCAGGCATACATGGTTTTAATTATGATTTAAAATGTGGTTCAATGGGATTAAAATAATTTTTTTGTGAATAGTAACTTTTAAGTTTTAATAATCGCGATTAAAGGTAATTAGTGTAATCTAAGGTAAAGATAATGTTATAATAATATGAAATGACATTGACACAAGTCCTACCCTTATTGTATGAGTCATGGACGACCACGACAATCCATGGGTCAACTCGGGGACCCCATGGAGCCACTTTGGTAGGAAAATGACATTAATAACTTTTTATTTAAAGTTAAAATTAAAATGTCACAAACATGTATTGTTTTACTAAAACAATTTTTACATGGGGTTATACATGTAATATTTTTTACTATAAATATTAATTATAAATCTAAAAATACTTCCTAAATCATGATATTTTTTTTATAAGTTTTATACATTAAATAATTTAATTTATTTATGAAACCGTGATGATGCAGTGATTACCTCATAAATGAACGATTTAAATAAAATGAGAAGATAGGGTACAATATAAGTCTTAAACTTGTCCCAAAACTATTTTATGGGTGGATTTAGAAACCTTATCACCTTATCCTTGAAATATATCTTTTTGGGACCTTTAAAATCCGAAAACCATTTTATAATAAAGTAATATTTTATAACTTTCCAAGAGTTCCCCTCCTCTTCTCTTATGAAAGGCCCGCACCTCTACCACCTTAACCACACCTATCAAGCCTTTGTATTGGCCAAACCCTGCCCATTTAATCTATCCACATACCTATATTCATCATCTAAGCCTCACATTTGGTATAATGATCTTGAAGAAACCCTTTTGGTTCAAATCAAGAGCAGTTGCCCGATTTAAAGGTAATGTCTTCACTTGTGTTCTTTTGTTTTATTTTGCTTCTCCAAACCCCTAAAATCTTTTTATTCATTTATTTTGTAACAAAAAAAGTATATTCGATATACTAGGATGTTGTTATGTGAAGGATTCGAGCTACACTTACACACACCATTGTCTAATGGTTAAAGAACATACTATTTCTGTGGATGGCGAATTACTGCCTCACAAAATGATGATTGTTCAATCTTCTATTAACACATTTCAAGGAGGCCATTATGATGTCACTGTATTTCATATATGATATATGTGGTATTTATATTTCCTATATGCTTCTGTATTTTATATTTAAAACATTCCTTTATGCTTTTCATGTTGTGCAAATGCGATAATTTCATACGAGGAAGTGTGGACTACCGCCCACTCAAGTGATGTGACTCGTTCATGCAATTCATGGAATGTATAAAGAATAAAATTAATTAACTTATGTGAACTATATAAAATATATATTATACTGGAATTATAATATATATATCTCTCAATTATTTTTAATTCCATAAATATGACAAAGAAATGAAAGTAGCGTTCATGCGTACGTACGACCTACCGTCTCCATGAACGGTGCATTTCATTTCTTTTTATCTCTAGATGCTATGGATTAGTATAAAATGAATATTTAATGGATATATATGATATTTAAATAATTAATACTATTCTGGATATGACGTACTTATAACTACATGGACAATTCTTTTCAAACAAGTTCATTTTTGACTCATGTACCAAACATCGACAAAAAAACATCTGATGTGAACTCACATAATTAACTGATTATTATAACATTATAATATGTGATATGAATTTAATAATAAAGATTAAATGAGTTACTTAAGAAATTATAAATTGACAAAAGTTTATTATTCAGGAATATAAAGAAACAAACAAGACAAGTCGGACTTGAGGTAATGGATCCTACCTCTCTCATTCTTTTTAAGTAATCTCTTTTATGTCGTTTCTTTTAAGATACTCTTTCTTAGTTGGTGGATGTTCTTTTATATTCCTATTATTTTACTTTCTATGTTCATATGATGGGAGACCCTATTTTATTTCATCAATCCATTTTTTTGGAAGTTTTATGTGGTGCCATTAGGCTGCCGAGTTTTCGTAAGGGGTTTTTCATCTCAATTTTATTCCTGTGAGATTTATGCTACATTTTCCACCATTTCCTTTGAGTGGTATATGTAATTCCCATTATTCTAATATTTTAGTAATATAATTTTGTTTATGAGTATTTACATAAATTTTGTATAGTCTTTCTTTCATGGGGTGTACGTTTTGAAAGTTACCCAAATCGGTAGGGGAACCTTTCACCCTTTTCTTTTTAAAAGACTTATATTGTTATGTCTTTTAATTTGCATCTTTTTATGTCGTGATATGTTCTTCTATATCATTATTGATGTAAATTTTATGTCCAAGTGATGAGATACCATTTTCTCTCTCATAAACTAATTTTATGAATTTTAAAGTGACGTTGTTAGGCTGTCGAATTTCACCAACGGAACTTCATAACCCAATTTTGATTTCTTTGGGTTCAACATGTAGTTATTGAATATGTCATCCATTGAATATGTGTGAATGAAATTTGATTGTTTTACACTTAATACCCACTTATATTGGGTGTATTTATATTTTTCACACATAATTATGATATTGATTTATCCTTAATTTAATGATACCTTCTTTATAGGGGATTTCATCTCATTTTACATTTCTATTGAGACTTCATTGTTGTTATGCACCAATTCACTCTTATATGGTGTATATACTGTCCTTTGGGAAATTATATCATGAATCCATTTATTCTCATGATATTATAAAG
This sequence comes from Viscum album, assembly GCA_963277665.1. Classification (NCBI taxonomy): domain Eukaryota; kingdom Viridiplantae; phylum Streptophyta; class Magnoliopsida; order Santalales; family Viscaceae; genus Viscum; species Viscum album. The sequence continues at coordinate 1,727,675,096 of OY728123.1, forward strand.
TTCCGATTAAACGTTATTCCTCAATTATTGTATTCAATTGTCTCTAATTTTGTTAAAAACCCTTTAACTAAAATATCGTTTTAAATGTTTTAATGATTTATTCTTATAAATATTTATCATTAATATCCATGTTTTCAAAATGGTTTTAAGGATTTATTTATATGTATATTAATTGTTTAAAATGTTAAAAAGTTTCAAATTGGTATGGGACACTTTGATTCAAAAATCTCTTTATTAAATGTTTTAAATGGTTTTGAAAATGGTTTCTAGAATGGATTCGTTATTTAAATATCTTAAAATGTTTTATTGTTATTACAATGTGGTGATGTTATATTTCCTTTATTATTAGGTTATGTGCTATGATTATGTTATGGTTCTTAGGCATTGTTTATGAAGACGGGTGGTTCCATGATAAATTAAGGGTGGGTGAGGCCGAGATATCTCTCCAATGCATTGGGTAACATGAAGGAGTTAAACGCTAAGGTTTCTCTGAAGAGATTTAGGGAATATACTTTGATGGGTATTCCAAACGTAACCATGAGGGTTACTCCCTATGTATTAATGTTATGAATGCCTCAAGTTACCTTTATGTCTTATGATTTCTATTGAGTTATGCATAAATATTATGATTTCATGAGGTATGTTAAATTGCTTATGTTTTATGAGTAATGTATGATTTCATTGATTCTTATGTATACATGTATTAATGATTCCTTTCTGTATTTCTATATCCATTACTGATCTTTTTATGCTCATACCATGTTTTTGAAATGTTTTTCACAGGTCAAGGGAAAGGTACATGATATGATGATAGTGTCAATGAAGTGTCAAGAATGAATCCATTTTTTATTTTAAATATGTTTCCATTGATGGGAAAAAATGAATACTATCTTTTATGTAACCACTTTTTTTAACTGTGGAATGTAATGCATGATTTATGATCTAATTCTCTAAAACTCTAAACCTGACTGGATCCTCAATGTGTATTCTTTAAAAAACTCAAAATTAAGTAAGGTTTAAGGCCGGGTCCTTATATCGGGAGACCGTTTTGGACTTTCTGTGGCAGTTTCTTAGGGTTTTGATAAGAGTTGATTGACCTGATGAGTTTTCTAGAATTATAACTTATTGGGTTTTCATTAATTAATTAGATATAGTTTTTATAATTAATTATTTTATGTTTCTTGGTTTGATACTAGATCCCAGATGGTGGTGGTGATCTCATTTGGGTGTTGAAAGGTTTGGATAATGCTTTGACATGCCATAGAGAGGATACTATATTTTGGAAACATAATGAAAAACTTCTCTAATGAGGTAGGTGGTCTAAGATCATTACCCATACACTTACTAATTGTTTTATATGTTTTTAATGTATTCCTTAGATACTATGCATGTCATTCTTTGTCCCTTGATCTATGAAATTTTTTTGGCCATATATTGATAACATGTACTATCCATGGATCTCATTGAATCTTTGTTGATGTGAGACTGAAACTATAGTATTCCATGGGGAGTGATTTTTTTTGAAATGGAATGTTTTATGTGGTATGTTTTTATAAAAATTATGATTTGTCTTTTGACATTGTTTTAAATGTGTGCATTGGGTTTTGACCTGATTTTTGACGTCATATGGGGAAATCAATGTTTTGAAATTATTACTTTTTTGAAATTAGGTGTCATCCCCAAGATGATATTAAATGTGTTTCAAATGTATATTTGAGGTTTATTTGTAGTTTGTGTGTGGTGAATCTTAAATTGGTTTTCATGGAACATGAATTTCTTGGACTTTATTTCGATGTTCAATGAGGAATTTCTAAATTTAAAGTGTGGATCTGAAATGTTTAATGAAATTGATTGATTTTAGTGTTTCTTGACTTTTTAAATGCGTTTGGTTTTATATGAGTCATGTGTTGATTTAATTTTACTTTAGAACCATTATAAATGTTTTTATTTAGAAGGGAAATGAAAATGGTTAAAATTAGTGTGTCAATTATTGAATTGTTTAATGAACATTTAAAGTATATTTATTTGGGTAAAAGGAGAAATGATTAAAAGATGATTTTGGTTTTCTTTAATGAATGCAATGTATTATGGAAATGTTGAAAAAATTGGAAATTATTAATATTGACATTGATTAGGGATAATCAGACATAATGTATCAAATCTAGTATGGATTCATGGAATGATTCCTTATATTAGTCTACATGTTATTAATGGTTTTGGAGATGGTGGGCCATAACGTAGAAAATTATATTTGAACTCATTGACTGATGATCTTTATTTTTTGGCTCATAAATAATGGTTTTAGGATGTTGTTATGATTCCCCACTCCCTATTGCACCCAAATTTTTCGAGGAAAGGATTGACACTCCTGAACTCAAAGGCATTGACATGGTGTTCCATATCAAGGTTGGAATGTTCAAACATGGAATTGTGAGTCACAATTGGATTCATGTATTGAATCTTCATGTTTAACAACTTGTGACCTAAAGGATGGGATGGTCAGGCTTGGTGTTCCGAGTCTTGGTAAGATTCATGGTCTAATGCTTCATGTTTTCTGACTTGTGACCTAGTGGTTGGGATAGTTGAAAACAATGTACCAGATCCTTGATGGATACTTGAACCGAGGCTCCTTATTTTTCAACCAGTGACCCCTATGATATATGGGTCATATGATGGTCTTAGGTGAATGTAGTACTGATGGAAATGGGTAAATTTTAGAACAAAGAGTAAAACTGAATTAATAAGTTAAATATTGTTAAGGAATGAAACATATTTTTTACCTATTTTGAATTGTTATTTATTTTAATGTATGCACTGTTATACTGAATGTTATTTTTTTTAGGATTTTTTTGTGGTGACCTAGTAATTTTTACTCACACCCTTATTCATTTATACATTTTCTGTGGTGGACTACTAATATTTACTCACACCCTTACCAAGATTTCATTTCACTTGGGTACCCAAGAAACTCTCACAAGTTTTTTTCTGGAAAAATTTTGGGTTGTGGTCTACATTGATTATTTTATTGTAGTGGGATTTCTCGAGTGGTATCAAGGGATTGGAGGGGTTTGTCTCAGAGAAGTTGTAGAATCGTTTTTTATTTTATTTTATTTTTGGTATGTTATGACACTATTCTAGTGGGTGGTTGGTTGTTTGTTTGACATGGTCATTCGGGTCATTGTTGCACATCATTTTAATATAGCATGTTTCATTTTATTAATTCCTTCCACATACTCTGACATGTATGATATTTGGTTATTTATATCTGGTTGTGAATTATGATATGGGGTGTAGTCTTTCCATAGTTCCAATTTAGACCTATACTGCTAGTTGATAACCTCTGGCTTATGAGGAGGTGTGCTAGAGGTCAGGTGGTGGTCCACCTCGAGGAAAACATTTAGTGAAACCCAACCCAAGAAGTTATACTAACACTTATATCACAAATTTTACTTTTAAAGTAAATATAATAACATCCTATTTTTGTGCTTCAAGCCCCAAAATGTATGTTAATACTCGAATCATTGACATATTAAATTATGAACTCATTAATTTGGAAGAATTTTCAATTAATGTTTTATTAGTTCATTCAAATATAAAATCATCCACATACACCATCAACAAGAACTTTTATTTATCTAAGAAATTCACATAGAGGCTTTAATCAAAACCTCCTATCTTGAACCCCATCTTTCTCAGATAAGTATCTAGTCACATATACCAAGAATGAGTATCTTTATTTATGCCAAAAAAATCATTTTAAAATATTCACATCATAGAATAATCATTTATACTACTAAGTCTTACCAATTTCTCATTATAGCATTCTTCATTTAGGATCTCATTAATGAAGGTTGTATTAGAATCCATTAAAATAGATATGAACTTTATGTTAACAAACAATACTAGAAAGAGTCTAGTAGATTTATTTATTTATACTGGAGAAAATGTTTCTTTCACCAAAACTCATTTATCCTATATATATTCTTAAAACAATATCCTTGTTTTATTCTAAACCACTCTTCCATATTCATTATGATTGTTTTTTAAGACTCCTTCCATATAAATCATATTATTATGTTTTTTCTATTCAAAATCTACCAAGTTTTGTTATTTTAAATTTAGTTTAATAATATTTTCATAGATTTCAAATATGATTCCTCCCTAAAAAAATTCTGTCAATTTCTTTGGATCTATGTCAACTAAGAAGGTAATGTTCTCTATTCTTATCATCTAATATGACTGTGTTAGGGTTGATTTATCAATAAAAATATTTTTTGAATAAAACCCACTTATTATTTTCATTTTTTGTTTAGCTAGTTATCTCACTTCATCACCATTATCTTCCACTATTTCAACATCAAAACCATATTTTATCAAAGGATTTTGATATTCTTTAGAATCCCCAGT